>CM064496.1:15683510-15800433 GCA_032716605.1 Paralithodes platypus | reverse complement strand
TAGGGGGTGTAATTTTAAGCTTGATGGAGGTCTAAGACACACACTAGAAACCTCCCTTAAGGAAGCCATACTGTCAGTCTGAGAGTAGGTTATGGGAAGAAAAATGTTTAAGATATTTTGGAGGAAAGAATAGTTTCAAAAACTTTAGAGATGCAAGAAATGAGTTCAATTGGACGATAGTTGGAGGGTTGAGTGTAGTCACCCTTCTTTGGGACAGGTTTGAATGAGAGCTAACTTCCAGCAAGAGGGGAAGATATTAGGGTTGAGACAGAGACGGAAGAGTTTGCCTAGGCAGGGAATCAACACGGAAGCACAGTTTTTTAGTACAACAGGAGAAACACCGTCTGGACCGTACGCCTTCTTAGTATTAAGCCCTGAGAGGGTGGAAGCTACATCCTTGGAAGAGATTATGATTTTAGGCATAAGTCGGAAAGAGGAGGGTGGAGAGGGAGAAAATAGCAACGGAATCATCCAAGGTAGAGTTCAGCTTTGTCAGAGGAGGAAGTGATGGTAGTGCCGTCAGAGCGGAAAGGAGGAGGGAAAGACGAAGAAGACAAATTGTTGGAGAGTTTTTTGGTTAGATGCCAGTAGGCTTGGGAAGAGCTAGAGTTGGATAGTTCAGTGTCATTTATTATTGATGAAAGAGTGTTTGGCGAGTCGAAGAACAGAATTGGCTTGATTCCGGGCAGAAACATAGGAAGTATGAGTTTTTTTAGTTTGAAGGCGACGGTACCGTTTGAATTTCCAAGCTACCATCCTTCGGTTTCTATCCCTCCATCTGTGCCTCTGTCTTTAATTTCCTTTCCAGTCGTTCCATATCTACGGTTGTGGACGGACACCGATCACTTCCTCAACCTATTAACTCCGGTGTTCCGCAGGGTTCTGTCTTATCTCCAATTCTCTATCTATTATGAATTAACAACCTTCTCAACTGCTCCCCAGTCCCATTCACTCATATGCTGACGACTCTACATTACACTACTCAACAAAACTTCCAAAAACAACATAGACAGCAGGAACTCCAAAACTCACCTAAGGAGGCCATAGAGTACTTATCTTCTGATCTCTCTACTATCTCAAATTGGGGCAGTGAAAACCTTGTTACTTTCAATGCTTCTAAAACTCAATTTCTCCATCTGTCTACTCTTCGCCCCCTTCCAGAAAACAATGACCTACTCTTTAACAACATACAAATTAACCCTTCATCTTCTCTTAATATTCTTTGTGTCTCTTTCTCTTTTGATCTCTCTTGGAAAGATCATATTACCACTCTTAATAAAACAGATTCCCAGAAGCTGGGTGTGCTCAACCGCTACCGGGGATTTTTTCCCCTGCGCAGCTTCTTGCTCTGTACAGGGGCACAGTGCGTCCATGTATTGATTATACTGTTCACACGTATGAGGAGGATCCTCTCACACAGCACTTGTAGACTAAGTAGAAAAGAAAGCCTTCAGTCTCATTAACTCAATGACGTCCACTCACCAATTCTCTGCAATCCGTCTCATTAACTCACTCACCAATTATCTGCAATCTCTCTCTCTTCACTGCAATGTTGCATATCTCTAACTATTCTACCGCTATTACAATAATCAGTATTCCTTAAAGCTCTCTCAGTGTATAACACCTCCCCTTCGTAGAGCTCGTAGCCCCCGTCCTGCAACACAATCCCATCCCTACTCTGTGCAACTCGCCAACCCAAGAGTAAAACGTTATTCTCAATCTTTCTTCTATTCAACAGCTGAACTCTGGAACTCAGAATCAGTCTTTCCCACTTCCTATGACTTAAAATGCTTCAAACTCCGTGTGTCCAGGCGTTTTGGCTCGAACGTCCCTTGAGTTTGGCCCTGTCACTCTTTCAATTCTGGGGGAGGCAATCGTCACAGGTAGTTCTGCCTTTTGTCTCCCTCACTCACATAGAAAAAAAATAAAAATATATATATATATATTATATGTAATCTATGCCAAGTAATATAACTTGGCCAGTGTGACCCGAGAGCTATGAGATATTTTATTTATATACAAATATCTGTGGCATGTGATCCCTCAGCGTCCAATATCATTTGCATCCGTCAGCGACATTTTTCGGAAGGTTAGCTCAGCCAACCTTTTTTTTCCATCATATTGGAGTTTGGGGGCAGCTTAGGATATTTAAATACAGTTTATTTTGTTATACTGTAGGAAAACAATATTCTGAAAAGAGTTATTTACATTTATGTTTTATGTTTTACAGATGAAAACCTAACAGCCAAGAAAAATATGTATTTTTTTAACATTGGGGTAACACATAAAAGTGAAATATACTATAGAAAACTATAGTTGGAGGACATTATGTATATTAACTGTATTGTCCTCATTTAAGATAATGTGCCCCTCCCTTTTCTAAAAATATATGTGGTTGCATCGGACAAGCGCATAATATTATAATTTTTTCATGCTGTAAGTAATAGTATTTGGAGGGCATTATGTGCCCTAACGAATTGTTCTATTTTTAAACAGATCCTCTAAGAATTTACCTTATTAATATAATATATATTAGAGTTTAGGGCCGCATAAAATATTGGCATGTAGTATATCATGCAGGAGGACACCGTAATTGGAGGACAGTTTGGATTGTAATGTATTGTCATAGTTAGAGAAAGGTTTGTCTGATTTTACCAACCAAGAAAACAAAAAATATAATTGATGTTACTTTACATCAAGAAACACATACATACACACAGATATCTCTATATATATATATATATATATATATATTGAGATGACGGGGTCTGAAAAACTTATGCTAAATATCTCCAGCCACCTGCTCCCGTCTAATAACACCACAAACCAAACCTGCCGCATTGCTTCCATAAGAAGTCACGAGCCACCACCCGGGCCCTCTAGGACCAGGGACAACCACCAAAGCCAAGAAGAAGAGCAAGAAGAAACCACCCCAGAAAAGGCGCCTCAAAGGGAAACAACCACAGAAAATGGAGAGAATGGAATTACCAGGGGACACTATGGGAACCACCCAACTCAACACGTGGGACTCGGTTATGTACCCGAAAGTATGCAAATATACTACCAGACCCCACAGTGCACCCCTGTAGAGTACCAAAATAGCTATGGGGATAGTCCTAGAATACAAAGTAAACTATCCGATTCAGACATAACTTTCCCCACCAGTGTAACTAGTGAAGAAACCCCCAAACCAAAGCTAACTGAACAATATAGCATGTCATTCCCAAATACCCATCAGGTCAAACCCAGAGTCAATTAGAAAGTGAAACACCCCGAGCATCATCCTCAAGTGATTCCCAAAGACAAACAAATTTAGTGCAACTGGTTCCCTGTCTAAAGACAAAACCATATTCTCACACACACCCCTATTACCCCGAGACAAAGCCCCAGAGTGCCGACCAAAATGAGTTACTATCCCCACTGAACCGAGTTGAGTCAAGCAATCAGCCTACTGGCTTGAGTCCTATTTTGGATTCAGAGTACGGGATTCCTAGGTCAGAGATTAATACTTAATGTGAAACCTATGGTGAAGAACCCCCTGTGATACTAACTAGCATTCAACTTCCAGATCAACGGAGGCTTAACAGTACAAGTACAGGGATTTCTAATATCTCAGGTGAATCAGGTACCCTTGAAAGCTAATTCAAAGGAGTACAAAGGAGTACAAAGGAAATCAAGCAACAACAGATCTAGTGACCCTTCTAGGTTGCTTGTCCTCCAAAACACTAAGGATCAAGTGTCCAAACAGTGGTTTAGAGTGGGTATGGGAACATTGGAAAGGGAATTACTGCCCTGGAACTAATGTCCGTGGCAGGATTAGGAAGTTAGTAGGGGACAGATGGGTTAGTAACTGAGGGGGGATAAAATAAAGTTATTCATTTACAAACGCAGTCAGTCGCGGGTTTGATGCGAGATATTTGTCTAGGCGGAGTTTAAATGAATCAACGGTGATGCAGTCTATAACGTTTTGGGGAAGCCCATTCCACAAGTTGACAACTCGATTGAAGAAGAAATTCTTAGATTCGTGTGAGTTAAAAGATTTACCAATAATTTGGCAACCGTTTCCCCGCGTGTAATTAGATTGGTCGATAGTGAAGTACTTACAACAGTTCATATTGTCGATGCCTTTGATGATTTTGAACACTTGAATTAAGTCACCTCTTAATCTGCGCTGGGTTAAAGGAAATAGATTTAATTCTCTAGGACGCTCTTCGTATGGTTTGTTCTTTAGGTTAGGTATCATTTTGGTAACTCTACATTGAACTCGTTCTAGCTTGTTTATATCTTTTTGGTAATAAGGGCACCAGGATTGAACGCAGTATTCCAGAAGAGGGCGGACTAAGGAATTGTAAAGGGTTAGGATAACTTCTTTGGATTTATGCTCAAATGACCTGCCTATAAAGCCAATTATTTTGTTTGCCTTCTTAACAACTTCTGAACATTGTTGACTCGGTTTTAGGTTACTCGATATTGTTACTCCCAGATCGGTTTCTCTGTTTACATTCTTAAGCTGAGTGCCATTCATCGAATAGTTTGCTTTCTCATTTAGGTATCCGATATGTAGTACTTTACATTTATCCGCATTGAAACTCATTTGCCAAATTTGGGCCCAACATGACAATTTATCTAGATTGTGTTGCATATCGTCAACTTGTTCTTTTGAGAGTACGCTATTTGCAATTTTTGTATCGTCAGCAAATTTTGAGATTGTACAGGTGAGACCCTCATCTATGTCGTTGATGTAAATTAGAAAGAGAATTGGTCCTAGTACCGATCCCTGGGGTACCCCGCTACTTACATTGGTCCATTTAGATGCCTTAAAGTTTATGACTACTCTTTGCTTTCTGTCGCTGAGCCAATTTGCTATCCATTTCAACACACCGTCTTGTATTCCATGCGCTTTTAGTTTTACCAGTAAACGTTTGTGGGGAACTTTGTCAAAGGCCTTTTGAAAATCAAGGTATATAATATCTACAGCTTTACTCTCATCGTAGAGGTTGAGGATATCGTGGAAGAAGTCTAAGAGGTTTGTTAAACAGGAACGTTTTTTACGAAAGCCGTGTTGAGTATCTTTAAGTATGTTATTTTCCTCTAAGTGATTTACGAGTCTGTCTCGCATGACCGTTTCTAGCATTTTACATACAACTGAGGTTAAGCTAATTGGACGATAGTTACTTGGTAGGGATTTGCTGCCTTTTTTGAATATCGGTGTTACGTTGGCTAGCTTCCACTGATCAGGCATAGTTCCAGACTGCAAGGATTTATTGAATAGTAATGTCAGTGGTTTGAAGAGCTCATCCTTAGCTTCCTTTAGAACTCTAGGCGAGATTGTATCAGGTCCAGGCGTTTTATTTACCTTGAGTTTATCTAAACAATTCAATACTTCTCTCTCTGTAACGGTGATATTGCTTAGAACATCTGAATTATCAATCTGAATCGGCGATGGTGTAGGGATATCACTGAGGTCTTCTGTTGTAAAAACTGATGCAAAGAAGGTATTGAGGGCATTACTCATTTGTACTTCGTCTTTGGTGTATTCTCCATTTTCATCGACTAACGGTCCAACATTTGAAGTAACAACTTAGTTGAAGTAACTACTTCAGTTGCTGAATTAGTCTCACTGTACCAGCCCGATACTCAGAGTAATAATCAAATTATTTGTCCACATACGCCTGGTAAGGCTGTGTATTTACCTTGTGTAGAGGATTACCCAGTGTCATCCTACTGGTTCAGTGAGGATAGTGTTCGAGTGTGTCATGTGGAGAGAAAGAAGGATCGAGAGAGAGCTCGGCGCCTATAGCTGTTTGGCCTCGACCCTAGTGGAAGTGTGTGAAGTTCTCGGGTCCATGTAGTCAACATTCCGGACAACTACGCTAAGATAAACGTGCTCCCAGAACGATCTCCCAGTGTCTCTCCTCTTCCCAAACCTTTAAGTGTTCTTTTATTCGTAATGGTTACGATGATTGCAATTAGGGTTTGAACTTAGGCATGTTGAGGTTCATAGTGTTAACGTAATTATAGAAGATTTTCCATTCTTCCCTTTCTAGTTATTATTCGTTGCTCTGCTTCGGGAGAACAGTACACATATCTATCGTGCGGTAAATGTGGAAATATGTATATGTTTGACCAGGTATAAATACATACACTTATACGTCAAACAGTGAACGCTTATTCAGATCTAGTGTTCATGCTATTTATCATCTGGACACAGAATTAATATAGAAAGTTCATTCACAGAGTATTTCTCCTCAGTCACGTATTTATGACTATTATTATAATCACATCTTTATGAAGTATATTTCATATACTTATTCTTTGAGTTATTCCAGCTCTATGATTTATTTAAGTTACATTACTTTATTGTTCGTTCTGAGATGAAATAGTGTCTTATTTTCCATATCTTCAGTACCGCGTGTATGCTATTACAGTAACTATTATTTACTCTGATTGAATCCATATTGAGAGCATTTACATATTCCTTCAGAAATCTATTTATTGTGATTTGAGACTTAACATCTCTGTGTTATTATTATTCGTATGTTCAGTTGTAACATTATAATTCTTTATACAGTATATGAATGTTATGTATATTATTCCATAAACATATTGAGAATGTACCCTAGCTATTAAGGAATACAAATTGTGAACCTTTACTGTGTATGGTTTGTCCATTGTTTATTACTAGAGTGTAGTTCATAGAGCCAAGGCCAGTCCTTACCCAGCAGAGAGGTACCTAGTTGTTGATTAGCGCTGATTCCTAAGGTGAAAATCGCAATCAGATTATCTCACGTTTTATTATAAACGTGGCATAGCATAAATATATGTGTATATGTATATATATGTATATATATATATATATATATATATATATATATAATTATATCTACATATTAATATTAATTTCTCACCATACCGAAGGAAAGACAAGCCGCCCACAACAACCAGCCACTTGCACCCCCCGGAGGTTCACCCCCCCTCCCCCACCACGGACGCTCACCCCACAGTCACACACATTAAAGCTAGATTGCATCAGTTACAAGCTTGCCAAGACCTATAACGGGACGAACAAAACGCGAGAAACCACTTCAAAATTGACGACAATGTCATGGTGGCAAATATACCCTATCAAAATAAGCTTCAACCCAAGTTCATTGGTCCGTTCACAATAAGAAAAATCCCAAACCCATATCAAGTAGTCATCAACTACCACAGAGCGACCAGAATATTTCGGAATCGCCATGTTAGAAATGTACACATTAGCGAACAGAGACAACAGCCAACACCCTCACTACCCCCACAGCCCACATTTAACCCGGCCGGCCTGCCCGCGCCACCCCCTCCCTCATATCCACCTCACACATCTCCCCCTTCCCTCCCGACCAATTTCCACCTTACCCACACCAATTCCAATCCCCCCCCCAACAACCACAACCCCCGATTTCCACGCCACCTCCCCCCCAGACATTCACCACCACAACCCCCGACCCCTACACTACCCTCCATTCATTTACCTCCACGTGTTCAACCCGCACGCTACTGCAGATCCCACCATCACCCACCAACATCAACACCTTCACCCTCCATCGCTAGCTTACCACCTTCTCCTCTTACACACCATCTACCTCCTACCCCGAGCCCACCCCATGCATCCCCACCCCAAACTCCCCTCACCTTCTTCTTTTCCACCCCCTCAAACACTTAACCAAACCCACCTTCACTCGCCGCAACCCCAATTATCGTGGATTCACGATAGTCAGTGGTATAACCTACATTTTCTATGTATCATACCCTAGTATGTAAGCTTAATAAGTTAGATATGGTCTATTATACGAAAGTATAGTATTTAAGTGTCTTTAGGAATGCATATATGATTTATCATATAAACCATGCTGTAATATTATGAAAGCGGTGCGATATTTATCGCTAGATATCCGCTACTAACTTAGCAGTAGCCGCTAGATTCGTAGCGTAAGACGATGACGTCTTGGACTGTGGCGCACCACGTCAGAGCACTTTTATACTTCATCCAAGCAACAACTCCACTCTTTAGTTCGCCGCGATCCTGGTTCCGGTTTCATCTAGCTCTCATCATTAACTTAAACTCAACTACATCCTACAGACAGACCGACTGACAGCTAAGCCTTATTATCATGATTTAACTTTCTTTATCCTCATTTATTCAATATTGTTCAGGTGCATCCTCGTGGTCACCTTAACACCTTACGAGCGGCCTATGCGGTTTATTTATATGTACCGCCCAGCGGGGTGTTTTTAGCCAAAATAGGGCTGTTTACGTGATCATTCTCATGCCTAAATAAGACCCAGAACGTAAAACAAGTACCTATCCCTGAAAGGGCATAAACAGAGCTTTCGAATGACACCATAACGATCTTTTTATGATGGCTAGTTTTCTTGCAATAACCGTGCAACGCGAGTGCAAAAAGCATGTAATTAGCCACTTTCCCGATACAATTCCTTATATAGCGAGTGAGAGAGGGAGGAGGGAGCTGGGATTCGTGTCAGTATGTTCGCCGCGGTGGTCTGGAGCAGTCATACGCAACTCTCCTGCCACCACTTGTCTCTCTCAGCAACATTACGTGCTGAAATTGCCACTCGACCTATGTCGAGCGCCGCCACATAGTCCAGCTTTATTAAATACGACTTATGTGGTGAGCCGCTAATTAAGGGTTAAGGTAAACATCCAATGGTGTTCGAATAGCACCCATTTGCCCACCATCTATCAGCACCTCCATCAGCATTTCCACCTTGCCTAGCTGTATTCTATGGTGATTTTAATAAGTGAGTTACACTCCAGGTATTACTATTTATTTACATTATATGAGCGGACCTTTTCAGTCTTAGATAGCCTAGAGTAAACTTATCTTCCTTAAATCCGCCATATTGGTGCCCAGACCCGGGAGCTGTGGCCCACAGTTCAATTTCCTAAGTTAGGCATGAGCAAGGGCAACGTTGAGAGAGGTTGTAGATCAAAGGATCCGGGGGGTGTAGGTCTGGGGTTTAAACCGGTGCAAGTAGTGGCCGAGGTAGATCGCATAGCGATCTTCGGCCACTCATACGCAACCCGACTGAGGGCAGCAGACCAGGGCCCTGTTGACTACAAGGGAGCGACCGGGGATCGGAAATTTCAATTCCGCTACTTTGGGGTGCCGGGGGCTAATATCACAAGTCTTAAGTCCTCCGATGAGTGGGGTAAGCTAGTATTATACCGGCCCCTCTACACCTATTTACTCATCGGGGGCAACGACATAACCCCCGACACCGAACCCCATGCTCTGGCTGCGGCATTAGGGGACCTGGCTCTGGTTGTCGAGAGGGACACGGGAGGGAAATGCATCCTGATTTCCTTAGAATACCACTCTAGAGTATGGGGAATGCCAGCAGAGCAGTATAATAAAATCAGGAATTCTGTTAACCGGTCATTGCGTGACACGACATCGCTTTTTGTTTGTCTCATCAAAACCGCAGGATCTTGACATCGACGGTGTCCATCTAGACCTCGACACTAACAAGATCCTGCATGACAAGATCACGGTCATGACTAAACGATGGCTAGAGCGTGATGCCGGAGTAATAAGCCTGCGACTCTCTAAGTTCTGTATCCCGCCCATCACCTTCCCCCAGTAACTTATCCTTTTTTCTTTTTTCTTTTCTTATTTTTTTTTTAACCCTGCATTTGTTTCCCTAATTTCATTATTATTTACTTTTTGACTTATGACTGACCTACCATCTCATATTTCCTTCATTGTTTACTCATATCCCAATCTCTTGTGGTACTGTATTGTGTAAGGTAAGCAGTTTATATAGTCATTTCTACCTCTTTACTTTAATTACATTAATCTATAAAGGGTAAGCTAATGTGATGTAATATTGCATAATTATGTGGACTGAAATTGTAAGTACATATGACAATTACTAAAAGGTGTGCATATATTTCACGATTGAGACTTATTATAGAGGTCCGTATTGGCTGACGAAGGGTTAGGCTAATTTGTCTAATTAATTTAATGGCTAGTAAACCAGAGGATAAAAAAAAACATAATTATGTCTATCACAGTCTTGAAAAACCAGAGAGGGGGTTTGAGGGGTCTTATTACTAGGCTAATGTCCGATTTGGAAGACTTTGTAGCTAGTGCAACTCCTGCACAGCTAGAGGCTAAGTTAGAATACCTACAAACTACCTATGATCGGATAGCTACCCTGAATGAAAGTATAGTATCAGGTTTGGAGGAAGAGTCAGATATTCAGGCGGAGTATGAGCAGCGCGCTGTCCATGATATCGCCCATTTAGAGGCAATACATTTACTGCGAAGGGCGGTGAAGAAGGTAGAGATAACCTCGACTAGCAGCGCTGCCAGGCAGACAGACCCCCGTCGTGAAGTCAACTTGCCCAAATTAAATTTACCGAAGTTCAGGGGAAACTTGACCGAGTGGTTAGCATTTTGGGACGTCTTTAAATCCACAGTGCATGATTCAAAACTTGACGATGTACGAAAGTTCCATTATCTGAAAGGCCAACTCGAGGATGAAGCTTTACATTTGGTAGAAGGTTTTTCCATCGTAGGTGAAAATTATGATAGTGTTGTGAGGTTATTACAGGCGACGTATGGAGACACTGACCAGCTCAAAGTAGCCCACGTGAACGCCCTGTTGAACCTAGCACAGCCTAAGTACAGGGTTGATGAACTGACAAAGTTTAGGGCAGATATGGAGTGTCATACAAGATCATTAGATGAGTTGGGGGTAACCTCACAAGAAATGCTGGTCATAACTTTAAGGCAGAAATTACCTCTAGCTATTCTAGATAAGGTTCGTACCTTTAACTTGGAGGAGTTTAACACCTTAAGAGCGGCCTATGCGGTTTATTTATATGTACCGCCCAGCGGGGTGTTTTTAGCCAAAATAGGGCTGTTTACGTGATCATTTTCATGCCTAAATAAGACCCAGAACGTAAAACAAGTATCTATCCCTGAAAGGGCATAAACAGAGCTTTCGAATGACACCATAACGATCCTTTTATGATGGCTAGTTTTCTTGCAATAACCGTGCAACGTGAGTGCAAAAAGCATGTAATTAGGCACTTTCCCCATACAATTCCGTATATAGCGAGTGAGAGAGGGAGGAGGGAGGTGAGATTCGTGTCAGTAGGTTCGCCGCGGTGGTCTGGAGCAGTCATACGCTCGCTACTCTCCTGCCACCACTTGTCTCTCTCTCTCAGCAACATTACGTGCTGAAATTGCCACTCGACCTATGTCGAGCGCCGCCACATAGTCCAGCTTTATTTAACTCGACTTATGTTGTTCGCCGACAGTTAGGGGTTAAAGAGGCATTTAGCAAGGAGATTAGCAACATACAATTGAACAATGGTAGGATGGTGGGAGGGTCAGAAGGGACAACAGCAAGGGGTTCAATTAATATGATGGTAGGTTCTAAAGGGAAGGTTGAAGAATCACGAAAGAAACCACAAATGTCATGTAGGCTATGCAACAATCCCAAGCATAAATGGCTAAGCTGTACCAAATATCAAACCAATGAAGCCAAATTAGCTCAAGCAAGGAAGCTAAAATTGTGCAAGGGTTGTCTGAGTAAGGACCATGGTATGCAGGGTAAATGTACTGCTTCCTATTTGAGGCCCTGTCGCAACTGTGAGGGTCATCACTTTGACAAGTTATGCCCCACAGGTAGTCCAGTCAAGGAGGAAAAAGTAGGGGGTACTGCAACATTAATGCTAGGCAGTAGGAAGGACACCACCATTTTACCCACAATCAAGACACCCATAGAGGGTTATGACAGGACACAAGTCTGTCGGCTACTCCTAGACCAGGGCTCACAACGATCCTTTATAAAGAGATCGGTGCTGGACGGTCTAAAATACCGTGTAGTAGGTAGTGAGACCCTTAGGTTGCAAGGTTTCACAGGAGTGACTGACAGTAGAGACTACGAAGTTGTTGAAGTTGCTTACATCTACCGTAAGAAGAAACACTTCTTACAGTGTGTAGTGGTAGATGAACTCCCAGACTACCAATCTGTAGGAATTAACAAAGTAGAACATGCACTTCGTAGGAAAGGTATTTACCTGTCTGATCCCGTAGGTGACTTGAAGGAGGTGCACATACTGTTAGGGGCAGATTATTATTATGATGTAGTACACCCGGGTTTTAAAAGAGAGAGTGGAGTGATCTTGATCCCCACTAAGTTTGGCTACTGCATGAGCGGTACAGTCCAAACTACCCAGTCAAATGTTCTGGTTGACACGATATCCGTGTTGAGGATGAGCACGACCGCGGCAGAAGAGTTCACCGAAGATGATACTCAGATTGAGGACCCAAAGTTAGCTGCCGAGTTCAATCTAGAAAGACTGTGGAAAACTAGACCACATAGGAATTCAACCTGTGGAGAACGACCAGGAATCAAATTTCGCGATCGAGAAGTTCTCGGAATCTGTACGTTACATGCCCACGGAAAAGCAATACGAAGTTTGTCTACCCTGGAAACATGATAATATCAGTTTACCCACTAATTATGGTTTAGCGTTGGGTAGGTTACGCGCCTTGCAGCGTAAACTAACCCAAGAACCTAGCACCTACAAGGCTTATGACGAGGTTTTTAAAAATTATCTCAACCGAGGGTTTATCGATGTGGCCGATGACGGCCGTCGATGTGGATGAACCAGGGAGTGCCGGGAAGGTCCATTACCTCGCACATCATGGGGTAAAGAAGGATAGTGTTACCACTCCCATCCGTGTGGTATATGACTGCTCAGCCCACCTAGGCCATAGTCCCAGTCTAATGACTGTCTGTTGACCGGCCCTTCAATGGTGTTGGATCTATCTCAGCAATTGCTGCAATTTAGACTGGGCCGATACGCATTCACCAGCGATATTGAAAAGGCCTTCTTGATGGTGAAACTGCAGAAGGGGGATAGAGACGTCACCCGGTTCCTCTGGTTCGAGGACATCGGCGACCCCGAGAGTCCCATACTAACCTATCGGTTTAAGGTAGTCTTGTTTGGCGCAACATGTTCACAGTTTCTATTAAACGCGACCATTAAGAAACAGCTGGAGGATTCTGAAGAAGACACGACTGAACTCGCTCGCGGATTATATATAGACAATTTACAGGGGTCTAGTGATAGTGAAGAGGAACTAGTCGCAAGCTATAGGCAGGCTAGTAGGTTGTTCACTGAGGCTCATCTGTTTCTCCGCGAGTGAGTTTCGAATTCTGTGTTGCTTCAGGATGGTCTCATAATAGATGGGGTAGCTTCTGATAACCAAGAATATGGCAGAATCTTGGGGATGATATGGAAAACCGGGGAAAGACATTCTGATGTACCAGAACAAAGATTATACTGAACAGGCAGGGACGCACACAAAACGTAGTCGTTGAGTAAGGTCGCGCAATTTTTTGATCCATTAGGTTTAGCATTACCTGTTACCATCAGAGCTAGGATTCTAATCCAGGAAATATGGAGACGCAACGTAGGGTGGGACGAAATTTTACCCGATGATCTTATTGAACAGGGTAGGTCCTTACTAGAAGATTATAACACCCTATGTACATTAGAGTTACCGCGCCAAGTGGCCGCATTTGGACCCATGTCTTTACATGCATTCTGTGATGCGAGTGCTACAGCGTATGGAGTAGCTATTTATTGTGTTACCTCGTTTGGGATTAATTTACTCACCGCCCGGGCTAAGGTTGCACCGGTAAAGGGGGTCACGATTCCCAAATTGGAACTAACTGCCATGCTGCTATTGGGATGTTTGGTTAATCATGTACGCATTTCATACGATAAGGAACTGCAACTAAAGGCGGTACACGTATGGTGCGATAGCCAAATTGCACTAAGCTGGGTGCATAGTCAAAGGACATTGCCCATCTATGTGCGCAATAGGGTGGATGCAATACGATCCCAACTACCAAACACCTTCTATCATTATGTACCAACCAAAGACAACCCCAGTGACCTAATAAGTAGGGGAGTAACGACGTCCAAACTGATTAAGTCTGACCTGTGGTGGCAAGGCCCAAATTGTCTGCTCCACGAAGGGGATTGGGCTATATGGAATGCCGAGGTTGAGTTAGCTTTGCCATTAGAAAAGGTGACAGCTGTCATTCAACCGACATCAACATCGAATCCTATGTTAGAGTGGGTAAGGATCGGTGGGTACAATAAATTAGTCAGGGTCGTAGCTTGGGTGTTGCGTTATATCACCAACATAAAGGCCAGGCTACAAGGACGACTCTGCAATCTGGGTCAAAGCTTAAATGCAGTAGAAATAAAAGCAGCTGAGGTAACACTTCCAATGCTTCCCAGTACCCTGGAAAGAAGCAAACATCCATCCAGTTCCTAAAAAGGTGCCTCTTCAGATCCATCAAACTACAGACCAATAGCTATAACTTCCATTCTTGGTAAAGTCTTTGAAATTATATTAAATAATCACATAATTAAGCATCTTGAGAATAATAAATTGATCAGTGATAGGTAATATGGTTTTAGACGATGTCGATCAACTGCAGACATTCTTTGCCTTCTTATGCATCAAATCAACCAAGCTACAGACCAACATGGTGAAACACATACAATAGCACTGGATACATCAAAGGCATTTGATAGAGTCTGACATCAATCCTTATTGTCGAAGATGTCACACTACGGCCTTGCATCATTAGTTCCACTAATTTCTTCTTATCTTCATAACAGAAAAATATGTGTAATGGTAGATGGCCTTTATTCTCAATTTCACTCAATAAATGCTGGTGTTCCCCAGGGAATGCATTAAAGGAAACTAGATTCTTTTGTCCCCATTCATTAATTCTAGAAAGGTCCTGGTTCCGAGAAATTGCAGTGTTTATTTTTGAATTTATAAGATCGGGTTGGGTGAAAGAATTGATAGTGAAGGAACTGTGGAGTGTTGAGTCATCAGTTTTGGCCCCAACTCTGATCCTCATTCATATCAATGATCTCATATCTACCACTCATAATCCAATACATTCCTACGCTGATGACTCAACACTCCACAGTTCCTTCACTATCAATTCTTTCACCCAACCCGATCTTATAAATTCAAAAATAAACACTGCAATTTCTCTGAACCAGGACCTTTCTAGAATTAATGAATGGGGACAAAAGAATCTAGTTTCCTTTAATGCACAGAAAACCTAGTACATTCAATTTTCTAACCGACAGAATCTCACTGACTCCCATATATTTTATAATGATGTGAATATTCCCACTTCCCCTAGTATTGACATTCTCGGTGTAACATTAACTACTAACTTGAGCTGGACACATTATGTTAAAAGCATTGCTAAGAATGCCTCTAAAAAACTGGGACTCCTGTACAGAGTTCGAGAATTCTTCACTGACGAGCAGTTGGCCGTAATATATAAAAGTCATGTGCGTTCTCAGATGGATTACTGTTCACCTCTGTGGAGTGGAAGTGGAGTGGTTGCATTGAGGCAGTTGGACAAAATTCAAAGTAAAGCTATTAGATTAATCAATAACCCTGCAATCACACAGGACCTTCCTACATTATCCATACGAAGAAATGTTGCATCCCTTGCATTATTCTACAGATATTTTCACAGCAATTGTTCCGAGGAACTTGCTTCAATTGTGCCGCCTCTCCACATCTTTCCCCGTAGAACTAGGGCAGCTGAGAGCGCCCATGAATTTACAGTTTCTCCTCCACAATGCAGAACTTCTGCTTATCAAAATTAATTTATCCCTAGAACTACTACTCTTTGGAATTCACTTCCCTCGAGTTGCTTTCCACAAACTTACAATCTACAAAAGTTTAAATCCAGTTGTTACAAACATTTTATGAATGGAGGGTGCCTTTAGGCACATGGACCTTTTTGTTTTATCTGTGTTTTTCCTTCCTCTGTTCATTGTCTCAAAAAAAAAAAAAAAAAAAACTAATTGGATGGGTTCAAAGGGAATCCTTCAGTCAGGAATTAGAATCCATCAGAAGTTCTGGTAAGAATAAAATGCCTAACATTGTGCGTTAACTAAGGCTACACCTGAAGAATGACATAATTAGATGTGAGGGACGTCTAAAGTGGTCAGGTGTAGACGACTGTGCCAACATTCCTATCCTGATGCCTGCAACACACCATGTCACCGATCTACTGGTACAACGCACACACGAGGAAGTAATGCACTACGGGGACCTCCACGTTATTTCTAAATTGCGTCTCAACTGGTGGATACCCAGAGTTCGACAGGTAGTTCGACGAGTAGTCAAAAGGTGTGTGGTGTGCCATAGACTAAAAGGAAGGCCATTTACGACTGGACCTGCTCCACCCTTGCCAGTGTCGCGTTAATCCTTTAGAACCCTTCAAAGTTACAGGTCTAGACTATACCGTCGCACTGAGAACTAGGGAACTGGACAAGGTTTATGTGTTGCTATTTACTTGTGCCACTTCATGTGCAATATATTTAGAACTCTGTGACAATATATCTTGTGAGGAGTTTATGCTGGCATTCAGAAGATTTTGTGCACGTCGTTCCTTCCCTCATTTGATTCTTAGCGATAATGCTCCCACTTTTCTTCAAGCTTCCAGCTACTTGATAGATATGAGCGACGATCCAACGGTTGTTGCTTACTTGGGAGAGCGAAGGTGCGAGTGGAAGTTTATACCAGTCAAAGCGCCGTGGTTTGGTGGAATGTGGGAACGGTGTGTAGGCATCGTGAAGTCAGGCTTACGGGCGGTTGCAGGACGCGCCTTGTTAAAAAGGAGCGAACTAGTAACTGTGCTCACTGAAGTCGAGGCAGTTTTTAACGATCGTCTTCTCACTTACGTATATACCGAATTGCAAGAACCACTGCCACTAACACCAGCGCAATTGCTCTATGGCAAGCCAATGACTGCCTTTCCTACTGATCTGCAGTCACAGGCAGAGTTAGAGGACCCTCTGATGTTCACCGAGGCTGCGGTGTCACGACGTTACTAGTATATTTCTAGGGTTATAGGTGATTTTAAAAAGAGATGGGTGAATGACTACTTATTGGCACTACGTGAGAGGGCAACTAAGACTGCTGGTCAACCATCAGCACCCTCTGTAGGCGAGATAGTGTTCATCCATGATGATAGTCCTAGATTGTACTGGAAGTTGGGCCGCGTAGTGAAGGTGTACGAGGGCGAAGGCTCGGTAGGGCAAGTAGCGCTGCTCAAGACAGCTACTGGGAATACTGTTCGTCCGGTCGCACGACTGTACGCTATGGAGCTTGGCTCTTCTACACAAGAAGAAGCTCCACCTGATGATGCTGGATCCGAGGAGGCTGCCTTAGCCGATCCACCACAACCCGTTGGGGATCCGCCTCGGGTCGGGACTAGACCCAGACGCGCAGCTCGTGGCGCCGTTGATATGTGGTGTCACAAGATTGCTTCTGGGCAACTCTAGATATAAGGTGGGGTTCAGGTATTGTGTTGGGGGGGGGGGGAGTGTATCGTGGAGTCACGATAGTCAGTGGTATAGCCTACATTTTCTATGTATCATACCCTAGTATGTAATCTTAATAAGTTAGATAAGGCCTATTATACGAAAGTATAGTATTTAGTATTCGCTGACTTACGGAAGCGAAGCATGGACGTTGGTTGAGAGACTCAGACCCAGAGTGAGAGCAGTGGAAATGAATTACTTAAGGAGTGCGTGCGGAGTTACATGGAGGGATAGACAGACTAATGAGGAAGTAAGAAGGAGGTGTGGTGTGGAGGTAGATGTGCTGGAAAGTGTGAAAAGGAACAATTTGAGATGGTTCGGCCATATGGAACGTATGGAAAGCGAGAGAATGACTAAGAGGGTGTATGAGAGCGAGGTGGAGGGACAGAGGGGGAGAGGTAGACCGAATATGAGGTGGAAGGATGGAGTGAGGAAGTACATGAACGAAGGTGGTGCTGGTTGGGGGGAGGGGCGTCGACTGACTGGGGACAGAGGTGCATGGGGGCGGTTCGTTCGTGGCCACCCCTTCGGGGATCACGGCGTCAGGCAATAGATAGATAGATAGTATTTAAGTGTCTTTAGGAATACATATATGATTTATCATATAAACCATGCTGTAATAATATGAAAGCGGTGCGATATTTATCGCTAGATATCCGCTACTAACTTAGCAGTAGCTGCTAGATTCGTAGCGTAAGACGATGACGTCTTGGATTGTGGCGCACCACGTCAGAGCACTTTTATACTTCATCCAAGCAACAACTCAACTCTTTAGTTCGCAGCAATCCTGGTTCCGGTTTCATCTAGCTCTCATCATTAACTTAAACTCAACTACATCCTACAGACAGACCGACTGACAGCTAAGCCTTATTATCATGATTTAACTTTCTTTATCCTCATTTATTCAATATTGTTCTGGTGCATCCTCGTGGTCACCTTAAGGTAAACATCCAATGGTGTTCGAATAGCACCCATTTGCCCACCATCTATCAGCACCTCCATCAGCATTTCCACCTTGCCTAGCTGTATTCTATGGTGATTTTAATAAGTGAGTTACACTCCCGGTATTATTATTTATTTACATTATATGAGCGGACCTTTTCAGTTTTAGGTAGCCTAGAGTAAACTTACTTCCTTAAATCCGCCATACCAATCTTCATCCACGACTCAGTTCCCTGACCACACAAACCCTACCAAACCCAAACTTTCTCCACCTCACCACAGACCTCCCGTGCTACTACCCGGCCCAGTACAAACCTCAACAACCCCACAACCCACCGAAACACTTCTACAAAGTCAAGCGATATCTCCACAAAAAACACAAATTCCGCCACCTCTTCCTAACCCTTCCAGCCATATCCCTCAAACTTTGTCACATAATACACCCTCCACCACCCAACCCAATCAAACCACATTAACCCCCACCTCCCCACCACAACACCATTACAACCTCCTAAGATGCTCACAACAAACATAATCACTCGCTCGGGCAGAGTCTCCCACCCACCATACAGTTTAGGGATTAATGGTACTTTTGCGTCCGCAGCAACTGACATAAGTGACCCACACAGGTCAGAGGTCAACAGTCTCCTGCACCTCACCACACAGAGCACACCTAGGAGAACTTCAAAAGTCCCAAACATGCTAATACATTTTGTTTTGTGGACCTCAGTAGAGGAAAGAAGTGCCGCCTGGGTCGTCCAGACCAACTACTGGAGATGCTGAAGTCTGCAGACCAATCCACAGTGCTGACCATCGTCAGTAGAGATGGGCCCTGCAATGAATTCACCCGCAAATGGTACAACTTTCTCTAGCACCTGCAGCCCTTCGCCATCATGGCTTCACAGAAAAAGTTCCTTCTCCAGCCACAAGGTCGTGACTTTTGTACCGGAGCGGGTGATGTTATACCAAAGGAAAGGCAAGCCGCCCACAGCAACCAGCCACTTTTACCCCCCGGAACATACCAGGGCGCCCCAAGCCGACCACCACACCAACATAAACAGAACCAGACACAACCATATAGCCGGGGTCACTTACAGCAGGTGCACCAAAGGCCTAACCCCGTACGGCACCACAACAACCAGGGACACCGCCGACCATTGGGGCCACACAATACCAAAGCCTACCCTCCAACCATTCTCTCTCAAACAGAACAGGCTCGGTATAGAAAAGTCCCACCGAGGACAGGTGTACCAACCACCCACCAACACAAATCAAACAAGCGGCAAAGAACTACTTTGTATACGAAAGAGCGGTACCACGGCTCCACACCACCAGATGTGACGTCACCCCCACAAACTGACCCGGGGTTGGCCAACGGCCAGGTCAACCCAGCCAACCAGGACAACGCAGCGCCGTCCCCCCACACACACCTGGAGATTGGACCTGCGAGGGGATACAGAAGCAAATATTGTGGGTCCTACCTTTGCTATCCCCCCTCCCACCATTGCCGGACCGACAAGGGCCTGTGTCAATGCTAGGAAAGGCCAAAGTCGGCCTTTTTCCATGCAGTCAGTCAAGGCCTAGGAAGACCTAAGGAGTGAATAGGTACTCAGACCAGGTTAGGAAAAGTATCTCACCTTCAAATACCTCCCTAGGTGTTTCAAGGCCCAAAGTCTCAGTGTGGTAGGAAATAAGGAGTATTCAATATCTCCTGGTCCCTCTATCAGTCTCACTGCAGAAGCCGTTTTTTTTGTTGGACCCAAAGAGTATTAATTTTAATATCTCTATATTCTCTGTCAGCCTCACTGCAGAAGTATCCGTGTTCTGTCTATCAGGCCCCCTTCTTATCGTAACTTTCACTCGATCAGTTGTCGTTAAAGTCAAACCCTCAACACCCTATCAGTAATTAATATTGTTATCATATGAGTAGATTATTACAAGCTAGTCCAACTACTCAGTCGCCTAACCGCTGCCTACTCATAGATAACCAGCTCTGCCTTACCTTACATCATACTCGACTCCAGCTAGATTAACCCCATTGTATTCCAACCACACTCACGGGCATCATTCCTGATTATTGAATATATCATCCTTGTCTACCTCTGTGTATGCCGTGTATATATATATTAGTTGTCCTATTTGTTGTTTCCTTGTTCTTGTACAGGTAAAGAGAATATAGTTGATACCTGATTACTTGCCCATTTTTACACTGTTAATTCGGGTAACCTCTTCCAAGTAGGCTCAGTGTATATAAAATATCCCATACTATTTCATGCCATGTTGGGACTGTCACGTCCTATGATTCTACTAATACTAAATAAAATAAAAGTGTGAAACCTGATTCGACTACTCACTCCGATACCTTTCCCTTAGCAATTAAAGACCCACTGATATTCAGTATAGTTTATACAGCCCTAACTCCTCCTTATCTATAACAAGGGCAGATATCTTAATAATTGACCATCAGTTGTTTATCACTGTATTGTAATATATAGCTCCTAATTAGACCAAAATAACTTGTTTCGTTATTATCTTAAAACAGTGTAATTATTATAAGACACATGTTAACAGTAGGTTCTCGCTGTCGTCATCTTTAGGTATCCAGGAGGCAAACATTTAAATAACCCTCTAAATCCCACAGTGTTTTACTAAATTAATACATTCATTTGGTAATAGCCAGAAGAAATAAAGTATAACTTGAATTGAGTATATATTTTTTTATTGTAAAGATCATTTGCATAATTGTTTAGTTTTACGCTTTTTTGTTGAGTGTCTTATGATGCATGTTTGAAATGAGTATAGTATTTTATTGATTCATTGTTGGTTTCGTATGGAATGCCACATTACATGTAGATTAAATCTCGATTATATAATGTTAGTCTCGAAGTTTTAAACATGAATTGTTTTTTCTCTTTAGTGATGCTATTGTTGGCATACTTGTTTCGAGTTATTAGGTGTATTATTTGGTGGGGGAAAGAGTTGTTTATTTGTCAACTAATGCTTTGAGTCTTTTGAACAGTATATTGAGACCCCTATACGAAGAAAGGAAGGTTTAGTGACGGTAATCTGGAGAGTTGGAAGGTAGTTAAGTCATAGGAGCGGTACTAGCCAATACTAACAATACAGATAGAAACTGAATCTGATTGGCTTGCCTGGCATTGTTTGTGATATAATGTGGTAAAGTTCAATAGCAAGTAGCACTAAGTTTATAATTATATCTTGTGAGATTGTGGGCGAATTATAATTTTCTGATATTGTTTATCATTATTTTATTCTTATTGTGTACGTTTTACTATCACTGGACGATTTTTATTAAGATTAGGAGGGGATTGAAAGGTTAAATTGTGACATATATTGGTACTTATAACTGAAACTACCATTAATTATTTCTCAATATTTGAAGGCTATTATAGAATAAGGATGTTGCAAAGATCACATTAAAATGTGTTTCAACCTCCGGAGATACATTTTATGTGCACTATATAAAGTACTGTAAAAACAAAAGAGACTCCCTATTACATCTCCCTATTGACGGCAGTGAAACTCTTATTAAGCCCCTTACTGTTAAAATATATGCTGATTTCAATCATTCATGGGGAGGGGGGGGGGGGGGTGGGGGGGGGGGCAAAGACCCCCTCAACCCATCCTGTATCCAAAGGCAAAACATATTGTATATTTACTCTGAAAATGACTTACATCTGAGTGTTTTAAGATTGTTGGATAATGGGAGAAATAAAATTTTCCGGGGATTGTAACTAATTTAAACTACTGTATAATGTTGAAAACTACCTAAAACCAAAAAGAAAAACCATGGGGAAAATTAGTGGTAGTTTCGGTTATATTTTCCCATATTTTGTTCATTTAATGTTTAGCATATTTTCATTTATATAATATAAAATCGTTTAGTGTTATCCAAAATATAATTTAACTGCTGTCATCGTATTGAACGAGTTAAAGGTTTGTCTGGTAGAGTTTTACATCGATATATAAATTATGTGACTGTGATGTACGGTAATGTGTGGTATTGTTAAATATTCGGAGTACAGTTGTCCACATGAATTCGTAATCACTCGTTGATTTTATGTATGCAAGTAAAATAATGTGATTGACTGACAATAACAATATGCTATATAACCGTTAATTGGCCATACTAATTAACCCGTGGAGCCCCGGCTAGTTTTGTAATGTTTGCGCACCAGAACCCGGCCGGTTTTCAAAAAATGGTTTTATTCCAGAAACAATAGCGAATGGGTTAGGAATGAAGGAAAAACCACGAAAAACCGCTCAAAAAGCTTAAAAAATGGTCCTACAGAGCCCCCGAAAACGGATTTTACAAGAGTAAAAAATTGAAGGCAATTATCCCAAAAAAACAGGTTATTGCGCGCTCGCGCGCACGCACGTGGACTTTGAGAGTTTTCAACCATCGGCACGGTTGCGTGGGATACGTATACAGTTCCCATACAAATCTGAGCCCTCTTGAGTGGCTACACCTGAGGTTACGGTCGGCGCAATTAGGGTGACGCGTCAGGCGCCTCTCTGGGGCTGTGCGTTACATACATCGCCGACGCGTCAGACGCGTCGCTGGGGCTGGACGGGTTAAATACTGCATAATAAAATACACTTCAACTTCAATCATGGTAATTTACCTTTCATACATACAATAACGGAGTGTGTACAAAATATATATTTATTAGTGGGCCCTCCATCATTGACGAACTGCCTTAAAGTTATGGCCTCTCTTTGAACTCATGGTTCGCCATTTCAAATGACACTTCTAGGAGCCAAAATATAGAGAATAACCATATCATTGTGAGCGAACGCTCAAAACACTCACGAACTCGTCCATGTATGATGCGGATGTCACTACTGAAAAAAACTACAAAAATATGGTAAAAAATATAAATAAAATTAATAAACTTGATTTGACCAGTACTGCGCTTCCCGAGACTCTGATGCTCATAGCCGCATCCCCACGCCATCCCGCTGGTGTTCCTTCTCTTCGCTCATAGGCGCCCCACAGAGCGGAGGTGGGGGTTTTCCTCTATTAATCCTTCTCCTACCTCCGGACTGGTGAGTCATTTTGCTCATCTTTACTTGTCTGTGATAAGCTAGGGTAGTCTTCACGCTAGATAGGAATTATGCACTGTCCTTTGGGACGCCCTAGGAGTTTTCCGTGGTTGTTGTGTTCAACTTATACTCGGTAGACCTTCGTTGTGATAAGGCAAAGATCCCACGAGTTGCTGTGTTGTGATTATTATTCGCCTGTGTTATGTTTATTAGCTAGTTTAGGCATGAGGCTTCTTTTAGCTGTTTTGGGGCACCGTTTTTCGGCCACACAATTGGGTGGGTTAAGCGGTTGTTTTCGCTTTGTTAACTTTGTGCGTTTCAAATTCTCTTATATAGTAAGAAATTTGGCTACAGGTTTTGACGCTTTATGCCTACATTTTTGTTCTACGTGATGGGGGAAGGAGTACGTAGTCTAACTAGGAAGGTGAGTGTGCTTCGACAATTCGTCAGACTGACGCCTACCTGCCCCTTGTTAGATCATTTGGCCTCCTTGTAGGTGACTTTTATGGCTATGATGTATTATTTATATATTAAATTTAGTATATATGTGCCATAATTTGCATGTTGATTCACTAGTGCTTTGGTTTGGTACCCGTCAGGCAAAGAGTGTTTTCAGTCCAACATGCCTCTGGCCCCTGCATTAGTTCCTTACATATTGCTATGAAAGGGCTTTTGTGGGTACCTAGAGCTGTGTAGAATGTGTCATTAGTTTGGGTCATGATAGGTCAGAATTTGTGTTTATTGGATAGAAAAGCTGTTTTTTTCAGGGCGGCTGGTAATTCTTGTTGGGCTAGTTTTACGTGTTATAGTAGAAAGGCGGTCCTGCATGCCCGACGTAGTTGTATTGCTTCTGTCCAAGTCCAATAAACCCGTTCGTAGTCTGGTGCAAACGAACGATAACCCAGCGGAATGAAGGGAAGCCTTTTCCGCCAGGCATCGGCGTAGCCGAGGACTCACCTAGCCTATCTCTCAAATTAGTCTGGTGCTGATTCACTCTTTGCCTGGCGCTGGTCGCCTGGCAACTTAAAACTGGTTTCTTATGATTAAGGTAGGCTCAGGTCAGTGTTGGTTACTTAGGTGAGAAGTCATAACTCTTTGACCATTTGACCATAAGGGGACCTTAGATGATACTTGTGATAGTGTAGTCTATTTTCCTAATGCGTAAATAATTAATGTTATGTTCCGCCGTCATAGACTAGTCTTTATGAGCATTGATTCTTGCGATTTTCTTCCCTCAGGAGTGGTATGCCAAGTTTCAATCCGTGAGATGCCTAGGCGAACAATATTTCCCCGGCGGGGGGAAGTCACCATGGATGTCATCCAAATTCAGTTTTGCTTAGGCCTTAATTGCTCCAACCTCCCAGTGCCAGGCCACGAACTTTGTGTGTGGTGTGTGAAGTGCCTTGATCGCTCTAGGGGCCGTTGGCTAGTGAAAAACTGTACCCAGTGCTCTAAATTTCGGAACGGGTTTGTGACACATTCGGATGACAAGGTAAGACTGTATTGCTGGGTATTAGATCTACCTATAATAATTATTGTTGTAATGTGGCGCATAAATCTCTTCAAATGTATGACCAACTGTTATGGGATTTTCTTATCAGCACACCAGCGTCCTCCGGCAACTCTAAAGGCTCGATTACATCTTAGCCCATTCCACCTGCTTCTCAACTCCGTTCTAAGCAGAAGCAGAAGGTAGTTTCGAAAGAAACTGTTGCGAAGGATGAATCGTCGGATTCTGCACCTCCTCCCCGCCGCCTGGCCGCCAAGAGGCCAAGAACCTCAGCTGAGAGGCAGGATACCTCGCCTGACCACTTAACCTCTGAAGTGCGCATGGGGATAATTAGACACCTCTCCCTGTGCGCATGTATTTGAGGTGTTTCCGTCACTAAAATATTTATTGTACCATTAATAGCATTAATACTTATCCATATGCGCCTATTATGGGTTGATTATAAAGGTATTAACCTGAAACAACAATAAAACAAGTGAAAACAGCGTTTGGATGGTCAAAATCGGAGATATAGCCCGCGAGTTGTATAATGTATGGGTGAGGCAAGCTGCTTTCCCGCCAATTTCCCCCAAGGCCACTGAGACACAGTCGATCGATACTCTCTCTCTCTCTCTTGCACTCGTTTGCTATCAGTGATGACCACACCCTGCAACCGGATTTCTAATGTTAGCACGAAAATATACCTCAGAATAAGGGAATAACAGGGAAAATAGGTGATAACTGAAGGAGAGGAGGAAAGTGGGGAAGGAGGGGAGATAGAGGACTGAGATTTTGCATGGCCCAGGGGCCAAAAAAAAAATAAAAAATACAAAAATAAAAATATATATATATTTTTTTTTTCGATGTCAAAAGTTGATTTTTTTTTTCTCTGACTCTTAAGAGTCTCCCCGCAGTCTGCCGGGGGAACTCTTAAGAGTCTCCCCGCAGTTCCCGGGTTAATTCAACGAAGAAGGTCTCATTCTCAGTCGTCTCTACCATTACAAAGATTCCCGTCTCCACAGCCAGCTAAACCAGCAACGAGACACAAAGCTGACTCGCACACACGTCACCATAGCCGTGCAAAGAAGTCCAAGGGTAAAGGACGTCCGGCAAAACGCAAATCACCAGCGAAGAAGACATTCTCGACACCTGGTAGTTCCAGGCCCCAATTGTCAAGGGCTAAGCATCAGCAACTGTCTCCCCCCTGCCAGAGCTCCTCTACTCTTGCTACTGAGTGCAGTGTGTTTGGCCCTACAGCTTCACCCAGGATTGTTTACGTGTCCCCTTCTATCCACAAGAAGCCATACACAATCCCCCGCCGGGCGGCACCGCAGGAGTCTCCCATTTCCCTTCCGATATTGCTGGAAGATTTCCGGAGTGTCACAGCTCTTGAGGACGCACAGGAGGCGTTCCCTGAATCTTCTGATATTGAGCAACTGGGCCGCTCCTCTCCCATGGAACATTCCCCATCCCTAATCTCTGGACCGAATGAGCAGCTTCGCTCCGTTTCTTAAAAAATTACTCTCCGGATGATATCCAGCAAACCAATTTATGGTCCTCTAATCATACCCTTCTGATGCGGTACCTGTCAGTGAACTGAACTAGACCACATTTACAATGTATTGCTTTAAGACAGAAGGTCTAAGTTTAAGCATTTGTATTATTTTTGGGGAAAAGGGGGGGGGAGTTCAGCAGCTGAGACCTCTCCCCCTGCCTTACATATGCGTGTTTAGGTTAAGTATGTTGTGATAGGATAAGTGTTATCCTAGTTTTTTCCTAACAGACCAATAAGTTTAATCAAGGATGCAATTTATTTTTAGTACATGCTATTTTGTGATACAATGTACAAATATTTCTTTTTAGAATTCTATATTTTATAATCTGTGCAGCATGTGAGGAGGTGTGTGGAGTGAGGAGAAGAGGGAGGGGAGTGAAAGGTACAGCATGGTGGACAGAAGAGGTAAAAATAGCTGTGGAAGACAAGAAGAAAGCGTATAGAGAGTGGTTGGGTAGTAGAGGGAATGGAGATTTGGAGAGGCAGAAACGAGCAAGGTACGTGGAGAGAAAGAGAGTGGTGAAGAGAGTAGTGAAGGAAAGTAAGAGAAGAGTAGATGAGGAATTTGGTAGGAATCTGAGTGTAAAATGGAGGGAGTGTAAGAAACTGTTCTGGAAAGAAGTCAAGAAAGTTAGGGAAGGTAGCAAGGGAAACTGTAAGGGTGTGAAAGATAAGAATGGGAGAATGCTAGCCGAGAAGCAAGAGAGAGTCGAAAGATGGAGGGAGTACTTCAACGAGTTGCTAAATGTAAGGAATGAAGAGCCAGCAAACATAGTTGGATATGGTATGGGAGGGAGAAGAGGAGAAGTAGTGGAGGAGGAGGTGGGGATCAGGAGGTCAGAAGTGTGGGAAGCCATGAAAAGAGGGAAGTTGGGGAAAGCACCAGGAACAGATGGAGTGTGTGGGGAAATGTTGAGGTATGGTGGTGAGATAGTGATCAAAAGGGTATGGAAAATGTGCAAACTAGCATGGGAGAAGAGGAGTGCACCCAATGACTGGACGACTGGCATAATAGTCCCCCTATATAAGGGTGAATGGGAAAGAGGAGTGTGTGGTAACCAACGAGGAATATGTCTTTTAAGCGTAGTAGTGAAGGTGTACAGTACAGTGATTGAGAGAGTGAGAATGAGAACGGAGAAATGGATAGGCGACGAGTAGGGAGGTTTTAGGAAGGGAAGAGGATGTGTAGATCAGATTTTTACCCTGAATTGTGTTGTTGAGAAATATCTAGAGAAGCAACAAAAGGTGTATGTTGCCTTTATGAACTTGGAGAAGGCCTATGACAGAGTGGATAGAGAAGGTATGTGGAAAGTACTTAGAATATACGGAGTAGATGGCAAGTTGCTGAAAGCAGTGAAGAGCATGTATGAGGGTGCAAAGGAGGCAGTACGTGTGGACAATGAGCAGAGCAAGTTCTTTGACTTGAATGTTGGGTTGAAACAGGGGTGTATGATGTTCCCGTGGTTGTTTACTATATAAGTGGATGGAGTCATGAAAGAAATACTAGGAAGAGCAGTGGATGTTGGTGTATCACTGAATAGGGAGGGGAATGAGTGGAAGCTGCCTATACTGCTGTTTGCGGATGATACAATTCTGATGAGCGATAATGAATGGTAGTTGCAGCGTCTGGTAAATGAGTTTGGAACAGTGTGCAAAAAACGGAATTTAACCCACTGAGTACCAGCTTAATATTTATAAATGTACCACCCAGGACCGGCTGATTCTGAATTTTTGTTTTCCAGAAACAATAGCGAATGGGTTAGGAATGAAGGGAAAACCACGAAAAACCGATAAAAAATCTCAAAAAATGGTCCTACGTAGGAGCCCCCGAAAACGGATTTTACAAGAGTATAAAATTGAAGGCAATTTCCCCCAAAAAAACATGTTTTTGCGCGCTCACGCGCACGCAGTTGGACTTTGAGAGTTTTCAACCATCCGCATGGGTGCGTGGGATACTTACACAGTTCCCATACAAATCTGAGCCCTTTAGGTGCCATAGGACCGGAGTAATTGGGACCGGACCGGCTAGGACGCAACATATAAGTCGCTGGGGTTTAGCGTTACATACATTGTGGACGCAAACGCTGCATCGCTGGGGCTCAGTGGGTTAAAGGTAAATGCGGGGAAGAGCAAGGTTATGGTCTTCGAAAAGGGTGAAGTCACAGAGTGTGAGGTGAAGTTGAACAGTCAGGCTATGGAGATTGTCAGCTCGTTTAAGGTTCTGGGCAGTGTGTTGAGTAAAGATGGGACTATGGATGAAGAAGTGCGGGAGAGGGTGCAACAGGGGAAGAGGGTTGTAGGAACGTTGAAAGCAGTAACAAGAAATAGGGTGGTCAGAATGGAAGTGAAGAAGTCCTTGCATGACAGTGTGGTACTCCCGACACTAACTTACGGAAGTGAAGCATGGACGTTCGGGAAGAGACTCAGACCAAGAGTGAGAGTAGTGGAAATGAGTTACTTGAGAAGTGCATGCGGAGTTATTTGGAGGGATAGACAGACGAATGAGAAAGTAAGAAGGAGGTGTGGTGCGGAGGTAGATGTGCTGGAAAATGTGAAAAGAAACAACTTGAGATGGTTCGGCCATATGGAACGAATGGAAAGCGAGAGAATGACTAAGAGGGTGTACGAGAGCGAGGTGGAAGGACAGAGAGGGAGAGGTGCACCGAAGGAGAGGTGGAAGGATGGAGTGAGGAAGTATATTGATGAAGGAGGTGTTGGTTGGGAGGAGGGGCGTCGACTGACTGGGGAAAAAGGTGCATGGGGGCGGTTCGTTCGTGGTCACCCCTTCGGGGATCACGGCGTCAGGCAATAGATAGATAGATAGATAATCTAAGTGTACATTAATATTTTTATACATAATCTAGATGAATAGTTTATAGTTAAACTAGACCGCTACTTCTATCCAAAGTTTACGTCTAGTGTAATGACGGGTGTAACTTTAAGAACACCATCTGTAACCCCATTTCTAGGTTTGCTAGGTTTCTCAATACGTTCGTAAATTGTATGGCTATGGATTGCGATACATTGTGGTATATTGAGCTCATCCTCTTGAAGGGATGAACTGTTAGCTAGGTTGCTCATTACATTATGTTTGTAAATTGTATAGCTATGGATTGCGATACGATACGCTATGTTACATTAAAATGTAAGCGCTATGGAGTACATAGTAATCATGTTGTGTGGAAGCTAGAGCTAAGACTAATATTGCTTATTTGTAGTTTTCTTTTTGTTCTCAACTGGGGATTTTGTTCAGATTATAAATGGCATGTGGGATTCAATGGCTAACACTCTTTTGATTCATAGCATTCCTTATAAGGTGAATACAATCATCTTGTGTTATCGAAGATCACATGAAAATGACACCATCATATTGAACGAGTCAATAGTTCATCTGCTTGAATGTGTTGTTTGCAATAATATAACTGCGACTTACGATATTTTGAGCAATATCTATTGAAATGCAAGAGCGGTGGAGTACATACATCATGTGGGATTTCCAGCAAAGTCTCATATTGCGATATTGGTATTGTTGTCGTGTCCATAGTGTATCTGACTTAGCCTCTCTTATGGTGTGTCAGAGAGAGAGAGAGAGAGAGAGAGAGAGTATACATCATATATATATTTATATATTTTTTGCTATGTGTATGAAGGAGACAAAATCCAAAACTGCCTCTAACAAGTGTTTCCCCTAACCTTGAAAGAGTGGTTGAGGTCCAAATTCAACTTAAGTTTGAGTCAAAATGTCTGGACACACACGGAGCTTGAAGCAGTTTAAGTCATAGGATGAGGGAAAGACAGATTAAGGGAGAGCGTTCCAGGGCTTACTTATTGAGTAGAATAAAGACTTGGAAACTCGGTTTTATCTTGTGTTAGAGAGTTGGACAGAATAAGGAAGGGAATGTGTTGAAAATCGAGTGCCCTCCATCCTCCTTAACGCTTCTGCTGTGGGCATATTTCCGCCTGTTTCTGCTATATTAGGGCTTATTAAGGCACTCCTGAATGACTAAAAAAGTGTCTGAATGAAATGAAAGGCATTCAGCCAAAAACTAGACGAAAATTGTTTAATAATAACGCCAGAACGAGCTTCGTAGCGTGCAAGATTTACCCGCAGCACTACCATAGGCATCGACAAATATTCGCAAATAATGAGTAATGTCACACTACATTTGCCTTTGGCAACACTGCATTGTCTTGCGAGATATGGGTCCCGAGTCTCGGTGCCCCAGCAGCCGTATTGGAGAGCGGAGGGGAGCCTCCCGCCCCCCGCTCACTTACACTCGTCCCCACAGGCTTTAAGATGCTTTAAGAGCCTGTAAATTGCCTTATATTGCCAGGACGTTCCAGAACGTCTCCCACAACCAATGGGTTAACCCTTGTCTAGCGGGGGGGTTTTGGGCTTATTTGGGCATATTCAGGCCCTCTTGAATGATAAATCAAGTATCTGCATGAAAAGAAATGTATTCAGCAAAACACTAGGTGCTAAATGCTTCAAAATGAGACCAGAATGAGCTACGTAGCACTCGTGGTTCTCATACAGCGGTAGCAGTAACATGGGAGTTTAGCGTATAGCGGCATATTTTTCCCAGCTATGCTCACTACTGGCTACACTGCCGGCCTCTCGAGAACACAGGAAAAATGAGTTAATGGGCGGCGGTAAGCCCTGGGAGTCGGCTGTCTGGCCCGCTGCGCTCCCGGCCATTTGCACTCGATTTTAACCCTTTAACCATCTCAGACATATGACGCGATTTTGAGCCAATTAGGGATACTTTAAAGCCTTTGTTACCATCAGGGGTATTTAGAAACCTTTAGTTTAGTTACTTCAACCTCTGCAGTTGTCTTTGAGTTAGCTGTGGGCAGAAAACTAATTTTGGAGAGGTAATTATAAGAGTGAGAGAACTCTATTTATTATTGCTAATCTGGCAACATCTGTGTCATATGAGTCTGAAGGGGTTAAAAGCCTTAATAATGCTCCTAACTTGCTGCAAATTGGAGGCGGACTTAAGTCCGCCCCCGATCTTTACGGGTTAAGGAACGAGGTATATACTGAGAAAGCTCTGAAGAACATTCATTACTGTAATAGGGGCAATAGAGTGAGAGAGATGCAACATTGCGGCACATAGGGAGGAATTATTGGGAATTAGTAAAAGGAGGGGAAGTGATGATTCAAAATGCTTTTGACGCTACCCTTTTGATAAGTGCGGTATGGCTTGGACCTCCCCATACATGTGGACAACACTTGATACATGGGCGTACAGTGCCCCTGTACTGAGCAAGAAGCTGCAAGAGTGATAAAATGATATTTCCAAGAAAGGTCAGCTGAAAAAGATACACCAACCGTATTGAGAGAAAATTAAGGATTGATTTGTGTATTGCTGAAGAGTTAGTAATAGTGTTGTGGAAGATTGCGACTGGTTAATAGGACAAATTGGGTCTTGGAGGCATTGAAGGTAACAAGATTCACTCTGCCCCAATCAGAAATAATTAACAGTTCAGAAGATAGGTGTGCTATTGCCTCGTCAAGTGAGTTTTGGAGTGATTGAGGGGAGGGGTGGTCATTGTGGAAAATTAGTTGAATATTGTAAGGTAGAGGCGTTAGCATATGAATTATTAGGGCTAGAGTTACAGTCGAGAAGATCATTATTGAATATTAGGAAGAAAATTGGAGATAGAACAGAACCCTGAGGAACATAGGAGTTGATAGGTTGAGAAAGTGAGCGATGGCCATCCACAACTACAGCTATGGAACGGCCTGAAAGGAAATTAAAGATAAAGCAACAGATAGAGGAAGAGATACCGAAGGAAGGTTGTTTGTAAATTAGATTTTTTTTACAGACTTTATTCAGAGCTTTCATTATGTCTAGCGCAATAAAATAGTTTCACCAAAATCCCGAAAAGTTAGTAAGATAAGTAAGGAGATCACCAGTAGTTGAGCCCTACTGCACTAAGCAATCTATTCCGCACTTCTACAACTCTGTTCCAAACCAGTGCCTACCTATATCTTTTCTAAAGCGGAACTTATCCAATTTAAGCCATTTGAATGAGTTATCTCGCCGTTATTATGCTTTAATACCTTATTAGTATATCCCTTATCGATACCTTTCATCCACTTAAACACCTCTATCAAATCTCCTCTACATCTTCGTCTTTCTAATGAATGCAAGCCAATGGTTCTCAGCCTCTCCTCATATGATAAATGTATAATATTGTAGATCATTTTCGTCATTCCCCTACGTCATTCTCTTACACTTGTAGGAGGATAAACACACACACACATATATATATATACTGTATATACAGTATATATAGGTTTCAGTGAGAAAGAGAAGATCAGGGTTGGCAGAGGAGAAGTGGTATTCCACAGAGTGGAAGTTAGATGAAAGGTCACGAATGTTGCAGAAACTAAAGTGAGAGTGGAAGGTCGCGGTCCAGTACATTTCGATGGGTTAGCATCAGGGGCCAAACCACTGGGGGCATTTCTGGCCCCTCCCCCCTGGCGACTCCGAGGTTTGTCATAATTGTTCAATATTTTGAAAAGGTAGTGTAGTATGTATTGTGTTTGTGGTATATTATATTAATAAATACAGAAGGTGTTTTGGAGGGCAGACTGGCGTTGCCCTCAACATTGGTGAGGCACCGGAAAGGATCAGCAATGGAGGCCAGGTGGTGAATGAGGCGTTCCAGCTGTCCATATCAGCCACCTGTAGCACTTACTGGAAGTATACCGCCCTGTTCGGCTGCTGCCTAAAGCTTCCTCCTAGCAAATATATAAGTAAATATATATATATATATATATATGTTTCTAATCTCTCAGTGGGGTTCGAACCGCCGACCGTCAGGACGATAGCCAGCGCTTTAATCAACTACACCACGGCAGTCTATATATATATATATATATATATATATATATATATATATATATATATATATATATATATATATATATATATATATACAATATATATATATACATATATATATATGTATATTTATATATATAAAATATGTGGTACTCGGTGTAGGTAAACAATATCACCAAAACTTTCCATTTTAATTATAAAGTACAACAAAAATATATTCGATGAATACAAAATATTAAAGAATGACATTTTTAAATTTACGTTTCGGCTTACATTAGCCATTCTCAAGTGATAACAGCATAAGGCGAAGAAATGAGTGAACTTTAAATGTTGTCTGTGCACCTTCTCGTCTGGTACTAATAGCTGGTACCGGGTTGGAGGAGGAGCCACACCTGTGTCAACATGGTTCGTGTTGTAGTCGTTATTGTTGGTTTCTTCTCGTCATACATACGTTTCTTGCTGTGACCGGAGCTGCGTCGAAAAGGGTTAGTGTTCCACAGACATTGATTTGAGTGTTGATTTCCGGATCCATGTCTCGAATGAATACTGCTTCTAAAACTTGTAGTTTGTCTCAGTTGTTACATTTCGCGAGAATAGAAATGTTTGATAGTACTTGCTCCCTCGATAGTATGGTCTTATGATTATTTCTTGCATGTCTTTTTGGTCCTCCGTCTTGAATATGGAATGTAATTCTTCGGCTCATGGTAGTTGTTGTGTGACCAATGTAGCTACTGTTAGGACGGAGTGCACAGTCTCCAATATTGAATTTGAACATGTAAACTACATTGGCTTGTTTCAGTTTGTTTGTCTTGGCCAAGAGATTGTTTTTCATGACGAGTGAAGACAATTTAAGGATTTTGTAGTATATAATTAATTTGATTGTATCTTTGCTTTTTGTTGGCTTACAATTCTTTTGTATTATGTCTCGCAGTACTTTTTCATCTTTTACATAGGCAAGGGACATCGTATTTTGGTAGTTAAATCTGATGGTTTCTCCGGTTGTTGGTGGGTTTGCATATTTGTTAATTTGTTTTTCAATTTCTTTATCGACGTCAGTGGAAGCGTAATCGTTGTTCACTATGATTTGCTTGATTCCTTATATTTCTTGGTGCAAGAGGGGTCAGGTTGAACAGCTTCAGAAGGCTCTGTGAATATATGCCCTAATGACACTCTGTTTATATCGCTCGGGACATTCACTGGTTCCATTAAGGAAACGGCCTAGATGGTGGTAAACACCTGGTTGGAAGCCTCTATTTGGACATCAAGGAAGGGGATCTTGTTGTTTATACATTCTTCCATGGTTAGGGGAAGTTGAGAGACTTCCCCCAAGCATTGTTTTAAGCTAAGGTGATGATTACGATCGCGAACGTCGACAACAATTTCGTCTATGTATCAACAATAAATGTTAGGTTTGACAGCTTCATCCTTGAGTAATTTATTGTCGGTGTGACACATGAGCCCATAATAACACCTCCCACTTGGTAGTATAAGTGACCTTCGGGGCAGCGGAATGGTGCCTCTTTGGTACAAGCTTGAAGCATATCACGGAGGATTTGTTATGGTAGACATGGTTGGTGAATAGTTTGGTGGTTATACACATTTTCAATTATAATGTCTATGGTGTCATCAACTTGAACGTTGGTGAATAAACTCTCTACAATCAACGAGGCCGAAATACTATGTGGATTATTCCCCTTTAATATGTCGATGAATTCATCCACTGACTTTAATAAATATTTGGTGGGAATATATGGACAAATAATATTATTAAGTTGTTCGGCGAGTTTGTAAGATGGTGTGAGGATCTGAGAAATGATGGGTGTTAAAGGGTTACCTGGTTTATGGGTTTTGACATTCCCATATAAGTAGCCAGTATCGAAGTCGCCGGTGATACGTTGGTATTTAAATGTTCCGTAAGTGCATTCGCTGCTGTAATTAATGAACTTATTTTTGTCTTGAGTGGTTCAGTTGGATTCCTCGTAATCTTCTTGAATTTGTTGTTATCTTGGAGTATGTTTCTGATCTTTGTTAGGTAGTCTTCACGATCTAAGATCACGAACATTGATGATTTGTCTGCTTTTCTTATTATTATATCCTCATTTTCTCTGAGAATTTTAGCTTCAGATTTGAGGCGGAGTGTGATTAGGGCGCTGGTATTCCTTGCTCGTTGTTTGGTGCTCCCTGCTTGAAGATTTTCTTGAATGTCGGAGTTTAATTCAATTTTTCCTAAGTTGAGAAGTTCTTTGTACAACATTTCATTCCGTTGGAGAGTAAGACAGATTAACCTGTCTGATTCATTCTTTGTTATATTGAAAATATTCTGGGCAGTTTTTTTGGCATGTAGAACATTTTTAATGGAACATTTTTAATGGCATTATCATATATTTCTGAGGAATTCCATATCTCATTTGCATCACTGATGTGGTTTATGAAGTTCCAATCTGTTTTGGTAAAATTAGCCTGCAGTTTATTGAAATTGGCTTTCTTCAAATTGGGTACCTTTTTATTACTCTAATTTGATTTATTGTTTAGGAACTTGATGTTGAATGTAATCGAACAATGATCACTTGTACTAAATTCATCTCCTACTCTCACTTGGTTCACTAAGTCGTCTTTAGTCGCAAAGATTAGATCAAGAATGTTGTTGTCCCGTTTTGGATATTGAACAAACTTAAATAATGAACTTTTTAGTAGATTAGAGTACAGGTCCGATCCTGTGTTAGACGTTAGAGATTCACTCCACTGAGCTACTGGCAAGTTGAAGTCTCCAAAAAGTACAACATCTTCGTTATCACTAATTTCAGCAATTTGGACTTTTCTGTCAATATTTAGTGATTGTCCAGAGCGACGATATATTAGTCCAAGAGTTATCTTTTCTTGAAGCTTATATTTCAATGAACATAAATTATGTCAATGTTAAGACAATGTCTTTACTAGCATAGGATGAAGATCTTTCCTGGCGTACAGCAAAACGCCTCTCCCATTTTTGTTTATCCGACTACATTCCTACATTGTATATCCAGGAATATTGTATTCAGCTGAATAGTTTCTATGTTCAATGTTTAGCCATGATTCGGTGATACCTACCTATTATATCAACTTTTCTGTAAAAACTATTTCTTCAAGGTCTGAAAATTTGTTATGAATACTTCAAGCATTTCCAAAAAATACTTTCAAATCCTGGAGAGAGTTGATGCAGTTGAATTGTGAATTTGCTAGATTTCTGGAGTATAATATGTTGTTGGATGTGGACGGATTTCCGTTTACATCTCTTGCTGTCCTCGGCCCTTGCTGTCCTAGATTCGCATCCCAGGCAGTCCTCGGTTGACTTTGAATCGTGTCCAAAAATCCTTTAGAACATCGTTTAGCAGGCAGCCGAGGCGCGCTGCTCCCACCTTGTTCAGATGGACCCCATCATCTGAGAATAAAAGATCTTCATGGATGAATGAGTCCAAGGTGCTAACAAAACCGATGTTCTCTTCCCTGCACAGATTCACAAGATGATGATTTATACTGGTGGCTATGTTGAAGAACCGGTTCTCTACACCAATCCTGGTGACAATCCCTAATACGATAATCCTTTGCGTCTTTTCCTTGTATGATTTGATCAGCTTCCGGTAATTCTTCATAAGGTCCTCTGATCAGGTCATTAGATGTACGTCATTAGATCCTAGGTGTATGACGTACGTTGTGGTATGACGTACGTTGTGGTTGAGGGTGCCAGCCTGGAGACTTCTTCGACTGCGGCAATGATATCGTCCACCCCACCACCTGGGATGCAGAAACGCTTCCTGGTCTTGGGTGCCCTGGCGCAGAACTCCGTTAGTTGGCAACAGACCATTAAGTTGCCTACTAGCCAAATTATTCCGTTTCCTCTCCCATCGTCTGATTCTGATAGAAACTGAAAGCGGTTGTGGCACTCGGTAATTGGTATAATTTTCCTTGCTTTGTGCCAAACGTTCCTCACAACACAGAAGTTGTCCTGAGGGAGAGCCGAGTTGTTATTTGTTTTTTCGGCAACCGGTGGTTCTACTGGGGTCGGTGCTGCAGGCGTTGGGCTGATGGAAGTTGGTGTCGAAGTGCTGATTTCGGCAGTTGTTGTGCTATTAATTCCTGGAGAGATTCAACCTTAATGGTGAGGGTGTTGATCTTGTTGTGTGCTTCCTCCAGTTTTGCTGACAAATCTTCATGGAGCTGGCAGAATCAGCAGATTTGAAGGTCAGCAGCGGCGAACATGGTAGCACCAAACCTACTGGTGCAGCTCGCACAGGTGCGAGACATGGTGACGGTTACTCACTTTATATCGCTTCACTCATTTTAAGACACTTCACTCACTTTAAAAACACTTCACTCACTTCAGGTCGCTTCACCAACTTACCTAGGCTACCAGGGGTGATAGCCTAACCAAAACCAAAGCAATTGATATATATACAGTATATATATATATATATTTATTATATATAATACTCCCAGCCGGGATCGAACCTCCGACATTAAGTACGAGTGTCCTAGCTTTTAACCCACTATACCACGGCGTGATAAATTAATCTTAACCTATTCATACACATATATATATATATATATATATGTACATATAGATATATACTAAGTTGATATAGCCATGAAGTGTATTTTCTTTTAGACAAATGAGGTCAAATGAAATAGCAGTTTCACAGTTAATTAGTTTTATATTTAACTTTTCAATATTTCGGACAGTCTTCCTCTGTTCTTCGGGGATGAGTTGTAGTAGCTGTTCTATGTTTGGCCTGGACATTTCGGAATGTTTGAATTCCATTCTCAGCAAATAAGGTATGGAAGTGAAGGGTTACCTGGATGTTGTATAGGTGAGTGGGAGGAGTCAGTCATTGGGGGGTCTCGTGTGGTTGGCTGTCAGGTATCAGGTCAAGGCAAGTTGATTGGCGTAGAGGCAGGGGGAGGGGCTGAACGGGACAAAGCAGGGTTCTGATTGGTGAGAGTGCGGGTTGAGAACCTTAAGAGGTAACGATGATTGGGGGTATCTACGGGAGCAGTAGGGGCGGAGGGGGGCACAGAAGTTGCGGGGAGGTGGGTAACAAGGTGTGACCGACGGTGACTAGGGAGGGTTTGGAAATCGTCGATTTGAATGCTAAGGGAAGGTTTTAGAGCTTGGATATAGATTGCGTCCAGGAGGGAAAGGCAGCAACGGTCTTGTTCTTGATCTTTTATGGTGGTGTGTAGGTCTAAGTCAGATCTGGAGAGGTCTCGGTGGTGGGGGCTTTATAGTGGGTTTTAATGGCGCCATTATGGAGTTGAAGGGTTAGACGTCAAGTCAATTTTGTTGTTATCATTCCGATATAAGAGAGTAGCCCACAGTCCACATTGTTACATGTGTGTCGGTAAATGACATGATCTTCTTGAAGGGATATCTTTTTGGTCGTGGTTCTATTACGAAGGAGAAGATGGGAAATTTGTCTGGGATTTATAGTAGGGGATGAGTATGATTTATTGTTCTGGATGGATGGGGTAGACATTTCTTTTGATTATATCTTGCATTATGGCCTAATGAGTTTTGTGTTCGGAGGACATAATAATTATGGCTTTCGTTGTAAATTTTGATGTCACAGATAGAGGAGGTAGAGGGTTGTTCCTGGTACCATTTTGAGCGTATATATATATATATATATATATATATAGTATATATATATATATATATATATATATATATATATATATATATATATATATATGTGTGTGTGTGTGTGTGTGGATGATTCATACTGACAAGGAGATGGATTGGGTGAGGGAAAACACAGGAGAGTTTTAATTTTGTATTCTCTAACATTAAGGGCTATGGACAACCAATCTTCAGAGAGACTAACACAGATTTGGTTTGCTCACATATACACTGTATATACAACAGTGTGGAAATTCCTTATTGGCAGCATAGACCAGTACTGCCACATGTAATTTAATTGTAATTCTTTTAACTTACAGTAGCTTGCAACTCATACTTTGATTTAAGAGCACTTGATTTTATCTAACTCTACTTGCCTTTTGCTGTTTCATTAACCCACTGAGCCCCAGCTAGTTATTAATAAATGTACCACCAGGGACCAGCCGGTATTTAATTTTTTTTTTCCAGAAACAATAGCGAATGGGTTAGGAATGAAGGAAAAACCACGAAAAAACGATCAAAAAGCTCAAAAAACGGTCCTACGGAGCCCCCGAAAACGGATTTTACAAGAGTAAAAAATTGAAGGCAATTTCCCCAAAAAAACATGTTTTGCGCGCTCACGCGCACACGGTTGGACTTTGAGAGTTTTCAACCATCGGCATGGGTGCGTGGGATACTTACACAGTTACCATACAAATCTGAGCCCTCTAGGTGCCATAGGACCGGAGTAATCGGGACCGGAGTGACACCGACGCAAACGCTGCGTCGCTGGGGTTTAGCGTTACATACATTGCTTATGCAAACGCTGCGTCGCTGGGGCTCAGTGGGTTAATCTTAGCTGCTGACACACTACTAGCAAAAGAAGAATGTGAGCAATGTGAGGAACTTGATTTACTCGCCAGTTTGATAGGAGAAACTCAAACCATGGATTCCGGTAATGCACCTATATTCATGTTTAACTGAAAAAAAAAAAAAAAAAAAGTGTAACAATTTGTTACACTTATACAAATAAAACAAAACTCTAAATTTAATAAAGTAGAAGTGCCGTTTCGCATAAAATCAAAACGGCATACCCAACTCTGCGAAGGGTTAATCATCATCACTAATATTACCACCATCATCACTACTACTATCATCATCACTACAATTGTCACCATCATCACTACTAATATCATCATCACCATTACTATCATCACCATCATCTTACAATCATCACTACTACTCTCACCACTGTTTTCATCATCACTACCATCATCACTACTGTTATCATTATCACTAAATCTACAACCATCATCACTGCTATTATCACCATCATCACTACTATCAATATTATCCCCACTAGTGCTATTAAATCAATTCTAATGGCAACTAAACTAACTTAACACTATCTGGTGCAACGTCTTGGGGGTTATTTTGGTATTGTGTTTAATTATGGAGGGTTTTAATTGTGTTTGCCATTTTCGAACAATGTATTTTTAGTTTACCCCCTAGACTTTAAAAAACGCCTCTCCAGACCCCCTTCAAACTAAAAAATATCGTTCCCAAGATAAATGTGCACATTTTTCGGTAGAAAAAATTTTCGGCCAAAGGCCGGTTTCTCCCAAATTGATGGCTCGCTATTGCTCGCCCAGGAAACATCGACACCTTATTGAGTTGAACCATCATATAATCGCCAAACTAATGAGATGAAACGTTTTAAAATCTCCAAGCTAATGGAGTAAAACTGGGAGGATCTAAATTGGCCCGCCCTGCACCTAATAGGGCTAGCCTAACAAATGCGGGCGAGTTTTTGTTTCGCCCCCTGAATGATGGTGTTCTGTGTGTGTGCCCCTTAGGGGCACACACACACAGAATGCGATCATCATTGCTTGGGAATAGGTACAGGGTGGGGGGCAAAACCATTTTTAGGACCAAAGATCATAACTATTGCACAAACTCAACATTTTTTTTTTTTAAATTACCGTCGAATTCACGCACCGAAGGTTCGTGTGAAGTTTGGTGAAAATCCGTCAAACATTCTAGAAGGAGTTCTTGGACGGACAGACAGACAGACAGACAGACATTTCGGTTAGCATATACCACTATACGGGGGGCGATACCACTCTGCTTATGCAGAGTTGATAAAGTAGACGTGCCGTTTCGCCCAAAATCAAAACGGCATACCCAACTCTGCGAAGGGTTACCATCATCACAAATATTACCACCATTATTACTACTACTATCATCATCAGTACAATTGTTACCATCATAACTAATACTAACATCATCACTAATATTACCACCAAAATCAAAACGGCATACCCAACTCTGCGATGGGGCACCATCATCACTACTAGTCACTATTACCATTACTATCATCACTACTACTCCTCTCACCATCACCATCACCATCATCCCTACTGTTACTACCATCACTTTTAATGTCATCTAAACTAACTTAACCTAACTTAACTTAGCAGATGCGGGGCGACTTGTTTTCGGGGCGTCATCTCCAGTAACCATCACCAATACTTTCAACATCATCACTACTACTATCCTCATCATCTACTACCAGCATCACTGCTACTATCACCACCACTATCATACCTATTGCACACATTAAATTTGTGTTTGTTTTAATTACCGTCGCATTCACTCTCTGAATGTTCGTTAGAAGTTTGTGTGAAAATCCGTCGAACGGTCTAGGAGTTTTCGAGAAAAAAAAAGACAGACATACGTCTCACTATTATCATCATCACATCTGAGACATGTGCATGATGTGTGGCTTTCTGTGATGTGTGTGCTCCTACGGACGCACACACAGGGAATAGGTACAGGGTGGGCAGTGGGGGTCCTGAAGGGGGGGGGGGGGGGGGGGGGGGGGGGGAGATTTTTTTAGGACCTAAGATCATTACTATTGTACAAATTCAAGTAGACATGCCGTTTCGCCCAAAATCAAAACGGCATACCCAACTCTGCGATAGGTCACCATCAGCACTACTAGTTACTATCATCATCACTAATACTATTACTACTACTACTACACTCACCATCATCACTACTACTCTCATCATCACTGCTACTCTCATCATCACTACAACTTTTAACCATCGTCACTACTACTTACCATCATTACTAATAGTCACCATCATCTTACAATAAGCATTACTACTGTCACCATCATCAATACTATTATGACCATCATCACTACTACTAGTACTGTCACCATCATATCTACTACACACTCGCTACCGCCAACTAACCTGCCTACACCGTTGATTCATTTAAACTCTGCCTAGACAAATATCTCGCATCAAACCCGCGAATGACTGTGTTTGTAAATGAATAACTTTATTTTATCCCCCCCTCAGTTACTAACCCATCTGTCCCCTACTATAGGTAGCGCCAACGAACTTGACAATAATCTTAATCCCTGACTTCTCTGTAACTCAAAAGGGCCTAGAGCAAACTGGCTGTAAAGATACACACCTATTTCCTGGTGGACTCTTACCAAATGATAGAAATGTCAGCCCGATTGCTTTCATTCATTTCGAGTTATAAGAAGTTAAGGGGTCAAGATTATTGTCAAGTTCGTTGGCGCTACCTATAACTACCTAATCCTGCCACGGACATTAGTTCCAGGGCAGTAGTTCCCTTTCCAATGTTCCCTTACCCACTCTAAACCACTGTTTGGACACTTGATCCTCAGTGTTTTGGAGGACAAGCAGCCTAGAAGGGTCACTAGACCTGTTGTTGCTTGATTTCCTTTGTACTCCTGTTATCATCACTACTGTCATCATTATCACTAAATCTACAACCATCATCACTGCTATTATAACCATCAATAATATCCCAACTATTACTACCATCACTGAATTTCTAATGTTAACTAAACTAAACCTAACACATGCGGGCGAGTTTTATTTTCGCCCCCTAATCGATGGCAATCTGTGTAAGTGTGCCCCTACGGGGCACACTCACACAGAACGCCATCATCATTGCTTGGGAATAGGTACAGGGGGTAGGGGGGGGGGGTCTGTTGGCTTGGAGGGGGGGGGGGGGGAAACATGTTGTTGGACCTAAGATCATAACTATTGCTCAAATTCAAAACATCTTTTTTTAATTACCGTCGCATTCACTCACCGAAGGTTCCTGTGAAGTTTGGTGAAAATCCGTGAAACTGTCTAGGAGTTCTCGGACGGACAGACGGACAGACAGACATTTCGGTTAGCATATACGGGGGGCGATACCACTCTGCGTATGCAGAGTTGATAAATTGATTGCTTCAGTTGCAAGTTCCAAAATGGATTCTTATCCATTTTACACCTACAGTGTACAACTCAAAATAACACTATTAAATATAAAGTAGACGTGCCGTTTCGCCCAAAATCAAAACGGCATACCCAACTCTGCGATGGATCACCATCATCGCTATTAGTCACTATAATAAAGTAGATGTGCCGTTTTTCCCAAAATCAAAACGGCATACCCAACTCTGCGATGGGTTACCATCATCACTACTAATACCATCATCAATCACAATCATCACTACTACTGCCACAATCATCACGACTACTGTCATCATCACCATTACTATGATCATCATCACTACTACAATTACAATCATCAGTACTACTCTCACCATCATCACTACTACTGTCACCATTGTCACTACCATCTTAATCACTACTATCATCATTGATACTACAACTATCAACCATCATTACCATCATTTTACAATCATCATTACTACTGTCACCATCATCACTACTACTGCCATCATCACCATTACTATGATCATCATCACAACTATTGTCATCATCACTACAACTTTCACCATCATCACTACTACTCACCATCATCACTAATACTCACACCATCATCACAGAAAGCCACACAGGGACTAGGTACAGGGTGGGCGGTGCGGGTCCTGAAGGAGGGGGGGGGGGGGGGGGAGCAAAATTTTGTTTAGGACCTAAGATCATAACTATTGCACAAATTCCAATTTTTTCTTTTTTTTAATTACCATCGCATTACCACTATACAGGGGGCTATACCACTCTGCTTACGCAGAGTTGATAAATGAATATGTAACTAGACCAACAAATAACCACTTCCCCCTTAAATATAATAAAGTAGACGTGCCGTTTTGCCCAAAATCAAAACGGCATACCCAACTCTGCGATCGGTCACCATCATCACTACTAGTCACTATCATCATCACTACTACTATTATAGTCATCACTACTACTCTTACCATCATCACTACGACTCTCATCATCACTACAACTGTCATCACTACAACTTTCACCATCATCACTAATATTGTCACCATTGTCACTACCATTATCACTACTACCACTACAACTGTCATCATTACTTGTCACCATCATCACTACTATTATGACCAGTATCACTACTACTAGTACTTTCACCATCATATCTACTACTGTCATCATCATCACTACTGTCATTATCATCACTACAACTACAACCATCATCACTACTATTATCACCATCATCACTACTGATGAGGAAAATGAGGTGAAAGAAGCAGTGAAACAAATGAGAGCGGGAAAAGCAGAAGGTTTGGATGGTATTGCTGTGGAGTGTATAAAGAAGGGTGGAGATGTGATAATAGATTGGTTGGTGAGACTTTTCAATGTGTGCTTTGTTGTGTTAATGGTACCAATAGACTGGAAGAGTGCATGTATTGTGCCGTTGTACAAGGGGAAGGGAGATCGGCAGGAGTGTTCAAGTTATAGAGGTATTAGTTTATTGTCAGTGGTTGGAAAGCTGTATGGCAGGGTGTTGATAGAGAGGATAATAAAGTGTACGGAAGTTGCAATAGGAGAAGAACAGTGCGGTTTTAGGAGGGGAAGAGGGTGCGTGGATAAGATGTTTGCAGTAAGACAGTTATGCGAGAAGTATTTAGAGAAGCATAAGGAGATATTTTGGGCTTTTATGGACTTGGAAAAAGCGTATGATCGTGTGGACCGTGAAGCAATGTGGAAGGTGTTAAGGATTTATGAAATAGGAGGAAATTTGTTAGAAGCAGTTAAGAGTTTTTATGAAGGGAGCAGAGCATGTGTGAGAGTAGGAAATGGTGAGTTGAGTGAATGGTTTGAGGTAAAGGTAGGTTTGCGACAGGGTTGTGTAATGTCACCATGGCTGTTTAATATGTTTATGCATCAGGTGGTGAGGGAGGTGAAAAGGAGGACTATGGGAAGAGGATTGGGTTTAGTAGGAAAGAATGGTAGAGATTGGGAGTTGAATCAGTTGCTGTTCGCTGATGACACAGCATTGGTGGCGGATTCTGATGAGAAACTGCAGCGGGTAGTCAAAGAGTTTGGTGTGGTTTGTGGAAGGAGGAAACTGAAGGTGAACGTCAATAAAAGTAAAGTAATGGTGTGTAATAGGGGAGAGCATAGGGTGAATCTAGATGTGAGGCTGGATGGGGAAATATTGGAACAAGTAGAGTGTTTTAAATATCTAGGAGGAACGATAAGCAGGAGTGGAGGTATGGAAGTGGAGGTAAAACAGAGAGTGTGTGAAGGAAGGAAGGTTTTCGGAGCAATGGGAAGTATGTGGAAGATGAGAAATCTCGGAGTGAAAGTAAAAAGTGCACTGTATCAAGGAATTGTTGTGCCAACAGTGATGTATGGGGCTGAAACATGGGCTCTGAAGAAAAAGGAGAAAAGAGGGCTGGATGTGATGGAGATGAGCTGCTTGAGGAGTATGTGTGGAGTTACTCGTAGAGACAGATTGAGGAATGAAGAGATACGTAGGAGAGTGGGGCAGCAGGAACATTTGTCAGCCAGAGTGGACAGAAGGGTGCTGAGCTGGTATGGTCATGTTGAACAAATGGGAGATGAAAGGCTTACAAAGAGAATATGTGAGTCAGGTACAAGGGGAGATAGAAGGGCAGGAAGACCCCCATTGAGATGGAGAGACTGTGTAAGAAAGGCTTTGGATGATAGAGGAATGACTATAGATCAGGCAGGGGAAGTGGTGGTGGACAGGAGTGAATGGAGAATGCTTGTGAATAGTTGAGTGAACACATGGTCATTTGGAGTAAGGGGTCGGGCGCAAGTTCGACTAGATAATAGTCCATCAGGCGCCTGGCCCGGGGGGGACAATTAATATGAAGGGTGTGCCTGGAAGTGTGGTGGGAGGGCTTGTGGCTTTGGCTCCGCTGCATGTCTGCCTGCCGAGATCGGAACCTCTCCGGGTGGTCAGGGGCCGGGGGAGTGCTGGAGCGACCTTGGTAACCCTGGCCTCTGGGTCTTCTCCTGGGTGACCTGGATGTGTGTGAGTTTGTGTTTTTTATCTGTGTTTATTTTTTGTTTTATGTTGTTTTTGTGTTTTCCCTGTTCTTGCTCTGTCTTGAGTCGGCTACCCCCAAAATGGGGATTGGGCCTGAGCATATAGATAGATAGATCACTACTACCACCATCATCCCCACTATTACTACCATCACTTCTAATGTCAACTAAACTAACTTAACCCCTTCTTTACCTGTAATGTACTTTTCCTTATATTCTGACAACTATTAGCCCACTTTGTTCAGCTTAGGAAGGATGTCTACCCATTAAAAGGCCACAGACTATCTCAATTAATCCTTTTAGCTACCATATATTCTTCCTAAGCTTCATAAAATCATCTAAATGAAGCTGAAATCAAATAATACAGACATTCCCGGTACAGAAGGGGTTAACCTAACAAATGCAAGGCAAGTTATTTTCACCCCGTAGGGGCAATGCCATCATTGCTGGGGGTGGGGGAACCATATTTTGGACCTAAAATCATACCTATTGCACAAATTCAATTTTTTTTTTAAATTACCGTCGCATTCACGCACCGAATGTTCGTGAGAAGTTTGGTGAAACTTCTCACGGCCTTCTCACGGCTTCAAACGGCCGGCATACGGGGGGCGATACCACTCCGCTTACGCAGAGTTGATAATCACTACAACTTTCACCATAATCAATACTACTCACCATCATCACTACTACCGTCACCATCGGGAATAGGTACAGGGTGGGGGGTGGGGGTTCTGAAGGGGGGGGGCAATTTTTTTGTTTGGACCTAAGATCATAACTATTGCACTAATCCAAAACAGTTTTTTTAATTACAACCGAATTCACGCACCGAAGGTTCGTGTGAAGTTTGGTGAAAATCCGTCAAACGGTCTAGGAGGAGTTCTCGGACGGACAGACAGACAGACATTTCGGTTAGCATGTGCCACTATCCGGGGGGGGAGGGGGGGGGGGGGGGGGCGATACCACTCTGCTTACGCAGAGTTGATAATTACTATAATAAAGTAGACGTGCCGTTTCGCCCAAAATCAAAACGGCATACCCAACTCTGCGATGGGTGACCATCATCACTACTAGTCACTATCACCATTACTATCATCAACACTACTACTATTATAGTCATCACTACTACTCCTACCATCATCACTACTACTGTCATCATTACTACAACTTTCACCATCGTCACTACTACTCACCATCATCACTAATACTGTCACCATCATCACTACTGTCATCATTATCACTACAACTATCATTGCTTGTCACCATCATCACTACTACTAGTACTGTTACCATCATATCTACAACTGTCATCATCATCACTGCTGTCATCATCACTACAACTACAACCATCATCACTACTATTATCACCATTATCACTACAATTACCATCATACCCACTATTAATACCACACTTCTAATGTCACCATCATCACTACTGTCATCATTACCACTACAACTATCATCATTGCTTGTCACCATCATCACTACTACTAGTACTGTCACCATCATATCTACAATTGTCATCATCATCATCACTGCTGTCATCATGACTACTATTATCACCATAATCACTACAATTAGAAGTTTGTGTGAAAATCCGTCGAACGGTCTAGGAGTTTTAAGAAAGACAGACAGACGTCTCACCATTATCATCACATCTGTGTGATCTCTCTCTCTCTCTCAACTGACCCCACTAAATCCCCCTGTCCATGAACCATAACTTACCATTGGGAACTCTCTTTTCTACCCACCTACCTTCCTTCCAACAATTGTTTCAACACTCCTTCCTCCTTCTCTCTCTCCCTCGTTCTTTCCCTCTTCCCTCCAACTCTTTCCCCCTTTTCTCTCTCCCTTCCCCTCCTCCTCCCAATCCCTCTCACCTCCTTCATTACCTTCCTCTCTTCTCCTTTCTCCCCTCTCTTTTCGTACTAATGATCTTACCAACTCTGGACCACTCTGGATCCCACTGTCCATAATTTAGAATTGGAAACTACCTACCTTTCCTTCACAATTGTTCCAAATCTTCTTCATCACCTTTCCCCCTGTTTTACTCTCTACTCACTCACACTCACTCTCACTCTCTCTCTCTCACTACCTTCTTCCTCTCTTCTACCTTCTCCTCTTTTCCCTTCTCTTTCCTGCCCCGTAGGGTTACACACACACACACACGAAATAGGTACAGGGGGGGGGGGGAGGGGGGCAAAACCATTTGTTGGACCTAATATCATAACTATTGCACAAATTCATTTTTTTTTTTTTTTAATTACCGTCGCATTCACGCTCCGAAGGTTCGTGTGAAGTTTGGTGAAAATCCGTCTAAAGGTCTAGGAGGAGTTCTCGGACGGACAGACAGACAGACAGACGGACAGACAGACATTTCGGTTAGCATGTACCACTATACGGGGGGCGATACCACTCTGCTTACGCAGAGCTGTTACTTGATAATCACTACTACTATTATAGTCATCACTACTGCTCTTACCATCTTCACTACTACTCTCATCATCACTACAACTGTCACCATCGTCACTACCATCATCACTGTCACTACAATTGTAATCATTACTTGTCACCATCATCACTACTATTATGACCATTATCGTAGTACTACTACTAGTACTTTCACCATCATATCTACTACTGTCATCATCACTACTGTCATTATCATCACTACAACTACAACCATCATCACTACTATTATCACCATCATCACTACTATCACCATCATCCCCACTATTACTATCACTTCTAATGTCAACTAAACTAACTTAACCTAACAAATACGGGGCAAATAATTTTCGCCCCCAGAACGATGGCGTTGCCCCTACGCCATCATTGCTGGGATGGGGGGGGGGGTGGGGGAACATTTTTTTGGACCTAAGATCATAACTATTGCACAAATTCAATTTTTTTTTTTTTTAATTACCGTCGAATTCACGCACCGAAGGTTCGTGTGAAGATTGGTGAAAATCCGTCAAACAGTCTAGGAGGAGTTCTCGGACAAACAGACAGACGGACAGACAGACAGACACAGACATTTTGATTAGCATGTACCACTATACGGGGGGCGATACCACTCTGCTTAAGCAGAGTTGACAAATTAGACACCAGTTCATTGCTAGTTTAGTAATCTTAATTAAACATTTCTTATGTAGGTATATACCCAGGCACACACCCCACAGCCGGGGCAGCCAACGCGAGACAAAGCCCGAACAGGAACAACAAAACAAAAAGAAAAACCAACACTCATCCTGACTTCCCGTAGAAGTTCCGGTCTCAGCAGTCTCTTATATTCAAAAGTATTGGAATTTAAATATGATATTTATTAGTGGCTCCTCCATCATAGATGATATGCCTATTAATATAATAGTCCTCTTTCAAGCACCCGCGGTCAGCCTGTTTGAAACACCCACAGCCGCAGGGGAAAGAGTACTTCATCATAAGTGTAACGCTAATTCTCTTGTGGAATCGTCTTTATGATTGGGTACTCACTACGAAAAAACTTCGTAAAAAATAAAAAAATAACTTAATTTTTTTTATATTAAGACTTTCCAACTCGTGGATGTCTTTCGTGGATTCTACCCGAGACGCTGAATCAAGTGACGCCATTCCTTCTTCCTTCCCCTGCGCGCATACTGTGTGGATGTGTCTCGCCATTGTTCCGCTTTATTCTTCGTTCGCTCAACTCTAGTGAGTCTTTTGCTCATTTGTATATTGAGTTGATATAGAATAGGTTTAGACTAGCTAGGACTGGCAGCCCCATTGGTATGCCCGCAGGGAAGTGTTAAATTAGGGTACTAACACCTTACGAGCGGCCTATGCGGTTTATTTATATGTACCGCCCAGCGGGGTGTTTTTAGCCAAAATAGGGCTGTTTACGTGATCATTTTCATGCCTAAATAAGACCCAGAACGTAAAACAAGTACCTATCCCTGAAAGGGCATAAACAGAGCTTTCGAATGACACCATAACGATCCTTTTATGATGGCTAGTTTTCTTGCAATAACCATGCAACGCGAGTGCAAAAAGCATGTAATTCGGTACTTTCCCCATATAATTCAGTATGTAGCGAGTGAGAGAGGGAGGAGGGAGCTGAGATTCGTGTCAGTAGGTTCGCCGCGGTGGTCTGGAGCAGTCATACGCTCGCTAGTCTCCTGCCACCACTTGTCTCTCTCTCTCAGCAACATTACGTGCTGAAATTGCCACTCGACCTATGTCGAGCGCCGCCACATAGTCCAGCTTTATTTAACTCGACTTATGTGGTGAGCCGCTAATTAAGGGCTAAAGTATAGGTGCCATATCGTTCCGCTTCGGGCCCGCGCCTCATGTGTTCTTGTTCTTGTTTCTGCGCCTTAGCTTTGCTATTTCCAAGTTATTTAGGAGGCTATTAATTCCGCGGGACGATGCTTCAGGCCATCTCTATGAGGTAGTTGTATTCTGTTTTTTATTAGCAGACGCTCTAGTTCAAGAGTTGTCACACGTGGTGTAGAACTTTCCAGAGCCCGTGTTTGCTCACTTTTTCCCCTCGGACGTGGGGTTTTCTACGTGCGCTGCTGCTGTGTCTTCAGAGGTAAGGGTAACAGATTCAGCGTGATTATTACCACGAGCCTCGTGGCCAGCCTCAGTGGGGTATTCTTAGTAGGCTAGGGATATTTTGTATTGCTTAATTAATACTGTGTATTAGCCCTAAGATGTAACCCTCATTTTCATGTGGTGATATTATGCATGTTCTGACTTATTTTTTTTTTTTTTTGGGGGGTGACTGACTTTCTCAGATAAGTCGGTACCTCCAAATGTGTGAATCTCTCAGTTTATCCTTATGAGCATTGATTCATGGAAATTTTCTATTTCCAGATCACAGCGATCTCGGCGTGGGGGGGTTTAGCTCCATTATGCCTCTAGTCAATCTTTGTGCTACACCCACTTGCTCTCTAATTCCAATATTGTACATAAACTCTGCGTGAAGTGTGTTAAGTGCCTAGATAGGTCACAGGGCCTCTGGGTATCTAAGAAGTGTTCTGTTTGCTCTGAACTATGTTCTGAATTATTTAGTATGATAGATCATTCGTGCCTGGTGGTACTGAATGAAATTAAGAACATTTGTAATGCCTATTCCAAAGACATTGCCCATAAGGCTTTACATTGTGACGATTAGGCTCTCTGGGAGCACCTAGTTATAAAGTCACCTGTTCTTAAATCCACACCTAAGTCAACTTCAAAATCTAAAGCTAAGCCCAAAATTCTTTCAACAAGAGTTAGTGAGTAGCAGTGATAATGACTCAAGTAAGGCAACCCCCCCCCCGGCCTCCACAAGAGGGCGCCTTCTCCTTCGCCACGGGACCACTCTAGGTCCAGGTCAAGGTTACCTCTCAAGTAGTCCAGGCAGTCTTCAGTGGAGACGTCTAGGTCTCACAAGAGGCATAAGGGTCACGCGGCGGCGTCAAGCTACATAAAATCTGATAACGGTCATAAAAGTTCCCGCACGGAGGAGACGCAGTCGCGGCCACCGCCCTCCGCCTCTACCTCCACATTGTCTAACGTCCAATCTGGCAGTTCCGAGGAAGGGACGGAGGGGGCCGAGTCGACTCCCAGGGATGGATCTGGGGAGTTTTGGGGGGGGCCAAAATGATGTACAGTTGACTCAATCAATTTGTGGAGACATGTAGATATGTATATAGAGAGATAAATATATTTGATCTGGCAATACCTACAGCGCTTGGGAACCACAGACAGCAGTTATCGTACCGAGTTGTATGATGTAATTTACCTTTCTAGGTGCATAAAGTAAACGTTTGTCTTAATCGGTGTAAACATATATAAAAGGCAACAAAGTAATTGTTAAAAAGAAATACCTAGAACAACAAGCAAAATAGGGTTATGGGAGGACATAAAAGAGGTGAGAGAAGTGAGACTGTGAGAAGGGGAGGCGTTGAATGTAGCTCTAAAACATGGCGTCACTCACCATCTGCGCATGCATGAGAATCTAGGCCCCGCCCCTCAAATGTACAACTATTATATTGGATTAGATTAGATTAAGCTAACCAAACCTAACCCTAAAATAAAACAAAAATAACCAAAATAACAAATATAACGAAATACAAAAATAAAAAATATACCAAATACGAGTGGGATCGATCGCTGCTTTCCTCAGTGACGGGCGGGCATTATACCGAGTGAGCTATGGAGAGATCTTGGTGGAACGGTTTGAAGGGTATATTTAAACCAGAGATTTTGTATAGGAGATAGGAGTCTTCCTATGCATTCTATTAATAAAAAGGTGCCTCTAAACGTTGCCAGTTACCCTTTTTCGACATTTTTTTTCAGCGCCATCTATTGCAGGGTTCCAGAACTACTCAACGTGAATAAATCTACGGATGTACCCTCCATTCTGTTTTTTTTTTAATTATATGTACCGGTACACTACTTCTCTCTCTCTCTCTCTCTCCATCTCTATGTATATATATATATATATATATATACAGTATACTGTATATACGATATATATATATATATATATATATATATATATATATATATATATTATTTATGTTGGCCAAAGTTTGAGTGTGGCTGTGTGTACTTCCAAGTTAGTAACTTATATTACAATGTAAATACTTGTCTTCAATTGAGATTAGTTTGTCATATAGGCTACATTCATTGTTAATAAATTTACAGTCAATATCAAATAATCATCAACAGCCTTCATGATCCATTGCAAACCATATCCTTATTCTCAAGGTCAACCACAGCCTCCTTACATCATCACGGAGGCTTGGTTCAGCTTGGTAAGCTATGTAATTAACCCCTTCTATACCGACGACGTCTTTTGATTTTATTCTGGCTCCTACTAATCGATTGTATTCACTTTAGGAAGGATCTTTAGCAATTATAAGGCTTCGAACTATCTCAATCAACCCTTTTAACTATCACAGATCCTTTCTAAGCTGTATAAAATCGTCTACATATTGCTAGAATAAAATATAACATACGACGACGGTACAGAAGGGGTTAATGGAGTATTGTTCACATTTCAGTGTAGGCAATACTTTGGAGTGATTTTGCATATCAGTGTACTCTTAAATCATTGTATTCATAATGACTATGGCTGATATGGTGATAGCAAACAAGTTACATGAGTTTCTATAGACTCTACACGAGACACGTGTACACCATTGCAGCAAGGGAGAGGAACTGTCAATAAACAGACGACAGAAGTATTTTCCCGCGATAGGGAGGAGCTATGCGCTACCGCCATCAATTGCAGGGTTCCAGCCAAATCTGTAAATAATGGCCAACTACTATTAACACGGCTGATTTTCCAAGACACCCCTCTTAGGTATTCTTACTCTATGATTTAAACGCAACGGAGGTGAGGGGCGGGACCAAGGGGGGCCTAGATTCTCACGCATGCGCAGATGGTGAGTGACGTCATGTTTTAGAGCTACATTCAACGCCTCCCGTGAGATGGGTTGGAAAGTGGGGGAGGGAGTGACGGAGCTAGTGGGGGAGTGAGAGGAGAGAGAAAGGGATGGTAAGGGGGATTGTGGGAGGGGGTGGCGTGTATTGCAGAGGTAGGGAGGGGGCGGTAGAGGAGTAAAGGGAGTGAAAGCAGGGGTAGACAGGGACAAAGAGTGAGTAGGGAGTGATAGGAGAGAAACAATTTATAAGGGGGGTTGAAATATGGGTAGAAAATGTGTGGATGGCGGGTTGGCATGTCTGGCAATGGCAACATATTGGGACAGGTAATATTGAAAGGGAGGTGAGGTTAATACTATTATATGAACATTGGGTATTTAGGTAACAAGTATTTCATTTAAAATAGAGGGTAAATTATGGTAAAACTTACATTACTTAAGCCAATTAAACAAAACATTCACTTTTCGTGTTAAACATGAGTATCAAGTAAAACCTTACCTCGATAATACTTAAAAAAAAAGAATCCAAAGTCATAATTAATGTCGATACTGTCTACCTACGTGACTATAATTAGATATCAGGCGCGTTTGAAATTTCCCTTTGTTGTCCATATATTAATATTGCTACAAAATCTTAGTTACCAATTACCGTCATATTTGAGTATGCCAAAACACAGGACTCTCTCTCTCTCTCTCTCTCTTAATGTTGGCGTTGTAAACAAATGTTTCCCAAACTTTCTGAAATTCAATATCGTGATTGTTTTCTATCAACGTTCACTAACCCATTCTTTACCGGTGACGTTCTTATCATCAGCTTCTGGACATTATTTGACGATTGTATTCAACATAGGAAGGATCTGTGGTTGCTAAAAGGATTAACTGATATAGTTTGTAGATCATTGCGAAGATTAATACAATCATGCAATAGCTGCCAGAATATAATGAAAAGATCGTCTCCGGTATTTATAGAGTGAAGAAATATTTTACTGTATTATTATTTTCAATGGAGTGACTTTAAATATAGACAATTTGCAATTAATCATGTTATTATCATTGATATAGTCTAGGGGAATATATGGGTCAATGTGTAGCCGACTATAGGAAAACTTCACAATAGCTATGTGTTGTGAAGCAGTTTAACTTCATCATCTATTAAAATAAGAAATTTTAGTTGTTTATAAAAGGTCCGTATAACTGGCAGTCGAGCCTTTGACAGAAAACTAACTTGACATTTGTGTTTTATCAAATAGCAGTGTTTCGTAAATAATGACCATGTGTCTGTTTGTATATCTGTCATTCAATTTGTCTGTTCATCAATGGTTCTTCGTAGTGAAGTGGTATTTGCTCGCCCTAAATCTATGATATGCTTACTGATAATAAGGGTAATGTAATGCTGTTCTTTAAGCAATGAAGGATCTCATTAATACATCGAGCCATCAAGATATATATGTATATATATATATATATATATATATATATATATATATATGTATAATGAAAATAAGCTATGGGGATAAGTAATGTATATTCAGAACATCTTGAGGCATCGTTATTTACTTTTCCTCCTTTTTCTTCAAAAGTCTGTGTTTTGTTAATTACCAGTTTCGTACCCATTATATCAAATAGTGTGTATATATTGCAATATTGTCATTTTCCTGCGAAGTATATATATACTGTATTTAATACTTCCTGTAATAAAAAATATATGATTGGATGGGGTATATTAGTTACCATGTAATTAACTAAAACTGTATACACCCTGGGAATATATATATATATATATATTATACAGTATATAATATATCGTTCTGTAAATAGTATTGCAAGCTACTGATGATGGTCTTGTTCTTAAGCAGTATTTGTGTTGTATTATATTGGTATGGCACATCAATATAGCCCCAGAGGGAGCTCTAAAGATGACGAGGTATTTAAATTATGCCAGATGTTATATATATATATAATATATATATATATATATATATATATATATATAATTGATGGGGCCATATCTGGTCCCCCCCCCCCCCCCCACCCCCCGCCTCCTGGGGGACTCCGAGGCGGGTCGAGATTTCGTAATAATGTTTTTGTTTTTTTGGAGAAACCTAGCGTAGAACGTAAGGTGCTTGTAGTATAATGTATTGATAGGAGGAGGTGTTTTGGAGGGTAGGCTGGGGTTGCCCTCAATATTGACAAGGCACTGAAAGAATCAGCTAGGGAGGCCAGTTGGTGAAACAGGAGTTTCAGCTGTCCGTATCAGCCACCTAGCACTCATAGTATATATATATATATATATATATATATATATATATATATATATACATACTGCTTTTCCCTACCAAGGTTTCACTAGAAGCTGCTACTAAACTAACGCCAGAGCCAGTCTGTCGACATCACTACTAAACACCTGGGTTTTGCAAAGTAAAAAACTAAATAAATATATGATTATACATGTATACGGTATATTATCTAATAGACGATTACAGTAAATGCTTATATATTATGATAGTCCTGGGAAATTCCAAATCCACATAATGACTAAAAGCATTAATATAAGGCCAATGAATTTACATGACAACAAGCCTCAAAATAATTAATCTATCTATCTATCTATTGCCTGACGCCGTGATCCCCGAAGGGGTGGCCACGAACGAACCGCCCCCATGCACCTCTGTCCCCAGTCAGTCGACGCCCCCTCCCCCCAACCAGCACCGCCTTCGTTCATGTAGTTCCTCACTCCATCCTTCCACCTCATATTCGGTCTACCTCTCCCCCTCTGTCCCTCCACCTCACTCTCGTACACCCTTTTAGTCATTCTCTCGCTTTCCATACGTTCCATATGACCGAACCATCTCAAGTTGTTCCTTTTCACACTTTCCAGCACATCTACCTCCACACCACACCTCCTTCTTACTTCCTCATTAGTCTGTCTATCCCTCCATGTAACTCCGCACGCACTCCTTAAGTAATTAATTTCCACTGCTCTCATTCTTGGTCTGAGTCTCTCAACCAACGTCCATGCTTCGCTTCCGCTTCCGTAAGTCAGTGTCGGGATTACCACACTGTCATGCAAGGACTTCTTCACTTCCATACTGACCACCCTATTTTTTGTTACTACTTTTAGCGGTCCTACAACCCTCTTCCCCTGTTGTACCCTCTCCCGCACCTCTTCATCCATAGTCCCATCTTTACTCAACACACTGCCCAGATACTTAAAAGAGTTGACGATCTCCATAGCCTGACCGTTCAGCTTCACCTCACACTCTGTGACTTCACCCCTTTCGAAGACCATGTATAATATATGATTATGGCAGAGTTTAAAATATAGCAAAAAAACAAAATGAAATTATGCAATGACTGCAATATGTGTTGGCTACAGAAAAAAATAAAATAATGTATACTAAACACTTTTGGATCGAGAGAGAAGGGAAAACTAACACTGTATATAATAGTATAACCACACTGTATAATATTATAACCACACTATATAATAGTATAACCACACTGTATAATAGTATAACCACACTATATAATAGTATAACCACACTGTATAATAGTATAACCACACTATATAATAGTATAACCACACTGTATAATAGTATAACCAAACTATAATAGTATAACCACACTATATAGTATAACCACACTGTATATATTAGTAACCACACTGTATAATAGTATACCACACTCTATAATATTATAACCACACTATATAATAGTATAACCACACTGTATAATAGTATAACCACACTATATAATAGTATAACCACACTGTATAATAGTATAACCACACTGTATAATAGTATAACCACACTATATAGTATAACCACATATAATAGTATAACCACACTGTATAATAGTATAACCACACTGTATAATAGTATAACCACACTGTATAATAGTATAACCACACTGTATAATAGTATAACCACACTATATAATAGTATAACCACACTGTATAATAGTATAACCACACTATATAATAGTATAACCACACTGTATAATAGTATAACCACACTGTATAATAGTATAACCCACTGTATAATAGTATAACCACACTGTATAATAGTATAACCACACTATATAATAGTATAACCACACTGTATAATAGTATAACCACACTATATAATAGTATAACCACACTGTAATAGTATAACCACACTGTATAATAGTATAACCACACTGTATAATAGTATAACCACACTGTATAATAGTATAACCACACTATAATAGTATAACCACACTGTATAATAGTATAACCACACTGTATAATATAAACCACACTGTATAATAGTATAACCACACTGTAATAGTATAACCACACTATATAATAGTATAACCACACTGTATAATAGTATAACCACACTATATAATAGTATAACCACACTGTATAATAGTATAACCACACTATAATAGTATAACCACACTGTATAATAGTATAACCACACTGTATAATAGTATAACCACACTATATAATAGTATAACCACACTGTATAATAGTATAACCACACTGTATAATAGTATAACCACACTGTATAATAGTATAACCACACTGTATAATAGTATAACCACACTATATAATAGTATAACCACACTGTATAATAGTATAACCACACTGTATAATAGTATAACCACACTATAATAGTATAACCACACTGTATAATAGTATAACCACACTGTATAATAGTATAACCACACTGTATAATAGTATAACCACACTGTATAATAGTATAACCACACTGTATAATAGTATAACCACACTATATAATAGTATAACCAAACTGTATAATAGTATAACCACACTGTATAATAGTATAACCACACTATATAATAGTATAACCACACTGTATAATAGTATAACCACACTATATAATAGTATAAACACACTAAATAATAGTATAACCACACTGTAATAGTATAACCACACTATATATAGTATAACCACACTGTATAATAGTATAACCACACTATATAATAGTATAACCACACTATATAATAGTATAACCACACTGTATAATAGTATAACCAAACTATATAATAGTATAACCACACTGTATAATAGTATAACCACACTATAATAGTATAACCACACTGTATAATAGTATAACCACACTATAATAGTATAACCACACTGTATAATAGTATAACCACACTATATAATAGTATAACCACACTGTATAATAGTATAACCACACTGTATAATAGTATAACCACACTATATATAGTATAACCAAACTATATAATAGTATAACGACGCTATATAATAGTATAAGCACACTGTATAATAGTATAACCACACGATATAATAGTATAACCACACTGTATATAGTATAACCACACTATATAATAGTATAACCACATATAATAGTATAACCACACTATATAATAGTATAACCACACTGTATAATAGTATAACCACACTGTATAATAGTATAACCACACTATATATAGTATAACCACACTGTATAATAGTATAACCACACTATATAATAGTATAACCACACTGTATAGTATAACCACACTATATAATAGTATAACCACACTGTATAATAGTATAACCACACTGTATAATAGTATAACCACACTGTATAATAGTATAACCACACTGTATAATAGTATAAACCACACTGTATAATAGTATAACCACACTGTATAATAGTATAACCACACTGTATAATAGTATAACCACACTGTATAATAGTATAACCACACTGTATAATAGTATAACCACACTATATAATAGTATAACCACACTATAATAGTATAACCACACTATATAATAGTATAACCACACTGTATAATAGTATAACCACACTATATAATAGTATAACCACACTGTATAATAGTATAACCACACTATATAATAGTATAACCACACTGTATAATAGTATAACCACACTGTATAATAGTATAACCACACTGTATAATAGTATAACCACACTGTATAATAGTATAACCACACTATATAATAGTATAACCACACTGTATAATAGTATAACCACACTATATAATAGTATAACCACACTGTATAATAGTATAACCACACTGTATAATAGTATAACCACACTGTATAATAGTATAACCACACTATATAATAGTATAACCACACTGTATAATAGTATAACCACACTATATAATAGTATAACCACACTGTATAATAGTATAACCACACTGTATAATAGTATAACCACACTATATAATAGTATAACCACACTGTATAATAGTATAACCACACTGTATAATAGTATAACCACACTGTATAATAGTATAACCACACTATATAATAGTATAACCACACTGTATAATAGTATAACCACACTGTATAATAGTATAACCACACTATATAATAGTATAACCACACTGTATAATAGTATAACCACACTATATAATAGTATAACCACACTGTATAATAGTATAACCACACTATATAATAGTATAACCACACTGTATAATAGTATAACCACACTGTATAATAGTATAACCACACTGTATAATAGTATAACCACACTGTATAATAGTATAACCACACTATATAATAGTATAACCACACTGTATAATAGTATAACCACACTATATAATAGTATAACCACACTGTATAATAGTATAACCACACTGTATAATAGTATAACCACACTGTATAATAGTATAACCACACTATATAATAGTATAACCACACTATATAATAGTATAACCACACTGTATAATAGTATAACCACACTGTATAATAGTATAACCACACTATATAATAGTATAACCACACTGTATAATAGTATAACCACACTGTATAATAGTATAACCACACTGTATAATAGTATAACCACACTGTATAATAGTATAACCACACTATATAATAGTATAACCACACTGTATAATAGTATAACCACACTGTATAATAGTATAACCACACTATATATAATAGTATAACCACACTGTATAATAGTATAACCACACTATATAATAGTATAACCACACTATATAATAGTATAACCACACTGTATAATAGTATAACCAAACTATATAATAGTATAACCACACTATAATAGTATAACCACACTGTATAATAGTATAACCACACTGTATAATAGTATAACCACACTATATAATAGTATAACCACACTGTATAATAGTATAACCACACTGTATAATAGTATAACCACACTGTATAATAGTATAACCACACTGTATAATAGTATAACCACACTATATAATAGTATAACCACACTGTATAATAGTATAACCACACTGTATAATAGTATAACCACACTATATAATAGTATAACCACACTGTATAATAGTATAACCACACTGTATAATAGTATAACCACACTATATAATAGTATAACCACACTGTATAATAGTATAACCACACTGTATAATAGTATAACCACACTGTATAATAGTATAACCACACTATATAATAGTATAACCACACACTGTATAATAGTATAACCACACTGTATAATAGTATAACCACACTGTATAATAGTATAACCACACTGTATAATAGTATAACCACACTATATAATAGTATAACCACACTGTATAATAGTATAACCACACTGTATAATAGTATAACCACACTGTATAATAGTATAACCACACTATATAATAGTATAACCACACTGTATAATAGTATAACCACACTATATAATAGTATAACCACACTGTATAATAGTATAACCACACTATATAATAGTATAACCACACTGTATAATAGTATAACCACACTATAATAGTATAACCACACTGTATAATAGTATAACCACACTATATAATAGTATAACCACACTGTATAATAGTATAACCACACTATATAATAGTATAACCACACTGTATAATAGTATAACCACACTGTATATAATAGTATAACCACACTGTATAATAGTATAACCACACTGTATAATAGTATAACCACACTGTATAATAGTATAACCACACTGTATAATAGTATAACCACACTATATAATAGTATAACCACACTGTATAATAGTATAACCACACTGTATAATAGTATAACCACACTGTATAATAGTATAACCACACTGTATAATAGTATAACCACACTGTATAATAGTATAACCACACTGTATAATAGTATAACCACACTATATAATAGTATAACCACACTGTATAATAGTATAACCACACTGTATAATAGTATAACCACACTGTATAATAGTATAACCACACTATATAATAGTATAACCACACTGTATAATAGTATAACCACACTGTATAATAGTATAACCACACTATATAATAGTATAACCACACTGTATAATAGTATAACCACACTGTATAATAGTATAACCACACTGTATAATAGTATAACCACACTATATAATAGTATAACACACTGTATAATAGTATAACCACACTGTATAATAGTATAACCACACTGTATAATAGTATAACCACACTGTATAATAGTATAACCACACTGTATAATAGTATAACCACACTATATAATAGTATAACCACACTGTATAATAGTATAACCACACTATAATAGTATAACCACACTGTAAATAGTATAACCACACTGTATAATAGTATAACCACACTATATAATAGTATAACCACACTGTATAATAGTATAACCACACTATAATAGTATAACCACACTGTATAATAGTATAACCACACTGTATAATAGTATAACCACACTATATAATAGTATAACCACACTGTATAATAGTATAACCACACTGTATAATAGTATAACCACACTGTATAATAGTATAACCACACTGTATAATAGTATAACCACACTATATAATAGTATAACCACACTGTATAATAGTATAACCACACTGTATAATAGTATAACCACACTGTATAATAGTATAACCACACTGTATAATAGTATAACCACACTGTATAATAGTATAACCACACTGTATAATAGTATAACCACACTGTATAATAGTATAACCACACTGTATAATAGTATAACCACACTGTATAATAGTATAACCACACTATATAATAGTATAACCACACTGTATAATAGTATAACCACACTGTATAATAGTATAACCACACTATATAATAGTATAACCACACTGTATAATAGTATAACCACTACACACTGTATAATAGTATAACCACACTGTATAATAGTATAACCACACTGTATAATAGTATAACCACACTGTATAATAGTATAACCACCACACTGTATAATAGTATAACACACTGTATAATAGTATAACCACACTATATAATAGTATAACCACACTATATAATAGTATAACCACACTGTATAATAGTATAACCACACTGTATAATAGTATAACCACACTGTATAATAGTATAACCACACTGTATAATAGTATAACCACACTGTATAATAGTATAACCACACTAAATAGTATAACCACACTGTATAATAGTATAACCACACTGTATAATAGTATAACCACACTATATAATAGTATAACCACACTGTATAATAGTATAACCACACTGTATAATAGTATAACCACACTATATAATAGTATAACCACACTGTATAATAGTATAACCACACTATATAATAGTATAACCACACTGTATAATAGTATAACCACACTGTATAATAGTATAACCACACACTGTATAATAGTATAACCACACTGTATAATAGTATAACCACACTGTATAATAGTATAACCACACTGTATAATAGTATAACCACACTGTATAATAGTATAACCACACTGTATAATAGTATAACCACACTATATAATAGTATAACCACACTGTATAATAGTATAACCACACTATATAATAGTATAACCACACTGTATAATAGTATAACCACACTGTATAATAGTATAACCACACTGTATAATAGTATAACCACACTATATAATAGTATAACCACACTGTATAATAGTATAACCACACTGTATAATAGTATAACCACACTGTATAATAGTATAACCACACTATATAATAGTATAACCACACTGTATAATAGTATAACCACACTGTATAATAGTATAACCACACTATATAATAGTATAACCACACTGTATAATAGTATAACCACACTATATAATAGTATAACCACACTGTATAATAGTATAACCACACTGTATAATAGTATAACCACACTGTATAATAGTATAACCACACTATATAATAGTATAACCACACTGTATAATAGTATAACCACACTATATAATAGTATAACCACACTGTATAATAGTATAACCACACTATATAATAGTATAACCACACTGTATAATAGTATAACCACACTGTATAATAGTATAACCACACTGTATAATAGTATAACCACACTGTATAATAGTATAACCACACTATATAATAGTATAACCACACTGTATAATAGTATAACCACACTGTATAATAGTATAACCACACTGTATAATAGTATAACCACACTGTATAATAGTATAACCACACTATATAATAGTATAACCACACTGTATAATAGTATAACCACACTATATAATAGTATAACCACACTGTATAATAGTATAACCACACTATAATAGTATAACCACACTGTATAATAGTATACCACACTGTATAATAGTATAACCACACTGTATATAGTAATAATAGTAAACCACACTGTATAATAGTATAACCGCACTATATAATAGTATAACCACAGTGTATAATAGTATAACCACACTGTATAATAGTATAACCACACTGTATAATAGTATAACCACACTGTATAATAGTATACCACACTAATAAGTATAACCACACTATATATAACCTAACCACACTGTATAATAGTAGAACCACACTATATAATACTATAACCATACTGTATAATTGTATAACCACACTGTATAATAGAATAACCGCACTATATAATAGTATAACCACACTATATAATAGTATAACCACACTGTATAATAGTATAACCACGCTGTATAATAGTATAACCACACTGTATAACCACACTGTATAATAGTATAACCACACTGTATAATAGTATAACCACACTATATAATAGTATAACCACACTGTATAATAGTATAACCACACTGTATAATAGTATAACCACACTGTATAATAGTATAACCACACTATAATAGTATAACCACACTGTATAATAGTATAACCACACTGTATAATAGTATAACCACACTGTATAATAGTATAACCACACTATATAATAGTATAACCACACTGTATAATAGTAACCACACTGTATAATAGTATAACCACACTGTATGTTAGTATAGCCACACTGTATAATAGTATAACCACACTGTATAATAGTATAACCACACTATATAATAGTATAACCACACTATATAATAGTATAACCACACTGTATAATAGTATAACCACACTGTATAATAGTATAACCACACTGTATAATAGTATAACCACACTATATAATAGTATAACCACACTGTATAATAGTATAACCACACTATATAATAGTATAACCACACTGTATAATAGTATAACCACACTATATAATAGTATAACCACACTGTATAATAGTATAACCACACTATATCATAGTATAACCACACTATATAATAGTATAACCACACTGTATAATAGTATAACCACACTGTATAATAGTATAACCACACTGTATAATAGTATAACCACACTATATAATAGTATAACAACACTGTATAATAGTATAACCACACTGTATAATAGTATAACCACACTATATAATAGTATAACCACACTGTATAATAGTATAACCACACTATATATAACCACACTGTATAATAGTATAGCCACACTATATATAGTATAACCACACTAGTTAACTGTATAATAGTATAACCACACTATATAATAGTATAACCACACTGTATAATAGTATAACCACACTATATAATAGTATAACCACACTATATAATAGTATAACCACACTATATAATAGTATAACCACACTGTATAATAGTATAACCACACTATATAATAGTATAACCACACTGTATAATAGTATAACCACACTATATAATAGTATAACCACACTGTATAATAGTATAACCACACTATAATAGTATAACCACACTGTATAATAGTATAACCACACTATATAATAGTATAACCACACTGTATAATAGTATAACCACACTGTATAATAGTATAACCACACTGTATAATAGTATAACCACACTGTATAATAGTATAACCACACTATATAATAGTATATAGTATAACCACACTGTATAATAGTATAACCACACTGTATAATAGTATAACCACACTATATAATAGTATAACCACACTATATAATAGTATAACCACACTGAATAATAGTATAACCACACTATATAATAGAATAACCACACTGTATAATAGTATAGCCACACTGTATAATAGTAAAACCACACTGTATAATAGTATAACCAAACTATAATAGTATAACCACACTGTATAATAGTATAACCACACTGTATAATAGTATAACCACACTGTATAATAGTATAACCACACTATATAATAGTATAACCACACTGTATAATAGTATAACCACACTGTATAATAGTATAACCACACTGTATAATAGTATAACCACACTATATAATAGTATAACCACACTATATAATAGTATAACCACACTGTATAATAGTATAACCACACTGTATAATAGTATAACCACACTGTATAATAGTATAACCACACTATATAATAGTATAACCACACTGTATAATAGTATAACCACACTGTATAATAGTATAACCACACTGTATAATAGTATAACCACACTGTATAATAGTATAACCACACTGTATAATAGTATAACCACACTATATAATAGTATAACCACACTGTATAATAGTATAACCACACTATAATAGTATAACCACACTATATAATAGTATAACCACACTGTATAATAGTATAACCACACTATATAATAGTATAACCACACTATATAATAGTATAACCACACTGTATAATAGTATAACCACACTGTATAATAGTATAACCACACTGTATAATAGTATAACCACACTGTATAATAGTATAACCACACTGTATAATAGTATAACCACACTGTATAATAGTATAACCACACTGTATAATAGTATAACCACACTATATAATAGTATAACCACACTATATAATAGTATAACCACACTATATAGTATACCACACACTGTATAATAGTATAACCACACTGTATAATAGTAACACTATATAATAGTATAACCACACTGTATATAGTATAACCACACTATATAATAGTATAACCACACTGTATATAGTATAACCACACTGTATAATAGTATAACCACACTATAATAGTATAACCACACTGTATAATAGTATAACCACCTGTATAAGTATAACCACACTGTATAATAGTATAACCACACTATAATAGTATAACCACACTGTATAATAGTATAACCACACTATATAATAGTATAACCCACTGTATAATAGTATAACCACACTGTATAATAGTATAACCACACTGATAGTATAACCACACTGTATAAGTATAATAGTATAACCACACTATATAATAGTATAACCACACTGTATAATAGTATAACCACACTGTATAATAGTATAACCCACTGTATAATAGTATAACCACACTATATAATAGTATAACCACACTATATAATAGTATAACCACACTGTATAATAGTATAACCACTATATATAGTATAACCACACTGTATATAGTATAACCACACTGTATAATAGTATAACCACACTATAATAGTGTAACCACACTGTATAATAGTATAACCACACTGTATAATAGTATAGGCACACTGGATAATAGTATAACCACACTGTATAATAGGATAAACACAGTACATAATAGAATAACAACACTGTATAATAGTATAACCACACTGTATAATAGTATAACCACACTGTATAATAGTAACCACACTATATAATTATAACACCTATAACCACACTGTATAATAGTATAACACACACTATATAATAGTATAACCACACTGTATAATAGTATAACCACACTATATAATAGTATAACCACACTGTATAATAGTATAACCACACTATAATAGTATAACCACACTGTATAATAGTATAACCACACTATATAATAGTATAAAATAATAGTAAACCACACTATATAATAGTATAACCACACTGTATAATAGTATAACCACACTGTATAATAGTATAACCACACTGTATAATAGTATAACCACACTATATAATAGTATAACCACACTATAATAGTATAAATAGTATAACCACACTGTATAATAGTAACCACACTATATAATAGTATAACCACACTGTATAATAGTATAACCACACTATAATAGTATAACCACACTGTATAATAGTATAACCACACTATATAATAGTATAACCACACTATAATGTATAACCACACTATATAATAGTATAACCACACTGTATAATAGTATAACCACACTATAATAGTATAACCACACTGTATAATAGTATAACTACACTATATAATAGTATAACCACACTGTATAATAGTATAACCACACTATATAATAGTATAACCACACTAATAATAGTACCACACTATAATAGTATAAACCACACTGTATAATAGTATAACCACACTGTATAATAGTATAACCACACTATATATAGTATACACACTGTATATATAACCACCTGTATAATAGTATAACCACACTGTATAATAGTATAACCACACTGTATAATAGTATAACCACACTGTATAATAGTATAACCACACTATATAATAGTATAACCACACTGTATAATAGTATAACCACACTGTATAATAGTATAACCACACTGTATAATAGTATAACCACACTATATAATAGTATAACCACACTGTATAATAGTATAACCACACTGTATAATAGTATAACCACACTGTATAATAGTATAACCACACTGTATAATAGTATAACCACACTGTATAATAGTATAACCACACTATATAATAGTATAACCACTATATAATAGTATAACCACACTGTATAATAGTATAACCACACTATATAATAGTATAACCACACTATATAATAGTATAACCACACTGTAGTATAATAACCACACTATATAATATAACCACACTATAATAGTATAACCACACTGTATAGTATAGATAATAGTATAAAATATAATATAATAGTATACTAACGGTTCTATGTATTTATAACGGGTTTTGTGCGGATAATTTAAATCAATGTAGTCACCGTCTGCCAATTGATTATTATTCAAATGCAATCACTCGACACCACAATTTTATTATTGATCTCGCTCTTAAGGGGAGGTTTTTAGTTTGGTCTCTAGATATCCATTAAGCTTAAGATTACACCCCCTTGAGCCCCTTTCAAGATAAATGTTTACATTTTTCGGTAGAAAAATGTCCCGGCTGAGAGCTGGTTCCTCTTAAATAACAGGCTCGCTATCGCTCGCCAGGATAAAATCGACACCTAAATAGCACGAAAGGTCTTAAAATTGACAGCAATGGGTCGAAAGTTCTTAAAATCGTCAAAATAACGGGGCGAACGTATAAATTTAGAAAAAACAATCGGGCTAAACATGAGGGAGAAAGGAGTCAAGAAAAAACTCCCTCAAGTGAATATCTCCCCTTAATTAATACATCTGCTAATCCTTCGGTTACTTTGAAATTGGCGTTAGGGTAACACATTCATGTATGGTTAAATATAACTGATAATTTGTCACAATTAGGCAAGAGCATCAGTCTGTCACATGCGTTGGAGAACTTTATTTTGTGTACAGTCTGATGTTGTCCAGCTGTGCTGAAGAAGAGTAGAGTCAAAAGCATTTCGCCTCATCATCTCACTTCCTCCTATTAGTTCCGTACAATCTCTTTCTACACGCCGCGATGTTGCATCTCTTTCTCTTTTCTATCGCAATTACAATAATCAATGTTCTTCAGAGCTCTCTCGGTGCATACCCCTTCCTTTGCGGCAAGTGCGAGCCACCCGTCTTTCAACACAGGCCAACCCCTATTTTGTCCAGCTCTCCAACCCAAGAATTAGCAAAGTTTTTCAGTCTTTCTTCTACTCCACGAGTGAACTCTGGAATAAACTTTGTGTCCAGGCATAATACCCCAACGTCCTTTGAATTTGGCTGTCACTCATTTGGTTTTGGGGGAGACACTCGTTGCACGCAACCTGCATTTGGCTCCGCCATACACATATATAGAAAAGAATATGACAAGTCGCTGTCATAAAACGAGGGTGTTTGCTACACAGCTGTCGAATTAATTAAGTAACAAGTGTGTGACAAACTCTCAATGCACGCAAAGGTAACGCCTCGGGTTAAATACTATCGGATATCTATTTATTGGACAGCTGCTCCTCCAATGCTTCGTATTTTATAGATGCCATACACAATTCGTTAGTCATATTCCTTTGTAGTGTACTCTAATAAAGTTGAATGTCCTACAATCATCTACGGTATCTAGCCTTCCTAGACAACCAAGCCTCATAGATAAATCACCACATTGGCCCAAACTCTGTTTAGTCATTTTATCTCCTTAACCCCTTCTGTACCGGCACCGTCCTTTTATATTGTATTGTGGCTACTATTATAGAAGATATTGAAATCAGTTTAAAAATGGCCTCCAGCAATTAACACGCTTAGAACTATCTTACTTAACCCTTTTTACTACCACAGATCTTTCTTAAACTGCATAAAATCGTCTAAATATAGCTAGAATATAATAGCAAAACGTCGCCGGTACAGAATTGGTTAATTTTCGCTTATGGTCTTTTTATAAAGTAATTCTCTCGATAAATTATTCATAGGTTCATTTTCATACAATTAATTAACCTATGCAGTTCGGATATATCTAAAAAAAAATTGGATATGGGATCATAAATCTAGCATAGATACTCTACATATGCATAAAATATTGACCAAGCGTATTTATAGTTTTTCAGAGAGAGAGAGAGAGAGAGAGAGAGAGAGCGAGTTCACGAATACAGTTCTATGATGTAATTTGTATTATGTAAATATGTAAATTTTCTAGTAAACATTGGTAATGGATGCAATCAAATTATAAGCAAATAGTATAATCCTTCCAAAATCGGTTTTCAATGCCTAATTGCTATATTTTTTAGTTACAATAGCTCCTGGACAATTCAATGCATTCATTTGCAATAGCATGATAAATATACTGTAATGTTTAGGCATATTCTTATTTCTTGAATGGGCACACAAAAGATATATTTTGTAAACTACATTATTATTATTTAATTGGCCACCCGGCAAGTGTAAATCAAGCGTTGTGCAGGTTGATGGTGTACACGGAGATTAGGGGTAAAGCGGAGCAGGGTATGAATGGAAAGGGTGGGTGGGTGAAGGAGAGGGAAGGGAGGTGTTGGGAATGTTGGAGAGGATCAAGGAAAAGGGTAGAGTTCCTGTGGTACGCAGTATCCTACCAAGAAGAGGGGTAAGGAAGGAATGGTCCTCCAGGGCTATTGGTGTAAATAGCCGGCTGGAGAAGTATTGCAAGGAAAATAATATTCCATTCCTGGATAACTGGACCCTCTTCTATGGTAAGGATGAACTGTATGCCCAGGATGGAGTATATCTCTCTCGACTAGGAGTTTCGACCTTAACCAGCTCACTCGACAAGTTTGTTGCGGGGTTTTGTTAATAAACCATAGGTGTGTAAGTAAAATAGAATCCCAGCCACATGAAATTGATAGTAATGACGAACATTCTGATAGCGTAGATTTAGTAGATCTAGTAGTTCAACAGGTAAAAATAAATTAGTTAAAAACAATAGAAAAATAGTTGCAAATACAAGTAATAGGTTGAGGGTTTATTATACAAATTGTAGGAGTTTATGTAACAAAATGAACGAACTTAGAGCACTTGTTAGCAAAGAAAATATAGACATAATAGCGCTAACTGAAACATGGATTAATACAGAAACCAGGCATTTTTTTTAGCAGAGTTTGATATACCGGGATATAGTTTGTTTTAATATGACCGAACAAGTAGGAGGGGCGGCGGTATAGCAGTGTTTGTCAGGAGTTCATTAAAAAGCTGTATTAAATCAGGTATTAGAGTAAATAATGAAAATGAAAGTGTTTGGGTAGAGGTTAACGAAGGTAGTGAGACCTTAGTTATTGGAGTTATGTATAGACCGCCAAATATGAGTAGAAATGACGGAACATTATCATGGGAGGAAATTAAAATAGCATCAAGGTTTAGCAACGTGTGCATTATGGGGGATTTTAATTTCCCTAATATAGATTGGCAGCAACAAATAGGCGACTCTGATTCAAAGGAGTTTATTGAGGTAGATAGTTTTTTATCTCAATTCATAGATACGCCGACTAGAGGTAATAATATTCTCGATTTAGTTTTCAGTAACAATGAACATATGATAAAGGGGAGGTGTGGCAGAGTGGTCTTGCCACTGGACTGGTAATCCAATGGACCCGGGTTCAAATCCCAATATGGCAATGGGAAGATATTATTGGGATTGAATTTGTGCTGTACCAAGTTTCAGTGCATTACCACAGCACACCGAAATGCCAAAACAAAATACCCTCATTGTTCCCTGATTAAATAGCACTGTATGGATATTCCCATATTCAAAAATATGCTACAGGGGGGCAATGCCTAGTGAGTTAATTGCTCAATAGGTGGCGTTCTGAGAGTGAGGGTCCGAGCCTGGGGAGTGAGACTGTGAAGCGTGGGGGCGAAGCAGCTTCAGAGATGGAGTTAGGTTCGTGCCGTGAATGGGTGCTTCGCATGTCTCACTCCCTAGGCTGGAACAAGACCTCACGGGCCTCACCGTGTTCAGCGGTAGAGTGTAAAGGCTATCAGCCTATGCCCGAGAGGGAGTAGTTGGAATATAGAAAAAAAAAAAAAAAAAAAAAATAGTGTAGAAATCGGGGACCACCTAGGAAATAGTGATCACAATTCTGTGTATTTTAATATACAATGGAAAGGTAATACCAGAGAGAGTACAACATTAATACCTGACTACAGAAAAGCCAATTATGGTGGGTTAAGAAGAGCCCTATTAGCGGTCCCTACGGTCAAAACATTAAGTCGATCCAGGTGTCCAAATGAGTGTATCCCTTCTCAGGCACCTGTCATCTTAAGGCAGGAAGAGACGTCAAACTTGGTAGATACATACGATAATTTTATCAAGTCAGTATTCAATGCGCAAAATAAATATATCCCCAAAAGAAAATTTAGATCAACACAGAACCAACCCCAATGGATGAATAATAGACTATTAGATCTTCTAGGAAAAAAGAGAGGAATATATAGAAAAATTAAGAAAGGCGAAATTCACCTACTTGCTTACTATCAGAATTTATCACAACAGGTAAAAAAGGATATTAGGAAAGAAAACAGAAATTATGAAATTAAGGTTGCCAATGACTCAAAAAATAATCCTAAAGCTTTTTACCAACTATATAAATCCAAGGTTAGAGATGAAATTGGTCCCCTTAAAACTTCGATAGGAGAAATAACAGAAAATTATTTAGAAATGTGCAGTACATTGAATAGTCAATTTCTTTCCATTTTCACTAATGAAAATTTGGCACAGTTTCCAGAAATCCGTAAGGTATATAGCGATAGTATAGAAAATAGGTTAAGTACGGTTACTATAAGTAGAAATTATGTGCTTAAGGAAATTGACAGACTGAAACCTCATAAATCGCCTGGTCCTGATGAGGTATATGCTAGAGTATTAAAATAATGCAGAGATGAGTTAAGTTACCCATTAACATTTCTATTTAACAAGTCATTAGAAACAGGTATAGTTCCAGAAGCTTGGAAGCTTGCAAATGTAGTTCCGATCATCAAAAAAGGTGATAAATCAATAACATCCAATTACCGTCCCATTAGTATCACTTCAATCATAAGAAAGCTACTAGAGTCAATTATTGCTAGGAAAATGAGAAACCACTTAGAAACATTTAACTTAATCAATTCTTCTCAGCATGGATTCACTCAGGGACGGTCTTGCCTTACTAATTTGCTTAGTTTTTTCTCAGAGGTATATGAAGCAGTAGATAATGACAAGTCATATGATATTATATATTTAGGTTTCAGTAAAGCTTTCGACAGAGTCCCTCATGAGAGATTGAGGAGAAAGGTTGAGGCACATGTAATAGGTGGTGCTTTGTTAGGATGGATTAGGTCATGGCTAATTGGTAGGAAGCAGAGAGTCAGCATAAATGGTACCAAGTCAGAATGGGGAGCAGTCAAAAGTTGTGTCCCCCAGGGATCTGTATTAGGTCCTCTGTTGTTTATTATATACATAAATGACCTTGATTTAGGTATAACTAGTAGGATAAGTAAATTTGCAGACAATACCAAAATGGGGAGAAACATTTATTCAGATAGAGATATAGAGTGTCTGCAAAGGGATGTAGATACCTTACACGAATGGTCAGTATATTGGCAGATGAAGTTTAACATTGACAAATGCAAGGTATTAAAGATAGGGAAGATGCATACAAATGTTAAATATAAACTAGCTAATATGGAATTAGAAAACTCAGACTGTGAGAAAGATCTAGGTGTGTTTGTTAGCAATGATAATAAATCGTAGGCAGTGTCCACTATTCTTTAACTGCCTTCGTGGTGCAATGCATAAGGTGTTGATATTCGGTGTGAGCGTCCTGGGTTCGAATCCACGGACTGCTACATGTGTTTGTAATATTTCATTAATCGATTTTAGGAGTAGAGTTGGTTGTTGGATAGAACATAATATTTGAAGCCTAGAAAACAATGTATAAGCGTTCGTAACAAGGCAAACAGGATTCTCGGGTTCATATCTAGGAGTGTGAGTAACAGAACTGCTGATGTTATCTTAAAACTTTACTTGTTATTAGTGAGACCCCATATGGATTATGCTATTCAATTTTGGTGTCCTTATTACAGAATGGACATAGATTAATTGGAGAGAGTACAATGTAGAATGACAAAAATTATCCATAATATTAGAAATTTTCCGTATGAAGAAAGGTTGAAGAAATTAGGCTTACATTCGTTGGAGAGACGCAGAGTTAGAGGGGATATGATAGAGGTATTCAAGTGGGTTAGTGGGATTAATAAAGGGGACATGAAAAATGTACTAAAGCTCAGTGATAGCGAAAGAACTCGTACAAATGGTTTCAAATTAGATAAATTTAGTTTCAGAAAAGATATAGGCAAATATTGGTTTGGTAACAGAGTTGTAGATGGGTGGAATAGGCTACCAAGTGATATAGTGGGATCAAGAACGATAGGGAGCTTTAAGATAAAATTAGATAGGCATATGGACGAGATGGGTTGGGTGTGAGGGGGATCTACCAGGTGTGGGCCAATCGGCGCTCAGCAGACCCCCGTAATCTTGTGTTAATCCCTGACCATTTTGGTGGGGGCAGTACTCAAGGTATTAGTGAGCTGGGCCTATAATTGGGCCTTGTAATTGGGGTTGGGTGTGACAGGGATCTGCCTTGTATGGGCCGATTGGCTTTTTGCAGACTCCCATTTTCTTATGTTCTTATGTTCTTATGAAACACTTGGGTTTCTAGTGGTGGTGGTAGTGGTGTCTGTGTGTGTGTGGGGGGGGGGGGGGGGATATATCATGCGTTTGGCAGTCGAGTAATCTGCAGTGGTACCAGAAACCTAATCTCAGCCCAGGCAGGATGTCTCCACGAATTAATCAAGTTAACTGTACATTTTGCCATTCCAAAATTGAACTTTAACTTGCCAGTGAGTAGGCCTCCAATAGTTTCTCAGAGAGTGTTAGCAGAACAATACCGTGGCTACACGGCTTGAGGACACCAAAACTATGATGGTTCTCAGGTGAGTCAAGTGATACCAGATTCCCAAAATCCTATTGAACAGGGGCACAGTGTATGGAGACAGTCTGAACCCTCAATTGTGGAACCCATTGTTCATTTTCAGGAAAATATTAGGGAAAGTGCTAATATAGAGACCATCCCTTCATCAGTCCCTGACTTAGTGTGGCCAGTGAATAGCCAATTGTCTGAACCCCGGCACCAACAGGAAGTAATGAAAGTGCCGGATGAGCCGGAGGACGTTGAACTGTCCTCAGCTCAACCAAGACACACTGAGGAAGGGTCAGAAGTGGAATCAGAATCATCAAAGGTGTCACACAGTAAATGTATAACAGCCGATGATCTTCATTGTATATTACACAGGGTAATGCGACAATAAACAATCTCAGGATACTCCCACAGCTACGCCAGGAGCTCCCCCGATGGGTTCAGTTGTGCGGCCACTAGAGTCAGCCAGAGTTGTTGTGCCACCTAATATGTCACTTCCCCCTCTTAACGTAAATCATGCGACCACCTCGGCGAGTGGCACTGCAGTGCCCGCCTCCTTAACAACTACCAATGTTCGTGTCATCACAGACATTACTCACCCTCCTCTTGATAAACTTCCCCATAGGAGAGGCCCTATGCCTCTCTTGTATGGTCCCGACTGCTCTGGATTCAAGTCATGGCAAAAAACCCGAGCATTGCACAAACAACCATATCGGGGGAGATCCCAGTTCCTAGTGAGTGGGTAATTGAGATGAGTAAGAGTAAGAAGTTGAGGGCCAAAGATAAACAGGGTCAACAATTTATTTCTCTTCTCTAACCATTATGAAGTATATAATTGCTATAAGGTCCATTTTTATTTTCCCTTCACTCTCTCTCTCTCTCTCTCTCGCCTTTGTATCCTGAACATCTTTCCATCCACTTTCAATCACCGTACTTAACCGTCACAAGTCGCTCTCATTGTTATTATTTTTTTGTTTTTCTCTAACTTCATTCAACCATCTCAGATCGCTCTTTATAATTTTATTTTATTTGTTTTTCTACAACATCATTCAATACCCAACTAGGTCAGCCCCCTCTCCAGCTCGCTTTCTTTCTCCCTCACCCCCGCCCCTGCTCTCTCTCTCTTAACATTTTGTACAATTTAAGCATTTTTCCATAATTGATGTCCTAGATTCGGTTACTCACTCAAATCCTGGCTCTCGCTCACTCTCTGGCTCTCTTCCTATCTTGATGTTGACGTCATTATTAATATCCTAAGCATTTATTAATACTCAACATCAGGGTGGAGTCGCCAGTTTAATCATAGGATAATCATAGGATATAATTGGCGTGCTCACTTTTAATTAGTAAGATCTTGTAGTTGTACTGGTGCCCAATGTCGAGGATTTATACCTTTAACCACATAACTGTAGGAGAAGCAGGCCAATTGCGTGTATGAGCCCATTGGAAAGGTTGACTATGATATGTGAATTTTATGCATACAATCAATTTTACATTAATAACAACAGCAATAATCTAGATATATGCCAGGAGAGATTTCCCGGGGTTTCTGGAACAAGGGAGACATGGCAGAGTCGGAAGCACCACGGAAAGATCAGGAGGTCGGCTTGATAGAGGCAGAGGAATGGATAATCTTGGAGGACTATGGCCTAGCGGATACTACGTGTCTTACGTGCCGAAAAACCAATGCAAGAAAGACGTCGCGAAAATGTTCCGGCTGTCTTAGATCTGTTCATTTAAGTTGTGCTAAGTTGACAAAGAAGACATCAGGAGAACAACCAAACTGGAAATGTCCCTCATGCCCAGGGCCCACCGCAGGGCCAACCAGGGCAACACCGGACGCCGACTTGATCCAACTTGTGACCAAATGGAAAGTGCGGATCCAGGTCCTTGCCCGGGTACCTAAAGGAGCCAGAATCCAAGTGGCGGAGGCCCTCACAACCATCATAAAGCAGGCCCTACAGCTCAAGACACCCCTCGCATGGGCACGGCTCCTTGGTTTCTCCTGTGGGGCCCTCCGAAAACCACCCAGAACCAACATACAAGACCATCTCCAGGTTTCACTAGCCACCAGAGTGAAACGTCAAGTAGCACAGTATATGGAGGCAAACAGGCTGGTGTACTCCCCCGAACAGCAACCTAATAGGGCCCAGAAGCAACAGTACAAGGAAGAGGAAGAGGCTGAACAGCTACATAAGAGGGTCGCAGCGAAGCTGGCGGATAGTGACATCAAAGGGGCCGTCAGACTGTTGTCCTCTTCAGAAGGTTTTGCTGGTCATGGCACCGAAGTTGTTGAAGCCCTACGAGGAAAGCACCCACATACACCTCGGGACCTAAGCCTCCCCCCAGCCCCAAATGACCAGATACCCCAACCTTTAGTTGTCACGAAGGAGCAGATGGTTGCCGCAGTGACCTCATTCCCAGCAGGCTCAGCCGCGGGCCCAGATGGTATCCGACCCGCCCACCTCAAAGGCCTCTTGGGTCAGGGATCAGGAGCAGCTGGGGAGGCACTCTTGGAAACCCTCACCAAATTTATTAACATGGTTTTAAGAGGGGAAGTACCAGACTGTGCCACACCCCTATTTTTGGGGGCATCACTCTGTGCATTGGCAAAAAAAGATGGCGGTGTGCGCCCAATAGCAGTAGGGAACACCTTCCGCCGCCTTGCCACAAAGGTGGGTTTGAAACCACTTTCGAATGGCATAGGTCAACACTTAAGACCAGTTCAACTAGGTTTTGGAACTCCAGGGGGGTGTGAAGCAACCCGCACTTACCTCAGCCAAGCCCGAGATAAATGAGTGCTTCTAAAGATTGACATGCGGAACGCATTCAACAGCATTCGCAGGGATGTCTTCCTCGGTGCAGCTCGAGAGCACATCCCCACTCTGTACCCCCTACTTTGGCAGGCTTATTCCAAACCTTCAATCCTGATTTTCGGCGAGACGGTAATCTCATCAGCGACCGGGTTACAGCAGGGAGATCCAGGTGATCCTGCTCTTTTCTCAATTGGGGTGGATGCAGCAAACAAAGTAAGGTCAGAATTGAATGTATGATACCTGGACGATGCAACCTTGGGTGGGTCGGTAGAGAATATCCTAACCGATCTAAACAACATCATAACTGACCTCGGCCAGGCTGGGCTAGTGATAAATGACACCAAATGTGAACTTGTCCTCCCCAACCACACACCTGAAGAAGGAGAACTCACTCAGGCCCAATTTCAAGGCGTATTTCCAGATGTAAAGATCCTTCAGGAGCACCAGCAAACCCTATTAGGTTCCCCTCTAACTCTGGCAGCAATCCCACCAGCACTTCAAGGTAAAAAGGAGGAGCTTCAACGCCTTGTGAGTCGCCTGATACACATCGATGCCCACTCAGCTCTGGCCCTTCTCAAGAATTATTTCTCCATCCCAAAACTCCAATACCTTTTGCGCACATCGATGACTTACACGAACAATGGTGGCCTCCAAGAATAAGACAACATAATCCGAGAAACATTGACCAGCATCACCAATGTGGAATTTCAAGATCGGACCTGGATACAAGCCACTCTTCCTGTCCGCCTCGGGGACTTGGGCATACGGAGAGCCTCGGATATTGCCTCCCCCGCCTTTATCTCTTCCCTTATCATGACCAATGACCTTGTAGTGTCCATCCTTTCTTCTCAACCCGGAATGACACTTAATAGGGACGTAACAGAAGCGATTAACACCTGGAAGGAAAGTACAAGAGCAGAGGAGGAGCCTCATGGTACATCGAGGAGCAAGCAGAAAGCGTGGGATACCATCTCGGCAAAGAAAACTCAATAAAATCTCCTAACCAATGCAGACCAGGTTTCAAAAACACGCCTCCAGGCAGCCGCCCGTTTGGAGAGTGGCTTGTGGTTACATGCCATCCCCATCCCACCTCTTGGAACTCACTTGGATGCTGAAGCGCTCCGGGTTGCCGTCGCGCTCAGAGTGGGTGCGGCAGTTTGTCACCCACACACTTGCAAGTGTGGTGGGGGGATGGATACACAAGGTCACCATGCCTTGTCATGTAATCACAGTGCAGGCCGCCTGCCAAGACACTCTGCACTAAATGATGTCATAAAACGGGCCCTGCAGAGTGCTAACCGTGCATCAATCCTTGAACCACATGAACTTCTCAGAGAAGACGGCAAACGGCCAGATGGGATGACCACTTTCCCTTACAAGAATGGCCGGTGCCTTGTGTGGGATGCCACATGTGTTGACACTTTCTCCATAACCAATATCGCCAGAAACGCCAACGAAGCAGGTGAAGCCGCCCGGATAGCAGAAAGTAGAATGCGGGAAAAATATCAAGCCATCGCCAGAAGTCATCAGTTCGAGCCTCTGGCATTCGAAACTTCAGGAGCCTTCGACCCTACCACCCTTAGTTTAATATGGTGAATGAAATAGGCCGTAAAATCAGAGAAGTTTCAGGATAACCCCGGGAAACCCTTTGGGTCAAGCAAAGACTAGGGATGGCTATCCTCCGGGGCAATGCCACCAGCGTCATGAGCTCGGTACGACTGGGCCATGCCACTGTGTGAGGCCCGGGCAGGAGTGGTGTATCCATAGTCTTTCCATGGTAGGGTATAAAAATAAACTTTACTTGTATTTAACATGTTTGATGTACATAAATAAAGGATATGTCGGATGGTTGAAAGCCACAGTTGTTCACGCGTTTGGGGCTAGCAACATGTATTATGAAAAAACATGTATCCATTATACAATTCACTGTCTCTCACTTCACTCACTCACCCCCATTATTTACCGGAGGATAACAGGTTTTTCACAATACGTAGACGGAGGTCTTTTAAAAAAAAAAAAAATAGATGTAACAATCAAAGCTATACCTAATGTTTATTCGTATGAATTTTCGGTATATTTACCTACCCCGGCATTACCTCCTGCCTCCTCTGCACGACTCTTTGCAGATTGGATGAAGACTGACGGCGTAAATGATATAAAATCTCTCAATACGCTAACGCCGGAGTTGGATACAACTCCAGTTCTAGATCAGTGTAACAATCCAGTCCTGCAGGTGGGGCAGGTAGGTCTAGGCCCGTGGGTGGACTGGGAGGCTGAGGCACAACAGTTCGCAGCAACAATAACGTCAAAATCCTCCCATCAAATCCCTCAAGACAACCACATTTGGTTTTTTTATGCCAATAAATCAAGCCGGAGGGGTTTCGCCTGCTCTTTTTGAATTCCTTTCTGCCCCTAAATTGTCACTTAGGGACTTGCAGGAGCCCTTTTCCACCCCCCCTTCGGCACATCTGGACAGCGTCTTTAAATTGAGGAATAAAGCTTACAGACTATTTTCACAATTTGTACTAAGTCGCCTAATAGCCCAGTCCCTCACGAGGTCCATAGCCGCTATTTCTGATCAGGATGTTTGGAAAGCCACCGATTTATCCCGGCGGCTTCTGTTACAGAATTTCATCCAGTCTTTGGGGGACATACGAATAGCCTTATTGGAGGCTGTTCGTGCACGTCAGGACCTGAGAGTGTATATGATAAAGAAGTTACCGGACGACATTAGTTGTCGGATAACCCTTTCACCTGTGTTAACTTGTTCTTTGCTTAACCCTGAGACTTGGAAGGCAGTGTACAATATGGTTGACAGCTTGCAGTCGAGTACTTCCCAGGCTAGGAAGGAGCACTTTAAGAAACCTTACTCCAAGCCTAAGAGTGGAGGTAAGTCACAACCTAGTGGGGCTAAGCCCTTTCAGGGCCCCATGTCTCCCCCGGCGCAAGGAAGTACTCCGCTCAAGCCGAAACAGGGAAAACAAACAGGCAAGTGGTATAATAAGAATAAGTCACAACACAAATCAGGTCAGGGGTCGACATCTGCCAAAGCCAGTCAGCCATCTAACAATACCCCTCCACCATAAAAAAAACTAGTAATTCAAACTCTCTCTCTCCCGGGGCCTATCGAGGGCAAGTTGGATCCGAAGGTAGTTCCACCGGACAGACCCAGCCAAGTAACTGGGTCATTTCGGAAGTGTCACCGGGCCTGGCCCCGGCGAAATTGGGCAAGGACAGTGGTACGCAAGGGCATCACCTGGCAGTGGCTCAGGCGACCTCGTTTACGTCAAACTCTAGAAGTCAATCAAGTTTCTTTAGAGGTGGAGTCACTAGTCCAGGAAATGATCACCAAGCATATCATTGTCCCGGTCAATCCAACTTGCCCTGTTTTCAAGTCCAGACTTTTTCTTGTACCAAAGAGGGACAGTGTTCAGATGAGACCAGTCGTAGACCTATCTTGTTTGAACACATACAATCATAACACACCCTTCAGGATGCTCACTGTGAATCACATCAGGCTAACACTTCCGCCGCAAAGTTGGATTTGCTCGTTAGACCTGACAGACGCCTATTGGCATGTCCCGGTAAACAAAAGGTTCCAAAAATTCCTCGCCTTGAGGATCAGGCAAGAGACTTATGTCTTTCAGAGAACCTTGCACCGAGAATATTCACAAAATTAGTCTGACAGGCCAATGTTAAATCAGGGGATCAAGGTGTTGTGGTACCTAGACGACTGGCTGGTAGTGGCAGAGTCAGAGAGTTTATGCAAAATCCATGTCAATCACATTATAAACCATGTACAATCCCTATGGTTCAAGGTCAACTTGGCAAATTCACATATTGTTCCCACACAGGTAATTCAGCGGATAGGGCTGGTCTGGGACACAGCCAATCATACTCTCAGTTAGAGTGTGGACAACCGCAACAGATTTTGAAAGAAATTGTTTATGTTTCTCAACAGTCTGAACACCACGAGAAGGACATGGGAATCCCTGGTCGGCTCTCTCAATTGGATTCAATTTAAAGAAAGTAAAGTTGGGCCGCTTGAAAGTAAAGAGATTAATCTTGGAAGGCAACAAATATTTCCCGCTATTGCTGGCGGGAAAATTGTGGAAAATTCCTCCATTAATTCACAACTTACTGTCAGTCTGGGCGAGGAGAGAAATATTACACTCAATAATGACGTGGACTTCTCCCCCACCTATTTTAATTTTTATTTTTTTTTCTATATTCCAACTACTCCCTCTTGGGCATAGGCTGGTAGCCTTTACACTCTACCGCTGAACGCTGAACACGGTGAGGCCCGTGAGGTCTTGCTCCAGTCTAGGAAGTGAGACATGCGAAGCTTCACGGCTCGAAGCAACTCCATCTCTGAAGCCGCCTCGCCTCTGCGCTTCACAGTCTCATCCCCCACACTCGGACCCTCACTCTCAGAACGCCACCTATCGAGCAATTAACTCACTAGGCATTGCCCCCTTGTAGCATATTTTTGAATATGGGAATATTCATACAATGCTATTTAATCAGGAAACAATGAGGGTATTTTGGGGGGCATTTCGGTGTGCTGTGGTAATGCACTGATACTAGGTACAGCACAAATTCCATCCCAATAATATCTTCCCATTGACATATTGGGATTCGAACCCGGGTCCATTGGATTACCAGTCCAGTGGCAAGACCACTCCGCCACACCTTCCCACAGATGGGTAGACACAGATGCTTCAGGGACAATAGGCTGGGGTTATCAGTCGGTCCTAGGCCATCAGGGTCAGGGTCTTTGGTCCCAAACTGAGAATTTTCATATTAACGAGCAAGAGCTCTTAGTCCCTTTGTTCTGCCTTCAAACTCACGGCTCCTCCTTGCGGGGGAAATCAGTAGCGTTTCGAATGCACAATTTGAATGCGGTGTCCTGCATTCAAAAGCAAGGGTCAACGAGGTCTCGTAAGTTGCTAGAGTTGTCAGAAGAGATTTTTGTTCTGATCGAAGAGCTGAATATTCATCTCCATGCATCATACCTTCCAGGCGTAGCGAACGTCTGGGCGGACGCTCTGTCCCGGCGACAGAGCACCAAAGTAGAATGGGCAATCAAGCAAAACATCGTCAACCAGATGATTGCAGAGCAATGCCGTCCACAAGTGGATCTATTCGCATCCGAGGGGAACCACAGGCTTCCTCTCTTCCTAACCCGCCGGGGAATTACTTCAGCGGGGGGTCCAGACGCATTGTTAGAGGACTGGAACAGGTGGAATTCCATCCATCTTTTTCAGCCTCCCGACGCTTCAATTATGTGTCAGGTAGTTCACAAACTACGGGGTTACCGGGGCTTAGTCTCGATGATCACGCCTCTATGGCCGGCTCAGGTGTGGTACCACCAGTTGAAAATGTGGTGCGAGAACCCGGTGTTGCTCCCGATCTCGTACTTCCACTTGGAGACAATTGGCAACCTAGAGACCTCCCTGACTTTTGCCTTTTGGACATTCAGAATGCCAAATGGTTAACTCCGTATGGAGATAGCGTTACTAATAAATTCCTTAATCAGTATACTATGTCTACCAGGAGACAATATCAATCACATTGGAAGTCTTTCACAACCTGGATAGTAGAAACGGCGCAAACTGACGCATCAGTAGCTTTGGTTTTCAAGTACGAGGACTATTTGTTTGAACAAAAACGCCTTTCTGTAGTTACACTGAAGAATCATCTGTCCGCTATTAGAACCCCCTTTTATGACCTAACAGGTCTATCTATATCGCAGGTGGAGGAGAAAGGGTTCATGAGGGCATGTTTCAAGCTTCGCCCACCAACCCGTCAGCTCATGCCTACCTGGTCACTTGACAAAGCTTTGTCTTTGCTTCATTCGCACAAGTATAATCATGCGCCGGACTTTGACTCATTATTAAAGAAGGCTGTGTTCCTTATGGCTTTAGCCACAGGTAACAGGGTGTCTGAGCTGGCGGCGACGAGCAACGAACCTAATTGCCTCAGGTTTGGGAGACTCAATGATAATGTACAATTTGCTCCATCTCCCACGTTTGTTGCTAAGAACGAACATAGTGATCATGTTTTTTCTGAGTTTACAGTCCCGGAGCTTAATCGCGGGTCTACACACCATGTCTTATGCCCTGTTCAAACTTTAATAAAGTTTATGAGGGTTTCCCAGCCCCAACAGCAGGGAGCCTTATAGGTCAATAGTACATGTACTCGCATCACAAGAAAAAAATTGGCTTCTTTACTCGTAGATGTAATTCGTGAAAGTAATCCTGGTGTAGTGGGAAGGGCCCACGACATCAGGAAATGGGCAGTCTCGTTACGCTTTTTGCATAATTATTCAATTGATGACATAGCTAACACTAAGTTGTGGGCTTCCAATCATACTTTAATGACGCGATACCTGTCTGTGACTTTGGATAAACCAAAATTTACCTGTGTGGCCTTGCGACAGAGGGTCTAGTTGGTCTATGTGCTACTAAAGTTAAGTTTAATCTTAATGGTGAAAAGGAAGGGGGGGGGGGGGGGGTGCTGGAGAGCTCAGGACCCCTAGACCCTCCGCCGGACTATGTGATAAGTTCACAAGCTGTGATACTTGATAAGTCGAGCTGGTTATACAGCTCAAAATTAAATTTTTGTAAAATATCTGTAATAGTTGCAACTATAGGATATTAATTATAAATTGTACAAATTATATAGTATGTACACATTAATTTTAAGGACATAAGATATAATCAAATGATTTATGTGTGCCCTTACAATGTTGGACAGGAATAAAAGGTAATTCTGCATAACTACAACTCCTGTTATTTTAGGTTTTATTTATTTCATTTATGTATTTTAATGCTTTGTAAGTGTGTATTTTATCGTTAGAAAGTGCGAAAAGCACTTTATATTAGCATTTGCATTGTTAATTGAAATTCAGATACCCAAACAATCTAAGAGTTTACTCGATTTAGTCAACTTTAAAAAGACATTAGCCTAACCTAACAACCTTACCTAACCTATCCTAGTATTATGGGTGGGGGCTGCCGCCCCCACACCCCCGCTAATTGGGTATTAAAACTATAACAAAATGGATGGGATAAAGTCTATGGTGTTTACTCTGCAATCTTCAGCTTTGGCTGTCGATAACAGGAAAGTACCAATAAAAATTTACTGACTTTTTGTAGGTGAAGCTCCACTCTGATTGGCTACTAAACATCGGGGAGGACTCTGAGGAGCATCCAAGGAGGCTAGAATGTAAACATAGTATCCTGAACTGGCAGTACAAAACTAACTCTGATAATGTTATAGGGGAGTGAAAATCAAATTGACAAAATAAGAAAAGTAGCACTTATCCGCACATCACTAAGGTTCCCTGAGTAAGGTATGAGCGGAAAAAAAATAATTCCATGAGACAGGAATCCCGTAATCGAGGAGTAGTTGTTCTGCAGAATACCCGAATAAAAGAATGTTCTTGGAAAACAAATATTATTGAATCTCAATGTGTTATTCTTTAACAGATGTACCTGTATGGTTACTTTAAAGCAGATCTTCTTAGAAGTAACGCACTGCTTTTCTTTCAATTTTTCTATATTATTGTATGTAAACAATAAAGACTTAGGTTAGTTATATGGTTATTTTTCTCTAACTAAGGTAGTTTGTTAGTTGTTTAGATATTGTCACGAATGTCCCCCTCCAGACTTGAGATATCAAGCATATCGTCAATGATGGAGGGGCCACTTATTTATTATAGGTTTGAGTCCCGGAGGGAAGAATGAAAACCTAATATTTAGTAGTGTCCCCGAGATCACTGACGATGTAGGGCCCTCCCTTCCATCCCCTTCCCATTCGTTGATGTCTTGAGTTTAATCTTGATATATCATTGAAGAAGGAATGGCGTCGCTTGATTCAGCGTCTCGGGTAGAATCCACAAAAGACATCCACGAGTTGGAAAGCCTTAATATAACAAATTTTAAGTTGTTTAATATTTTTGATTTTTTACGATGTTTTTTCGTAGTGAGTACCCAATCATAAAGACGATTCCATAAGAGAATTAGAGTTACACTTATGATGAAGTACTCTTTCCCCTGCGGCGGGTGTTTCAAACAGGCTGACGGCGGGTGCTTGAAAGAGGACTATTATACTAATAGGCATATCGTCAATGATTTCGGGGCCACTACTAAATATTAGGATTTCATTCTTCCCTCCGGGACTCAAACCTATATTTACTATTAACTCCAGTCCAGGGCTAATGTGGCACATAGCCATGTAACATAAGGGTGCCCAGCTACCTCAACAAAGGAATATTAGGTTTATGATCTGAATACAATATTGCTACACAGTATATACACTACATTCCTTTCAATGTACTGTATCATAAACCAAAACATCAACTAGAAGTTACAAGTAATAACAATATGGTATACCGTACTCACCGAATAATAGTGATCCAAGGGTAAATCCTATCATTTGCCTTCCCTTGGCTGACTCCAAATAATATATAATACTGTATTGGCTCAAAGGAATAAACTACTTGCCATTTCTAAACAATAGTCAGCCAAGGGTGAACCTCACTCATTGGACTCAGAAGTAACACTGCTTATTTTTGTACCAATCCAAGCCAACCTTAAAATATGAATCTTTATCCATACAAGTTTGAGGCTTCAGTCCTCAGAGCTCAAACCAAACTTAGGTTTCTAAAGGTTGAACCGAGACAAATCATAATACATTCTACTGGTTTGAGGCTTCATTCCACAAAGCTCAAACCAAATAAAGATTATATACTCTATACCTTGGTGTATCATATTATATGAACCTTAGTTTAACACCATAACATACTTATCAGAACCTTATTTTCGGAGCTTCATAATAATCAAAGACTCAAATAATCTTGGTCATTACACACCCCACCCTCATTGAAGGATCCTCCAATAATCAATACGTAAAACAATTACCGATTGTATATACCTCAATAAATAATGTAACTAATGTACATACATTTGCTTGTTATACTAATTTGGGTACAATTCTATGAATAGAGTTAATTTACTATTTAAACATGTTCAGATATTTACATAACATCTACTTGCAGTCCAAGCAGATTCTACTGATACTTTACCTTTACACTCAAGGAAGTTTACGCTCGTCACTTGAACCGTTTTCCAAAATCATACATAGCTTGCTTACTGGACGCTGCAACACTGTACCCTTAGTCTTTAATTTTACATATCTCACAAAACCTTTCTTATCTTTCATCCTGTCAATCACTCTTCCTAAACCATAAGAGTTTCTTACATTTCCATCTAGAATCATGACAACATCTCCAACCTGGACATTCTCTCTAGCAATCCCCCATTTCTGACGCTCTTGCAATCCTGGTAAATATTCCTTGATCCATCTCTTCCAAAATATCTCTACCAAATACTGTATTTGTCGCCACCTCCGGCGCGAATAACAGTCACCTGTTATGCTGATATCTTCACTGCGCATTTGCAACAAATGGTTCGGAGTTAGAGCTTCCAGATCATCAGGAACTACATTCATCATTGTTATGGGTCTGTTATTTAACACCTTACGAGCGGCCTATGCGGTTTATTTATGTGTACCGCACAGCGGGGTGTTTTTAGCCAAAATAGGGCTGTTTACGTGATCATTTTCATGCCTAAATAAGACCCAGAACGTAAAACAAGTACCTATCCCTGAAAGGGCATAAACAGAGCTTTCGAATGACACCATAACGATCCTTGTACGATGGATAGTTTTCTTGCAATAACCGTGCAACGCGAGTGCAAAAAGCAGGTAATTCGGTACTTTCAGTACATAATTGAGTATGTAGCGAGTGAGAGAGGGAGGAGGGAGCTGAGATTTGTGTCAGTAGGTTCGCCGCGGTGGTCTGGAGCAGTCATACGCTCGCTAGTCTCCTGCCACCACTTGTCTCTCTCTCTCAGCCACATTACGTGCTGAAATTGCCACTCGAGTTATGTCGAGCGCCGCCACATAGTCCAGCTTTTTTTAACTCGACTTATGTTGCTCGCCGCTAATTAAGGGTTAATATTGCTTCTACCTCACAAAATAGGGTATGCAATGTCTCATCATCTAATGACACTAACCTTTCTTGAACTAAAGCAAACAGAATCTTTCATACAGATCTAATCATCCTTTCCCATACGCCACCAAAATGAGACCCTGCTGGCGGATTAAATTCCCATTGTATACCCATGTTCAGCAGTTTGTCACAGGCACTATCATGATCTAATCTCTCAAATTCTTCTCTCAGTTCCCGTTCAGCTCCCACTAAATTAGTTCCGTTATCAGACCTGATAAATTTCACAGGACCCCTCATAGATGTGAAGCGGCGAATACTGTTGATGCAAGAACTAGTATCTAATGAGTAAGCAACTTCAAGATGCACAGCTCTAGATGCCAGGCACGTAAATATCACTCTATATCTTTTTACCATACTTTACCTCTTTTGATACTAAATGGACCAAAGTAATCCATGTCAACTTTAGTGAATGTTGGCTCTTCAGCTGTGACCCTCTCTTTTGGCAGGTCTACCATTTGCTGCTCCATTCCCGTTTGCACGATATTTACGACAAAATATACATATTGCGGTGACCTGTTTAATTATCCCACTAGCACCTAATATCCAAAACCTTTTTCGTAGGTTGGCGAGCATGTCATTTTTTCCTTGATGACCCACTGTCTTATGTGAATCCAGGACAAGTAAGTAGGATACTGGAGAATTCCTGGGTAGTACTATAGGGTGCTTTGCATCATAGGAGATATTTGTTCTGTCTAACCTACCTCCTACTCTCAATATGCCTTCATGTACAATTGGTTTAAGTCTATAGAGTGAACCTTCTTTCTTGTTAATAACAGATTGGTCTTCACTAAACAGTAGTGACAGCTTGATCTCTGGAAAATGTTTACTCTGTACATACTGTATTATTATATCTTCTGCTCTACTTAAGGTTTCTACATCAAGACCTGAGTGACGTTCTTTATCAGATTTAAAATGGATCCTATCTCTCATAATACTGCATGCTTTGAGTACCCACCCCATTACTCTTTTCAGCTTTTGCCAACTTGAGAACCTTGAAAGAAGCTCATCAAAATAACTGACTGAATTCTCAACAGTTACATGATTCATCACAAGTTCTTCAGCATTTGGGAACATTCCTTTATTCCATCTATTTTGAGACCACTCTGAAGCAGGTAACTACAAAAACTGTGGCCCAGTGAACCAACCTTGAAATTTGTGTGCATCTCTGTCTGCTAGAAATCCACGAGAAGCTCCATCTGCAGGATTACTTTTACTATCTACATAATTCCACTGGTCTACTGTAGATCCTTCATGAATTATCACCAATCGGTTTGCTATAAAAGTACGAAATATACTAGTTGTATTGTTTATGCAATGTGGAACAGCAGCATTATCTGTCCAGAAGTACACACTAGCTATTTCTAATGCTATCGCCTTACAAATGTTGTTTGATTTATTTACAGCAAGGGTAGCCCCTGCCAATTCCATCCTGGGAATACTCACACACTTGATTGGAGCTACTCTGGATTTTTCCCATTATCAGGCTGCATTGAACTTGTCCATACTCATCCTCAGTTCTAAGATATATACCAACTCCAGAGCCACATTCACTAGCATCTGAAAAGCTGTGAATCTGACACGAAAACAGAGCAACTCCTGAAGGAACAAGACATCTAGGGACACGTAAACTCTCTAAGCAGGGCAGACTATGTAACCATCGTTCCCAGCATTGCAGCTCTTCGCCGGGTATTTCCTCATTCCATTCACATTTCGTCTTCGTATCAACTTAATTGGTAGTTTAAAAGGTGCTACAACGCCTAATGGACCATACAGTGAGCTGATTATAGATAAAATTCCTCTCCTTGTAGGAGAAACCTATGTGATATTTATTTTCATTACAAACTTATCTGAATCTAATATCCATACCAACCCTAACCCTCCTGGCCCGGGCTCTCTCACCAAAGGACGGAGCTCGTATCCGGGCGATCTGGCCGAATATCAACAAAAGTACACTAAGGCTAATCTCGCTTAATATATTACCTACATTAATTAAACATATATAGACATGGGCGCCTTACCTTGCCGCGTAGAATGGCGTTGAGTAGAGCTCTCTAGCTCAACTGGTTCCGGAGTGATGGTGATGGAAGTGGAGGTAACTTTTTCCTGTATTTACCTCGGCGTGTCCGAACACTCAACCGCGGCCCCGGCTACGACGCCCAGTTGCACTAGTCGCTCCACCCGCAATTATGCCGGGAAGCGATTTGATAGTGTTTTATAGTTTATTATGTCATTTATTATAATTATTATGTTATTTTCACTCAATAAAGTTATTTACATAAAGTTATTTGTGTCTCTGTCACTTATTACTTAGTTTTATTATTATTATTATGATTATTAGTGTCACTTTCACTGGACTTTGATAATTGATAGTGCCATTTTCACTGTTATGTATTGTTAGGTAAGCTAATAACATATATAGTGTCACTGTCACTTGTTCATATTGTTATGAAGGCACTTATTATTACTTGTGTGTGTCTCTTTCACTTATACATAGTTTTATTATTATTATACTGTCACTTTTACTTGTTGATATTGTTATTGAAAGCACTTATTATTACTTATATGTGTCCTTTTCACTTATACTTAGTTATATTATTATTATACTGTCACTTTTACTTGTTCATATTGTTATTGAAGGCACTTATTATTACTTATATGTGTCCTTTTCACTTATACTTAGTTATATTATTATTATTAGCCTAATAGTTGAGTGTCACTTTCACTGGTGTCATGTCACTTCCACTTCAAAAGTTTGTTAGGGTGTGGAAGTCGTTGAAGCAGGTGCCAGCACACAGTCCAACTTGACACTCGAGGCATTCCCAAGTGGTTTTTGTGGCTTTGCGGGGTCTGCGAGTTGTGTGGCTGCACACATGGCACCTCTTCTGCACTCTTGACTTAGTATGAGGACCCTGGAAAGGAAGGGCGTTGAACTGGTGCTTCCTGAAAAAGTCAGCACACCCCGTTCTGTCCAGCTGGCCTGGTCCTTGTAGTGGCCTCCCTGGTGTACCCGCATGTTTAGCCAGGAGCTCAAGTAGCACCTGCTTGTGGAACTTCCGCAGGGACTTGTACTTCTTGGCTCCTGGAGTCCTCAGACGGTAGATGTTGTAGGCATTGAGGACCGACATATCTACCGTATGCAGGATAAACTTCTTGTACCACCTGCAAGATGTTCGCAGGCAGTCGATGAAGCCCATCTGCATGTCGGACTTGTCGACGAGGCGCATATTGATGTTCTAGTCCAGGACAGCAGCTGGTTTCTGGACGGGGTTCTTGGTTCTTCGGTCCACCATTCCTGTGGCGACCATCTCGGCCTTGTGGCATGTGCTGAGGAGGTTGACCTTGCGCTGGTCATGCCAGTGGATGGAGAGGATGGGGCCACTCTTCTTGTGGAAGATGTCTGCCTTCTTCGTCTTGGTTGGGTAGCCTGGCATGCCCTTCCTCTTGGCCTTGACTGTGCCGACAGTTCCGGTCTTGCGGTCATGGAGGTACTTGGTCAGGAGAGGCGACATGTAGTAATTATCTGTGTAGAGGATGTGGTTTTTATTGAAGTGCCTCTCCATCATCTTCTTCACTACAGCGCCACCAAAACCAATGAGGGGGTCAGTCACAATTTCTCCACCCTTGCTGCTGTAGACCACAAAGTCCAGCACATACCCCGTCAAACAGTCGCAGAGGACGAAGAGCTTTATGCCGAAGCGGTGTCTCTTGGACGGGATATACTGTCGGAAGTGCAGCCTACCACGGAACAGGACCAGAGACTCGTCGAGGCACATCTTCTGGAAAGGAATCAGGTAGGTGGTGAACCGATGACGTATCATGTCATACAGCTTCCTGATCTTCCATAATGAGTCGGGAAGGTGGACTGCCATGTTGTTTGTCAGGTGGAGATAGGAGAGGATGTCGAAGTACCTGTCCCTGGACATGTACTTGCCAAATGCTGGAGTCGTTATGATGTCGCCAGTGATCCAGTAGTCTGCCAGAGCGTGCTTCCTGATATGTGTCATCAGCATTGTGAGTGCCAAGAACACATATAGTTCTGCCACAGTGACAGCTCTCCATGCCACCATCTTGGCACTGGTCTTCCTGCCAAGAAAGTTGGCACAGATCTCATGATGGTTGTTGGTCTCCTCGACGAGGTATTCCATGACTTCATCGTCATAGAAGCCACAGAAAATTTCACTGGGGGTAGCATCTGGGCCACAGGGAAATGTTGGTGACACCCCGGGCCCCATCTGTACCTCGTCAAAGGCAGGATAATCTGGCTCAAAATCAGCCCCATCTGTCCACACAAACAGGTCTGATGCTGATCCTCGTGCAGGTGCAGCAGGCACACGCCCTGGACGCCCTGGCACACGCCCTTGGCCACGCGGACGCCCACGCCCACGCCCACGCCCAGGGGCAACGGCGTCGGCAGCCTGACCACGTCCACGACCTCGCCCTCTCACTCGTCTTGCCGGGACTTCCTCCTGTTCCTGTTCCTCTTCCTCTTCCTCCTCAGGCGACGTCAGGTCATCTGGGGCAATGTTGGGGTGGTCAGCATCCTCTTCAGGAGACAATTCTGGTTCCGAAGTGACCGGGCGTCGGCGGCGTGAGGCGCGGGAGGCTGTGGGAGCTTCAACACTGGGAGCCTCGGCCTCGGGAGTTGGGCTCCTTTTGCGGCGAGCTGAGGGCTTCTCCGCAACAAATAATGCTCTGCGGTGTGTTGAGGGCTGTGGCACATCACCAATGCCACTTGAAGAGGCCCTTTGGTCCTCCTGAAGGAGAGATGAAGCCGAGGGCTGTGGGTGACCCACGCGGCGTCCCGGGTCAAGGCGTCGTGGCAATGGAATACGGGTGGTTGCTAGTCCAGGGTCGGCGTCACTATCACTCTGTTCAGCTTCCCTAGCCTTTTCTGCGGCTGCCCTGCGTGTTTTTTTAGCTGCACTTTTCACCAGCGACTGTTTATAAAAATATTTGCCCACTTTCAAGGGCGTACGGGCAGGCAAAGGGGAAGGTCCGGGGGTAGGGCTATGGCTAGGCCTAGACCTAGCCCTAGGCTGACCTACGAAAGATGGCGAGGGGGTAGGCCTAGGTTCTAGGACACTTGGAAGTTCAATAGCACCTTCCTGAAACACTTCCACATCAGGATCATCACTACTGTCTCCCCCCTCAAACAAATCCACATTATCGTCGTCTCCAAAGCCAACGAAATCGTCTTCTTCGCTTGCACTGATAAATGTTTCTTTGTCCACCAAGCTTTCGCCACTGCTCTCTTCAATATCAAAGAGTGCTCGCTGTATGGCGCTATCACTCAATAAACGCTTCACTTTCTGTTGTTGTGGTATCTTCTCTGTTGGTACAGGCGCCGAAGGTGCTAGTGGGGTAGCAGCAGGGCGCGCGGGAGGTTGCACCGAATCGGACGCGTCAAAATCAATTTTTTCTGTATTACTCGGTATGGCGGCCACGTACGAACTGATAACGGTAGTAGTTGAGGCTTGGTGACGCTGCGATCGCCCCTGCAAAACAAAATTTGCCACGCGAATTTTGAAGCACGCATTCAAGCATAAGCCTTTTAACAGGACACCCGGGCACCTGCCCTTCTTTCGAGGTGTCCTTCTGGAAGGACACCCGGGCTGGAAGGGCTAAGGCTCTTTTCAAGGGAAAGCTGGCCACATCTAAACTCTTCTCCTTAAACTCCTTTGATCGCTCATGCAATGGAACTGATGTTACTACCTGTACATTGTTGCTAGCCCATTCAGTAAGGTTAAAGCCGCCTTTCTTGCACACTGCCTTCAAACCTATCATCAAGTCTTTCGTCATTTTGTTGATGACACAGACTTCAGAAAGTCATCTACATAAAACAAAATGTAATAACAATCAGACAAGGCTTTGTCTTCAGGATCTACCATGTCAACAGCAGTCTGTATTGAGGCTAGGTTCGCAGATGCTGGCGAAGATACGGCTCCAAATATATGAACCAACATTCTATACATCACTGGCTTACTACTGAAATCTCCTCCTTTCCACCCTAGAAAGCGCAATAAATCACACTCCTGCTTGGGAACCTTTACTTGATAACACATTGACTCAATATCTGCCGTAAGGGCAACTTCACCCTGCCTGAAGTGCATCAAGACATCATTAAGATTACTGGTTAAATTTGGACCTTGAAGAAGTATTTTGTTCAAAGAAACACCACAATATTCTGCTGTACAGTCAAACACTACCCTGATCGTTTCAGGTTTCCTAGGATGATAAACTCTGTGATGTGAAATGTACCAAACCTTTCCGTCATTTCTGTCAACTTCCTCCTCAGGAACCATTTCTGCATAGTTCTTTTCTAGTATTTTATCCATGAAACTAACATAATCTGATGCAAACTTGGGATCTCTCCGTAATCTTTTCTCTAAGCCCTTTAGTCGTCCAAATGCATGATCATAATTATCAGGCAGACAAACCAGGTCATTTCGCAGAGATAAACCAATCTCATAATGTCCTCTTACAAATTTAATGGAATTATTTGCCTTCTTCATAAAAAGATATTTTCTCTAGATAGCTCTCTACGATCATCAATTACCTTTTCTGGAAAGTCATAATTAATTGCTTCTCTAACCATGAAATCTAAATACTTAAGCTCTTCCTGCTCATGTATAGCAATTATATCTACTGTGTTTACAGATAAACTTTCTGATCCATTTCCTCGCATTAAGTTCCATACTACCCACCCTAGAAGAGTTTTAACTGCATGTGGACTACCTCTAGGGCCTGTTATTGTATCAATGGGAGAATAGGCATCTGGTACATTGTTTCCTATAAGCATGGTAATCTCTTCTTCAATTAATGGGATATCTAGGTCACTCAAGTGTTCCCATTTTTCCAAGTCCTTTCTGTTAGGAAAAAATCCCTTACTCACCGGTATGGTGTCTTTGGTATATACAGTTGATAAGACTATCATATTGCTAGATTCTAAGGCACATACTTCTAATCTTTTAATTAGGTAGGAGTTTATGGTGTATGGCATTCCCATAGTACTAAGTGTAACTTCCATCTTCTGTCAATGACATCCTAGCCTTTCCATTAACCCTTCGAAACAAAATTAAACTGTTGACCGGCTCGCTTGGTGTAGTGACTAGCGTCTCGGACTTCCACCCAGAAGGCCCGGGTTCGCGCCCACGCTCGGCGCATTAAAGATTTTTCACAAGCACTGAGTCGTTACCATCCCTCATGAGCAAAGGGATGGGGTAGTAGTACAGGACCCCAATGGAAATACGCCTAATCGGCCTTATTGAGCTATCCTTAGCTAGCTTAGCATGCGCTAGCTTTAAGAACTATTATTATGATCCATGGTGTAAAAATGCATAGGTCTTAACTACCATCTGACTATTCTTTAGTTTAACCTTATCTGGGATTACAGCTAGTGTGCATTGCTCCTCTCTGTCATTCTCAACATAATCAGAAACCTGCCCTGCAAATTGCGATATAGTTTCAGTTTGTTCCTCAATGAGGTTATTCAATTTTAATTACTTTCTAATCTATCTACAGTATATGCAATATGGTAGGGTGCAATTTACCACATTTCTGACAAACATTCTTGTTCCTACATTGTCTCTTCATATGACCAACCTTCAAGCAACCAAAACACAAACCCTGTCCTTTCAAAAACTCCATTCTATAAGCTAGGGAATTCCAAACGTCACAATTATCAATGACATGGTGAGTGTCGTTACAGTACATGCAAACATTTTCTTTCAATATTTCACAGAGTTTAGGTAATATAGAGTTGTTGAATTCAGTTCCGTTATCAGTAAGCAAAACCTGTGGAGTCGTGAAAGGACATATTACATGATTCAAGAATGTAGACGCAACTGTCATGAGATCTCTGAATTGCATTGACTGCAAAGCCTGTCCTTGTAGTCCTCAATGGTTGAGAGTCTTGTTTGAGTTTAGAACCTTAAATTCTTTTAGTGCTTCCCTCCCATATATAGTATCCATAGCCTTCTTAGTTTCATATTTCACATATTGTGAAAATTCTTGAAACTTGACATATCCACATCTCTCCTTTATTTCCTGAACCTTAGCTCTCCATTTATCATGCATGTAGTAAGGAAGCTTTTTTACCAAGCGCTTCATATTGTCAGGGTTTACAAGATCTTTACAGAATTGAGGCTATTTACAGCATGTTCACATTCTTTAAGGAACAATGAAAAATTATCAAGTCCCTTTACATCATCAACCTTGATAACTTGCCAGTTTAACGCTTTGTTGATAAATGCATAGGCCACCACTTCACTAGCTCAACAACGTTCATTGAGCTCTTTAATAGCTGCTGGATAACCCTGATCTGCGTCAAGATAGCATTACCCTTTCACAATAGTGTTAGCCTCTTTTGAAGTGTACTGTTCTAAATAGCTCAATTTCTCATCATTAGACTCTGAAAAACTGAGTACTTTTGACTGGAATTGTCTCATATAAGGCTTAAACTCTAATGGATCACCACTAACACTTTTAATGACTGATGATTTTTTTTTTTTTTTCACTAATGACATTAAAACATCTTGGGATTGAATTATAGGTTCATTAGAACTTGATACATGAGAAACTGGAGTGGAAATTATATTATGTTGAGCAACTTTATTAGGATCACCTGAATGTTGAGTATGTGGAGTTGAATCATAAGTGTTCTTAGTAGCATGGCTGGGAAAGGCTGAAGGTTGTGTAACTTGCATGGGAACAGTGGAGTACTTTGTAACTGGTATAGGAACAGTTGAGTGTTGTGTAACTGACATGGGGACAGTTAAATGCTGAGGTTTAATGGGCATGGGAACAATGGGAGGTTGCGTGAATTGAGTGTGAGCAGCTAAATGCTGAGCAACCGGACCAGGAACAGCTATGCTCTGTGTAGCCTGAGTTAGTACAACTTAAACTTGTGTGTCTTGAGTGGGGACAAACTCGTTTGCCTTTGGATTAAGTTCCTGGTCTAAGCACTGTTGGTTAATATCATACCTTTCCAAAACTTTGGTTTTAGCTTCGGACAGTGAGTATTTATTTGTCCTGCTTTACCTACTAAAATCCTTAATCTTACTTGACCTGTCCCACCTTTGATCTCATAGCTATACAAAATGAATGTGCTGCATGTACTGACTACCTGACAAATTCCTCCCTATGGTTGGTCACGTCTTGTTGAGTTATATAGGCGGCTTCTATTGTTTTTCTCACATTTGTATTTAAACCCATCCTTATCTCTTTGTTTCCTTCCATTTCGGCAGATGTTTGTGACTATCTATATGTAGGACCAGGGAGTTGGAAGTTCTGTGTCTGTTTACATCTATCTTGTGTTCATCTATTATTTTCATTAAACCTCGTCCGGTTTCATCCTTTATACTCCGTGGACCTTTTTACAACTCTTACAAGGTATATTATATATTACACTCTTATTGTTGACAATCTGGGGTTTCTTACTCTTTGCCAATTCACCTACTTTTCACCACCTGATGTCATTATTTTTATACCAGTTTGCATTAGGCTTTTATTTATTACTCAGACATTCTTGGAGTTAGATACACAAATATATCTCTCAGTATCATTCTTACCATTCGTGCTCTCTATATTTGTAATTCTTCCCTTTTTCTGTTTATTATATTTACTGCTTAATGTTTAAGCCTGAGTAGAAGTCCTTTACGGTAAGACAATTTCCTAAAAGTAGAAACTATGTATTCTATTTTTTCCTGTATAAATTCATCGCTACATATTCTGTAAGATCTCATAAAAAAACCCACACAATTACCACACCTGACTTAGTTCTTTCACTATGGGCCAAGAGGTAGTGAATGAAGTCATCCTGATTGTGTGGGCTTCCTAAATACAGATAATTTCGCCTTTTTAGGTCCTCTCCAAATTACTGTATCTAGGAACGGCAATTTTTCTTCCTTAACAGTAAACTGAATGTCTTTGTTTACATTATTAAGCATTCTTAGTTTATTGTTTACGTCTGTTCCTTTAGAAATTATGACTATGACATCGTCTATGTATCTTAGCCATGTGGATACCCTACCAATAATTCTAGTATACCTATCTGCCTCAAGTGTCTCCATATAGAGACAGGCTTTAACGGCACTGAGAGGTTAGCCCATCGCTCTAGGCCCCTGTGCTATACATATTCCTCATTGTTAAATGAAAAGGCACCAAACTTAACACACAGGGATACGAATTTGATGTATGATGGGCGTGGCACTGGTATATCTTCGTCCTTTATGTTACCCATCGCTCTTTTTACTGCCTTTAACGCTCCTTCCACTGGTTTGGTGAAGAGCGATTTTACGTCGATGCTTGCTATTTTCTTATCACCGAGTTTTTCCATCAGCTGGGTGGAGTTACGTAGGTGAGCGCCGCTGATGGTGCCCAGTACACCTGATAGAGGTTTCGCCAATCGTTTACCAAGTCGGTGGGGTGCACTTCCGATGCCTGATGTTATGGGCCTCATTGGGATGCCAGGCTTGTGGGTTTTGGGTAGTCCTCTCATTTTGGGCGACTAAGGGTTTTCCTCCACCAGGTGTAGTAATTATATGCCCTCTTGTGACTCTTTCAATATTCGTCTCGCTTCTTTTGTGAAGTTTTCGGACTTGTTGGTAGCGTATCCAGGGTGCTTCTTTTGGTATGTTTACGTGTCGTTCAGTAAGTTCATAATTTTTTCTTCTCGTTGTCGGATCTGTTCATTACTACGACCCCGCTTCCTTTGTCTGATTACATAATTACTGAGATGTCATCCTTCCCTAGTCCGCTCAATGCTAACCTGTATCGTCGAGGTAGCGCACTCGGTTGTTCCTTTGCTAGGGCTGTGTAGTACGCCAAAATACCTTGCATGAATCCCTTTTATACATCACTGTCTGTCCATCGATTTGTGTTTAGTACATAATCCACATAGTCCTTCTTGTCATTTCCGGTATCAAATTTTAGGCAAAGCGATAGTGCCTCTAACTCGTTTTCGGTGAGTATTTTATCAGAGGTGTTCACTACTATATCTGTTCTTCCCACGTTTTTCTATTCACTGTTCTTGCAACACGATAGTAGTTTTCTGCTCAAATGTACTGATTGCAATTTGTTTTCTGTATCTAATTTTCTGGCCATGGTCGGAGTTAGAATAACATTTGTATTTAAGTCCAAATATTCGTATAAATTGTCACTAAGTATCTTGCATTCTTCCTCTAAGAAGGATCTGACGGCATCGCTGAACGGCTTCTCGTTGTTTCTCATTTGTTGTGGAGCCGATCTGGGGAATACTTGTTCCTATGCATATATATATATATATATATATATATATATATATATATATATATATATATATATATATATATATATATATACATATATATATATATATATATATATACAGGCATGTTGATGTATGGCGCTATATGAGGGATTAGAAGAGGGTTTGTTTTTATGACGGACTCTCCCTTGTGTTCAAAGATACGTACCTTCAGTTGACGTTTTGTACAACCTATAGTATATACATTGTATTACAACAATTAAATTGATATTTTTATACTACAAAGACCTGTAATTATTTAGGAATTACATCTTTAAACTTGAGGAAAGTACTGCTTGTTCGGGTAGGTCTAAAAATAACTCGTACTTTAATCTGAGGGTAGAATTAATTTAGGAGTTTAATGAGTTTGTTCTTTAATGAGACACTGCTTTTGCCCATGAAATAAATTGTGAAATACAATACAGTATAGCTCGTGTTGCTCAGGGGGGTTGTTTCTTAGGATGGATGAGCTATTGCAATTGTTTGCCAATGTAGTAAAGGGTCTTTCTCAGAAAATTGAATTCAAGGGATTACTGTATATTCCATCCATTGCCAGCTTTTGCATTTCTACTAAATATCAATGTCAACACACTAATTTTTTTGCAAGTGTTGAATGGTTGCGCCTTCAGATACTAATATTGTTTTTGTGTCATGTAATAAATGGCTTGACATGAGGCATAGATAATTAACAAAATACAATTAAATACGTTCAACGCAGCCATCCAAGATTATCAGGAAGATAATGTAATGATTATAAATTACATTGATGGTCCATGGCAAGATATTGTAGGGTTACTTTGACCCATATCGAGCCATATATCAAACGAATCAGACAAAAACTATAGGATATGTGGCTTCTGTGAACGTGCCTATTGACGCCCCTAGGATATTTCACTTGTATTATCAAGACTTTGCACGCCTCTCTCTCTCTCTCTCTCTCTCTCTCTCTATTTCTCTCTCTCTCTCTCTCTCTCTCTCTCTCTCTCTCTCTCTCTCTCTCTCTCTCTCTCTCTCTCTCTCTCTCTCTCTCTCTCACGGTGACATATACACACCACCTACGAATTCCTGGTTTAGGATTTTCCCCACCACAACACTTTAAATTGCCTGACCTTAACCTAAGTTGGAGTGTGGATGTGGATGTGTGTGGGTGTGGGTGAGTGGACGTGTGTGTGCCAAGGGATGGAATGGAGAGAGAGAGAGAGAGAGAGAGAGAGAGAGAGAGAGAGAGAGAGAGAGAGAGAGAGAGAGAGAGAGAGAGAGAGTTGCACATTTCCCGAGTATTTTTTTTCAGGCAAGCCTCAACTAACTATAATATGATGCCACCCTTAATGTATGTGTATGTGGTAGTGTGTGTGTGTTGTTGTTCGTGTGTGTGTGTTCATGTCCTAAGGGTGCATTATACTGTATACTGTAACATTAATTTATAGTTCCCTTATTACAGTAGAAGCGTCATCTTACTCTGACCGTCTGTAAAGCATCCTGGGTTCGAATCCACGGACTGCCACATGTGTTTGTAAATTTCATTAATCGATTTTAGGAGTGTAGTTGGTTGATGGAAGGAACATAATAATATATCAATATTTATAATAATGTTTGGTAATTACCTTTTCTTAAGGTAATAATCACAACAGATAAACTAATCAAACTTAACATCTTTGAATAAAGGATATAATATGCCAGATGTTGTGACATCCGACCACATTACCAGTTTACAAGTCGCTGCCTTATCATCTAGCCAACTTATGTATGTATGCATATGCGTGTATATACTCAGGCACATGCACCATTGCTGGGGGTGGCCGACACGAGACAGAGCCCGAAGGAGTAGGAGAGTAGGAGAATTATACAAGGGGAGGAAGATTCCTAGCCCCTTGCCAACCTACAACCCAAATACCACCCGACACCAACACAGTCACCCCTACAACCAAGCCTTGCTCTTCGAACCAGCAGCAGAACAACAGAAAATTAGCCCAACTCTTGGAGTGGCCATTTTCTTTACCTGTGCTATCACCCCCACTGCCACTAATGACCCATATTCCTGACACCCCAAAGAAGAAAGGGTGTAAGTCCATTGAGGACCTATAAATACCTGTTGCGTCTCTTCCCTGTAAGCCCACCATCAGCAAAGAAGCACAAAAAGAGGATACAAGACTATAGATGGAGAGGTTGTTCGGAAGCTTCTTTGCTAGACCCCCTAACAAAACACACTTGGTGCATCCTCCGCGCAAGGCCCCAGTAGTCCACTTTCTAACGAACCATTGTGTCCTATGACTGTTTTTTTAGATCGTTATTTCTGCTGAAACATCGTATAGAGATGCTTCCTCCAAAATCCCACCCGGTGATACATCCTTCGATCACGACACCAGCATGCATGCACAGCAGGGAACTAAGGTGTATCCATACACATGGTAAAGTACCTCATTTGCTGAGTGTACCAACAGCCCAGCAGAATAGGTGTGTGACCCCAGCAAAGGCACCCCAACGAAACTACACCTGGGGCGGGATACACAAATAATCTCATGGAGCTCCTATGGTGCCATATCTCCCAGATTTCACCTTAGCACCCCCATGTGCCCTTCTGAGCCCATACTCAAAGCTTTTCATGTGGGCGGCCATATTGGAAAAGATGGGCGGATTCCGCCTTAGCTTATGGAACCTCCAGTGGGTTCCATAAGTCCACTAATGCTACGAAGAAGAAAGGAGAAGTCGTGCGAAGGGTACACGCCTAGTCCACAGAAAAGATACGACCCAAAAGACTGCGATACAACTCAGAAGAATCGTATTGACGCCGTATGACGCCGTGAGACGTGCAACCGGATTGAGGCTAGACACGCGGTTGCCAACTCGACCGTTGCCAATTTTCCGCACGGAAGAGATATGGTCCGCACGAATGTAGGAAAAAAGGGTACCGGAAAAAAAGACACAGGAAAAAACGGCACCGGAAATAAGCGCACTAAGAAAAAAAGGCACAGGAAAAAATGATATATTATGGAAATCTATCACAATTTTTAATTAGCCAACTTTATTATCCAGGATTTATTCCAAAATTATTTATTATTCAAGGATTATATAATTTTAATATATTTGTCATATACAGTATATTGTACTTCTATGTTTTGCTTTAATTACACTATATTTCTATTTAACCTAACCTGACATAATGTGAGACCTCACTTGGACTATGCTGTTCAGTGTTGGTGTCCTTATTATAGAATGGATATTGACTCTCTGGAGGCAGTCCAACGAAGAATGACACAAATGATCCACATTGTTAAAAAATTATCATATGAGGAGAGGGTGATAACCCTTGGCTTGCATTCATTAGAAAGACGAAGATGTATAGGAGATATGATATAGGTTTTTAGGTGGATGAAAAGTATCAACAAAGGAGATATAAATAAGGTATTAAGGCTTAAAAACGGCGAGATAACCCGTTCAAATGGCTTCAAATTGGATAAGTTTTGCTTTAGAAAAGATATAGGTAAGCACTGGTTTGGGAACAGAGTTGTGGAAGTGTGTGGTTAGCTCAAGAACGGTAGAACATTTCAAGTGCAAACTTGATAGTCATATGAATGATAAGGGTTGGGTGTGAATGGGATCTGCCTAATGTGGGCCGGTCGGCCTTATTCAAAATTCCGGTTTCTTAAGTTCTAACCTAACCTAACCTAACCTATGGTGAGTACACTACCAGATTTATATAATTACATTATGCAATATTGCATATTGCATCGAAACACATTTTATTGATATATTACTTTACAATATTTTGTTGTATGTGCCATTTTTTACTAGTCCGTAATTTGTGACATTTTTTACAGTGCCTTTGTTTCCTGTGCCGTTCTTTCCGGTGCCTTTCCGAGTACCAGTCCGCACGGCAGGCTTACGCACCAGACGACGTTGATACGGGCCATACAGCTTTGATACGGACCACACGATTGTGATACGGCGAGTTCGTGATGGAGATCAGACTCAACGATTGTTTACAGTTGCCGGGGGATTCCCACGAACCTTTGAACATCTCAAAATATTATATCGACCCCCGCTTGGACCGTGAGAGTCACGCACGGCTAATTCCCGATATCCACGATTATGTTGCCGATTCGCCGTATCAGGCTGAAATTTTGAGTCGGGAACTCGCCTGGAGAGGCTTTCGTGTCAGTGTGCAACGACCTCTAAGGACCACTTAAGGCGTTTTATAAAAAAATTGAGTATGCGAGAATTCACCTTAACTATAATGCCATATCCATGCCATAGTGGAAGGCGTCAGCAGACCGCTATGGCATCGATATCTCCGTAACATTTGAAGCTCTTTGAGTATCCCGCCCCTGGACATCGGAAAGGAAACAGAGGAAGACGAGAAGGAGAAGCTCTTGTCCACCCTTGCCGGAGACTCCAGGGAAATCTATACTTTTAAAGTTAGGTGTGAAAGTATAATTCTAGTATACGATATTCTCCACTTTGCAGATCCCTTTTCATATATGAACTCACACACCACACACTCTGTTTTTCCTTGTCATATTTGTAGAGGATATATTTACAGTATATGTTAGTGCTTACCAGGCATCTCCGTCTATAGTACTGAGCGCATAAATATCCTTCCTATTTACCGCCAGAATTATATACAACATCATTCACTTACACAGCACTCTAGTAATACCCACTAATTCGCTCAACCATCCATATGTATGTGTGTCCTCTCTTTCAGGTGCCATTAAACTGTATTTGTACATGTATTCTTAAGCTCAGATAATACTCGCCATATCTTCTTATAGGCAATTTGATCACTTGTATGTAAAACTCATCTAACAATTAATGTTTGCTCTCAGTTGTAACTTATAAATAAAACCTTATACCTGTATACTGAACTGTGACTACGTACTCTGTTTTAATATTTACTATCTCAGTCTACTATGAGATACTATGAGATACATCTTTACTATGAGATACATCGCACCCCTATAAGGTTTTTCTACATAATATAAGTAGCCTGAAATAATTGCCAGGTACCCTTTTACTGGTGGCACACAGTGGACTTAACTAGGAAACAGACTGTTTCTCAGAACGAAAGAGTAAATATAAGGTTTAAATATAGTAAAGTAACCATTTAAATAAGGCAATGTATACTACTAGAGTCAATTATTGCTAGGAAAATGAGAAACAACTTAGAAACATTTAACTTAATCAATTCTTCTCAGCATGGATTCACTCAGGGACGGTCTTGCCTTACTAATTTGCTTAGCTTTTTCTCAGAGGTATATGAAGCAGTAGATAATGACAAGTCATATGATATTATATATTTAGATTTCAGTAAAGCTTTCCACAAAGTCCCTCATGAGAGATTGATGAGAAAGGTTGAGGCGCATGGAATAGGTGGGGCGTTGTTAGGATGGATTAGGTCATGGCTAATTGGTAGGATGCAGAGAGTCAGCATAAATGGTACCAAGTCAGAATGGGGAGCAGTCAAAAGTGGTGTCCCCCAGGGATCTGTATTAGGTTTTCTGTTGTTTGTTATATACATAAATGACCTTGATTTAGGTATAACTAGTAGGATAAGTAAATTTGCAGACGATACCAAAATGGGGAGAAAAATGTATTCAGATAGAGATATAGAGTGCCTGCAAAGGGATGTAGATACCTTACACGAATGGTCAGAAAATTGGCAGATGAAGTTTAACATTGATAAATTCAAGGTATTAAAGATAGGGAAGATGCATACAAATGTTAAATATAAACTAGCTAATATGGAATTAGAAAACTCAGACTGTGAGAAAGATCTAGGTGTGTTCGTTAGCAATGATTCGAAGCCTAGAAAACAATGTATAAGCGTTCGTAACAAGGCAAACAGGATTCTCGGGTTCATCTCTAGGAGTGTGAGTAACAGAACTGCTGATGTTATCTTAAAATTTTATTTATCATTAGTGAGACCCCATATGGATTATGCTGTTCATTGTTGGTGTCCTTATTACAGAATGAACATAGATTCATTGGAGAGAGTACAACGTAGAATTATAAAAAATATCCATATTAGAAATCTTCCATATGAGGAAAGGTTGAAGAAATTAGGCTTACATTCGTTAGAGAGACGCAGAGTTAGAGGGGATATGATAGAGGTATTCAAGTGGGTTAGTGGGATTAATAAAGGGGACATGAAAAATGTACTAAAGCTCAGTGATAGCGAAATAACTCGTACAAATGGTTTCAAATTAGATACATTTCGTTTCAAGAAAGATATAGGCAAATATTGGTTTGGTAACAGAGTTGTAGATATGTGGAATAGGCTACCAAGTGCTATACTGGGATCAAAAACTATAGGGAGCTTTAAGATAAAATTAGATAGGCATATGGACGAGATGGGTTGGGTGTGAGCGGGATCTGTCAGGTATGGGCCAATCGGCGCTCTGCAGACCCCCGTTTTTCTGACCTCTGACCGTTTCGGTGAGGTCAGTCCTAATGGTGTTAGTAAACTGGGCTTAATAATTAGGGTTGGGTGTGACAGGGATCTGCCTTGTGTAGGCCAATCGGCTTTCTGCAGACTCCCATTTTCTTATGTTCTTATGTTCTTACAAAGAAATGGCAAACGATCCATCAGTTCAGATTACCATCAATCATTAAGAAGCATTCTCAGTGGACATAAAAGCATACATACAGATTGTAGAACCACCTATCAAGCTGGTATACTGTAGACATCAAAGAAAGAAAGGGTGTTGGCACTTCAGGCTAATATCGGCATAATGGCCGATACGCTCATCGCAGGTAAAGTAAATGAAGAATTAATTTGGGATTACTTAAAACAAGCCCTACTGGGCCCCATCAGAGGCTTTCAAAAACTAAATGTGATTACGTACAACAGTAACCTTGATGTAACATTAAACCTCATCTGGAAACTTGGTTGAAATCTACCTATTGGCAACAGACATATAATTCAAAATGACAGTATTCAAACAACTGATGCGAGTCCTCTCCAAGCAATTCAGCCAACACTTTGCAATTCATGAACCCAAGTACACCAACAGAGGCATAATAACCATACTCAAACTCTTGAGCACACGCTACCAAAGTGATGAACAGGTGTACCAGTGGCGTAGCCAAGGGGGGGGGGCACATGCCCCCCAGGTGCCCCCCCCCCCCCCCCCCCGCCACCAGCCACCACAGCCCTACATATATGCCTAATTTGTCATTGTATTCAATATGAACTCCTGGATAGAAGGCACCACCACCTAAAACAACAATTATTAAAGATCATAATTATCTCCATTTAAAATTATCACGTTCACAAACAGCAGTAACAACAAACATTTATAATCAGGTATATACAATTATGATAGTTACGGCCTTAATCATTGGTGGAGGCTCGTTTTTTTTTTCGTTGTTGCCTGCTGGAGCTTTGATTTTTCATGTATCCTAAATTGTTAGAATTGGTGAAAGTCCTTGGTCCATATGAGGATGCATTTCCTGAGCTTGTCAAAGTAGCCAAAATTGCTTAAGTATTATCTGTTTCATAAGCTTCAGCAGAAAGAAGCTTCTCTGCTTTGAAATTAATCAAAACTTATGTCAGGAACACAACGGGTCATGAAAGACTGAGTAATCTGGCTATATTATCAATTGAGAGTTCTAGAGTAAAAAGGTTAAATTAAGAGGAATTTGTGGATAGGTTTTCAGAGAATCTCAATAACAGGAGACTAATGTTAAAGTAAGTCTCACAGCTTGCTTTCTGCAACCTTTCCTTGATCTGTTTCTGTAGCACAAGTACTCTGTTTTATTAATTGTTTAAGTTTTGTTTTTCACATTGAAACCCTTAATAGCTATATCCTGCTTTTTTTCCGCGCATCTTTCCATTTTCATTCAATTGTATTCTAAACTTGTGGGAACAATTAACGACACTACATTTGAGTTTATGTTTTACGCCCTACAATTATTATACTGTATATAACAAATACACAACACATTTGCAAGTTAGAAATCCACAACCTTATATTTCAGAATAGTGTAGGCCCTATTTCATAATCCTTATTATAATTCATGTATGAATTATAAGTATCAATAATTACAAATGAGTGATCATTGTAAGCTAGTAAGTATACTACTAATAAATAAATTAAATTTAAATTCCCCTTTGTTTCTATACAAACCTCAAAATGCCCGTAAACGAGGTTAATTTCAAACATATTTAAGGGATTGATTTTGATGTTGATTTTCACTAACCTCAACCGCGCTGCACATGATAAATGGCTCATTAAACTAGGACACACCCAAGCAGACCTCCTTCCTACCAGAGGTACTACAGTATCAGGTGCCCCTCCCATGATAAGTGGTGCCTCCCCAGGTGCCCCCCTGCTGAGAAAACTCTGGCTATGCCACTGAGGTGTATGCGGTAGTTGGTAGAATACGGGAGCATCTGTACGCAGCCGGATACCTTGCCCTCTACGCATGCGCGAAAGTGTAAGCCTCCCTTGGCCCCGCCCCCCATTCCCCGCGTTTAAATAAACCCTTCAAACCGTTCCTCCCAGCTCGCTCTGTAGTACAGTCACAAGAGCTCCCGCCTCGCATTCAGAAATCCAGTGTTCGATCCCACTCGAAGTTTAGTATATTTTTATATTTTGATTTTGTTATTTGTGTTATGTTATGTTATATTATATTATATTATATTATATTATATTATATTATATTAGGGTTAGGTTAGGTTAGGTTAGGTTAATCTAATATAATATAATATAATATTTGTACATTTTCGGAAGTGGGCGGGGCCTGGAGTAAGGTATCCGGCTCCGTACAGACCCTCCCGTAGAATACCCACCAAACACCAACCCAAACTAAAATGGAGAAATTGCATCCCCCATGCCTCAAGCCCCCAGTACTCTCAAAACCCATCCCTCATCCCTACCACCAACCTTCCCACAACTACCCCTACAGTACCCCTGGTACCTTCCCCCTCAACACAGAAACCGATTGAAATCAACCCCTTTGAGTTTACCGCGTGTCAATATTGCCCTAGCCACATATTCCGGGACCAGGTGATTTGTTCCACCTGACCCAGATAAAGCCCCCAATTCAGTCGGGCCATATCTGTTTTTGTTTTATTTTTGCTATGTCTCAACCTTGGGACTGTAGGCTGTTCAGTAGCCTGTAACTCTTAGAGGACCCAAGATTGTTGATTGAAGCTTCGAGATATTGGGTGCTTCATATGTGTCGCATTAGTTTTTTCACAGTGGAGCTTCAAGGTGTTGGTTTCTACCTTTTTGCTACACTAGATGACGAAACCTAATTTATACACGTCACTTGATTTGGAGAGCAGTATACGGTCGTTCACAGAATCTTCGAATATGGTCGGGCATCTTCTATGCTATAAATTGGTAACGATATAGGGGGTGTTTTTTCGATGTGTCGGTATTGCCAGCGTGTTTGTAGAACAGCAGGAACAATCAGATCACCTCGGAAAATACCCTGACGATTGACGTGGACTCTATCTGAGGTCCTCTTGGTCTGCAATCCACGACACTATCTTACACTGTGCTATCGCCTCCCACATTCGCCCCATATATGGATGGTACTACTCCCAACCCCACTGAGTGATTATGCTCAACTGGAAGAAGATTCCCAGTTCCCCAAGAGCCAAAATCCCTGCCCGATTTCTCCGGAGAAGTCGGAAACCTCCCCCTGCTAGAACCTCACTTAGAGGATTTTTAGATGCCACCCTGCCACCAATCCCAGACAACCCGTAACCTACTCAAACCCCCCTATATATGATGGGATCAAATTAAACGGTGAAACAGCCACATTTCTCATCGATACCGGGGCTGCGCGATCTTATATCAATAGTAATTATTCTACCCACACCTACTTCGATCCACTCATCCACCATCGGAGTCGAAAATGCACCATTGTTCATATGCGGCGATACTCTTCCGATAAAGGTCACCACCCATGATGGAAGGTCGCAGTTCACAGTTTCGAAATACTCGACTCACCATGCCAGACGTACAGTCAGCGGCAAAACTCCTGTCGCCTCTCCTACCTCACCGTCACTCAGGATATTCATGTACTCGAGAATTTTAGGTGTACAAACGTGCATCTTTCTGCCAACAGATGGCACACTGTGAGGTGTGTGGTTGTGAAGGTAGAGGGTGATGGGGGAGAGGAGGGGTTAGAGCTGTTAGGGGTCGGAAGGTGGGGGGAGGAGGGGGCAACTTGTTTGTAGGTAAATAACATATTTTCATAAGTTTTTTTTTAAATATATTATCATAATGATCCGAATTTGTATTAACACGTGGTAATCTGTTACATTTGTAACACATGGAAAACGAATTGATCAAAGCAACAAATTTGCAATCAATCAATGCCAATATTTGAGTAAATCCACAACATACCGTGAATTAGAACTCTCTCTCTCTCTCTCTCTCTCTCTGATACTGTCTTATATGACAGTTAAGCTCTTCTGTACCGGCGACGTCTTCTTAATTATAGTCTAGGTATACTGTATTTAGATGATTTTGTGCAGCTTAAGAAGGATCTGTCCTAGAAAAAATTATTAAGGGAGATAGTTCGAAGCCTGTTAATTGTTAGGGGCTCTTTTTAAACGGAATAGAATCGTCTGAATTTAGCCAGAATGTAAGGATATTCTAGAAAACTACAACAGTTACTTTTCAATTACAGGATTTATTTTGCTCATGTCTTACTCTAGGGACTTCACAGTTGCGCGGACAAGTGCTACTTTTGAATTATATTTTCCCTCCCATATACAACTCTGAGTGTCCACATTCCACACCTTTGTTTACCTGCTCGTCGTCAGACTAAAGAAGAAGAAGAAGAAGAAGGCTTGATTGGATACCATGGCCAAGCTCTTGGGACATAATAATTATTTACCCCTTCTGTACCGGCGCTGGCCTTGTAACTTTATTCTGGCTACTATTAGACGATTTTACCGAGTTTAAAAAGAGCCTCCAGCAATTAACATACCAGGCTTCGAACTATCTAACTTAAGCCTTTTTACTAGCACAGATCCTTCTTAAACTGCACAAAATCCTCTAAATATAGCTATAGTAAAATGCAACAGACGTCGCCTGTACAGAAGGGGTTAACCAGTTAGTGTTCTAAATAGATGATAATTCAATAGGTCGTGATCTCACGGCCAACCTATTGAGCTATGACGAGCAGGTAAACAAATTTGTGAAATATGAACTCTGAAAATGCTAAAAGGGAGAGAAAATAGAATATTAGCAATTACAAAAATAAGACTTGACCGACAAACTGTAAGGTCCCTTGTAATATAAACCCATGATGATATCTAACTTACGTTTTAATGTTTTTTTTCTGAACAGTATTGAATAAGACTCAGTGCCATATGGCCTTCGTCACTTGGCGTTTGGATTTTAATAGTGCTATCCCTTCCAGCACCGGTGACATCCTGTTCATTATATTCTGACTACTATTTGGTTATTTTAATAGTGCTATCCCTTCCAGCACCGGTGACATCCTGTTCATTATATTCTGACTACTATTTGGTTATTTTAATAGTGCTATCCCTTCCAGCACCGGTGACATCCTGTTCATTATATTCTGACTACTATTTGGTTATTTTAATAGTGCTATCCCTTCCAGCACCGGTGACATCCTGTTCATTATATTCTGACTACTATTTGGTTATTTTAATAGTGCTATCCCTTCCAGCACCGGTGACATCCTGTTCATTATATTCTGACTACTATTTGGTTATTTTAATAGTGCTATCCCTTCCAGCACCGGTGACATCCTGTTCATTATATTCTGACTACTATTTGGTTATTTTAATAGTGTACAAAGGAGTACAAAGGAGTACAAAGGAGTACAAAGGAAATCAAGCAACAACAGATCTAGTGACCCTTCTAGGCTGCTTGTCCTCCAAAACACTGAGGATCAAGTGTCCAAACAGTGGTTTAGAGTGGGTAAGGGAACATTGGAAAGGGAACTACTGCCCTGCCACTAACGTGGCAGGACTAGGAAGTTAGTAGGGGACATATGGGTTAGTAACTGAGGGGAGGATAAAGTTATTCATTTACAAACGCAGTCAGTCGCGGGTTTGATGCGAGATATTTGTCTAGGCGGAATTTAAATGAATCAACGGTGCTGCAGTCTATAACGTCTCGGGGAAGCCCATTCCACAAGTTGACAACTCGATTGAAGAAGAAATTCTTAGATTCGTGCGAGTTAAAAGATTTACCAATAATTTTGCAACCGTTTCTCCGCGTGTAATTAGATTGGTCGATAGTGAAGTACTTACTACAGTTCATATTGTCGATGCCTTTGATGATTTTGAACACTTGAATTAAGTCGCCTCTTAATCTGCGCTGGGTTAAAGGAAATAGATTTAATTATCTAAGACGCTCTTCGTATGGTTTGTTCTTTAGGCTAGGTATCATTTTGGTAACTCTACGTTGAACTCGTTCTAGCTTGTTTATATCTTTTTGGTAATAAGGGCACCAGGATTGAACGCAGTATTCCAGAAGAGGGCGGACTAAGGAATTGTAAAGGGTTAGGATAACTTCTTTGGATTTATGCTCAAATGACCTGCCTATAAAGCCAATTATTTTGTTTGCCTTCTTAACAACTTCTGAACATTGTTGACTCGGTTTTAGGTTACTCGATATTGTTACTCCCAGATCAGTTTCTCTGTTTACATTCTTAAGCTGAGTGCCATTCATCGAATAGTTTGCTTTCTCATTTAGGTATCCGACATGTAGTACTTTACATTTATCCGCATTGAAACTCATTTGCCAAATTTGGGCCCAACATGACAATTTATCTAGATTGTGCTATCCCTTCCAGCACCGGTGACATCCTGTTCATTATATTCTGACTACTATTTGGTTATTTTAATAGTGCTATCCCTTCCAGCACCGGTGACATCCTGTTCATTATATTCTGACTACTATTTGGTTATTTTAATAGTGCTATCCCTTCCAGCACCGGTGACATCCTGTTCATTATATTCTGACTACTATTTGGTTATTTGAATAGTGCTATCCCTTCCAGCACCGGTGACATCCTGTTCATTATATTCTGACTACTAATTGGTTATTTTATTCAGTTTAGGAAGGGCGTATACCAATTATATGGCCTCGAACCGTGTCAGTTAATCGTTTTAGCTACCACATATTATTTTTAATCTTCATAAAATCGCGTTAACCCATTGAGAACCAGGACTTATTTTTATTAAACTCTGGCTGCTGGTAGACGATTTCCTGTATTATTTAATGCAACTTTTGGTCTCACAGGTGGAAATACGATCTCAACATGCTCTCTGAATTAAGTAGGTCCTTCTTCAACTGCATAAAACCGTCTAACTTTAGCCATAATGAAAGTTAAACAGACGTCCTGGTAGCGAAAGGATCAATATTGCTGAAATAAAGTTTAGAATACATCGCTGGTACTGGAAGGGTTAATACTTTCCACTGTATCCCATCATATCATTCCTTCATATTATTCACTCGCTTATGATATTTGGACATCCTTGTTCTTAATACATTTAACATATTAGTTCATTATCGCGTGGCGCTAGAGTTAATTAACCCCTCTAGTACCGGTGACGTCTCGTATATTATATTCTGACCGTCTACCAAATTGAATGTTATATATTATATAAATTGAACCCCGTAGCTGCCACATATTTGTCCTTATCTTCTTATTATCGTCTACTTATAGCTGCAACCAAATACCACAAACAGCATCGTTAATGGACGGGTTAATGTAACGTAATGTAATGAAATTTTTCAGTTATGGAAAATGATGTTACGATATCCTGACCTCATATGTTTTTATATTTCACAACAACATCAATCATACTAAAATACATTCGGAATATCCTATCATTATCTTGTTAGCCATTTCTTTATACCATAGAACATATTTTGTTTTAATTCATTCATGTTAATATTAGACTATTTTAATCGACTTAACCCTTAACTGGCGGCGCGGAACATAAGTCGAGTGAAATAAATTTGGACTATGTGGCGGCGCGCGACATAGGTAGAGTTGCTATTTCCCGCGCTAATTTAAGTGGCAAGCAAAATCTAGCGGTCAGGCAGTGTACTACTAGGTCCCACCCACACATCCCCACCGCGTGAGCTTGGCTCAGTACCGCTCTAGCCGCCACAATGGAGAGACAAGATTTGCCTGTGTTCGATTCGGTGCCCGCCCATAGTACGTCGCGCCAGCCAAGGCGTAGGGCCCCGCTCTCAGCCGAGGAGTTAGTTCTGCTGATGAACTCTTCAGCGGTATCTAGAATATCGTTGAATGAAAGCATGGAAGGGCTTGGTGAGAGTGGGGGAAGTGAGGAGGAAGAAGAACTGGAAGATAAACCTGTCATCGGTTTTCACAGACGCCATAACTTGCGGGGCGAAAATGGTGAAGATGGTGACGAGGAGCTTGGTGAACACACTGGTGTGGGTGTTGGTAAGTACAATGTACATTTATATTATTTGAGAGATTGATAGAGATTGATGTAGCCTACAATAATGTTATTATTGGCGTAATGTGGGTACATTTCTTACGGGAATACAAGCAGCGAAGATTGTGTTCTTGGTCTTCCTATAGCAACGAAGAGTGTGTTGTTGGTCTTCCTATAGCAACGAAGATTGTGGTGTTGGTCTTCCTATACATATGGGATATACAGTATAGGCTATCTGCATGAGACTTTGAAATTGCTTGCAAGTGTGATTGCAAGCGATTGCAATAATTTTATTATTGGCGTACAGGCCTAGGCCTATGTCAGCGTATACGGTACATTTGTTACGGGAATACAAGCAACGAAGATTGTGGTGTTGGTCTTCCTATATTACGTTTCCTTTCATTTTATAGGCGTATATAATACATATATATCGGTGTACAGTAGAATACATTCCTTACGCATGTGACTGAAATTGCTTGCAAGTTTGATTGCAAGCGATTGATGATTGTGGTGTTGGTCTTCCTATATTACGATTCCATTCATTATAGGCGTATATAATATATATATATATCGGTGTACAGTAGAATACATTCCTTACGCATGTGACTGAAATTGCTTGCAAGTTTGATTGCAAGCGATTGAAGATTGTGGTGTTGGTCTTCCTATATTACGTTTCCATTCATTTTATAGGCGTATATCACGGTGTAGGGTTGATTTCATAGTATGAAATCAACCCTACACCGTGATATATACGCCTATCAAATGATGGCAATGATATTATTATTTATTGTTTGCGAGTTTTCATTCATTTGATAGGTGTATATCACGGTGTAGGGTTGATTTCATAGTATGAAATCAACCCTACACCGTGATATATACGCCTATCAAATGATGATATCAATATACGGTATATATATATATATATATATATATATATATATATATATATATATATATATATATATATATACAGTATATATATATACCGTATATTTATTGTTCCATATTAAAATGTAAAACTTGCAAACTAAACAAACCAAAATTGGGACAAGGACAATATAAAGTCAAATTAAATTATCAAAATCGCTATGTGGAAACAACGCTTACTAAAATGAAAATTATTAAATAAAATAACACAATCCACCACATAGGGTGTACATTACTACATGAGCAAGTTAATCTGTTTCCCAAGCAAACTAATCACATATAACAACGCACTATCGTCACGTTAAAGGAAGTAGTCAAGTTTGGGAAGTCCGGGACGTTCTGGCAAATTTGACTAAACTCTGCATGAATAAAGAAACTAAATGTTAAATGTCAAAATATTATTTAAAATCAAATTTGCAACATGACAAGACATTAACAATAGTACAAAATACAAATATTGATAAGATATCTATACTATTACAAAATAATATATAAAATACAGTACAGCACTCACTAACGATAGTGCTATCGGGTAGGTACCTGTAAGCATAGCATGCCTCAAGTGACCCCTATCAATAACTACCTTACAAATAACCTACATTTATAGCACAAATAAACTAAGGAAATCGCAAAAGTATGCAATTGATACTATCGACAATGAATACATATAATATAAAGACAAATAATTGCAAAATATGAAGTAACAACAGATTTAAACAAAGAATACTCTTTTAACAAGAACAATAAATTTAAAAAATCATCAATATTAATAATAGAAAAAGAAAAAGATAAACAATAAATACAGACAAAAAGTAAGCAGAGGTTATACAAGAAACTTCAAGTTAAAAATGCTTGATTAAAATTATTGATGTCAAATTTTAGAATACAGTCACAATAATTGACCCTAAAAAGATTAAATTTATGGAACAATTTACTTGCCTCAAAACCTCTGTCCACTAGAGTCTGTATAGTAACCTAGCTCTAGCCCAAAAGTCATCTACTTTAGTGCAGATTTTACAAAATCTTATTAATTGGGAATACAAACAATTATAAGTTATTTTACTATCGATATTACTACTAGGGAAAGGAAAGTTTATTACGTTAAAATTAAAATCATCAACTTTGTGATATACTTTAAGTATGCACTGTTCATTAACAATCTTTATATTTATATCAAGAACATTTTCAACTTTATAATTTACGTTACATTGTGTGAGGGGAATAGAATTAGGGTAAATAAGTTTAGCAACTTGATTAAAATTTAACAAATTGCAAACAAGAATATCATCAATATATCTACTATTATTACTTAACAGTTTAGCAAGTGCTAATTTTTCTGGGATTTTATTTTTCTTGCTACTGTCAACTAAGTCTTTTATAAATTTAAATTCTAAAGCAAGCAAGAATAAGTTTGCAATTAAAGGGCTAGCATTTCCACCCATAGGAATTCCTAATTTGTTTGAAAATGTACGGGCCGAATCTACCATAAGTATTGAAAAGGAGGAATTTAAGGGCATCTTTAAGTTTAGTTCTATCAAAATATACAGAACTAGTGGGAGTAGAGCTAAGTGATGCATTATTAAAATATGTATAAACATTTATGAAATAATTACCATTCCTAACGAACCTGTCAAAGTGCAAATCTATAATAAAGCAAAGCTCTGAATATACTAAATCTAAAGGCAAATTGGTATACAAACTTGAAAAGTCGAAGCTATGTACCGAGGTAACTTTCGGCATGGTATTTATTTTATCAATAACTTCTAACGAATTGTCAACACTCCAATAATAGTTAATGCCAGTTCTTCTCATGATGGTATTACAATATCTGTTATGAGTACTTTTAATGTATTATAAGCAATTTACGACTTGTTCTGATAGAGTTTAGTGGTAGCAAATTT
>CM064496.1:15437289-15683410 GCA_032716605.1 Paralithodes platypus | reverse complement strand
AAACTGCACAAATCCTCTAAAATATAGCTAGAGTAAAATTAAACAGACGTCGCCTGTACAGAAGGGGTTAACCAGTTAGTGTTCTAAATAGATGATAATTCAATAGGTCGTGATCTCACGGCCAACCTATTGAGCTATGACGAGCAGGTAAACAAATTTGTGAAATATGAACTCTGAAAATGTTAAAAGGGAGAGAAAATATAATATTAGCAATTACAAAAATAAGACTTGACCGACAAACTGTAAGGTCCCTTGTCATATAAACCCATGATGATATCTAACTTACGTTTTTATTTTTTTTCTGAACAGTATTGAATAAGACTCAGTGCCATATGGCCTTCGTCGCTTGGCGCTGGGATTTTAATACTGTTATCCCATCCAGCACCGGTGACAATCCTTTTCATTATATTCCGACTACTATTAGGTTATTTTAATAGTGCTATCCCTTCCAGCACCGTCTGACATCCTGTTCATTATATTCTGACTACTCTTTGGTTATTTTAATAGTGCTATCCCTTCCAGCACCGGTGACAATCCTGTTCATTATATTCTGACTACTATTTGGTTATTTTAATAGTGCTATCCCTTCCAGCACCGGTGACATCCTGTTCATTATATTCTGACTACTATTTGGTTATTTTAATAGTGCTATCCCTTCCAGCACCGGTGACATCCTGTTCATTATATTCTGACTACTATTTGGTTATTGTAATAGTGCTATCCCTTCCAGCACCGGTGACATCCTGTTCATTATATTCTGACTACTATTTGGTTATTTTAATAGTGTACAAAGGAGTACAAAGGAGTACAAAGGAGTACAAAGGAAATCAAGCAACAACAGATCTAGTGACCCTTCTAGGCTGCTTGTCCTCCAAAACACTGAGGATCAAGTGTCCAAACAGTGGTTTAGAGTGGGTAAGGGAACATTGGAAAGGGAACTCTCTACTTAGCTCCTGCCACTAACTGTGGCAGGACTAGGAGGTTAGTAGGGGACATAGGGGTTAGTAACTGAGGGGAGGATACAGTTATTCATTTACAAACGCAGTCAGTCGCGGGTTTGATGCGAGATATTTGTCTAGGCGGAATTTAAATGAATCAACGGTGCTGCAGTCTATAACGTCTCGGGGAAGCCCATTCCACAAGTTGACAACATCGATTGAAGAAGAAATTCTTAGATTCGTGCGAGTTAAAAGATTTACCAATAAATTTGCAACCGTTTCTCCGCGTGTAAGTAGATTGGTCGATAGTGAAGTCCTTACTACAGTTCATATTGTCGATGCCTTTGATGATTTTGAACACTTGAATTAAGTCGCCTCTTAATCTGCGCTGGGTTAAAGGAAATAGATTTAATTATCTAAGACGCTCTTCGTATGGGTTTTTCTTTAGGCTAGGTATCATTTTGGTAACTCTACGTTGAACTCGTTCTAGCTTGTTTATATCTTTTTGGTATAAGGGCACCAGGATTGAACGCAGTATTCCAGAAGAGGGCGGACTAAGGAATTGTAAAGGGTTAGGATAACTTCTTTGGATTTATGCTCAAATGACCTGCCTATAAAGCCAATTATTTTGTTTGCCTTCTTAACAACTTCTGAACATTGTTGACTCGGTTTTAGGTTACTCGATATTGTTACTCCCAGATCAGTATCTCTGTTTACATTCTTAAGCTGAGTGCCATTCATCGAATAGTTTGCTTTCTCATTTAGGTATCCGACATGTAGTACTTTACATTTATCCGCATTGAAACTCATTTGCCAAATTTGGGCCCAACATGACAATTTATCTAGATTGTGCTATCCCTGTCCAGCACCGGTGACATCCTGTTCATTATATTCTGACTACTATTTGGTTATTTTAATAGTGCTATCCCTTCCAGCACCGGTGACATCCTGTTCATTATATTCTGACTACTATTTGGTTATTTTAATAGTGCTATCCCTTCCAGCACCGGTGACATCCTGTTCATTATATTCTGACTACTATTTGGTTATTTGAATAGTGCTATCCCTTCCAGCACCGGTGACATCCTGTTCATTATATTCCTTACTACTAATTGGTTATTTTATTCAGTTTAGGAAGGGCGTATACCAATTATATGGCCTCGAACCGTGTCATTAATCGTATTTAGCTACCACATATTATTTTTAATCTTCATAAAATCGCGTTAAACCCATTGAGAACCAGGGACTTATTTTTATTAAACTCTGGCTGCTGGTAGACGATTTCCTGTATTATTTAATGCAACTTTTGGTCTCACAGGTGGAAATACGATCTCAACATGCTCTCTGAATTAAGTAGGTCCTTCTTCAACTGCATAAAACCGTCCTAACTTTAGCCATAATGAAAGTTAAACAGACGTCCTGGTAGCGAAAGGATCAATATTGCTGAAATAAAGTTTAGAATACATCGCTGGTACTGGAAGGGTTAATACTTTCCACTGTATCCCATCATATCATTCCTTCATATTATTCACCAAATCGCTTATGATATTTGGACATCCTTGTTCTTAATACATTTAACATATTAGTTCATTATCGCGTGGCGCTAGAGTTAATTAACCCCTCTAGTACCGGTGACGTCTCGTATATTATATTCTGACCGTCTACCAAATTGAACGTTATATATTATATAAATTGAACTCCGTAGCTGCCTCATATTTGTCCTTATTTTCTTATTATCGTCTACTTATAGCTGCAACCAAATACCACAAACAGCATCGTTAATGGACGGGTTAATGTAACGTAATGTAATGAAATTTTTCAGTTATGGAAAATGATGTTCCGATATCCTGACCTCATATGTTTTTATATTTCACAACAACATCAATCATACTAAAATACATTCGGAATATCCTATCATTATCTTGTTAGCCATTTCTTTATACCAATAGAACTATATTTTGTTTTAATTCATTCATGTTAATATTAGACTATTTTAATCGACTTAACCCTTAACTGGCGGCGTCGGAACATAAGTCGAGTGAAATAAATTTGGACTATGTGGCCGGCGCGCGACATAGGTAGAGTTGCTATTTCCCGTCGCTAATTTAAGTGGCAAGCAAAATCTAGCGGTCAGGCAGTGTACTACTAGGTCCCACCCACACATCCCCACCGCGTGAGCTTGGCTCAGTACCGCTCTAGCCGCCACAATGGAGAGACAAGATTTGCCTGTGTTCGATTCGGTGCCCGCCCATAGTACGTCCGCGCCAGCCAAGGCGTAGGGCCCCGCTCTCAGCCGAGGAGTTAGTTTCTGCTGATGAACTCTTCAGCGGTATCTAGAATATCGTTGAATAAAGCATGGAAGGGCTTGGTGAGAGTGGGGGAAGTGAGGAGGAAGAAGAACTGGAAGATAAACCTGTCATCGGTTTTCACAAACGCCATACTTGCGGGGCGAAAATAGTGAAGATGGTGACGAGGAGCTTGGTGAACACACTGGTGTGGGTGTTGGTAAGTACAATGTACATTTATATTATTTGAGAGATTGATAGAGATTGATGTAGCCTACAATAATGTTATTATTTGGCGTAATGTGGGTACATTTCTTACGGAATACAAGCAGCGAAGATTGTGTTCTTGGTCTTCCTATAGCAACGAAGAGTGTGTTGTTGGTCTTCCTATAGCAACGAAGATTGTGGTGTTGGTCTTCCTATACATATGGGATATACAGTATAGGCTATCTGCATGAGACTTTGAAATTGCTTGCAAGTGTGATTGCAAGCGATTGCAATAATTTATTATTGGCGTACAGGCCTAGGCCTATGTCAGCGTATACGGTACATTTGTTACGGGAATACAAGCAACGAAGATTGTGGTGTTGGTCTTCCTATATTACGTTTCCTTTCATTTTATAGGCGTATATAATACATATATATCGGTGTACAGTAGAATACATTCCTTACGCATGTGACTGAAATTGCTTGCAAGTTTGATTGCAAGCGATTGATGATTGTGGTGTTGGTCTTCCTATATTACGATTCCATTCATTATAGGCGTATATAATATATATCGGTGTACAGTAGAATACATTCCTTACGCATGTGACTGAAATTGCTTGCAAGTTTGATTGCAAGCGATTGAAGATTGTGGTGTTGGTCTTCCTATATTACGTTTCCATTCATTTTATAGGCGTATATCACGGTGTAGGGTTGATTTCATAGTATGAAATCAACCCTACACCGTGATATATACGCCTATCAAATGATGGCAATGATATTATTATTTATTGTTTGCGAGTTTTCATTCATTTGATAGGTGTATATCACGGTGTAGGGTTGATTTCATAGTATGAAATCAACCCTACACCGTGATATATACGCCTATCAAATGATGATATCAATATACGGTATATATATATATATATATATATATATATATATATAGATATATATATATATATATATATACAGTATATATATATACCGTATATTATTGTTCCATATTAAATGTAAACTTGCAAACTAAACAAACCAAAATTGGGACAAGGACAATATAAAGTCAAATTAAATTATCAAAATCGCTATGTGGAAACAACGCTTACTAAAATGAAAATTATTAAATAAAATAACACAATCCACCACATAGGGTGTACATTACTACATGAGCAAGTTAATCTGTTTCCCAAGCAAACTAATCACACATATAACAACGCACTATCGTCACGTTAAAGGAAGTAGTCAAGTTTGGGAAGTCCGGGACGTTCTGGCAAATTTGACTAAACTCTGCATGAATAAAGAAACTATGTTAAATGTCAAAATATTATTTAAAATCAAATTTGCAACATGACAAGACATTAACAATAGTACAAAATACAAATATTGATAAGATATCTATACTATTACAAAAAATATATAAAATACAGTACAGCACTCACTAACGATAGTGCTATCGGGTAGGTACCTGTAAGCATAGCATGCCTCAAGTGACCCCTATCAATAACTACCTTACAAATAACCTACATTTATAGCACAAATAAACTAAGGAAATCGCAAAAGTATGCAATTGATACTATCGACAATGAATACATATAATATAAAGACAAATAATTGCAAAATATGAAGTAACAACAGATTTAAACAAAGAGTACTCTTTTAACAAGAACAATAAATTTAAAAAATATCATCAATATTAATTATAGAAAAAGATAAACAATAAATACAGACAAAAAGTAAGCAGAGGTTATACAAGAAACTTCAAGTTAAAAATGCTTGATTAAAATTATTGATGTCAAATTTTAGAATACAGTCACAATAATTGACCCTAAAAAGATTAAATTTATGGAACAATTTACTTGCCTCAAAACCTCTGTCCACTAAGAGTCTGTATAGTAACCTAGCTCTAGCCCAAAAGTCATCTACTTTAGTGCAGATTTTACAAAATCTTATTAATTGGGAATACAAACAATTATAAGTTATTTTACTATCGATATTACTACTAGGGAAAGGAAAGTTTATTACGTTAAAATTAAAATCATCAACTTTGTGATATACTTTAAGTATGCACTGTTCATTAACAATCTTTATATTTATATCAAGAACATTTTCAACTTTATAATTTACGTTACATTGTGTGAGGGGAATAGAATTAGGGTAAATAAGTTTAGCAACTTGATTAAAATTTAACAAATTGCAAACAAGAATATCATCAATATATCTACTATTACTTAACAGTTTAGCAAGTGCTAATTTTTCTGGGATTTTATTTTTCTTGCTACTGTCAACTAAGTCTTTTATAAATTTAAATTCTAAAGCAAGCAAGAATAAGTCTGCAATTAAAGGGCTAGCATTTCCACCCATAGGAATTCCTAATATTTGTTTGAAAATGTACGGGCCGAATCTACCATAAGTATTGAAAAGGAGGAATTTAAGGGCATCTTTAAGTTTAGTTCTATCAAAATATACAGAACTAGTGGGAGTAGAGCTAAGTGATGCATTATTAAAATATGTATAAACATTTATGAAATAATTACCATTCCTAACGAACCTGTCAAAGTGCAAATCTATAATAAAGCAAAGCTCTGAATATACTAAATCTAAAGGCAAATTGGTATACAAACTTGAAAAGTCGAAGCTATGTACCGAGGTAACTTTCGGCATGGTATTTATTTTATCAATAACTTCTAACGAATTGTCAACACTCCAATAATAGTTAATGCCAGTTCTTCTCATGATGGTATTACAATATCTGTTATGAGTACTTTTAATGTATTTTAAGCAATTTACGACTTGTTCTGATAGAGTTTTAGTGGTAGCAAATTTTGCTCCGGCAATAAAGCGATATTTATAAGGTCTTTTATGAAATTTAGGTAACATGTATAATTTTGCAATGCACTTGTTCATATCAGAAAGTTTAATATCAAATGTTATATTTTTCTTGGTATGTTCATCGATTAAGTTATTAATGTTCAGATTATTTTGAATTTCATAAACAGAATTACCGCAAATATTTTTACGTAATATGTTACCCTTAATACCTAATTCTTTTTTCATGTTTTCAAGATTAAATTTCTTACATGTGAAGCTATAATTATTGCTGGCTTTATCTACTTTAGTGATTACAAAATGTTTATGTAAATTTATTAAATCAGCTTTAAGCTTATTATAATTATAGTCTATAAAATCTGAAAGATTAAATTCATTTTTAAGCGAGAAAATTTTATTTCTAATTAACTTAATTAATAATTTAGACCATGCTTCTAGTTCTCTCGCATCGCAGCACGCAATTTTTAACAATTTATCTTTTAATTTATTGACTGAAAAAAAATATCTTTTAAAATTATGTCCCATGTTACTTTATTACTCCCTATTCTAAATTTAAACCCTTTACGACATAGCTCCGCTAATTTGTCGTTGCAAAATGTTTAACTAGTTCTACATCACCTGTTAATATGTGACATATCAGACTATAAATGAACTTTGCTAGTGCATCACGTCTGCTAGCTGGCATATCCATGACTCTTTCACACACGCATTTATTATTATTGAAAATATCATTATCTGAAAGATTTCCTAAAACTTTATTATAATTACAAATAATAGACCCAACAGGTCGTTCATATGAATATACTATTAATGGTTTGAAATCTTTACAACCATCTGGTAACATGGACTTAACTTTCTTTGAATTAAGACTGTTAACATTAATTTTGTCTAAAATTTTAGAGGAATAATTTAAAGTGGACATGACTTTATCTTTAATACGGTTATCTTTGGATTTCTTAGAATTAGCTCTAATATATCCCATAAAAGCAAAGACTATATTCTTAAATTTATTTGTGAAATTATGTTTATTGTTTAGAATATTTTCTATAAAAGGAGCAAAACTTTTCTTTTGTAGGCCTTTCAATGAATCTTTTAATTTTTTAATTCCGAAATTTCGATATAATGAATATAAATTATTAACAATAATTTTAATATCAGACCTGTTTTTCTTTTTATTAAATGTATTTAGTCTTCTATTAACCGTGTCTACCAGGTCTTCTGTTTAAAACAGGGAAGTTAAAATATGGGTTATTAAAATCGTTTTTTAATAAATCTTTATACAAAATGTTGCCTACATTTTTTATTTGATTGTTAAGTCCAAATGGATAGATGGTCATTAATTTTCCAATCCAATAGTTTTCTCTATCAAAAACATTTTGATTACTTTGAACAATTTCTATAATTTTGTATTTACAATCAAATTTAGTACAATCTGTGTTAAAATGCTTATATAGAAGAATCTTGGAGTCGATGCCGTTCTTAATTCATATATGATATTTTGGAGAAATTTACTTTCTCGCCTCTCTCTCTCTGTCTCTTTCGTTCTTCCCATCTTTGTTTGTGTGACTTACTGATTACTGTAGGCCACTCCTCAAACAACCCTTTGTTTTGGGCGGGTGCCCAACCCCGAAAAGGGTTGAAATAGGGGAGCTATCCCCCCGCCAAAGGCGGCTTTCTAGGGCCTTTACTAGCTGATGCTGAGAGGATTGGGTTCTAGTCATGTGGTGATGGGCTGGTCTATCAGAGTGAGAACTGAGCGATCTCTGCCATACCCATAGCTTACTCTGACTGTTCCTTTTACTTATATATTTTCTAGATCTCAAGTGACGGCGTCTCTTGCGTGGATTGACCTCCTAATCTACCAAGATTGGAAGCCAAAGCGTCACATCTTTCCTTTGCCCCTCAACTTTCTCTTCATAATTGCTGAGGGGCACAGGGCCCTGGGTGGGGCTTTGGTTTCCCGGGCGTTTCCGCACCCTCCTCAGCTCCCCGCCATGGAGTGGCTTCGGTCACCCAGGCTTTATTGTGGTCGGCAGGGAGGGTTCTGTGGGGGCGCTCGGTTACGGCCTTGGCCTTGCTCGGGGCCTTGGGGCTGTTCGGCCAGGCAGCTTGAGGAAAAACAACAACAACAACAACTCTTTTATCACATGCCCCCGGCAGTACCACCAAGTAGGAATTTCTTCCTCTACCTTCATTTATTCATGTATTTATTCATTTCTTCGCCTGACTCCATGTTGCTTGCAATCATTTGATAGGCGTATATATCACGGTATACGGTACATTTGTTTCCTTACGAAGGTGACCTTGAAATTGCTAGGACTCTTCTCTCTCTTTTCGTAAGGAAAGAAATGTACTGTACACGTTATATATACGCCTATCAAATGATTGCAAGCAATATACAGTATATATATATATATATATATCTATATATATATATACCGTATATTGATATCAATCATTTGATAGGCGTACATATCACCATGTACGGTAGATTTCTTTACTTACAATGTACCGTATATGGTGATATGTACGCCTATCAAATGATTGAAATCAATATACACCAATATACAGTATATATATATTGATATCAATCATTTGATAGGCGTATATATCATCATGTACGGTACATTGTAAGTAAAGAAATCTACCGTACATGGTCATATGTACGCCTATCAAATGATTGATATCAATATACAGTATATATATATATATATATACCGTATATTTATTGTTCCATATATGATATTTTTGGAGAAATTTACTTTCTCTCTCTCTCTCGCTCTCTCTCTCTCTCTCTCTCTCTCCTTCTTCCCATCTCTGTTTGTGTGACTCACTGTTTACCAGGTCAATCCCCAGAATACCCTTTTGACAATTAGCCCCGGGCACTACCACCAAGTAGCATATTCTTTCTCTACCTTCATTTATTCATGTATTTATTCATTTCTTCGCGTGACTCCATGTTGCTTGCAATCATTTGATAGGCGTATATATCACGGTATACGGTACATTTGTTTCCTTACGAAGGTGATCTTGATATTGCTAGGACTCTTCTCTCTCTTTTCGTAAGGAAAGAAATGTACTGTACACGTTATATATACGCCTATCAAATGATTGCAAGCAATATACAGTATATATATATATATATATACCGTATATTGATATCAATCATTTGATAGGCGTACACATCACCATGTACGGTAGATTTCTTTACTTACAATGTACCGTACATAGTGATATGTACGCCTATCAAATGATATCAATAAACGGTATATATATATATATATATATATATATATATATATATATATATATATATAAAGTTAGTGAGTTAGAGAAGAGTGAAAAAGAGAGGGAGTACAAGGAAAGACTAAATGAAAAGTGGATGGAAGTGAGAGATGGAAGAGAGAGAAGTAGAGGTTGAATGGCAACAGTTTAAGGAAGGAGTGAAAGCAAGTGCAGAGGTAGTATGCGGCAAAAGGAAAGTAGGAGGCAGAGGTATCAGGAAGGGAAGCGAGTGGTGGAATGATACGGTGAGAAAGGCAGTTGAGGAGAAGAGACAGTGTTTTGAGAGGGTTTTACAGGATGGTAGTGTTGAGGTATGGGAGAGGTACAAGGAAAAGGAGAGAGGCAAAACGGAAAATTAGAGAAGCGAAAAAAGATGCAAACGAAAGGTGGGGCCAAAGGCTGAGTGAGAATTTTGAAGAATGAAAGAAGATGTTCTGGAAGGAGGTAAATAAAGTAAGGAAAGGAGGACAAAAGAGGGAAGAGTCAGTGAAAGATGAAAATGGAGAATTACTAGTGGAACCAGTTGAAGTGAGGAAAAGATATGCCGAGTATTTTGAATCTTTGTTAAATACAAGAGATGGAAGAGAAGCAGTGATTGAAGCAGAGGTGGATGGAGATAGGTTACCCAGGCCACCCAGGTGGCAGGGAATGAATGAAAGGATTGAGGAAAATGAGGTGAAAGAAGCAGTGAAACAAATGAGAGCGGGAAAAGCAGAAGGTTTGGATGGTATTGCTGTGGAGTGTATAAAGAAGGGTGGAGATGTGATAATAGATTGGTTGGTGAGACTTTTCAATGTGTGCTTTGTTGTGTCAATGGTACCAATAGACTGGAAGAGTGCATGTACTGTGCCGTTGTACAAGGGGAAGGGAGATCGGCAGGAGTGTTCAAGTTATAGAGGTATTAGTTTATTGTCAGTGGTTGGAAAGCTGTATGGCAGGGTGTTGATAGAGAGGATAATAAAGTGTACGGAAGTTGAAATAGGAGAAGAACATTGCGGTTTTAGGAGGGGAAGAGGGTGCGTGGATCAGATGTTTGCAGTAAGACAGTTATGCGAGAAGTATTTAGAGAAGCATAAGGAGATATTTTGGGCTTTTATGGACTTGGAAAAAGCGTATGATCGTGTAGACCGTGAAGCAATGTGGAAGGTGTTAAGGATTTATGAAATTGGAGGAAATTTGTTAGAAACAGTTAAGAGTTTTTATGAAGGGAGCAGAGCATGTGTGAGAGTAGGAAATGGTGAGTTGAGTGAATGGTTTGAGGTAAAGGTAGGTTTGCGACAGGGTTGTGTAATGTCACCATGGCTGTTTAATATGTTTATGGATGGTGTGGTGAGGGAGGTGAAAAGGAGAACTGTGGAAGAGGATTGGGTTTAGTAGGAAAGAATGGTAGAGATTGGGAGTTGAATCAGTTGCTGTTCGCTGATGAAACAGCATTGGTGGCGGATTCTGATGAGAAACTGCAGCGGGTAGTCAAAGAGTTTGGTGTGGTTTGTGGAAGGAGGAAACTGAAGGTGAACGTCAATAAAGTAAAGTAATGGTGTGTAATAGGGGAGAGCATAGGGTGAATCTAGATGTGAGGCTGGATGGGGAAATATTGGAACAAGTAGAGTGTTTTAAATATCTAGGAGGAACGATAAGCAGGAGTGGAGGTATGGAAATGGAGGTAAAACAGAGAGTGTGTGAAGGAAGGATGGTTTTCGGAGCAATGGGAAGTATGTGAAGACGAGAAATCTCGGAGTGAAAGTAAAAAGTGCACTGTATCAAGGAATTGTTGTGCCAACAGTGATGTATGGGGCTGAGACATGGGCTCTGAAGAAAAGGAGAAAAGAGGGCTGGATGTGATGGAGATGAGCTGCTTGAGGAGTATGTGTGGAGTTACTCGTAGAGACAGATTGAGGAATGAAGAGATACGTAGGAGAGTGGGGCAGCAGGAACATTTGTCAGCCAGAGTGGACAGAAGGGTGCTGAGCTGGTATGGTCATGTTGAACGAATGGGAGATGAAAGGCTTACAAAGAGAATATGTGAGTCAGGTACAAGGGAAGATAGAAGGGCAGGAAGACCCCCATTGAGATGGAGAGACTGTGTAAGAAAGGCTTTGGATGATAGAGGAATGACTATAGATCAGGCAGGGGAAGTGGTGGTGGACAGGAGTGAATGGAGAATGCTTGTGAATAGTTGAGTGAACACGTGGTCATTTGGAGTAAGGGGTCGGGCGCAAGTTCGACTAGATAATAGTCCATCAGGCGCCTGGCCCGGGGGGACGATTAATATGAAGGGTTTGCCTGGAAGTGTGGTGGGAGGGCTTGTGGCTTTGTTTCCGCTGCATGTCTGCCTGCCGAGATCGGAACCTCTCCAGGTGGTCAGAGGCCGGGGGAGTGCTGGAGCGACCTTGGTAACCCTGGTCTCTGGGTCTTCTCCTGGGTGACCTGGATGTGTGTGAGCTTGTGTTTTTTATCTGTGTTTATTTTTTGTTTTATGTTGTTTTTGTGTTTTCCCTGTTCTTGCTCTGTCTTGAGTCGGCTACCCCCAAAATGGGGATTGGGCCTGAGCATATAGATAGATAGATAGATAGATATATATATATACTGTATATTGGTGTATATTGCTTGCAATCATTTGATAGGCGTATATATCACGGTATACGGTACATTTGTTTCCTTACGCAGGTGACCTTGAAATTGCTAGGACTCTTCCTTTCTCTCTCTCTCTCTCTCTCTCTCTCTCTCTCTCTCTCTCTCTCTCTCTCTCTCTCTCAAATCAATCATGTCTTAGTTGTCAAGTTTGAGTCTGCACATCCCTCATACGAAATACCATTCCCACAATTTTCATAGGCAACACAAGACAGGCCAAACGACGAAGATCGTTATCCCCACAGCCACGCCCATCCACATCCCGGTAGCGTGCTTCGTCAGAGCCTCCAGTGATGCCCGGTGAGCTAGGGAACATCTCGGGGGTAGTGCAGCTACCACTAACCCCCGCCCATGGACAACCAGGACCAGCGACGTCAACACCAGCTGTTGATGCTCCTCCCAGGTTGTCAACACCACCCGGGCTGCAGCGGATGAGGAGGATCAGGAGGACCAGGCGTCGGCTGACGATGTCTGAGAATGATGCCGGCACCGGCTCAAGCTCTCCCGATTCGCCTGAAGCCAGGATATCCCCCACGCCAGCAAGCGACTCTAATGGCAGGCAGGCACAGCCACAGCCACAGCAGGCACAGCCACAGCAAGGCAGGGAACCGCCACAACAGGGGCCACAGCAAGGTGCCCGGGGAAGGGCCCGAAGGGCCCGAGGAAAGGCCCGAGGAAGGGCCCGAGGAAGGGCCGGAAGAGGTGCTCGGGGACGTGCTCGGGGAGGTGCCCCGGGAGGTGCCCCGGGAGGTGCCCCAGGAGGTGCCCCAGGAGGTGCCCCACGAGTGGTCGGGAGGGGCAGGAGGCCGGACGAGCCACCTATCTTTCAGTGGGAGCACTGCGAGCCTCGGGATATGCCTGGGGTTCCACTCAATTTTGATAAGGGGACAAATGGCGTCCAGCCTGGCTTTCCCTGTACCGAGAATGATACCCCTTATGACTACTTCCGAGCATTCTTTGACGATGAATTGCTCGGGGACATGGTAAGGGAGACAAACCTATACGCAAGGCAGCACACCGAAGAGATGGCCTCGCCCCACATGAGGAGATGGATGCCCATCGATATCCCTGAGCTCCTCGTGTTTTTGGCCCTCACCATGCTAATGCCCCACATGAGAAAGCACAACATGCTGGATTATTGGCTGATGCATGACATTAGATCAACGCCAGTCTTCAACATGTACATGCCCAGGGACCAATACCAACAAATTATCAAGTGCTTGCACTTTGTCGACAACACTGCGGCACACGGAGCTGACAAGCTTTGGAAAATCCGGCCATTCCTAAACTCCCTCCTGAACAGGTATCGCCGGTTTTTCAAACCTTTTCAGAATGTCTTGATCGATGAGTCCTTGATCCTCTTCCGTGGACGTCTCTCTTTCAGGCAGTACATTCCGTCGAAGCGTCACCGCTTCGGGATCAAGTTCTTTGTACTGTGTGACTGCGAGACAGGATTCGTGCTGGACCTCATCATCTACACCGCTACTGATGTGGACATTCCAAACGACCCACTGGGTCTTTCAGGGGCGGTTGTGAAGACACTGATGGAGCCGTATCTGGATGCCAACCGTATCTTGTACACCGACAATTCCTACACCTCTCCTCTCCTTGCCAGGTATCTCCTTGCAAGGAGCACGGGAAGCTGTGGAACTGTCAGGGCAAACAGGAAACACTGGCCCAAGTTTCATGTTACACGGAAAGGAGACATCTTCCGGAAGAAGAGCAGCAGTGACAGTATACTGGCTATTTGTTGGCATGACACAAAGCCAGTCAATGTCCTCTCCACCTTCCACAAGTCCACAATGCGAGATAGCGGGAAGAAGAGATACCACATGGACCCTGTCACCCGCGAGAAGCATCTAGTAGCTATCTCCAAACCTGACCTTGTTATGGACTACAACATAAGCATGCGGTTGGTGGATAAGAGTGACATGCAAATCACTGCTGTTGACTGCCTCAGGAAGACGTGTAAGTGGTATAAGAAGGTGGTACTCCATCTTCTTGATGTCACTATCCTGAACGCGTACAACCTGTGGATGACGCGGACAGGAAGGAAGAGCTCTGTAAGGCTGTTCGCGAAGGAAATCATCGACTCCATCCTCAGGAAGCACGGAACCACACGTATGCTACCACCTCCGAGGCCGATCGTGAATCTGCCTGCCCGCTTTGAGAGCCGGGACTACTTCTCGACCAACATGCTTGTGTTTTGCCCCCGCTCAGCATCACAAATCGCAGCCAACCGGAAGCACGGACTGAAGCAGTGCCACGTCTGCAGACAGACAACAAGGAGGAACCAAATCAGGAAGGAAACCACGTTCATGTGTAGTTATTGCAATGTGGGACTATGCGCTTCTCCATGTTACACCGAGTACCACACACTGGAACACTTCTAGACCTCTTCCAAGACCTCCTCCTCCTCTAGACCTCTTGCCAATCATTCATAACTTCATTCAATAATTCATTCATCTATTTCAAACTTCCTCATGAATTCATGTCATTCAATCATTCATATGGTGGAATAGCACACTACCTAAACACAAGTGCATTCATCATCATCAGCAACATCACCCATTACATCCATAAGTTTCGAATCTCATCCATCCATCTGCTTCTTGGTCCACCTCATACATCCATGTCATTTGTCTACCTCAATCATATAACTGCCTTTTATCTACCTCAATCATATAACTGCCTTTTCTACCTCAATGAAATGTGGATTACACCTCCTGGGAACACCACAAACAAAAAAATAGTCGTCAACACTACCCCATAGGGTGATTTGGAAATGTGTTGAAATAATATTATTTATAAAACAAAACAAAAACTCCTGCAAAGCAAGCGAAACAGAGAGAGAGTGAAAATGCACGCCTATATATATATATACATATATATATATATATATATATATATATATACACTGCACCTCCTGGCGAGACACTCACAAGGAACTCGAGAGGCTCACCCAGGTGCTTGTAAACAATGGGTACAGTAACTCGGACATCGCCCACACCATCAACAAACACCTTGAAACATGGTACAAAAACGACATGCCTACTAATACAAACACTGAATACATAAAAATTTACTATAAAAACCACATGTCCTCAGATCACAAAACAGACGAAAACATAATGAGAGACATTATCAGCAACAACGTTAAAACTAGGAACCCTGACCAACACCTTAAACTCACCATATACTACAAATCGAGGAAAACATCACAACTAGTCATTCGCAACAGCCCGGCTACCGCTAAGGAACCGTCACAAGAGGACCATGTCATATATCCACACCTGTAACAGTGAGGACTGTGGACCTCACACTTATGTCGGTTTGACAAGGACTCGTCTGTCACGTCGCCTTACCTTCCACCTTCAAGCCGGAGCTATCAAGGACCACTACCACACATCCCCACACCATCAGGAACTCACCAGACCCGACTTAGATAAATACACCTCTATACACCACTTGATAAAGAAATAGACTCACGCCGCCTATTCATTCTTGAAGCTATATATATACAAACATACCAACCTACTTTAAACACACAAGCGGAATACAGCCAGATCCTACCCTCGGCACGCCCTTCCACAGCGAGGCCCCCAGGAATGCCCCCTCCACACACGCAGATGAACGATGCAGAGGCCCCGCCCACTCCTTCGTCCGGCCAGCCTACCAGAGCTAGTCTTAGGTTAGCCAACCAGCGTGCAGCTAGCACACAATAATCCCTTTCTTGATCTTGTATCGCCTATATAAACTCGACTTATCACCTTCTAACTTCACTTCTCCTTGATAATGATGGCTGCGCCCATTGAAACGTCGGAACCATTTGCAAACCTCCTTTACCAGCTTCCTGAAAATACCAGAAAAACTATACGAAAAATTGAGAGTATCAATAAAAACTCAATAATGCAAACTGTGCCTATTATTTTAATCTCACCTGCCTGAAAGAGAATATATATATATATATATATATATATATATATATATATATATATATATATATATACGCCTATCAAATGATTGCAATCAATATACGGTATATATATATATGTATATATATATATATATATATATATATATATATATACCGTATATTGATATCACTCATTTGATAGGCGTATATATCATCATGTACGGTAGATTGTTAGGACAGAAATTTACCGTACATGGTGATATATACGCCTATCAAATGATTGATATCAATATACACCAATATACAGTGTAGATATATAGATATATATATATATATATATATATATACCGTATATTGATATCAATAATTTGATAGGCATACATTTCACCATGTACGGTACATTGTAGGGACAGAATTGTACCGTATACCGTGATATATACGCCTATCAAATGATTGGAATCAATATACACCAATATACAGTATATATATATATTGATATCAATCATTTGATAGGCGTATATATCACGGTATACGGTACATTTCTGTCCTTACGAAAGGAGAGAGAAGAGTCATAGCAATTTCAAGGTCACCTTCGTAAGGAAACAAATATACGGTACATGGTGATATATACGCCTATCAAATGATTGATATCAATATTCACCAATATACAGTATATATATATATATATATATACCGTATATTGATATCAATCATTTGATAGGCGTACATATCACCATGTACGGTACATTGTAAGGACAGAAATCTACTGTATACCGTGATATATACGCCTATCAAATTATTGATATCAATATACACCAATATACAGTATATATATATATATATATATATATATATATATATATATATATACCGTGTATTGATTGCAATCATTTTGATAGGCGTATATATAACAATGTACGGTAGCTTGTAAGTAATGAAATTTAGAGAATGATGATAAATTAAAGAGAATACAGAAACTGAACTGAAGAAAGAGTGAAAAAGATATAATAATACAGAAATATTACAAGCAAATAAAGAAAGAGGGATTAGAGAAAAGAATAATGAGAATTACATATACGAAAGGGAGAAATATAGAGAAGAGAGAAAGGGAGGAAGGGAGACAGTGCGTACGAAGGAGAAAGGAGGAGAGAGAGAGAGAAAGCGAGCTAGCCAGAGAGAGCGAGAGAGAGAGAGTCAGACAAGAGGAGTGAGAGAGACAGAAAGAGAGAGAGAGAGCGAGAGCGAGAATACAGAGAATACAGAAATAAGGAGAAACAAGAGAAAATACGAGTGCTTACCGAAGGAATAATAGACGCGCATGAGGCCGAAGTCAGGACAAAGCGAACGCATCCGAACGCGCCCGGGAAATAGACCAAAAAGTAGCCTCTCTTCCTCACATCCTCCCACCCTCCACACTCGCTTACTTCATTCAGAATAGACTTCTATGGGGAGACGGAGAGTTGCTCGTTCCAAAAATTATCATTTCGTTCCGATTGGAGCCATAGTAACGGCGCTATGGCGAGTGAAAGTGAGCGAATATTTCGGGATTGTGCCGGCTGGGCGGCTTGGTGTAAAATACCGCCTTGCCCGCCAATAAGGTGTTAAAGACCGATCTGTCAGTCAGTCAGTAGTCAGTAGCCAGCACTTCTTTCCAAAAGGGGTAGGGAGGATCAGCCCCTGGAAGTTGGGACTGGGAATCCCACTGATAGAATATGTGCCTACTGCTGGTTCAGCGAACCTTGAAGAACGATCTGCTTGAATAAATAGATTGATTGAACCCATTTGACTTAAACCAGATCCTCCCTAAGCTGAAAATAATTTCCTTGTAGTTCACTTCATATGAAGTAAAGCTTCGTCGTAATAAAAAAAAGAGATACTAAATTATTGTCAATAACTGAGTCTCCATATGGCATTGCAAATCACCAAACAACCCTACCGACTCCCTCCCTACCACCCAGGCCCCACACCCACCCGCTCCTCCTCTTTACCAGCTCAACACACGTGTAGATGTGATCAATGTTGATATAACATATTTTGTATCCATCTGCTACAAAATTTAACATATGTAATAGAGTTAGATTTTTCATTTCGATGGGCCAAGCGCCTTCCTAAGTTGTATAAGATCGTCTAATGATAGCCAAAATATGTTGTCAACATGTCTCATAATTCTCAAGCTGTTATTATGAAAATAGGTCTGGAAAATGCTATTTAAAAATAGTGTAGACCTGTACTCGAATTAATTAATTAACAGGAAGCATATAGTATAGGGCTTACATATGAATGTATAATAGGGAATGAATAAGTGAATTTCCTGTTGTGTCAAAACGTACGTGTTATCCAGTGCCGGTTACGCTTATATTCCTCAGGAAATGAACCCTGTGACGATTATGATGCATTATGATACTTATATAACTCTAGTTTTCATTAGACAATAACATATAGGTCAGGAAGGATTTTTTCAACCCTCTGACGTCCGTATCCCATTCCAATGTTGAATAAAATCGTCTGATGATATCCAAAATGAACTGTAAAAAAAGTCATAATTTTCAAGGGGTTAAGAAAACTGTATAACCCGGCCAAAGATATATTTCCTAAATTGATAAACATTATTTGTTGATAAATCAATCTATCCTGGTCTAATATCGTTAATCTTGAGGCACAGATTACCGCTGCGATTGTTACTCGTTCACGATATATATGCTGGTTTAAATCAATACCTTTTACATGAAAGGAAAAGGAAATTTAGGAATTGAGAACTTGTAATTCTGTAGAAATACCTCAACCACGAAGCAATTTGCAGATATGTTGGCCTTACACATGTGGAAGAAGCATTACATTGTTGGTTAGCGCATTGTAAGTGCCTTACTCAGGGATTTGGATATAGCCACCGGATAGAAAGAAGTGATGAGATGGCGAACTACCACAACTAACGATATTAATTATTGTTATTCTAATATATAATATTAGTAATAATACCTATACTAATAATAATGAGTAAGTCTAAAACAATTATCGTTATAAATGGACCCACACATTATTCTAAAATTAAAACTAAAACTAAAATCATAACATCATTAACAAGTAATTGAGTTAATGCAGTCATTACATCCCGGTTTGCTTCCACTTGATTTACATGATTGGCAACTATTCAATAAAAGTTAAATATATATCTGATAATTAAATTTCAAACTACACAAGATTCCACTCCTTCCTCAGTCCCCCTATATACCCCAACAGCTCTAACCCCACCTCTCCCCCACCACCCTCAACCCTCACAACCACACACCTCACAGTGAGCCATCTGGTGGTAGAAGTTCTTAAAACCCGGGCATGGAAGCATACATTCCATTCTCTTTCTCTCAGACTAATGCTAAAAATTCTTGGTTTACTCACGCCTGTTCTACTGCTGTCCGCAATAATGAGGAAGCATTCAAACGGTGCCAACACCTTAAAATTCAAGACTCTCATTCTTCCTATGTTTCTGCCCGGAATCAAGCCAAATCTGTTCTTCGACTTGCCAAGCACTCTTTCATCAATAATAAATGCACTGAACTATCCAACTCTAGCTCTTCCCAAGCTTTCTGGCATCTAGCCAAAAACCTCTCCAACAATTTCTCTTCCTCGTCTTTCCCTCCCCTTTCCCACTCTGATGGCACAACCATCACTTCTTCCTCTGACAAAGCTAAACTCTTCGCTCAAAAATTTTGCTAGAAACTCCACCTTGGATGATTCCGGTGCTATTCCTCCCTCTCCACCCTCCTCTCTCTTACTTATGCCTAATATCCTAATCTCTTCTAAAGATGTACTTTCTACCCTCTCTGGGCTTAATACTAAGAAGGCGTACGGTCCAGACGGTGTTCCTCCTGTTGTACTCAAAAACTGAGCTTCCGTGCTGACTCCCTGCCTAGGCAAACTCTTTCGTCTCTGTCTATCCTCTAACGTCTTCCCTTCATGCTGGAAGTTTGCTCTCATTCAACCTGTTCCAAAGAAGGGTGACCGCTCTTAACCCTCCAACTATCGTCCAATTGCTCTCATCTCTTGTATTTCTAAAGTTTTTGAAACTATTCCTGCTTCCAAAATTCTTAAGCATTTCTCTTTTCATAATCTCCTCTCAGATGGCCAGTATGGTTTCCTTAAGGGTCGCTCTACTGGTGATCTTCTTTCATATCTTACTAACTCTTGGTCATCCTCCTTTTGGGACTTCGGTGAGACTTTTTCTATTGCACTAGACATATCGAAAGCCTTCGATAGAGTCTGGCACAAATCTTTAATTTCTAAACTACTCTCCTTCGGTTTCTATCCCTCCATCTGTGCTTTTGTCTCTAATTTCCTCTCCGGCCGTTCCATAGCTGCGGCTGTGGATGACCATCGCTCACTTCCTAACCCTATAAACTCCAGTGTTGCTCAGGGCTCTGTCCTATCTCCTATTCTCTTTCTAATTTTTATAAATTATCTCAACTGTACCTCAATTCCCATCCATTCATACGCAGACGACTAAACCTTACACTACTCCATTAGTTTTTCAGAACGCCCAAGCCAGCAATTGCTCAACGACAAACGAAATGAAGCCATAGCACACTTAATTTCTGATCTAACTACTATCTCCAATTGGGGCAGAGAAACCCTTGTTACCTTTAAAGCTTCCAAAACCCAATTTCTCCATCTATCTACCCGTCAGGAACTCCCTGCAGACTATCCCTTATTCTTCAACAATACAAAAATCAATCCTTCATCTTCTCTCAATATTCTTGGTTTCTCTTTTTCTTCTGCTCTCAGTTGGAATGACCATATTACCAGTCTTGCTAAGGCAGCCTCCCAGAAGCTGGGTGTGCTTAACCGCCTTAGGGGGTTCTTTACCCCTGCACAGCTTCTTGCTCTGTACAGGGGCATAGTGTGTCCTTATATTGAGTATTGTTCACATGTGTGGGGAGGTTTCTCTCACACCGCTCTCCTAAACAAAATTGAAAGGAAGGCCTTTCGTATCATTAACTCCCATCCACTCACCAACTCTCTGCAATCTCTCTCTCTTCGCCGCAATATTGCATCTCTCTCGCTATTCTATCGCTACTATAATAATCAGTGTTCCTCAGAGCTTTCCCAGTGTTTTTTTTTTTTTTTTTTTTCTATATTCCAACTACTCCCTCTCGGGCATAGGCTGAGAGCCTGTACATTCCACCTCTCAACACGGTGAAGCCCGTGAGGTCTTGTTCCAGTCTGGGGAGTGAGACATGTGAAGCATCCATTCATGGCTCGAAGCAGCTCCATCTCTGAAGCGGCTAATTGCTTCGTTCAAGTGCTTCACTGTCTCACCCTCCAGACTCAGACCCTCACTCTTAGAACGCCACCTATTGAGCAGTGAACCACCTCCTTTACGTAGGGCACGTGGTACCTGTCTTGCAACACAATCCCGCCCCTACTCTGTGCAACTCTCCAACCCAAGAGTGAAATGTTACTCTCAATCTTTCTTCTATTCAACAGCTGAGCTCTGGAACTCTCTCCCAGAATCAGTCTTTCCCTTTTCCTATTACTTAAATTGCTTCAAACTCAGTGTGTCCAGGCATTTTGGCTCGAACGTCCCTTGATTTTGGCCCTGTCACTCTTTCAACTATGGGGGAGGCACTCGCTATAGGCAGTTCTGCCTTTTGCCTCCCTCACTGTCAGGAATATTGTGTCATATTGCTTTGATAGGTGTGAATAATCTGGTTAGGCTGTCTGATCATAGATGGCGTCGTTCATGAGAGCGAGTGTTGTGTGTGTGTGTATGCGTTGGTGAGTTTCAATTTTGGATTTGATGCTTTACGAGACTATGTGATACTGTACAGGTATGCGTGCTAGTGTAGATTGATTCATTTGAGCTTCAGATGGTTTGTTAGAGTAAGTCATAGTTGTATAATTCATTTCTTATTTTCTTTGAGGTGGGTGTTCGGGGTATCGAATGTTAATTCAGTGTGTGTTTTGACTTTTATGAATTATTGAGAGGTGATTTGGTAGAGGACTTAATTCAGTCAGTCAGTACATTCCCAGCACACGAGGATTACAGTCTCTTCAGCTACTAGTGAGTGTTGGTGCTACATATAGTGAATTGCTTAAGAGTGAAGTATTAGTGATGGTGTCTGACAGTGATGATTTTCTTCTGTGATTGTATTTGTCAGTATCATAATACTTTACGTCTTTACGGTGTCAATTCCCAAGTGTTTTCTTTCTTTGCTTCCTAGCAGTGTAGCGTGTGTGTGCTGGGGGTCTGCCACCAGAGCTCTTACTTATGAATTTTGACCAGGATCTTGCCCATGATATATGCCAAGAATCTAATCTTAGTCCGGTCCTGATGTGGCCATTTCGGTCTACCTGGTGCTTTGACCGAGTGGACCCATCCGTGTTCGAGTTTGGGCTGGTTCTGTTTGGTCTGAGGCGAGTGTAGGACTTGGATGAGGGAGAGCGTTGGTTACTCTTCGAGCCCTGCAGCTGTTGACGGGTCCAGGATTGGCATACAAGTACAGTGTGGTGACGCCAGGTTGCCTTGTGGGAGCCCTCACGTATAGTTCTCGGGGCTGTACTGCAGTTTCTCAGCCTGTGTGTGCCCGGACAGCCAGGAGTTCAAGTCAACCAGTGAAGAGGAGGGGGACTTCTATATTCATCTTTCCCTTGCATTCCCTCTGGAGACCTAAGCCGTATTAGCCTACCTTAGGACAGCCAGGAGTTCAAGTCAACCAATGAAGAGGGGGGGGGGGGACTTCTATATTCATCATTACCTTGCATTCCTTTTTGAGACCTTAGCAGTAATGGCCTACTTTAGGACCCTCTCGTAGTCTACTTAAAGTTGTCATTCAAGTTGTCATTCATGTAGTCATACTTATTTGAAAGTTAATTAATTGACCACAAACTAATTAACCCTAAGATATTCACCACTGCACCCTTCTTTATAATGCGAATGTCTTGTAGTGTGAATTTGGGTGAATGGTGTGAATGTGTGTAAATGTTATGAGTTTCTTTTTCATTATTTGTAATATATATATTTTATAATATACTTTTGAGGTTATGTATTTTCTATCACTAATCCTTATCTTATGTAGGCTAAGAGAATGAGTTGTTAATTTATCGAGTGTATATCAAGTTACTCTGAAATCACGGAACCTACCTAGAATATCAAAAGTGATTTCCTTTACAGTGGCGCAGTGTGCAGGATACTCATTCTCTTATCCTGGGATTAGTATATTGTATGTTAAGAGCTCTGGTTGGTGTTTAATTATATCTTCTTTTTTTTAGGAGCTGTTGTCCCATCAATGTGCTGGGGGTGTCCTGCTGAATGAGTGAGTTTCTTTGTGATTAGTATTATCCCTTCTAGCCATGAGTGGAATATCGGACATACTTAAGGAGGCTAAATCATTAGGTGTGAGTGGAGAGGATGCTATTTTTAAACTTATAACTTTAGCAGATGAGAGGGATGAGAGAGCAGCTAAGAGAGACCGAGAGAAGGAAGAGAGGGAGAGAGAGAGCATGAGGAGAGTGCGCGAGAGAGTGCGCGAGAGAGTGAGGAGAGTGCGCGAGAGAGTGAGGAGAAAGAGAAAGCTCGTGCTCATGAATTATCTCTAGATAAGCTTAAAATCTCAGATCAGAATAGGGCTGGCATAATTCCTGACACTAACCCCTCTAGGACTGTAGGTGATTCAGGTAAGGCCCGCATTCCTCCATTTTCGGATGGTGATGACATTGATTCTTACCTCCTTAGATTTGAGAAGGTAGCCAAGTTCTATGGTTGGCGAGAGACCGACTATCCACTTCACCTCGGAACCCTTCTGCGAGGTAAGGCACTGAAGGTATATGTAAGTTTACCCCCTGATTTCGCAGATGACTACGAGGCGCTCAAGAAAGCCCTACTTCAAGCGTTCCAGGTTGATGCTCATACCTACAGGAAGTTGTTCAGGTCCATGAAGGCGCAGGGAGACGAGCCATATGTCCACTTCCTTGCCAGACTGGAACAGGTATTTGGTAGGTGGCTAGTTTTGTCTGACGTAGAGAAAACCTATGAGCAGTTACATGACTTTGTAATCAAGGATCAGTTTTTAGCTAGCTGTACTCCTGATTTGCGAGTATTCTTGAACGAATGAGGAGCTAAGACTAATACCGATGTTGCCAAAGCGGCAGACTTGCATAGGAATGCTCATTATACACGAAAGGGCAACCCAAAGTCTTCATTAACTAGAACTGAGGATAGGAAGGGTAGTAAGTATTACGACAAAGTTGAGAAATCCTCTGATACTGGGGAATCTAAGACATACTCACACAGGCCCAGGATTAAATGTTTTATCTGTGGCGGCGATCATGTCCAGGCACAATGCCCCCATAGACAAGTTGGTGATTCAGGGAAAGTTGCCAAGGTTAACTTTGTGTTTGATTCCAGATTGAAACTTCCTGGTACCATAATTGATCCTTGCGGTATGGTTGGCGATAGGAAGGTCGAGGTCACTCTTGATACATGTTGCTCCACAGTAATTGTGCATCCTAAGTTTATTTCAGGAAAGGTGCCTTCGGAGACAAAGTGTACAGTGTATGACTTCCTTGGTAAGCCTCATAAATTTCCTACAATGGATGTAACTATTAAAAGTAAATTCTTTTCAGGAAAAGTTAATGCTGTAATTGCTCCGATCAGATTCACAGATGTACTCCTTGGTACAGTTCCTGGTGTATCAGTACCTCCCTTCATAGTAGGGGATAAGGAAGCCGATGGTGGTGCAGAGGTTGCTGCAGTTACTACCAGGGCTGGAGCCAAGAGAGAGGTAGGTAAGTCACATAGACCTTTAGCTACTAACACAGACTTCAATGTTGATCCAGGATCTTTTATGAAAGCCCAGGCAGAATGTAGGACGCTGAAACCGCTGTGGCAGAACGCGGAAGCTGAGAAGATTAGCCACAGAGGTAGGGCAGTCAGGTATGAGGTAATAGATAAATTGCTTTACAGAGTCTGCTTGGAGAGTAAAAGTCTTGAAGAAAAAGGGAATAAACAACTTGTTGTTGCAAAGGTGTACAGAAATAGTCTTACATCTAGCCCATGATGGTTTGCTGGCTGGACACTTTTCTCACCGGAAAACTGCTGGGAAGGTTTACCAGAAGTTCTTCTGGCCTGGTGCGGGCGCTGACATAGAGAGGTTCTGCCGGTCATGTGAGGTATGTCAAAAGTTCACCCACAAAGGTAGAGTCAAACCAGTGCCCCTTTCTAAGATGCCAGTAGTTTCAGAACCCTTTTCAAAAGTTGCAATTGACATAGTGGGTCCAATTGTCCCTAGGTCTAAAAGAGGTCATAAGTACATCCTCACCTTAATAGATTGTGCAACTAGGTTCCCTGAAGCTGTACCCCTAAGGGATATCGATACTGTCACTGTAGCCGAGAGCCTTGTAGAAATATTTGCCAGAGTGGGAATCCCTAAAGACATTCTATCAGATAATGGTAGCCAGTTCAAATCAGGTTTGATGTCGGAGATCAATAAACTACTATCAGTCAAGGCAGTCCACTCAAGTCCATACCATGCCCAGAGTAATGGATGCATTGAGAGGCTTAACGGTACCCTTAAATCCATGTTAAAGAAAACTTGTTCTGATCATCCTGAGGATTGGGACAGATATATTCCAGCTGTGCTATTTGCCTATAGGGAAGTACCTAATGATTCTCTCAAATTTTCACCCTTTGAGCTTCTCTATGGCAGGAATGTGAGAGGTCCATTGAGCATATTGCATGAACTTTGGGCTAACAAACAGCTTGACTAGGAGATTAGAAATTCTTACCATCATGTCCTTGATTTAAGAAACAGGTTGGAGAAGTCGGCAGAGTTGGCAGTCACCCACTCAGAAGCTAGTAGTGATCAATATAAGATGTACTTTGACCGGAAGTGTAAGCCGAGGAAGCTGAAGGTTGGTGATGAGGTACTGTTGCTACTGCCTACTAATAATAACAAACTGTTGATGCAATGGAAAGGTCCCTATGCTGTGCTACAGGTAAAGAACAATGTTGATTATGTCATTGATGTGAGGGGTAAATCCAGGTTGTATCACATCAACATGCTCAAGAGGTTTTACAGGAGACCGAAGGATGATGATAATGTTGCTGTAGTTTCACATGCTATTGTTTCTTCTCCAGAATTCTTCTGTAACGCAGTGGCTACAGGTGTTGTGGAGGCGAATGATGAGGAGAATGTTGACTATTCTAGTATACCTCTTTGCAACCTTGGTCAGAACTCTGACATTAATATCAATCCTGATCTTTCAGAGTCCCAGAAAGCAGACCTCGAGGCCATACTGGATCAGTTTCCAGATGTTGTATCAGCTATCCCAGGTAGAACAGAGTCTGCAGTGCATCGTATCAGACTAACTTCTCAGGTACCAGTCCGTAAGAAACCTTACCCTATGCCTAAGCATCTCCAGAAAGTATTTGATGAAGAGGTTCAAAGAATGCTGGATCTTGGAGTTATAGAGCCTTCAGACTCGCCATACTGTTCACCTGTTGTGCTAGTGAAGAGAAATGATTCTTACAGGTTGTGCATTGATTTTAGGGCTTTGAATGACATAACCGTGTTCGATGCAGAGCCTATGCCCCACAGAGATGATTACCTTACTGAATTTGTTGATGACTAGTATATCTCCGAACTAGATATGAATAAGGGTTACGGGCAAATTCCCTTGGACCTTGATTCGAAGATATGTACTGAGTTTGCTACAACGCAAGGATTAATGCAATTCACTCGTATGCCCTTTGGTTTAAAGACTGCTTGTGCAACTTTCATTAAGCTGATGAGGAAGGTTACAAGGGATCTTGAGAATACTGCCTGCTATTTCGACAACCTTGTGATTCATAGCAAAGACTGGGATTCTCATCTTAAACACTTGACTAATGCGCTTGTTAGATTTAGAGAGCATGGGTTGACCGTCGGATCGAAGAAGTGTTTCTTGGGGTTTCCATCCATCAAGTATCTAGGCTATTCTTTGGGAGAGAATAAGTTGTCACCCCTTGGGGATAGAGTGAATGCCATTCAAGAGTTAACCTTACCTGCTACTAAGTCACAACTGCGATCCTTCATGGGTACTATGAACTTCTATAGGCAGTTTATTCCCAATTTTGCAGATCTTGCTAGTCCTTTAACAGATATGCTTAGGAAAGGATGTCCTAATAAACTGCAATGGACACTTGAGCTGGAGGAAAGGTTCCGTTCCCTGAAGAAAACCCTGGTTAACCAGCCTATTCTGAGGCTACCTAACTTAGAAAATACTTCTTATCTCAGGACTGATGCCAGCGGTGAAGGTCTGGGAGCTGCCCTTCTGCAGGAGGCTGATGGAGTGCTGATGTCTGTCTGCTATGCGAGTCGTAAGCTACTAGACTGGGAAAAAAAATTATTCTGCTATTGAGCGTGAGGGTTTAGCTGTGGTGTGGAGTATAGAACACTTCCGTAAGTATTTGTATGGTACAAAGTTCATCCTGCAAACTGATCATCAGCCACTGACCTATATTAAAAACATGCAGAATTCTAACAGGTTAATGAGGTGGGCCCTGGTTCTTCAGTCCTATGCCTTCAGAGTAGAGTACATAAAGGGTAAGGATAATGTCTTTGCAGACCTTCTTAGCAGATCCTAGGTCATGATTCACATCCCATCAAAGGAATACTTAAATACCTGATTTTATCTATATTCCATGTAATAAAGTTGGTGAGGGGGTATTGTCAGGAATATTGTGTCATATTGCTTTGATAGGTGTGAATAATCTGGTTAGGCTGTCTGATCATAGATGGCGTCGTTCATGAGAGCGAGTGTTGTGTGTGTGTGTGTGTGTGTGTGTGTGTATGCGTTGGTGAGTTTCAATTTTGGATTTGATGCTGTACGAGACTATGTGATACTGTACAGGTATGCGTGCTAGTGTAGATTGATTCATTTGAGCTTCAGATGGTTTGTTAGTGTAAGTGATAGTTGTATAATTCATTTCTTATTTTCTTTGAGGTGGGTGTTCGGGGTATCGAATGTTAATTTAGTGTGTTTTGACTTTTATGAATTATTGAGAGGTGATTTGGTAGAGGACTTAATTCAGTCAGTCAGTACATTCCCAGCACACGAGGATTACAGTCTCTTCAGCTACTAGTGAGTGTTGGTGCTACATATATTGAATTGCTTAAGAGTGAAGTATTAGTGATGGTGTCTGACAGTGATGATTTTCTTCTGTGATTGTATTTGTCAGTATCATAATACTTTACGTCTTTACGGTGTCAATTCCTAAGTGTTTTCTTTCTTTGCTTCCTAGCGGTGTAGCGTGTGTGTGCTGGGGGTCTGCCACCAGAGCTCTTACTTATGAATTTTGACCAGGATCTTGCCCATGATATATGCCAAGAATCTAACCTTAATCCGGTCCTGATGTGGCCATTTCGGTCTACCTGGTGCTTTGACCGAGTGGACCCATCCGTGTTAGAGTGTGGGCTGGTTCTGTTTGGTCTGAGGCGAGTGTAGGACTTGGATGAGGGAGAGCGTTGGTTACTCTTCGAGCCCTGCAGCTGTTGACGGGTCCAGGATCGGCATACAAGTACAGTGTGGTGACGCCAGGTTGCCTTGTGGGAGCCCTCACGTATAGTTCTCGGGGCTGTACTGCAGTTTCTCAGCCTGTGTGTGCCCGGACAGCCAGGAGTTCAAGTCAACCAGTGAAGAGGAGGGGGACTTCTATATTCATCATTCCCTTGCATTCCCTCTGGAGACCTAAGCCGTATTAGCCTACCTTAGGACAGCCAGGAGTACAAGTCAACCAGTGAAGAGGGGGGGGACTTCTATATTCATCATTACCTTGCATTCCTTTTTGAGACCTTAGCAGTAATGGCCTACTTTAGGACCCTCTCGTAGTCTACTTAAAGTTGTCATTCAAGTTGTCATTCATGTAGTCATACTTATTTGAAAGTTAATTAATTGACCACAAACTAATTAACCCTAAGATATTCACCACTGCACCCTTCTTTATAATGCGAATGTCTTGTAGTGTGAATTTGGGTGAATGGTGTGAATGTGTGGAAATGTTATGAGTTTCTTTTTCATTATTTGTAATATATATATTTTATAATATACTTTTGAGGTTATGTATTTTCTATCACTAATCCTTATTTTATGTAGGCTAAGAGAATGAGTTGTTAATTTATCGAGTGTATATCAAGTTACTCTGAAATCACGGAACCTACCTAGAATATCAAGTGATTTCCTTTACACTCACTCGCATAGAAAAAAAGAAAAGAAAAGAAATGTGCATGTTTTGTACACCTAACATTATAGAGTCTATGAATATCGTGGGTCACGGTGAGGCCGAAGAGGCGACAGGACTTTTGCCGCTGACTGTACAACGGTTATCTTGGGTTAGATTAGGTGAACATCATAGGCATCCAGATAAATTGTGCGCATCACCAGTTGTAATTTCAACCCCCCACCACTTAATTGTGCCCGCCGAACCATCACCATTCCTCCACACCATCAAATGTGGATCCAAGTCAGAGCTCCACCGATGCACTTTTGATGTTTTCCTCAAACTCTGAAAACCTTGTCACAATTAACCCACTGCTTTCTCACCGGCGGTGCTCTCGGCACACCTAGACACTATTCAGATTGCAATTGAGTCCGAACACCCCATCACACTTCCGAGAGGCCTGATCATCGCCAACTTGGAGGCCTTTGATGAGATACACACACCCCCCCCCCTTCCCCCCCAACACTCACTCCCCCACCCGGAACCCTCGGCTATAAGTAATCCTTGACCACCTAGAAAACAAAAATACAAAAAATAAAAACTATTAATCCTCATTTCGTTCCAAGATGTATTTGCTCAGAGTGCCGAAGATGTCTGATACAAGAACGTATTAGAACATTATATATATATATAACGTGCCGCCATCTGCCAATCATTCAGAAGAAAAAAAACATCCGAAGAGCTGAATAACAAAGGCAGGTCCGGATTCGTCAGCCCCTCAATCAGTATTTGGTCTTCTTCCCCCGTAGTTTTGGTAAATAATAAATAAGATGGATCAGTATAGTTTTGTGTCGACAATCGGCAGTTAATTTATGCCGCCCAAGTGTCCCCGTGTAGATGACTCCTTGGATTTCTTGTATAGCACAACAATCTTCACCCTAAACTAACAGGCTGGATATTGGCAAGTTCCTGTACACAGGCCCCACAGACAAAATGCCGCATTGTCAACGAGTAGTGGCCGACATACAAAATACATTTCATCACCTTCAGCTTCTGCAATGGAGCCACCACATGTTCCAAGGTAATGGATTTGGTTCTATATGACCTCACCTGGGAAATGTGTCTATCTAACTTGGGTGACGTCCTTGTATTCGGCCACAACTGGGAAGAACATTTAACTAGACTGGTAGAAATTATATCCTGCATCTGAGTCGCAGGATTTAAACTAATATCGTCAACATCTACTAGTACTGTACATCGACCAGACCATCAGTCACTTACCTAGGCCACTTCAGAACAAGGCATCTCCCCAGACCCAAACAAGCTAGAAGCGATTATCAATATCCAGCTCCCACCCGACATAAAAGGAGTCTGCATGTTCCTCGGTATATCGCCCTATTACCGTCGGTTTGTAAAATATTTGTCCACCATAAATTAACCTCTCAATGACCTTACCCAATATGGCGAGCAAACTATATTGACCCTAGAATGACTCAATTCCTTTTATACCATAAAATACGCCCTCACATCGTGGCCATTCCAAATTACTCCCAGTCGTTTTGGTTATATACCGACGTGTCACTCGTCAGTATAGGCGCCATGTTGTCTCAAACCATAGACAGGAGGACCCTCATACAGGTATCCATTACTCTGCCAACAAAAGAGATTGTCTAGAACTAATATTTACCCTCCAACACTTTCGAACATCACTTTATACTGTGGTTGCAGCAACCACAGTCACTATAATTATAAGATAACGAGAAACTTAAGTTCAATTTCGATATTCTGTACCAGCCTTGGACGTTCCACACCAATGCCAATGCCCTACTTCCCCCCCCCCCCCCTTCCGATCAATGACGACTATTGACGAGTCCAGATATGCGAAGTTACCTCACCCCAAGACGTTTCGCCCAAAGAGGCACTATTCGATGTCCGGGAGAACAAGAACCAGCCCTCTTAGCTTCCCCAAGCCATGTTTAAATCATTTCAAAGACTAGGGGATCATTTTGCTCACATAATTCAGCAGGGATCGGAGTTATGTCACTGGACTGATAATTCAATGGACCCGGATTCGAATCCCGATATATCAATGGGAAGATATTATTGGGATGGGAATTGTGCTATACAGTCTCAATCTCTAAAATTAAGCCCCCCCCCCTCGATGCTAACAATATAATTGGCTAGGGTAAACATGGGAAACATGGGAACGCACAAACGAACTCAATGAAACAGAAGCTCGAACAGCCATATGAACCTTTTGTGGTTGACTGCAACTATGTTGCTTATTTTCGCAGGATGTAAATTACTTCAAGTTGTATAACTGGACACGGAAATCTGCACCAGGCCTACTGACCCAAACGAGGCATATTGATTATGGTTATAATTGATTAGAAGTAGTCCTAAAAACATTGCAGATTATAAGAAATATATTAAGCAGGAGCCTTTATTACGAAAACCGTGTTGAGTATCTTTAAGTATGTTGTTTTCCTCTAAGTGATTTACGAGTTTGTCTCTTGAGTGTTTCTCGTATTTTACATACAACTGAGGTTAAGCTAGTTGGATGATAGTTACTAGGTAAGGATTTGCTGTTTTTTTTTTATCGGTGTTACGTTGGCGAGCTTCCGCTGATCAGGCATAGTCCCAGACGGTAAGGATTTATTGAAGAGTAATGTCTGGTTTGGAGAGTTCATACTTAGCTTCCTTTAAAACTCTGGCCAAGATTGTATCAGGCCCAGGTGACATTCTTATCACCGAATCCCACAACTGTTTCAAGATTTTAGAGAACTCAGACGATGAAGAGGAAACTGAAGTAATTCGGCCGGTTGGAGACTTGATGGAACGTGGCCAACTCACAGAGTTCTGCACCAGGGCACCTGAGACCAGGAAGCACTTCTGTATCCTGAGTGGTGGTTTAATTTATCTAAACATTTTAAAACTTCTCTTTCTGTAATGCTGATACTGCTTAGAATGTCATAATTAAATATCTGAGCCGACGATGCTGTAGGGATATTACTAAGATCTTCTGTTGTAAAAACTGATGCAAATAAGGTGTTGAGAGCATTACTCATATTTTCTTCATCTTTAGTGTAATCTCCTTTCTCAACGACTAATGGTCCAATCCTTGAAGTCACTACTTTCTTCTTCCTGATGTAACTATAAAATGCTTTCAGGTTTGTCATACTTTGATTTCCAACATGTAGTGCTAACATGTTTTTACTTTGTTTGCTTAACTTTTTGGCTTTGCGTCCTAGATCATGGGTATCTGAGATTTGTAATCTATCATGAGCTTGTTTTTAGCAAGCAGACAGTCTGCAATGTCTTAGGCCTAGTATTATGTACTGATCTTCGATTTTTTTAATGGTATACACTCATGTACTGCATTCGAGTAAGTGGAGGTGAAAATATGCATGATTGGTTTAGATCATCATTGTTAATAATAGAACTCCAGTCGATTTCCTTAAGTATTGCTCCAAGTTTACGAAAGTTTGCTCTTTGGAAATTTGGGACCTTCTTTTTTCTGGTATTGAGTTCATTGCTATTGAATTTTAAATGGAAAGTGATCGTACGATGGTTACTATTACTGAATTCATCACCAATATTCAAGTTCTCTATTAATTCTTCGTTTGTTGCAAGTACAAGGTCAAGAACGTTATTACCACTGGTCGGCGATCGAACAAATTGATAGAGAGAATCAGAATCTGAATCAGAATCTTTATTTCCATTTATATAATGGTTATTCTTTTAATTATGTACAATGGCTCACATTGAAATAGATAATATATAATACATACAGGAGTATACTGTGTGACGCACCCAGTGCGTTGCAACGCAACCTGATTGTACTCCTTGGTACTCGAATGTACCGCCCGTGATCTGGCTACCGTCAGCCGCTATGTATATTGAGTGTGACAACTTATAACTATGTTCTTTGTATCTCTGCAAAGGTCTCGTCATGTGCTAACCAGTGGTGGGTTTTGTTTTAAGCCATGTCGAGACCTTCCATTTAATATGTAGTATCAATAGAGAAGTTGATAGATAAGACAATGGGAGTTCAGAGAGAGAGAGTGAGTTAGGCTTCAGAGCAAGATGGTAGCAACGCGCCACGCTGCCGGCCGGGTGGTTGCCAGACGTATGGACTGGTTGGCGGCCCTGCGCTTATAGCTAGGCGCGACAGGGTTGGTAGTCCATTGTTGCCTGCCTACGCTGTTTGGGCTGGGCCCATGTTGTCGTACAGCACATTGCCTGGAGGCTGGCTGCATGTTCCATGACCAGGTTGCCTAGAACCTTTGAGATTCTAACATCCCTTGCCCTCTCTCCCAACTTCTCACGGTTGCACTCTTTCTCTCTGACGACATTACTCTCATTTCATTCTTCTCTCTCTATTTAAATGCATAACCTTCCCTTGAGGTCCTAAAGGAGTTTCAGCACTCACCTCTCGTATTACTCTTAGGACAAGCATATATTTACATGTATTAGATTTAAGGGGTTAATGTGAACAGCGATCTTCTTGATGAGGATAGTTGGTGAACGTTCTACATGTTCACGAGTTATATGCCCCGCTCATCATCCCATTTGTGACTAGACTGGTGCCATGTGTAAGAGCCCGACCATGCCCAGGAGTTGTCTGTAGAGGGACGAAGACTTAGCCTTGATTTGCATACCGAGCCAGGAGCGAGTGTAGCACCCGAGACTACAGCTCGCTCGTAGTGCCGGTATAGTAGAGTAACGTAATTTATCTGTCCTTGTGTTCTCTACAGTCTTTTCCTGGGTTCTCGCTTTCGGTGCTGGGACTCGTTGTTCCTGTGACTTGGCCTGCTAGCTAGAACACATGGGGATGATGAGTGGGATATATCTTTATTTTACTATGCATTGCAGTTCTCTTTAACCCATAATTAGCGGCGAGCAACATAAGTCGAGTTAAATAAAGCTGGACTATGTGGCGGCGCTCGACATAACTCGAGTGGCAATTTCAGCACGTAATGTGGCTGAGAGAGAGAGACAAGTGGTGGCAGGAGACTAGCGAGCGTATGACTGCTCCAGACCACCGCAGCGAACCTACTGACACAAATCTCAGCTCCCTCCTCCCTCTCTCACTCGCTACATACTCAATTATGTACTGAAAGTACCGAATTACCTGCTTTTTGCACTCGCGTTGCACGGTTATTGCAAGAAAACTATCCATCATACAAGGATCGTTATGGTGTCATTCGAAAGCTCTGTTTATGCCCTTTCAGGGATAGGTACTTGTTTTACGTTCTGGGTCTTATTTAGGCATGAAAATGATCACGTAAACAGCCCTATTTTGGCTAAAAACACCCCGCTGTGCGGTACACATAAATAAACCGCATAGGCCGCTCGTAAGGTGTTAAGTATATGTATGTAACACTTTACAATACACATTACTCACACACAAGACAACACTATTAATACTTTCATGTATCAATTAACTGCACTGTCGTTTTGCTGCTGTGTCCGGAGTTCTGTTGCGTAGGGCGCATACAGACTCGGAGGGGAGACAGAGTGAGAGAAGCGAAGTAGCCTATGCGGTAGTAGGCTACCGGCGCAGTACTGTTGCCTGCAACATTTTAGTTATTCCAAGTATAGATTCATTATTATAATAAGTGACTACTGTTTATGTTCCTCCCATGTGTATTATTAGGTATCTACTGGATCATGAACATCTTGTATGCTACATGCTAGTGCATGTTAGTAGGGGACAGTTAGTGTAGTGCACACGCTTTCAAGTAGGCGTGTACATTTGTCATTTAGCATTTCACTGTCATACCTTTAGCCTGCTTCTATTCTACATTATTAGAGGCTTAATATTAACGTAGTTTCTTGAGTATTGCATTTCTTTAGTAATAACGTAACCTATAAATGTCTGAGGGAGTTTAGCCTCATAGCCTACCCCTGTTGTACACTTTCGCCGAGTTAAGGTACCTCGTTACCGTAGACGATAACTCTGTAGGGCGTTGGTGCTTTTGTTGACTGGAGCATATAGTATTTGGGACTGGAATCGAGCGTGTCGTTGTCACTTAAGCCATTTCTGTCCTACGATCAAGAATCCCGAATATGTATTGCCGATCCAGCCGTAACAAAATGGCGACCTTGCACAAGATTCAGTAGTATCCTATCACATGTTTTTTGGAGAACTATTCTATGCTACCTAGTAGAGCTGGCTAGAATTTTCTTGCATATTGGATGAATTTTTATTGTGTCATTATTGTATTGGTGGACTTGCAGATTGTTTCGTTAGGTGTCTAGAGTAGAGTCATTCAAGCATCTTTAACATTTTGTGAGTCGAGACTGCAATTAGTAATAAGCACTTTTTTTTTTTTATGAACAGCAATTGTATAACCAGCACTATGTCTAATGACTCATCATTTACGGGGGAGGATAACACGGTACAGCCTAGTGACCAGCAAGTACAGCAGATATTTAGGGAGGGGAGTGTTATAAGTGGAGAGAGGGATGCCCGGGCATTTTTGCAGACACCTTTGACCGAACAGCGCCTGCAGGCTATTGATTGTTACGGTCTTCGCTGTTTAGCCACAGTTTTGGGGCGGGACTGTCCTGACAGTTGGCCCAAGAAGAATTTGGTGGCATGTTTGTTGGGTGATGGCGATGGGGCGGTGGGTGGAGTGGGGTCTTGGGGGGTTCCCTCCAAGCCTCCCTTCCACTCTACCCCTGAGCTGGGCCCTCAGCCAGCGAGTCTTAGCACGATGCAGCAGGAGGGTTCTCAATGGCAAGCTGGCTTACCCGTAAACACGTCTCGGTGTGGATCCCCCATTTTGTGCTCTCCCCCCCCAGGCCTGTCTCCTGAGATGTTATTTCAGCTAGAACTAGCTAAGCTTAAGTTGCAAGAGAGTCAACAGGCTAGTATAGAACAGATTAAGCTGCAGGAGCCTCAGATACAACAGGCTAGTATAGAACAGATTAAGCTGCAGGAGACTCAGATACAACAGGCTATTATAGAACGGATTAAGCTGCAGGAGACTCAGATACAACAGGCTAGTATAGAACGCATAGAGGTTGCTAGAATCCAAGCCAATCAGGATGCAACCAGGTACCAGGCTGAAATGGATGTCGAGAAGTCTAGAGTAGAGACCACGGGGCGTCATCTCGGTGGTGGGCACCGGGTTACAGACTCACTTTCGCATTTAATTAAGTTAGTACCCGCATTTGATGAGACAGCAGTGACTGAGTTTTTTGCTCGTTTCGAAAAGAAGTGTCGTGAGTATGACTGGCCGGAGGTTAAATGGGCAGCATTAGTTTCATCACGTCTAGTGGGTAAGGGGTTGAAAGCCTACGATGCACTGTCACTGGACGAGAGTGTCGTGTATGGACTGGTGAAGGAGGCTGTGCTCCGGGCCTACGAACTGCAACCCGAAACTTATAGATTGAAGTTCCGTGGCGTGAATAAGAAGAGCGACGTCAGTTTTATGGAGCACGCACGGGACTTAACCCGGCAAGCGCGATAGGCCTCACGGAAGGCTTCCTATAGGGAACGCGATAGGCCTCACGGAAGCAAGACCATAAAAAAAGCCTTCCAAAAAAAAAAAAGGGCCTATCAAAACAAAGGAATTTGTCTCTACGTGAGATAATTCCCCTCCAGTACTCATCCATGTAAATCTCACCCACCCCCCTCCCCTCCTTCCCCACCTTATTCCCCCCTCCCTCCCCTCCTCAATTATCACCTATTTTTCCTCTTATTATCATCATTTATCGGTTATTTTTCTCTCCCGCGATAATGTAGCACAAGTGGGTTGCAGAAAAGATCGTTATGTAACACCCAGACACCGGCCCACACCGCCCCGCTCGTCTCAGTTACCTCACAGACAGCGAGAGAGGAGGGTTGCCTGTGGCTCTCTCTCGCCTGAGATTATGACCGGGTGGCCAATATCTTCGTTTTTCACCACCCAAATGCTTTTCCCACTTATTTTAGCACTCTTGAAGGTTCATATATACATCATATATGTAAAATAAAAGCATACCGAAAACAAATAATGCTCTATATTGTAAATATAACGAATTCTGTCAGAATCCAAGGCTAGAAATGCACAAATAACTACCCTAGCCCCTAGGTCTATTTCGCGCTTGTCAGGTTAACAGATGCATGTAATAACTGGTTTCGGTCCGAGCACGCAGAGTCGGCTGAGGAAATTAAGCAACTTTTCTATCTGGAACAGTTTTACAAATGTACTGGAACCGATCTAACGCTGAACATTAAGGAAAAATGTCCCAAGACAGTAGAGGAGGCTGCCAAGATGGCAGACCTCAGATTATCATTGATTCGTGGTTGCGGTGCCGCTCAGAGGGCTGAGTCAGGGCAGAAGGGGCGCTATACCCCACCCACCAGAGTTTTCGATAATAACAAATCCTATGACACACATAACCACACTAAAAGCATTGCACCTAATAACACCTACAAACACAAGCCTCTCCCGTTTACTAAAGGTCAGGCCCCTTCTTCGCCCGCACAAGGGAAGAAGCCCATTGGGGATGTGAAATGTTACAAATGTCAGAAGCTAGGCCATTATTCACGTGAGTGCCCTAGTAACACTCCCGCTAAGCCGGTGTCATTGGTTCACAGTATCGGTGTGTCTCTGAAGGCTGCAGCAACTGCCCGGGGTAGGTTGTCAGCAGCTGAGGCACACGCGGTAAAGAAGTGTACGGAAGGCTCGACACCTGTCCGGGACACTTTCTGTAGCCATCGGGGACACGGGTTTGTGAGCTGGGGGAGTGAACTATGGAGGGTTGACTTGCTGAGGGATACGGGGGCTTCGCAAACTTTGTTGAGGAACTTCACAGGGAAACCGATAAATGAGGCCAGAGTTGTTGTGGTGCAGGGTATAAATGCTACGAGGTCATACCCACTTGTGAGGTTGGAGTTGAGAGTGGGAGAGGTGTGCAGGGAGCTGGATGTAGGGATCGTTGAGTGTTTGCCAGTTGAGGGCGTCGACCTTCTTCTCGGCAACGACTTTGCGGTGCCCACTTCCGGGACTCCACCCTTAGTCGTTGCCGAGAGGGCGGCCGACGTGGATGGTGAGAATCGGGAATGGGTTGGGAGGTGCCAACAGGATGAGATGGCCTGTGTGGTAACCTGATCTCGCTCTGCGGCTCCTGCACAGCCTAGCACTCAACCTCGGGGACAGTGGAGGAAGGATCAGGAGAAGGTTGCTAAGGGCAGGAAAAGGGACATTGATTTTGCTGCACTTCTCGGTGATTCGGTACTTGGACCTATAATAAACACGGGAGTTGACTCTGGCCCAGATATGGTGTGTAACAAGGCAGAGTTGGGTAAGACTTCGCGTGAGGCAAGAGCTGTAGCGAGAGCCACTAAGGCAGTAGAGCCTACTAGCCGGGGTAATGTCTTATTACAAAACCATCTTGATGCATTGACGCCCGGGGACATTAGTGAGCAGCAGCTGCAAGACGCTAGCCTAGCTCGTTATAGCAATGGTGCCATAGAGTTGGAGGAAGATGGGGATGCGAAGCCGGGAGATTTCTTTAGGCTCAACAGGATATTGTACCGCAGATTTCTAGACCCCAAATCGAAGTGGGAGGGCGGTGCGAGGGTAGTAGACCAGGTGGTTGTTCCAAATAAGTATAGAGAGTCCTTATTGTGTCTGGTGCATGATGTGCCGGTGGCGGGTCATTTGGGGGTAACAAAAACATTGGCGGCATTGGGCAGGTTTTTCTGGTGGCCTGGGGTCAAGGCTGATGTCTGTGCATGGGTGGCTGGGTGAGCGACCTGCCAGACGACGGGGAAGCCTAACCAGACAATCCCGAAGGCACCTTTGTTTCCCATACCTGTCACCGGGCCTCCGTTCAGCAAAGTTGTAGTAGATTTGGTTGGCCCTTTCCCACCTACTAGTAGTGGCAATAAATTCCTGTTGACAATCATGGATGTGGCTACGAGATACCCGGACGCATACCCCATGAGAAACGGCTCGGCAAAGGCAGTTGTTAGAAACTTATTATTGTTCTGTTCCCGTTATGGATTTCCACGTGAGGTGCAGTCAGACCAGGGGAGCAATTTTACATCCAAATTGTTCAAGCAAACCCTTCAGTTGCACGGTATATGTTCTGTAGTGTCGTCAGCCTACCATCCCGAGAGTCAGGGAGTCTTGGAGCGGTGGCACTCGACCCTGAAGAGTATGCTACGCTGTTACTGTGCAGAACATGACACTGATTGGGATTTGGGTCTGCCGTATGTTCTGTTCGCTGCACGTGAAGTCCCAGGAGAGAGCCTGGGGTTCAGTCCAAATCAGCTAGTCTTTGGCCATAATGTGAGAGGACCTATAAGTATGGTGAAAGAGATCTGGGAGGGCGAAGAGAAGCCGGGGTCTGTACTTAAATATGTCCTTGAGAGCCGGGAGAGACTTATAGGTTGCATGGCAGCGGCAGGTAATAACTTGGTTAATGCACAGGCGGTCATGAAGCACCAGTATGACGCCAAGGTGAAGCTTCGGGAGTTTTCGGTGGGTCAGGAGGTAATGTTGCTTTTACCTTTGCCTGGACACCCCCTTTCTGCCAAGTTCATTGGGCCGTATGTGGTGGCTAAGAAACTGTCCGACCTTGATTATCTCGTTGCAACACCTGACCGTAGGAAAAAACATCAGTTATGTCATGTTAACCTCATGAAAGAGTATGTGAGACGCCCCTCAGAGCCTCTCACTGTCCCTGTGCTGGCCTGCAGCGGCCAGGGTGGAGAAGGAGGTGGGGACAGTCATGCTGCTGAGGAGGATAGCTGGGACTGTGTCATTTCCGTGGAACAGTGGGCGGGGAATACTGAACAAGAGGCTAGGCAAGCTGTAAGTCACCTGCCGGAGCACCAGGGTGCTGCTGTCCTAGGCCTGTTCAGGTCATACCCCTCTGTTTTCGCCGAACACCCAGGTCTCACTACTCAGGTAACGCACGACGTGGACGTCGGTGATAATGTGCCCTTCAAGTCAGTGCCCTACCGTGTGCCCCCGGTAAAGTTGCCAGCTTTACGGGAGGAGTTAAAGTACATGGTTGAGAGAGGGATGATCACTGAAGGTTATGTGAAGTGGACATCACCCGTCACGTTGCAGCCAAAACCTGACGGCAAGGTGCGGTTCTGCATAGATTTTCGTAGGCTAAATGGCTTGACCACTACCAACCCTTACCCTTTGCCTCGAGTTGACGACAGCGTGGACAAGATAGGGAATGCAAAGTATCTTACTAAAATTGATCTTGTAAAAGGTTACTGGCAAGTACCCCTGTCGGACCGAGCTAAGCAAGTTTGTGGTTTTGTGGTAGATGGCAAGACCTACCAATGTAACGTAATGCCTTATGGGCTTAAGAACGCACCTGCCACGTTTCAGAACCTGATGAACGATATTTGTGACGAAATCCCTAACTGCACGGTCTACCTTGATGACGTGATAGTATATGATGACGATTTTGAAAATCACCTATGGCACTTAGAGACCCTGTTTGGGAAGTTGCACGATGCTGGGCTGGTGGTGAACCTGAGGAAGTGCGAGTTTGTAAAGGCTACTGTGCAGTATCTTGGCTTTGTGGTCGGGTTAGGCCGGGTGTGCCGCCCCCTGAGCAAGATACAGGCTATCAATATGTTTCCCAGGCCCACCACTAAGCGCCAGGTCATGCGGTTCCTAGGTATGATAGGCCTAGGCGCTTCCTAGGCGCTTCATCCGGGGATACTCTACTGTCTTAGCACCGTTAACTGATCTACTGTCGAAGTCAGTGAAGTTCTGTTGGGCTGCGGAGTGTCAGAGGGCTTTCGACCTAGTCAAGCACCTGCTGTGTACACATCCGATTTTGAGGGCCCCAGACTTCTCCAGGAGTTTTCAGCTGGCGACTGATGCCAGCGGTGTGGGTGCCGGGGCAGTGTTACTGCAGACTGATTCCGAGGGCTTGGAACACCCAGTGAGCTTCTTTTCTCGCAAGTTTTATTCGGCACAAAGGAATTACTCGACTATAGAGAAGGAGCTTCTGGCTATCGTTTTGTCGCTCAAACATTTCGAAGTTTATGTTCCAGCCTACGGCCCGGTAGTGACGATTTATACGGACAATCATCCCTTGAAATTCCTAAATCAGTTTCACAATCGGAATATGCGGTTGACCAGGTGGTCCCTAATGCTCCAAGACTATAATCTCAACATTCAGCATATTGCCGGGAGTGAGAACGTGATAGCAGATTGTCTATCAAGGGTTGATGATCCAAGATAGTCGTGCACGGTGTGTGGGTTGAGCAGGAGTAAAATTAGGCTATCATAACGCCGTCCAAAAAGATTATAAAACAATAAAAAAAACAGAAAACTCTTTTTTTTTTTTTTAGTTTTGTAAGTCTTTATTGTTGTAGCATGATGCATGCGATATTGTGTTTTATGTATAATTCACACTTCAGTTGTTGTGCACCTTTTGCAATTAGTGGCAGCTAAGGGTAGCAGGTCGGTTGGTTGCCTGTCAGATTTTGATAATGCTTCTAAGGTCGATTATCTAAAATCTTGGGGGGGCTGTGACGCACCCAGTGCGTTGCAACGCAACCTGATTGTACTCCTTGGTACTCGAATGTACCGCCCGTGATCTGGCTACCGTCAGCCGCTATGTATATTGAGTGTGACAACTTATAACTATGTTCTTTGTATCTCTGCAAAGGTCTCGTCATGTGCTAACCAGTGGTGGGTTTTGTTTTAAGCCATGTCGAGACCTTCCATTTAATATGTAGTATCAATAGAGAAGTTGATAGATAAGACAATGGGAGTTCAGAGAGAGAGAGTGAGTTAGGCTTCAGAGCAAGAGGGTAGCAACGTGCCACGCTGCCGGCCGGGTGGTTGCCAGACGTATGGACTGGTTGGCGGCCCTGCGCTTATAGCTAGGCGCGACAGGGTTGGTAGTCCATTGTTGCCTGCCTACGCTGTTTGGGCTGGGCCCATGTTGTCGTACAGCACATTGCCTGGAGGCTGGCTGCGTGTTCCATGACCAGGTTGCCTAGAACCTTTGAGATTCAAACATCCCTTGCCCTCTCTCCCAACTTCTCACGGTTGCACTCTTTCTCTCTGACGACATTACTCTCATTTCATTCTTCTCTCTATTTAAATGCATAACCTTCCCTTGAGGTCCTAAAGGAGTTTCAGCACTCACCTCTCGTATTACTCTTAGGACAAGCATATATTTACATATATTAGATTTAAGGGGTTAATGTGAACAGCGATCTTCTTGATGAGGATAGTTGGTGAACGTTCTACATGTTCACGAGTTATATGCCCCGCTCATCATCCCATTTGTGACTAGACTGGTGCCATGTGTAAGAGCCCGACCATGCCCAGGAGTTGTCTGTAGAGGGACGAGGACTTAGCCTTGATTTGCATACCGAGCCAGGAGCGAGTGTAGCACCCGAGACTACAGCTCGCTCGTAGTGCCGGTATAGTAGAGTAACGTAATTTATCTGTCCTTGTGTTCTCTACAGTCTTTTCCTGGGTTCTCGCTTTCGGTGCTGGGACTCGTTGTTCCTGTGACTTGGCCTGCTAGCTAGAACACATGGGGATGATGAGTGGGATATATCTTTATTTTACTATGCATTGCAGTTCTCTTTAAGTATATGTATGTAACACTTTACAATACACATTACTCACACACAAGACAACACTATTAATACTTTCATGTATCAATTAACTGCACTGTCGTTTTGCTGCTGTGTCCGGAGTTCTGTTGCGTAGGGCGCATACGGACTCGGAGGGGAGACAGAGTGAGAGAAGCGAAGTAGCCTATGCGGTAGTAGGCTACCGGCGCAGTACTGTTGCCTGCAACCTTTTAGTTATTCCAAGTATAGATTCATTATTATAATAAGTGACTACTGTTTATGTTCCTCCCATGTGTATTATTAGGTATCAACTGGATCATGAACATCTTGTATGCTACATGCTAGTGCATGTTAGTAGGGGACAGTTAGTGTAGTGCACGCGCTTTCAAGTAGGCGTGTACATTTGTCATTTAGTATTTCACTGTCATACCTTTAGCCTGCTTCTATTCAAGAGGCTTAATATTAACGTAGTTTCTTGAGTATTGCATTCCTTTAGTAATAACGTAACCTATAAATGTCTAAGGGAGTTTAGCCTCATAGCCTACCCCTGTTGTACACTTTCGCCGAGTTAAGGTACCTCGTTACCGTAGACAATAACTCTGTAGGGCGTTGGTGCTTTTGTTGTCTGGAGCATATAGTATTTGGAACTGGAATCGAGCGTGTCGTTGTCACTTAAGCCATTTCTGTCCTACGATCAAGAATTCCGAATATGTATTGCCGATCCAGTCGTAACACCTGTCAAATTTAAAATTAATAACATATATGCAGAGATAAATAAGTACTTACATCCGAGTTTTGTTTATGACTAAAGTTGATTATTTAAGAGATATAATTTCAGTTGTTTGCTAAAGATGGATATGGAACTAGCGTCCCTTAAGTGATGTGGAAGACCGTTCCAAAATTTAGGCCCAGCCACCTGAAGAGATCTAGTGCCTAAACATGTATTAGATTTAGGAACATACAGTTGTTGTTGTTGTCTGGTATTAACAGTGCATATGTCACTTACAGTAGGCAGTTGAAATAGCCAGTTAGGTAATGTTTTATTGATTATACGATAAACTGCTAATCCCTTATCAAACTTGTATTTATTTTTTATATTAAACCATTCCAGTTCCCTCATATATGGTGTTACATTTTTTTTTTTTTTTTTAAAGAGACAATGAACGGAGGAAGGAAAAACACAGATAAAACAAAAAGGTCCATGTGCCTAACGGCATCCTCCATTCATAAAATGTTTGTAACAACTGGATTTAAACATTTGTAGATTGTAAGTTTGTGGAAAGCAATTCGAGGGAAGTGAATTCCAAAGAGTAGTAGTTCTAGGGATAAATGAATTTTGATAAGCAGAAGTTCTGCATTGTGGAGGAGAAAGTATAAATTCATGGACGCTCTCAGCTGCCCTAGTTCTACGGGGAAAGATGTGGAGAGGCGGCACAATTGAAGCAAGTTCCTCGGAACAATTGCTGTGAAAATATCTGTAGAATAATGCAAGGGATGCAACGTTTCTTTGTATGGATAATGTAGGAAGGTCCTGTGTGATTGCAGGGTTATTGATTAATCTAATAGCTTTATTTTGAATTTTGTCCAACTGCCTCAATGCAACCACTCCACTTCCACTCCACAGAGGTGAACAGTAATCCATCTGAGAACGCACATGACTTTTATATATTACGGCCAACTGCTCGTCAGTGAAGAATTCTCGAACTCTGTACAGGAGTCCCAGTTTTTTAGAGGCATTCTTAGCAATGCTTCTAACATAATGTGTCCAGCTCAAATTAGTAGTTAATGTTACACCGAGAATGTCAATACAAGGGGAAGTGGGAATATTTACATCATTACAAAATATATGGGAGTCAGTGAGATTCTGTCGGTTAGAAAATTGAATGTACTTGGTTTTCTGTGCATTAAAGGAAACTAGATTCTTTTGTCCCCATTCCTTAATTCTAGAAAGGTCCTGGTTCAGAGAAATTGCAGTGTTTATTTTTGAATTTATAAGATCGGGTTGGGTGAAAGAATTGGTAAATTTGAAGGAACTGTGGAGTGTTGAGTCATCTGCATAGGAATGTATTGGATTATGAGTGGTAGATATGAGATCATTGATATGAATGAGGAACAGAGTTGGGGCCAAAACTGATCCCTGGGGAACACCAGCATTTATTGAGTGAAATTGAGAATAAAGGCCATCTACCATTATACATATTTTTCTGTTATGAAGATAAGAAGAAATTAGTGGAACTAATGATGCAAGGCCGTAGTGTGACATCTTCGACAATAAGGATTGATGCCAGACTCTATCAAATGCCTTTGATATATCCAGTGCTATTGTATGTGTTTCACCATGTTGGTCTGTAGCTTGGTTGATTTGATGCGTAAGAAGGCAAAGAATGTCTGCAGTTGATCGACATCGTCTAAAACCATATTGCCTATCACTGATTAATTTATTATTCTCAAGATGCTTAATTATGTGATTATTTAATATAATTTCTTTACCAAGAGTGGAAGTTATAGCTATTGGTCTGTAGTTTGATGGATCTGAAGAGGCACCTTTTTTAGGAACTGGATGGATGTTTGTTTCTTCCCAGGGTATTGGGAAGCATGAGGTATGAGTACATAGACGGAAAATGTTTGCCAATACAGGAGCGAGCACCAAGGAGCAATTCTTAAGTATTATTGGAGGAATTTCATCTGGACCAGGAGCCTTATCTACTGAGAGATTCTGCAAAATAGTTTTGACATGTCTGGTGTGGATCTTAACCCCTAACTATCGGCGCGCAACATAAGTCGAGTATAATAAATCTGGACTATCTGGCGGCGCGCGATATAGGTCGTGTGGCAATTTCAGCACGTAATGTTGCTGAGAGAGAGAGACAAGTGGTGGCAGGAGAGTAGCGAGCGTATGACTGCTCCAGACCACCGCGGAGAACCTACTGACACGAATCCCACCTCCTCCCTCCCTCTCTCACTCGCTACATGCTGAATTGTATGGGGAAAGTACCGAATTACATGCATTTTGCACTCGTGTTGCGCGGTTGTTGCAAGAAAACTAGCGGTCATAAAAGGATCGTTGTGGTGTCATTGGAAAGCTCTGTTTATGCCCTTTCAGGGATAGATACTTGTTTTACGCTCTGGGTCTTATTTAGGCATGAAAATGATCACGTAAACAGCCCTATTTTGGGTAAAAACACCCCGCTGGTGGCTACATATTATATACCGCCTAGGCCGCTCTTAACCCTTAATTAGCGGCTCACCACATAAGTCGTATTTAATAAAGCTGGACTATGTGGCGGCGCTCGACATAGGTCGAGTGGCAATTTCAGCACGTAATGTTGCTGAGAGAGAGAGACAAGTGGTGGCAGGAGAGTAGCGAGCGTATGACTGCTCCAGACCACCGCGGCGAACATACTGACACGAATCCCAGCTCCCTCCTCCCTCTCTCACTCGCTATATAAGGAATTGTATCGGGAAAGTGGCTAATTACATGCTTTTTGCACTCGCGTTGCACGGTTATTGCAAGAAAACTAGCCATCATAAAAGGATCGTTATGGTGTCATTCGAAAGCTCTGTTTATGCCCTTTCAGGGATAGGTACTTGTTTTACGTTCTGGGTCTCATTTAGGCATGAAAATGATCACGTAAACAGCCCTATTTTGGCTAAAAACACCCCGCTGGGCGGTACATATAAATAAACCGCATAGGCCGCTCGTAAGGTGTTAAGGTGTTAAGTGAGGGAATTTCAGGCGAATTAAAATTAAGTACAGGGACATCTTGATTTGTTTCATCTAAGGTTGAGTTGGTGGAGAAAATATCCGCAAGAAGGTTAGCTTTACCTCGTGGGTCACTTACAAGATTGCCAGTCGGAGATTTTAATGGTGGAATGGATGAAGCAGTAGTGAAGTTGGATTTGAATGAGTTAAGAGTAGACCAAAATATTTTGTTATCATTTGGATTATTTAGAAGTTTATTTGCCTGCTTGTGGAGAAAGTTTGATTTAGTTAGGTTTAATACAGTTTTGGCATGATTTCTGATGTTTCTAAAGTAATTAAAGGCTTCATGTGTTTTTGATCTTGTGTATGCATTGTAGGCTATTGCTTTTTGTTCAGTTACTCTAGCACAATTATGGTCATACCATTTAGGTGAATTAGATCTTTTACTTTACTTTTGATGAGGAATAAAAGTTTCCATTCCAATTTTTACAAAATCTTGTATGTGGCTCAAGGTGGAGTGTGCATCATTAGAAAATAAAGAGGTCCAGGGAATATCAATAAAGTAACCTTGAAGACCCTCCCAGTCTGCCCTATCGTAATGCCATTTAGTCACCAAAACAGGTTCAGAGTGGGAAGGTGTGGTAGGTGATAGACAGGTGGCCTGTATCAGACAGTGATCAGAAGATCCAAGCGGGGACCTCACTGTACCATCATAATTTTCTGAATTGGTTGTTAAAAATAAGTCCAGTAGGTCCACATTTTTTTTTTTTTTTTTTTTTTTCTATATTCCAACTACTCCCTCTCGGGCATAGGCTGAGAGCCTGTACATTCCACCGCCCAACACGGTGAAGCCCGTGAGGTCTTGTTCCAGTCTGGGGAGTGAGACATGCGAAGCATCCATCATGGCTCGAAGCAGCTCCATCTCTGAAGCGGCCGGTTGCTTCGCTCAAGTGCTTCACCGTCTCACCCTCCAGACTCAGACCCTCACTCTCAGAACGCCACCTATTGAGCAGTGAACTCACTAGGCATTGTCCCCCTGTAACATATTTTGAATATGGGAATATTCATACAGTGTTATTTAATCAGGGAACAACGAGGGTATTTTTTTGGCATTTCGGTGGGCTTTGTGGTAATGCACTGATACTAGGTACAGCACAAATTCAATCCCAATAATATCTTCCCATTGACATATCGGGATTTGAACCCGGGTCCATTGGATTACCAATCCAGTGGCATGACCACTCCACCACACCTCCCCTGGTCATATTTAGCACCTCCTAGTGCCACCTTTGCGGCAAAGTTTTGGTAGTTTCTGCACACGTTGTAACTGTGTTAAATTTGTTGTACCCCATATTTGTATACCATAATTTATTATACTCAAGACCAGTGATTGTATTACAGCAATCCTCAAGCACTTATTTAGATTATCCTTAATGCGATTGATGTACATTAACATACCAAAAATCCTCTTGTTCATTTCACTAATATGTGTGTCAAACTGCATATATTTATCAAAATATATACCCAGATTCTTTAGAGAGTTACTTGGTAAAATATAGGTGCCGTCAACCTGTATGGAAGTGTCACAGGGTATACGTGATAAGAGTCCTCTGGTACCAATAAACATACATCCAGTCTTTTTAGTGTTTAACATTAAACCATTCATATGAAAATACGTTTTTACACGGTTTAACCCTTAACTAGCGGCGCGCAACATAAGTCGAGTATAATAAATCTGGACTATCTGGCGGCGCGCGACATAGGTCGTGTGGCAATTTCAGCACGTAATGTTGCTGAGAGAGAGAAACAAGTGGTGGCAGGAGAGTAGCGAGCGTATGACTGCTCCAGACCACCGCGGCGAACCTACTGACACGAATCCCACCTCCTCCCTCCCTCTCTCACTCGCTACACACTGAATTGTATGGGGAAAGTACCGAATTACATGCATTTTGCACTCGTGTTGCGCGGTTGTTGCAAGAAAACTAGCGGTCATAAAAGGATCGTTGTGGTGTAATTGGAAAGCTCTGTTTATGCCCTTTCAGGGATAGATACTTGTTTTACGCTCTGGGTCTTATTTAAATATGAAAATGATCATGTAAACAGCCCTATTTTGGGTAAAAACACCCCGCTGGGCGGTACATATAAATAGACCGCTAGCCCGCTAATAAGGTGTTAAGGTTTCTTCACTTCTGTGAATAAGATTTTAAATATTTTCAATGCTACCTGTGTGTACAAATTGAGTATCGTCAGCATACTGTATGATTTGACAATCTGGAATGTAGTGCGAGAGATCATTTACATATATTATAAATAATAATGGAACTAGTACAGATCCCTGTGGGACTCCATATGAGATTTCGAGCTTTTCAGAAATATGATTTACAATGCGAACAGATTGTGTTCTCTTCTCTAAATAACTTTTGATCCAAAAAGGGCCAATTCTTAACTTGATTCATTTATTAATTAGTATATCATGGCTGACACTATCAACTGCCTTCGATAGGTCACATAGAGAGACTAAAGAGACTTTTCTTTTTCTTCTGCTCTCATTTGGAAGGACCATATTACCAGTCTTGCTAAGGCAGCCTCCCAGAAGCTGGGTGTGCTCAACCGCCTTAGGGGGGTTCTTTTCCCCTGCACAGCTTCTTGCTCTGTACAGGGGCATAGTGCGCCCTTGTATTGAGTATTGTTCACATGTGTGGGGAGGTTCCTCTCACACCGCTCTTCTAGACAAAGTTGAAAGGAAGGCCTTTCGTATCATTAACTCCCGTCCACTCACCAACTCTCTGCAATCTCTCTCTCTCCGCCGCAATGTTGCATCTCTCTCGCTATTCTATCGCTACTATAATAATCAGTGTTCCTCAGAGCTATCCCAGTGCATACCACCTCCTTTACGTAGGGCACGTGGTACCCGTCTTGCAACTCAATCCCACCCCTACTCTGTGCAACTCTCCAACCCAAGAGTGAAACGTTACTCTCAAACTTTCTTCTACTCAACAGCTGAGCTCTGGAACTCTCTCCCAGAATCAGTCTTTCCCTCTTCCTATGACTTAAATTGCTTCAAACTCTGTATGTCCAGGCATTTTGGCTCGAACGTCCCTTGATTTTGGCCCTGTCACTCTTTCAACTATGGGGGAGGCACTCGCTATAGGCAGTTATGCCTTTTGCCTCCCTCAATCACATAGAAAAAAAATATATAATGTATTTGATATTGTTAAAAGAGCAGTTTCAGTTGATAAATTAGATCTAAAGCCATGTTGGGTGTTTCTGAGAAGCTGATAACCTTCTAAATGTTTCCCAAGCTGAGATGCGATTATCCTTTCCAGTACCTTAGAAAGTATCGGTAACAGAGCTATTGGACGGTAGTTACTAGCTTCGTGTATGTTACCAGACTTAAAAATAGGGACAAAAACAGAATGTTTCCATGATTCTTGGAAAACTCCCGTTACTATTGAAGTATTTATTATGCAAGTTAAATATGTGATGATTACTAAAAGAGAGTCTCTTAGGAAACGTAAGGGAATACCATCAGAACCGTACGAGTTAGTATATTTTAAGTGTTGTACTACAAGAATAATGGTATCACTATCTGTGGGTTCCGGTCGAAACATATTTACTTGATTTATATTATCACGTAAGTCCGTATCTTCCAGACGTGGTCTGTCACTAATATTTCCAAGATATTGCTGAGATTTTTCAAATGTATCCTTACCAACATTAGCAAAGAAATTATTAAATTTGTGAGCTTTAAGTTCATTATTTTCGTTATCATTCATATGTAACTCATTACTCGTCTTTTTAGTATTTGGGACTAATTCTCTCAGAGTTTTCCAAGTGGCCTTTGTATTACCTCTTCTCTCTTCTAACTGTTTGTTATTATATTCTGACTTATCTCTGTCAAGCTGCACTTTCACTAGTTTTTTTAAGGTTTTATATTTGTCTTGTAAGCTTACATTATATCTATCAATCTTGAGTTTATTTTGTACACTATTCCTTTCCTGCATTAGAGTTCGTAAACCCTCAGTGATCCATGGGGCAAAGGGCCTCCTTACCTCTTTGGTTACTATATGAGCACGTGAATCTAGACATTTATTAAACATTTCAGTGAATAAATTAGTCTGGATATCAACATTGTCAGTTGCAAAGATTTAATCAAGATCGTCCTTTTCTCTTAACAGTAAATCACACAATGTATCCTGAGAGTAGTTTTTCATTTGGCGATATGTTTTAATAGTTGGTTGTCGTTTTGGTTTACATAAATCTATCGTGAGGGTAATTAAATCATGGTCAGCTATGGAGCAGGGGATTACATCACAGTGAAGTACTAAATCATGGTCAGCTATGGAGCAGGGGATTACATCACAGTGAAGTACTAAATCATGGTCAGCTATGGAGCAGGGGATTACATCACAGTGAAGTACTAAATCATGGTCAGCTATGGAGCAGGGGATTACATCACAGTGAAGTACTAAATCATGGTCAGCTATGGAGCAGGGGATTACATCACAGTGAAGTACTAAATCATGGTCAGCTATGGAGCAGGGGATTACATCACAGTGAAGTACTAAATCATGGTCAGCTATGGAGCAGGGGATTACATCACAGTGAAGTACTAAATCATGGTCAGCTATGGAGCAGGGGATTACATCACAGTGAAGTACTAAATCATGGTCAGCTATGGAGCAGGGGATTACATCACAGTGAAGTACTAAATCATGGTCAGCTATGGAGCAGGGGATTACATCACAGTGAAGTACTAAATCAGGCTTGTTTGTTACAATTATATCAATTAACGTAAGTTCACATACAAGTCATGTCCAGAGTGTGAAGTAAGAGTATCGCCCCAATTTGTCACAGGTAAATTAAAGTCGCCAAAAATTACGGTATCTTGTGAGTTACTTACATCTGTAATTTGTTCGTAAATTTATCGGTCAGTTTGCACTGATTGAGCTGGAGGTCTGTATATTAATGCAAGTATTACTTTGTTACCTTTATTATTAATTATTAGCACAAAGGATGTGTCGACGTTCAGAATTTGAGGTTTTGACAAGAGGATTGGGTTAAGACTTTCTTTGAAGACAAAAATATAACGCCACCTCCATTTCTATTAATTCGGCTTTTCTCAAACATTACATAACCGGGAAGTAAATACTCTGCTAAAAAGTCTCGGTCTTCTGTATTGAGCCCAAGATTCTATTATGCCAATTACGTCATAATTTTTGTGTAAACACTAGTTCTTCTAAATCTGAAAATTGATTGCGTATGCTACAAGCGTTTAAAGTTGTGGTTTTAGAACTCACGGAACACTCTTTAATAAAATGTTTGGTTCTGGTTGGATTTACATTATCGTTCATGGCTCTCCTCTGTCCTCGCTGTCCTCGATCCTCATCCCTGGGGATCCTCGGTTGACTCTGTTTCTTTTCCAAAAATCCTTTACTGCATTGTTTAGCAAGCGGCCAAACTTTGCTGCTCCCACCTGGTTCAGATGTAGTTCGTCCTTCGAAAACAGATGATATTCGTGGTAGAAGGTATCCCAGGTATTGACGAATCCGATGTTGTCCTCCTTGCACAGGTTAGCAAGACGACGATTAATGCTGGTTGCTATCTTTTAAAACCGACTCTCTACACCGATCCTAGGGACAACTCCTGATATTAACACTCAAAGGACGGGGCCGTTTGTAACATCAACTACCTGCCAGGCGGGCATATTTACCTAAAACGAGCTTCATTCCATGCTCTTGTTCATGCATAAACAAGAGCCAGAGCGTAATACAATTATGTATCCGTGAAAGGGCGATAATGGAGCTTTCCAATGACACCTGAATCATCCTTGTACGAACACGGGTTATCCTGTAGCGATCGTGCAACCGGAAGTGAAAATACCCTAAATAAGGTAATATCCTCAGTTTTTTCCTTATATCGCAAGGCCGAGTGTGTGTAGGGAGGCGGTGGTGGTTATAGAACCGGCCCAGTGGTGGTGCCGAGCAGTCAGACCCCACCTATCGTCCTCCCAATGCACGGACTCTCTTTCAGAGCCCCTAATGTGCTCAGAATGCTGCCCGTCATATGACGGGTTCCAAAGGATAGGCCATTTATCTCTCACCCGTCATATGACGGTCACCGTTGGTTAAGGGTTAAGATCCTGCACAGCTTCTCCTTATAAGACTTTATCAAAGTATCAGCTTCCGCTAGTTGAGAATAAGATCCTCTGATCGGGTCTGCTGCATGTCATTTGATCCAACATGGATGACATACGCTGTGGTTGGCGGGGCTAGTCTGGACACTTCGTTGATTGTGGGAACAACGTCGCCCACACCACCACCCGGGATACAGAAGTGCTTCCTGGTCTCAGGTGCCCTGGTGCAGAACTCTGTGAGTTGACCACGATCCATCGAGTCTCCAACTGGCCGAATTTCTTCAGTTTCCTCTTCGTCGTCTGAGTTCTCTAAAATCTTGAAGCGGTTGTGGGACTCGGTGATAAGGATGATCTTCCTCGGAGTGGGTCGAATGTTGTTCCTCACGACACGGAAGTTGTCTTGAGGGAAGGCCAAGTTGCTAGTTGATTCCTCCCGAGCTGGTGCGTCAACTGAAGTGGGCATTGCAGGCGTTCGGCACTTGATGTTGATGCAGTGATCTCTACAGCAGGTGACAGTCCTACATTGAGTGCTGCAAACTCTTGAAGTGATTCCAGCTTCATAGTGAGGGAGTTGATCCTGTTGAGAGAAAGGACGGAGAGAGAGAGAGAGAGAGAGATAATGCGTGTGTTATAGGTAAGACTATACAAGAAAGGAAGGCAAATCTTATGGGATCATAATGGGAGGGAGATAAATTGACAGGCTTAAACTTAAATTTAGAAGGGACAGAAAGAAAAATATCTATTGGGAGGAAAATGAAGATATTGAGAGTAAAACAGATAAAAAAAAAATTGTTATAAGGGAATGACCGTAAGATTTGGAACGGAGAAAAGCATAGGTAAGAAGAAGAAGAAAAAGACAATGTAATGTAAGAAAGGGAGCGGAATGTTGTGTTCGTTGTTGCTGTTGGTGATTGTTCGTCATGTTATTACTTCTGTGTTTATGTATATATTTATCTATCTTTAATATTTCTTAGAATATAGTTATGTTAAGGTTAGATGCGCAGATGACCAATTCCTTATCATAGATAATATGCTGGATACCGAGGCCAAGTTCAACATAGAGAGAGAGGGCATGGCAAGTAAAGGCGTTTTGGACAGTAGATTGTGGCGTGGAAATGTAACAAAAAGTGGTGTATACCCATGTGCAGTATGAAGAAAAAGAATGGACACAAACTCAATTCAGTGTTGTGTCTGTCATTGCCGGGTAGACCATGGGAAGAAGCGCTGTACTCGAATATAATTAGCTCTGCCAAGGATGAAGTACGAAGTGAGAAATGTGTATAAATAGTATGCAAAAATGAGCTTGTTTGGAATGACCAGCTCGAGAGTGTGAACTTTGCCAATGAGTCGCTGGAGATAGTTGACAAGATAGTGCCAACGTTGGGCCGAGGCCGCCACTATTACCAGAATTAGATGTGGCTGGGGATAGTTCAGAGAAATGCTACCAATCTTAACCATAAACAGACTCCCTCTCCCCTTGAAGGGAAAGGTGTATGCTCCATTTATTAGTAGTAGAATGACCTATGCATCGGAAATGTGGCCTGTCGAAGTGGATGATACCAACAGAATGGAACGTAACAAGATGAGAGTGACGAGATGGATGTGTGGGGCCAAATTGCAAGATATTATTATATAGTGAAGAGCTGAGGAGACAGTTAGGTATCAAGAATATTATTAATGAGATGCATACAAGCAGGCTAGAATGGTTTGGGCATGCGGAGAGGATGGATGAACTAAGGTGTGTGAAAAGATGCATGTGGATGCATGTCTGGAGAAAGCTGCACCAAGGGGTAGACCAAGAAACATGTGGGATCAGACTATACGGTCTGATCTTAAATAAACAAAAACGGACAATTGAAGCAGCTCTGAATAGGGCTGCCTGGAGTTTCCGCCATTAGTATGTGATACTGGAACCACTCTTTTTGTGCAGCACTCAGTCATTAACCCGGGAAGCGTGGAGATATGGTATTTGAAACGTCCCACCAGGCAAAAGTATTTTGGTTCATTCCCGACGAATATCATTATTACTTATCCGTATGCACCTACTTCGCTTTTAATATAAAGATAGTAACATTTAAGAGCAATAAAATATGTGGAAATAGCATTTGGGAGGTAAAAAACACGTATTATTGCCGCCTGGTCGTATCATGAGGTGAGAGCCGGGCGGTGTATATTCTCCCTGTCCAAGCTCCAAAGTGGCACTGACGCCTTGCAATATTAGTCTCTGTGTTGCAAGGATCTCTAGCTGCCACGCCCATTTTATAAAGACCGTGGGAAATTTGCCCGCAAAATTACCTGATAAAAGGGGGAATAAGAGGAAAAATAGGTGGTAATTGAGGAGGGGGGGGGGGGGACACATATGTAGGAGTGGTAGAAAGTAATGGAGGGGAATTATCTCACCTAATCACATATTGCTTTGTTTTGAGTGTCAGTGGGGTGTATTGAAAGGCCTTTTTTAGGCCTTAGCTCTTAAGAGGACCTTCGCCTTTGCCCACCAAACCTCTTATGAGGTAGTTTGCCTTTCCCGGGTTAAGCTTATGCATGTATGTTTTGCATAATTTCCTTCTTATTAGGGCCTACGTCGTCCATGATTCTCAGGCAGAGGGAGGCTACACAGAGATGGAAAGGTGTGTGTGAAAACTTTCAACCTTCTCTGATACTTACTTTGCACCCTTTACGTAAAGTAGCAGTATTTGGAAATTCTTATGTCCGTTCTATTCTGACGAAACTCGTCATATGTAACATATATACATGTTAGGCCATGGTACAGTCGCAGCAGGCTAAAACCATCGCAATTTATGATGTCTTTACAAATTAATAAGTTGACCATACTCGGAAAAAAACCCTAGTATATCTATTACTTATCCATATTTTTGTTTTGTTTTTTATTTCTATGTGATTGAGGGAGGCAAAAGTCAGAACTGCCTATAGCGAGTGCCTCCCCCATAGTTGAAAGAGTGACAGGGCCAAAATCAAGGGACGTTCAAGCCAAAATGCCTAGACACACGGTGTTTGAAGCAATTTAAGTCATAGGAAGAGGGAAAGACTGATTCTGGGAGAGAGTTCCAGAGCTCAGCGGTTGAGTAGAAGAAAGTTTGAGAGTAACGTTTCGCTCTTGGGTTGGAGAGTTGCACAGAGTAGGGGTGGGATTGAGTTGCAAGACTGGTACCACGTGCCCTACGTAAAGGAGGTAGTATAGTACGAGGCCTCTCGAAGTCAAGGGGCCTACGAACCAAATCACAGTTTCGAGTAATAAGGGGTTAAAGTCTAAGAAAGGTACTGCAATCCAAAACTATACTCCTATGACAATATTATACATCAATGGAAAGCTCTCGATCTGACAAATAAAAATGATGTTGGTGTTTTTTTCTGAAAATCTGAAAATAATAATATAACACCATAAAACACCAAGGGGTGTGTTTTTGTGTATGTGTATTTATTGTTAAATTTAAATTTAAACATGATAATTTCAGAGTACTTGATAACAATAAGAAGCAGTTCAAATTTGAAAGCAATATTCCAAAAATTGCGTGTTTTATGCGTGTTTTTCGTTCGACATGTTTTATTGTGTTTTATCAAAACATACAAAATGCATACAAATTATTATGGTAGTATGATCAAAAGAATCAGTGTACACATTGTAAAGAAAAATTATAGCAATGTTTTTGTGGAAATCCGTAATTATTAGGTAAAACACCAACTAACACATAGTGGTGTTTTTTTATGTACCCGTAAATGTTATTCGATTACATTCATACTTGGAACATTACAACATTTTGCTAGGAGACAGCCGAAACATTTAAGCAAAATTCCTAAAATTGCGTGTTTTATGCGTGTTTTTCCATCTACCTGTTTGGTGGTGTTTTATTAAAACATAAAAAATGCACACAAATTATATTATAGCATAATCAAAAGATAGAGTGTAAATAAATGGATGAAATCGTATCAGTGTTTGTGTGAAAATCTGTAATTCCTAAAAATCACAAACAAACACGTAATGGGTGTTTTTTTTTTTTGTGTATCCGTAATTATGGGCCGATTTATTTCATACTCATATTTTTGAATAACCATGATGTAACTAAGAATTAGTCCAAATTAGAAAGCATAATTCCCATAATTAAATTTTATAATAATTTAATATCATAAATTATAAGAAAAGACTTAGTTCCTTCGTGTTTGATGTGTGAACAATGGTAATAAAATCATTATAAAGTTGAATATTATTTACCTCTAAACTGCTGCCCAATCCACTTGTCAATGTGAGAGGTGGGATACTTATTTTGTATTCCTGGACCTTCGCCTTAAACCTGGACTCAATCATTGCATCCTTGGGGTGGTCCTTCGTCACTAAATAATCTTGAAAAGCCTTGTAAAGTCCGTGTCAGGTTGATCCAGGGGCCAGGTAGAGTTGTTCAGGGTTCTTCATTCTAGAGTAGTGCGACTGAAGTGTGGGCAGCTCGTTACAAAAATATCGCACCACAGTAAGGAGAATGTCACTGGTTTTGTTTGGTGGTTCTTTGCGGCCCCGCTGGTCTGGTGTCAGTGTCCCACTAGGTGAGGAAGCAGCCTTGGTCATCACATTACGCACTCTTTTATGTGTAATGCCATGCATGTTCTCAAAGGCGACCATACACACATCTTGTTTAATATTATTGCTCATGACACTGTATGAACGAGTAATACTGCGACGGCTCTCCCTCCCTTTCACCCGCACTCTCTTACTCTCACACTCACTAGCTCGGCACAGAATATAATTAGATTGGGCATCGTGGCTGCCCAGTCCCCAGTAAGCATGGAAAACTGTTTGCACATGATCCCTCCCCACCTTATCATAGCACAACTACACGGGGGCCCCAAAACACGAGCCCCTACAACAGTGCCCTTACGAGAAACATACTCTCCACCACGATCTCTTTTACTCTTCTTAACTACACTTTTCCAGGTTTCAGGGTGCCGTTTTCTACTAGGCATCAACGGTGAACCTTCCCCCACATCTGAATCGCTAGTATCACTCATTATTCAGCCTCAAACACCGTGAAATATGGGTAAAAACAGGGAGAGCGAGCGAGCATGACCAGTTAAAAACTCCCGCCACATGACTGATGTGGGGAGGTGCGAGACGGCGGCTCTGATTGGCCGGGAGCCGTGACACAAACACTCGGGAACATAGCCGCCCTCCCATTGGTCAGCCGCGCGCGGCGGCTAGGCCCATATACCTCCGCTTTGCCCTACTTCATCCGTACATTTATCGAGTCAAAACACGAGACGCTCAACCCTATGCAACGTGCACATAAGGGCGAAATTCCCAATTCGGTCTTCACAGAGCATGATAGAGCATGCTGCCACCTATTGGGAACCAGCGAAAACTCAAATTCTGTGATTTGGTTCGTAGGCCCCTTGACTTCGAGAGGCCTATTATTATTACTGTTAAATTATTGATTATTATTATGCTCGACCAGTAATGAAAGTTTTTTCACTAAGAAACACTAATATAAGGTAAGATACACTACTTGAACTGATAAATAGCAATATAATTGACTGATATTTATATGAAAGTGATCCACAAACAAGCAAAACGTATAGGCAAAAAGCATGGCCCCTCGTGGGCTCCACCACCTTGGTCACGTAGCCTACACCAGAGAATGCTCGACCAGTAATAAAAGTGTTTTCACTAAGAAACACTAATACAAGGTAAGATACACTACTTGAACTGATAAATAGCAATGTAATTGACTCGATATGGTATGAAAGTGATCCACAAACAAGCGAAACCATGGCCCCTCGTGGAGCCCACCTTGGTCACGTACACCAGACTAGCAAAACACATCACTAACATGGTTATTATACCCTAAACAAGAATAACACAATAATCCATCGATAACCCAACGATATATCACTTCGTTTGGGTTATATTAGGGCGGTAATACCAGCCAGGCTGGGCAAAATGGAGGCCCCTTGGTTTAAAGGGCCGCGCACACCCACCTAGTAGACTGGCTGCTGGGAAGAGACTGACTCTCTCTAGCACTGTGGGGCCCTCACAGGGACGCTAGGGGGTTGCTAGATGTTTCCACATGTACATCTAACTTATCGGATTTACCAGCCAAAAGACCGGCTCAATTGCGTCATAAACTTATTTTCTGGCAATATAATAAGTCCATATGACGCGATCGCGTCATATCTGTTTTTGGTTCACTCTGCCATATGACGCGATCGCGTCATATATGTCTGAGGGAGTTAATCCATCACACCTTCTTGTTTTCATTCGTTACCGAGTTCTGTAATATTTCATACGATTACCTAATATAGGTAACACTTATAGGTTGTGTTAGTTTGCTTAGGTGAGGTCAGGGGAGTTGCAGAACTTCTAGATTATTAACCGGCGACTACAACGGCCCCTGAACAACCACCAAGCCATGATTCCGCTGGCACAAACTTTAACCCGGCAAAAAATGTTAGGAAATAATTTACTAAGAAAAAAAAACTTCAGAATAAAACTGAACGAAAAAAAAAAGTTAATTTGAATGATTTCAAAACTAGATTACATTAAGAAAATATCAATCAATCAAACTTCCATAATTCAAATCAAAAGAAACTCGAAAAAAACAAAAATCATGAACGAGTGTATTTCGGTAGAGTCCACAATTTGGACAAAAAGATGTTAATTAAAACCCGAAAATTTAATTTTTACAAACTCGCACTCAATTTAAGCAAATAGTATCGTCAATGTGTTAACAGAAGAAACAATATAGGCCTACTAGCGAGCGAAAGAAAAACAATTAAGATGGAAATGATAAACTCGTTAGAAATTCACAAAATATGTTAAGAAAAATTAAAATCACACTGTACGTACAAGAAAGATGTTAAAATGACGCACTTATAAGAAAAACAAACACAATTACAAATACCTTCGCACCCATGTGCGAGAAGAGATACAGAGGTCGATACAGCCAAAACCTTGGAGGCCGCACGAACGCACTCGTAAATTTATTGTAATTAAAATAATTAACAAGAAATGAACACTAAATTTACTTTAAAACCTCAGATGTATTAAAAACTAAATTAACTCAACCGCTTAGAATGCCTTAGATCAACATGCGGGTTTAAGAAACTTAAGAAAAATTAATGAATATTACTGACTTGGGAAATTAACCCCTATAAAGTCTTAAAAACAATGGTATCACTTAGGAATAACAATTTAATAATAACATCTGGGAATTACCGCAACCCGCACACACTTCTACACACTGCAAAGGTGACAGGAAGAATGAATTAGTGAGTTGACGGGTCAGGGGGTCGCGGTATGACATGATCCATATGAGAATACAGATATGAAATGACATGATGAGAAATTGGAGTTTCGACTGAACGACATGATAAAGTGACCGCCATGTCACTGACGATTTGACATGTGTTAGAAAACACGAAAAGACTCGTTGTATGAGACATATTTAGATAAATGAATTTATCTCGCTAGACATGCGGGAAATAATTGACCGTAATATATAGATGTTTGATATTCACTGTACACACCTTTAACATCACTTTGAAGAGTAGTGATGGTAGTAAATTTTCTAAAATCTAAATGGATAGAGTTGAGGAGTGAAGCGTGGTCGAGGGCAGAGGTCAGCACTGTTTATCAACACACGCACTAAATCTGCTCAGCTGATCCCACAACAACGATGCAACACGATGACTCCACACTCTCCTCTCTTGATAAAGTCATCTCCCGGCAGCAACAGGAATCGCCGTAGACTGGTAGACTAGTAGACTGGTAGACTGGTAGAATCTCGAAGTGTAGAAATGGTTTTAACTTAACCAATTTGTGGTTGGAAAGTAACAGAGATAAATTGAACAGGAACTCAGGAAACAATGAATGCTGTGCTGCTAGATGATTGGTAGTGTAGACCGGATCAAACTGGATCAAATGGTAGATAATGGTAGAATGGTTGAGTGTAGGCTTGATAATTCTTCGAATGAACGCGGTGTAGTCGCCTAAATTAACAATTCATGTTAAAAAGGAGCACCACTGCCTACCATGTTACGTAAGACTATTAGGAGTAGTCAAATGTATTCATAGGGTTAACTCCAGGTAGGAGTATTAGGACAGTTTGAGTTACGATCCTATATTTGTGATAAGGGTTAACTATTGACGCTATATAAGGCTGACTGAAGGTGTCGATGGCCTTAAGAGATGTAGATATATGTTTTAGTTATAGGTTGATTGAAGATAAGTTGATCTCAGCTCTCTCTGCTCGTTGATGATAGATTAATCGATTGATATATATATATAAGTAGTTATAATGCTGCCACCACCGATTACCATATATATATATATATATATATATATATATATATATATATATATATATATATTGATAGATATAGGTAAAGGGAATATAATTAAAGATCTCTGGTCCAAAACCATCACCTTCTCACCACCTCAAAGCCACACCTATAATTCACCTCCCGGTTACAAGAGGGCTACCCGTGGTTACAAGATGGCGTTGGAGAAGGTACAGTTAGTGTCATCTCGGCTGAATGTGTGTGACAGGATCTGACCAGACAATACACCACAGGGGCAAATGATCTGTCGACCTCTGTAATGTACAGTCCCCCATATAAATCTAGACACTGTAACTAAAACACCTTAAAATTATATGATAGATGGTTATAATGATTTCATAATAAATAGTATAATCCTGAGATGTAATAAATATCACCCCAAATGCATTGAAATACACTTCACGAGATAGAGGGAAGTCTATACAACAATATTTATCATGTCGCGCTTGAACCTGCTCGTAGGAGTGTATAAAACCTGAATCCTATATTTCAAAATATGAAATACTGTATATATAACTTATATTTCTAATCTAAAAAGTGAATAATGGTGCGTAGCTCGAAACATAATCGATGGATTTTTATGATTTTTGCACAGCGGTACATTAACACTTGGGCGTGCCTGGCCTACCCTCTCCCGCCTACATAGGAAGTGAGCCGCGCTCTCCACCTCCCACCTACCCTGTAAAAAACGCACAGTATAGTCAAACGCTCGCCCGCCCTACAAAGCTAGTACTCCAGCTTGGGCCAAAAAGCTTCTAGCCGCGGCCAACATAATGATGTTATCGCTCCTTTTCACCCACAAATATCACCCCAACTGCATTGAAATACACTTCACGAGATAGAGGAAAGTCTATACAACAATATTTATCATGTCGCGCTTGAACCTGCTCGTAGGAGTGTATAAAACCTGAATCTTATATTTCAAAATATGAAATATATATAACTTACATTTCTAATCTAAAAAGTGAAAAATGGTGCGTAACTCGAAACATAATCGATGGATTTTTATGATTTTTACACAGTGGTACATTAACCTTTGGCGTGCCTGGCCTACCCTCTCCCGCCTACATAGGAAGTGAGCCGCGCTCTCCACCTCCCACCTACCCTGTAAAAAACGCACAGTATAGTAAAACGCTCGCCCGCCCTACTAGGCTAGTACTCCAGCTTGGGCCAAAAAGCTTCTAGCCGCGGCCAACATAATAATGTTATCGCTCCTTTTTATCCACACATATCACCCCAACTGCATTGAAATACACTTCACAACATAGAGGGAATCTATACAACAATATTTTTGCTATCAACCCAAAAATAGTGTATCTATTGTATAATGGTTATATCGTATACAATTAATATTCGTAAATATTTCTGCTGCAAATTGTGGTATGTTTCTATATCAACAACAAAATAGTGAATCTATAATGGTTGTCGTATACAATTAGTATTCGTAAATATTTCTGCTGCGAATTGTGGTATGTGTAACTTTTCTTCACAATATTTCCGAAACCGGCTAAATAACATATTTGTATTATCATACATACTAAACCATAGCTATATTTTCCGCTGAACATGATGGCGATGTTAAGAATATTTTCTCATCAATATTGGATTTTATAGAAGTAATGTATAACGATAGTTTTAGCGTTTATATCAGTGATGAAACGGGGAAAAAGACCAGCTCCAAGATTAATCATAGACGACAACTGAACACTGAGATCGAACGTGTCCGCAATATTAAGACTTTACGGACTGTTGATCATTTTATGACCAACAAATACAAACGAAAAAAGCTGAACTAGATGAACTGAAGAGAGAGAAAGGCCGAGAAAAGAATACTATATTCCTGCAGTGGCAGTGTGCAAGAAGGCTTCTAAATGAAAACAAAGGCCCAAATCGTAAATAGTCCAAAGCGATCAGCAAGACAACAAATAGACCTGGCAGACCATGCCCAGTCGCCGGTTGCTACAGGGAATCAGCCAACCTACGGAAGCACATGGCCGTTTGCCACTCGTACCTAACTAACGACGATAGAGAGAATGTTTTGGCTGCAGCAAGTAGGTTCTCTAAGAAAAGGCCCCTGCCACCAACAAATGCAAAGAAAACCAACCTATATGATTGTCCCTTTAGAGATGCCCTCTTTGGGTCACGCGGAACAGAGGAGGAAATTGCGAGAAATACCTTTGGGGAGGGGGGTTAAGATAATTCAACTCAACCGAGAAGCTGTCATGACCGGAGGACCCTTAATTAACCTGTATCGGCGATGGCTTTTTAAGTTTTTCTAGCTATATTTATACGAATTTCTGTAGTTTAAGAATGTTCTGTGGTATTAAAACGGGTTTTGCGTTAGTTCCAAGCCTGTCAATTGCTGGAGGCACTTTTTAAACTGAAGAAAATCGTCTAATAGTAGCCAACATTAAGTTAAAAGGACGTCGCCGGTACAGAAGGGGTTAATGGCACGCTCTGAAACCCTCTCCGTGAGCACACTCAGAATGATGACCGACTCCTGTACTACGCATGCTCTCAACTTTCTCAAAGAAATAGAAAATCGACAATTCCAAGTAACAGAAAATCTCCTAGGCCCGGTCAGGCGAGCTGTCACCAATTAAAGCAAATAGTAACTATAATGCTATCGATTAATTATTTGAATGTTTCGTATTTTCGTGTTTATATTTGTAAAAGTGATGATTCCACGTGTTATACAACTAATTATTATGTTCTCTGATCGACATTATTGCATGGGGTTCTGTCATATATTCTTCCACATAATACTTTGGCGTGGAAGAGGTGGGACAGAGAGAACACCGTAAACAGCAAAATGAGGCTGAGCTGTTAGCCATGGAAGATGTGCATACCCTGGAAACTAATGACGCTATTGAAATTCCCATAAACAATGCTGCATCATTAATCCACGATGGACGTGCACCAGCAAAGCAACGTATGCAGAAAGACTATGTCGAAACGGGAAAAAAGACCAGCTCCAAGATTAATTGTAAGTATCATTTATTACATTTTCTCATGAAAATATGATCTCAATGACAATATTGCTCAATAGTATTTCAACGAATGAAAACATTTTTACATTTTCAGGCACGAAGAAGAGGAAGAAGATGAAGCAGCGATGCATAGTGGTATAAATGAGACGGAACACATCCAACCACGCTAGGAAAAAAGACAAATAAATCAGACACCCCGTTGTCTCATGGTCTCGATGAAGAGGCACTGCAGATGACGTGCTACTTGAAACAACTGGTGAGCTGGTATCTTTATTTTTTCTTAAATTTCCCCTTGTGTTATACTTGTGATTGTTATATGTTTATGTTCCTAATAATTGTATTGTAATCAAGCATTTCAAAGAATTTTCTTTCTTTCACAGAACTAACCGAAGAGAGGGTTGATGCCTTAAAAAGGCTTGTACTTCAAAGTCTACATAACCGAATAAATACCACAGAATACTTTGGCGTGGAAGAGGTGGGACAGAGAGAACACCGTAAACAGCAAAATGAGGCTGAGCTGTTAGCCATGGAAGATGTGCATACCCTGGAAACAAATGACGCTATTGAAATTCCCATAAACAATGCTGCATCATTAATCCACGATGGACGTGCACCAGCAAAGCAACGTATGCAGAAAGACTATGTCGAAACGGGAAACAAGACCAGCTCCATGATAAATTGTAAGTATCATTTATTACATTTTCTCATGAAAATATGATCTCAATGACAATATTGCTCAATAGTATTTGAACGAATGAAAACATTTTCACATTTTCAGGCACGAAGAAGAGGAAGAAGATGAAGCAGCGATGCATAGTGGTATAAATGAGACGGAACACATCTATCCTGAATATTATTCCTAGGGGGTAGAGGAGAAACGGATATAAAGTAAATAATTAGACCTGGGAAGATGAAATGGCCTAGGCTATAAATTTGATACCGGGTCGGCGTTTGACTTACTTGTAAACATGTATGTGTAGGTTATCTGTGTTAGTCCCAGTAATATCTATGAAGTACTTCTAGTATTAAAGGAACTTAGCTGTGATGATAAGAGTGTAGGTTAGGTGATGGACATGTCGGTAGGTGTAGTTCAGTGAAGTTCTGTTGTAATGTGGCAGCAACTGGTGGTTGTTGTGTACGGGACGAAGTCTCTGTGTGAAGTGGACTGAGATACCCTTTTATCGTAACAATATAAATATATTTAACGGTTCTATATTGTCTCCCGTGATTAAATAATAAGGGAAAATAAACTAAGATATAATTGGTGCAACCACAGTAATATTTATCCACAAAGATAAATAAAGTAATGTGTATAAACAAAAAGGAACCAGCTGTCGTGAACCCGGGAAATTCAAACTACGGTATATATACCAGCTAGGATTCACGACATACTCCGCCACCAGTTATATACAAAGTATTTACAATTGTCCCGTCCCGATCATGGATCGCCACAACTGGGAGGAACCCAAAGCAGCCCGACGTGATGGCCTCTGAGGGGTATCACCTCGGTCCGCTCCAGTAGCAGGAAGGATATTATCAGAGTTCGGTTTGCTGTCGCCATGCAATACCTCTAAATCTATCTCTAGTTGGTATAGCTTAACCACCGGTCTGGTGGTCAAACCGGCTCCTGTTTTTACCTGAACTACCCTACATTCGTGGTCAGGACCACGAAGAAGTTTCATTATCCGACCTATACGCCAAAAAAGTCGGGGGCCGTCATCATGTACTAGAACGACGTCCCCAACTTGCGGCGATGCTATCCCTTTTTTTACCATTAAGTGACGATGTTGCTCCCTGAGTGATATTAGATAATCAGTGCTCCACCTTTTCCACAGGTCATGTGAGAGCTTCGTAACATATTGGAAGCGTTGGTTGACGGAATCATTGTTACGCCAAGTCGTGTCCCTGAGATCTTCCTCCGTGACTTCCCGCCTTGGAAAGCTTCTGATCCGCCTCCCATGAACCAGTTGTGAAGGAGTGATGGGTAGAGGGTCTTCAAGATCACTGTAGCTGTAACCAAGCGGGCGATCATTGACTGTGGCCTCGAGCTCCAGTAATACCGTATTCAGTTCCTCTGTGGTAACCAATGCTCGACCCAGTACCTTCTTCAAGCCAGCCTTTAGGATGCCAATGACCCGTTCCCATATGGCACCGAACCATGGCGCCCTGGCCGGTATAAACCGCCACTCGTACTTGAATTCTGCTAGAGTACCTTTTAACCTTGCATCATCCATCAACTCCCGTAATGTACTGGCTCTGCTAACAAATGTGGTGGCATTATCACTCATCATAATCTCAGGGTAACCCCTCCTGCTACTAAACCTACGGAACGCATGCAAAAATGATTCGCAGGAGAGGTTAGACACCGTTTCTACATGGACCGCTCTAGTAACTGCACAGGTGAATAAGACTACATATAGTTTACTTACAGCACCCCCCTTCTCTTTTACTGGCAAGGCACCTGTGTAGTCAACCCCCGTTACCTGGAAAGGGCTCACCTCCTGAACCCTAAACTCCGGCAACGGAGGGGCCTGTACAGCACGGTATGATGTACCTTGCAATCTCTTGCAGATGATACATCCCCTTAAGGCTTTCTTTACTACCTGTCTAATCTTGGGGATCCACCATCTTTGCCTTATGTAATTTACAACATAGCTAACACCACTATGGTTACACACTTTGTGGCAGTAATTACTAAGGAGAGTGGCTATACGATGTTTATTAGGGATAAGGATAGGGTATTTGGCGCTATCATGTAAAGCTGAAAATTGTAGCCTACCTCTACAGCATATCATGCCTCCCTCCATATAGAGGCCTAACTGCTTCACTATATTGCTTGGTGTGCCCTGTCCTTTTGACAAATAGAGGTGTTCCTCAGAGTAAGCTTCTCTCTGAGCTACCTTAATCATGGCTGACTCTGCTGCTCTTAATTCCGGCACCGTCAAGTATGCCGGGTTTGCCTGATAGTTCCCTTGTGTCTTATCTTTAAGAGTCCTAATAAACCTAAGGACCCATGCCATTACATGCCATGACTTCATATATGAGCCATACTGGGCCCAATTCAATATGGCAGTAGGGGCAACCGGTACCAGCAATGGCAGGATTCCCTCTTGACTCACGTTACAACCCACAGTGGTGTCCCCTCCTATTGAGCCCCCTATTGGGCCATGATCAGGCCATAGCATTTGGTGAGGTAGCCATATGGGCCCTCCCCACCAAAGCGATGAAGCAACTAAGGACACATAAGAAATCCCTCTGGTAACTAGATCACTGGGGTTGTCCTCTGTGGACACAACGAAAATGAGCGCCGGGGACTAATTACTTTATCTCATCAACTCTATTTTGAACATAAATAGGCAAAATCTTTTTACTAGACAACCAGCATAGGGTTATCTGGCTGTCCGACCAGAGGTATACATTCTCTATAATCAGCTCGTCCGTGTAGGCCTCATATATATAACATGCGAGACGAGCTGCGAGAAGAACAGCAGTCAACTCCATCTTAGGTATGGTGAGGGACTTAATAGGCGCCACCTTAGCTTTGGCCATTACTAACCTACTCACCTCATCACCAACCGCATAGGCCGCTACACCATATGCTACTGAGCTAGCGTCACTAAATAGGTGCAGCGTAACTCTCTTAGAATTACTGACCTGACGGGGAAACATGATACCTGTACTATCTATCATATCGTTGTAAATACCCTGCCAGTTAGCTCTCATGTCATCTGGAATGGGGACATCCCACCCACACTCTAATCTCCACAAGTCCTGTACGAACCTCCGCGCCCGGATGGTTACCGGTAGCAACACTCCTAGAGGATCGAACACACTCGCGACATTTCCTCAGCCGTCACCGAAAAATGAGGGAGAGTCGCACTTCGAAAAATTTATCTTTCACGAAAAAACATATGTTCGTGTATTTTCACACAAACATTTAGGCGATCTTCTGCTGTCCAACGTGAGTTGGTGGGCTTTGGGAGCAATCGGAAATACTTCGATTCGAGAGCTCCGACAACCCCAGGCAGACGACTCACCAACAATAAAATCTGCTATTCGACTTGAGTTGGCGGTGAACCTTTTTTGGGGCGGGGGAGGGTCTAAATTTGTGTGTGTGAAACCTTTTGTGGACAAATTACGAACAATTTTTATTTTTTCGAGAAAGCTAAATTGTTCGAAGAGTGACTCTCCATCATTTCTCGATGATGGCTGAGGCAATGTTCAAAGGCGTTTCACAGGAAAATGTACCTCCCCCAATTCTTCGTTTAGTGTGTCGGTCATCTAATCAATGCTTCGTATATTACGTTGTGTACACCTAGGTCAAGCTTTGTATGTGAAAAAGTTTCCACAAATACTCTTGCAAATGGCCTGTCCGTAATACTAATTGCTGCAGTATGGCGGAACCCTTACTTGGGGTACCAGAGGTTAGAGACTTCTTAGGGAACGTCATCCTGCAACTGTCCTGTCCGTAATGTGAATAGAGACTTAAATTATTGGCTCTCCATGTGCGGAAAATTCTGTATATCATTTTTTTCGAGAATGGCAGGGTACCGTCTAGTCACTAGTGCGTCTTCCATTAGGGCACGGTGCCGTCTATTGTTTCGTTCACCTGGCAGGGTATCATCTAGTGTTTCGTTCATCTGGACAGGGTACCGTCGAGTGCTTCGTTCATCTGGACAGGTCTAGGTGCTTCGCCCATCTGGACTGGGTACCATCTAGTGCTTCGTTCCTAAGGGTATCGTCTAGACTCTAGTGCTTCGTTCATCTGTACAGTGTACCGGCTAGTGCTTTGAGCCAATGCGAGATATTCTTAGGTAACAGTGCTTGACCCCGGGTCAGTCAGTAATTAGCCTTCGGACAGGAGGCCCGTGCCTAGCAACGAGGACACATTTTCAAGGTGTTCCACTCGTCCACCGTGGTGAAATCTCCGCCGCCGGCTCTCTCTCTCTCTTGCGATTACGGCCGCCGAACAGAGTTTTGTTGTAAGTATATACTGTATATTCGTATTTGGTCGTACTATGCTTTATCTTGCACATAGAAGTGTATAGATCTTGTATCATGTCGCGCTTGAACCTGCTCATAGGAGTGTATAAAACCTGAATCCTATATTTCAAAATATGAAATATAACTTACATAACTTACATTTCTAAAAAAGTGAATAATGGTGTGCAAATATATTTAAACTATTGTCTAAATAGTGGATAGTTAATCCATCACACCTTCTTGTTTTCATTCGTTACCGAGTTCTGTAATATTTCATACGATTACCTAATATAGGTAACACTTATAGGTTGTGTTAGTTTGCTTAGGTGAGGTCAGGGGAGTTGCAGAACTTCTAGATTATTAACCGGCGACTACAACGGCCCCTGAACAACCACCAAGCCATGATTCCGCTGGCACAAACTTTAACCCGGCAAAAAATGTTAGGAAATAATTTACTAAGAAAAAAAACTTCAGAATAAAACTGAACGAAAAAAAAAAAGTTAATTTGAATTATTTCAAAACTAGATTACATTAAGAAAATATCAATCAATCAAACTTCCATAATTCAAATCAAAAGAAACTCGAAAAAAACAAAAATCATGAACGAGTGTATTTCGGTAGAGTCCACAATTTGGACAAAAAGATGTTAATTAAAACCCGAAAATTTAATTTTTACAAACTCGCACTCAATTTAAGCAAATAGTATCAGCAATGTGTTAACAGAAGAAACAATATAGGCCTACTAGCGAGCGAAAGAAAAACAATTAAGATGGAAATGATAAACTCGTTAGAAATTCACAAAATATGTTAAGAAAAATTAAAATCACACTGTACGTACAAGAAAGAAGTTAAAATGACGCACTTATAAGAAAAACAAACACAATTACAAATACCTTCGCACCCATGAGCGAGAAGAGATACAGAGGTCGATACAGCCAAAACCTTGGAGGCCGCACGAACGCACTCGTAAATTTATTGTAATTAAAATAATTAACAAGAAATGAACACTAAATTTACTTTAAAACCTCAGATGTATTAAAAACTAAATTAACTCAACCGCTTAGAATGCCTTAGATCAACATGCGGGTTTAAGAAACTTAAGAAAAATTAATGAATATTACTGACTTGGGAAATTAACCCCTATAAAGTCTTAAAAACAATGGTATCACTTAGGAATAACAATTTAATATTAACATCTGGGAATTACCGCAACCCGCACACACTTCTACACACTGCAAAGGTGACAGGAAGAATGAATTAGTGAGTTGACGGGTCAGGGGGTCGCGGTATGACATGATCCATATGAGAATACAGATATGAAATGACATGATGAGAAATTGGAGTTTCGACTGAACGACATGATAAAGTGACCGCCATGTCACTGACGATTTGACATGTGTTAGAAAACACGAAAAGACTCGTTGTATGAGACATATTTAGATAAATTAATTTATCTCGCTAGACATGCGGGAAATAATTGACGTAATATATAGATGTTTGATATTCACTGTACACACCTTTAACATCACTTTGAAGAGTAGTGATGGTAGTAAATTTTCTAAAATCTAAATGGAGAGAGTTGAGGAGTGAAGCGTGGTCGAGGGCAGAGGTCAGCACTGTTTATCAACACACGCACTAAATCTGCTCAGCTGATCCCACAACAACGATGCAACACGATGACTCCACACTCTCCTCTCTTGATAAAGTCGTCTCCCGGCAGCAACAGGAATCGCCGTAGACTGGTAGACTAGTAGACTGGTAGACTGGTAGAATCTCGAAGTGTAGAAATGGTTTTAACTTAACCAATTTGTGGTTGGAAAGTAACAGAGATAAATTGAACAGGAACTCAGGAAACAATGAATGCTGTGCTGCTAGATGATTGGTAGTGTAGACCGGATAACACTGGATCAAATGGTAGATAATGGTAGAATGGTTGAGTGTAGGCTTGATAATTCGTCGAATGAACGCGGTGTAGTTGCCTAAATTAATAATTCATGTTAAAAAGGAGCACCGCTGCCTACCATGTTACGTAAGACTATTAGGAGTAGTCAAATGTATTCATAGGGTTAACTCCAGGTAGGAGTATTAGGACGGTTTGAGTTACGATCCTATATTTGTGATAAGGGTTAACTATTGACGCTATATAAGGCTGACTGAAGGTGTCGATGGCCTTAAGAGATGTAGATATATGTTTTAGTTATAGGTTGATTGAAGATAAGTTGATCTCAGCTCTCTCTGCTCGTTGATGATAGATTAATCGATTGATATATATATATATATAAGTAGTTATAATGCTGCCACCACCGATTACCATATATATATATATATATATATATATTATATTGATAGATATAGGTAAAGGGAATATAATTAAAGATCTCTGGTCCAAAACCATCACCTTCTCACCACCTCAAAGCCACACCTATAATTCACCTCCCGGTTACAAGAGGGCTACCCGTGGTTACAAGATGGCGTTGGAGAAGGTACAGTGAGTGTCATCTCGGCTGAATGTGTGTGACAGGATCTGACCAGACAATACACCACAGAGACAAATGATCTGTCGACCTCTGTAATGTACAGTCCCCCATATAAATCTAGACACTGTAACTAAAACACCTTAAAATTATATGATAGATGGTTATAATGATTTCATAATAAATAGTATAATCCTGAGATGTAATAAATATCACCCCAAATGCATTGAAATACACTTCACGAGATAGAGGGAAGTCTATACAACAATATTTATCATGTCGCGCTTGAACCTGCTCGTAGGAGTGTATAAAACCTGAATCCTATATTTCAAAATATGAAATACTGTATATATAACTTATATTTCTAATCTAAAAAGTGTATAATAGTGCGTAGCTCGAAACATAATCGATGGATTTTTATGATTTTTGCACAGTGGTACGTTAACACTTGGGCGTGCCTGGCCTACCCTCTCCCGCCTACATAGGAAGTGAGCCGCACTCTCCACCTCCCACCTACCCTGTAAAAACCGTGCAGTATAGTCAAACGCTCGCCCGCCCTACAAAGCTAGTACTCCAGCTTGGGCCAAAAAGCTTCTAGCCGCGGCCAACATAATAATGTTATCGCTCTTTTTCACCCACAAATATCACCCCAACTGCATTGAAATACACTTCACAAGATAGAGGGAAGTCTATACAACAATATTTATCATGTCGCGGTTGAACCTGCTCGTAGGAGTGTATAAAACCTGAATCTTATATTTCAAAATATAAAATATATGTAACTTACATTTCTAATCTAAAAAGTGAAAAATGGTGCGTAACTCGAAACATAATCGATGGATTTTTATGATTTTTACACAGTGGTACATTAACCTTTGGCGTGCCTGGCCTACCCTCTCCCGCCTACATAGGAAGTGAGCCGCGCTCTCCACCTCCCACCTACCCTGTAAAAAACGCACAGTATAGTAAAACGCTCGCCCGCCCTACTAGGCTAGTACTCCAGCTTGGGCCAAAAAGCTTCTAGCCGCGGCCAACATAATAATGTTATCGCTCCTTTTTATCCACACATATCACCCCAACTGCATTGAAATACACTTCACAAGATAGAGGGAATCTATACAACAATATTTTTTCTATCAACCCAAAAATAGTGTATCTATTGTATAATGGTTATATCGTATACAATTAATATTCGTAAATATTTCTGCTGCAAATTGTGGTATGTTTCTATATCAACAACAAAATAGTGAATCTATAATGGTTGTCGTATACAATTAGTATTCGTAAATATTTCTGCTGCGAATTGTGGTATGTGTAACTTTTCTTCACAATATTTCCGAAACCGGCTAAATAACATATTTGTATTATCATACATACTAAACCATAGCTATATTTTCCGCTGAACATGATGGCGATGTTAAGAATATTTTCTCATCAATATTGGATTTTATAGAAGTAATGTATAACGATAGTTTTAGCGTTTATATCAGTGATGAAACGGGGAAAAAGACCAGCTCCAAGATTAATCATAGACGACAACTGAACACTGAGATCGAACGTGTCCGCAATATTAAGACTTTACGGACTGTTGATCATTTTATGACCAACAAATACAAACGAAAAAAGCTGAACTAGATGAACTGAAGAGAGAGAAAGGCCGAGAAAAGAATACTATATTCCTGCAGTGGCAGTGTGCAAGAAGGCTTCTAAATGAAAACAAAGGCCCAAATCGTAAATAGTCCAAAGCGATCAGCAAGACAACAAATAGACCTGGCAGACCATGCCCAGTCGCCGGTTGCTACAGGGAATCAGCCAACCTACGGAAGCACATGGCCGTTTGCCACTCGTACCTAACTAACGACGATAGAGAGAATGTTTTGGCTGCAGCAAGTAGGTTCTCTAAGAAAAGGCCCCTGCCACCAACAAATGCAAAGAAAACCAACCTATATGATTGTCCCTTTAGAGATGCCCTCTTTGGGTCACGCGGAACAGAGGAGGAAATTGCGAGAAATACCTTTGGGGAGGGGGGCTTAAGATAATTCAACTCAACCGAGAAGCTGTCATGACCGGAGGACCCTTAATTAACCTGTACCGGCGATGGCTTTTTAAGTTTTTCTAGCTATATTTATACGAATTTCTGTAGTTTAAGAATGTTCTGTGGTATTAAAACGGGTTTTGCGTTAGTTCCAAGCCTGTCAATTGCTGGAGGCACTTTTTAAACTGAAGAAAATCGTCTAATAGTAGCCAACATTAAGTTAAAAGGACGTCACCGGTACAGAAGGGGTTAATGGCACGCTCTGAAACCCTCTCCGTGAGCACACTCAGAATGATGACCGACTCCTGTACCTACGCATGCTCTCAACTTTCTCAAAGAAATAGAAAATCGACAATTCCAAGTAACGGAAAATCTCCTAGGCCCGGTCAGGCGAGCTGTCGAAAATTAAAGCAAATAGTAAGTATAATGCTATCGATTAATTATTTGAATGTTTCGTATTTTCGTGATTATATTTGTAAAAGTGATGATTCCACGTGTTGTACAACTAATTATTATGTTCTCTGATCGACATTATTGCATGGGGTTCTGTCATATATTCTTCCACATAATACTTTGGCGTGGAAGAGGTGGGACAGAGAGAACACCGTAAACAGCAAAATGAGGCTGAGCTGTTAGCCATGGAAGATGTGCATACCCTGGAAACTAATGACGCTATTGAAATTCCCATAAACAATGCTGCATCATTAATCCACGATGGACGTGCACCAGCAAAGCAACGTATGCAGAAAGACTATGTCGAAACGGGAAAAAAGACCAGCTCCAAGATTAATTGTAAGTATCATTTATTACATTTTCTCATGAAAATATGATCTCAATGACAATATTGCTCAATAGTATTTCAACGAATGAATTTTTTTTCACATTTTCAGGCACGAAGAAGAGGAAGAAGATGAAGCAGCGATGCATAGTGGTATAAATGAGACGGAACACATCCATCTACGCTAGGAAAAAAGACAAATAAATCAGACACCCCGTTGTCTCATGGTCTCGATGAAGAGGCACTGCAGATGACGTGCTACTTGAAACAACTGGTGAGCTGGTATCTTTATTTTTTCTTAAATTTCCCCTTGTGTTATACTTGTGATTGTTATATGTTTATGTTCCTAATAATTGTATTGTAATCAAGCATTTCAAAGAATTTTCTTTCTTTCACAGAACTAACCGAAGAGAGGGTTGATGCCTTAAAAAGGCTTGTACTTCAAAGTCTACATAACCGAATAAATACCACAGAATACTTTGGCGTGGAAGAGGTGGGACAGAGAGAACACCGTAAACAGCAAAATGAGGCTGAGCTGTTAGCCATGGAAGATGTGCATACCCTGGAAACTAATGACGCTATTGAAATTCCCATAAACAATGCTGCATCATTAATCCACGATGGACGTGCACCAGCAAAGCAACGTATGCAGAATGACTATGTCGAAACGGGAAACAAGACCAGCTCCAAGATTAATTGTAAGTATCATTTATTACATTTTCTCATGAAAATATGATCTCAATGACAATATTGCTCAATAGTATTTGAACGAATGAAAACATTTTCACATTTTCAGGCACGAAGAAGAGGAAGAAGCTGAAGCAGGGATGCATAGTGGTATAAATGAGACGGAACACATCTATCCTGAATATTATTCCTAGGGGGTAGAGGAGAAACGGATATAAAGTAATATTGCTTTATTGTAATAAGTAATATAATAATTAGACCTGGGAAGATGAAATGGCCTAGGCTATAAATTTGATACCAGGTCGGCGTTTGACTTACTTGTAAACATGTATGTGTAGGTTATCTGTGTTAGTCCCAGTAATATCTATGAAGTACTTTTAGTATTAAAGGAACTTAGCTGTGATGATAAGAGTGTAGGTTAGGTGATGGACATGTCGGTAGGTGTAGTTCAGTGAAGTTCTGTTGTAATGTGGCAGCAACTGGTGGTTGTTGTGTACGGGACGAAGTCTCTGTGTGAAGTGTACTGAGATACCCTTTTATCGTAACAATATAAATATATTTAACGGTTCTATATTGTCTCCCGTGATTAAATAATAAGGGAAAATAAACTAAGATATAATTGGTGCAACCACAGTAATATTTATCCACAAAGATAAATAAAGTAATGTGTATAAACAAAAAGGAACCAGCTGTCGTGAACCCGGGAAATTCAAACTACGGTATATATACCAGCTAGGATTCACGACATACTCCGCCACCAGTTATATACAAAGTATTTACAATTGTCCCGTCCCGATCATGGATCACCACAACTGGGAGGAACCCAAAGCAGCCCGACGTGATGGCCTCTGAGGGGTATCACCTCGGTCCGCTCCAGTAGCAGGAAGGATATTATCAGAGTTCGGTTTGCTGTCGCCATCCACTACCTCTAAATCTATCTCTAGTGGGTATAGCTTAACCACCGGTCTGGTGGTCAAACCGGCTCCTGTTTTTACCTGAACTACCCTACATTCGTGGTCAGGACCACGAAGAAGTTTCATTATCCGACCTATACGCCAAAAAAGTCGGGGGCCGTCATCATGTACTAGAACGACGTCCCCAACTTGCGGCGATGCTATCCCTTTTTTTACCTTTAAATGACGATGTTGCTCCCTGAGTGATATTAGATAATCAGTGCTCCACCTTTTCCACAGGTCATGTGAGAGCTTCGTAACATATTGGAAGCGTTGGTTGACGGAATCATTGTTACGCCAAGTCGTGTCCCTGAGATCTTCCTCCGTGACTTCCCGCCTTGGAAAGCTTCTGATCCGCCTCCCATGAACCAGTTGTGAAGGAGTGATGGGTAGAGGGTGTTCAAGATGACTGTAGCTGTAACCAAGCGGGCGATCATTGACTGTGGCCTCGAGCTCCAGTAATACCGTATTCAGTTCCTCTGTGGTAACCAATGCTCGACCCAGTACCTTCTTCAAGCCAGCCTTTAGGATGCCAATGACCCGTTCCCATATGGCACCGAACCATGGCGCCCTGGCCGGTATAAACCGCCACTCACACTTGAATTCTGCTAGAGTACCTTTTAACCTTGCATCATCCATCAACTCCCGTAATGTACTGGCTCCGCTATCAAATGTGGTGGCATTATCACTCATCATAATCTCAGGGTAACCCCTCCTGCTACTAAACCTTCGGAACGCATGCAAAAATGATTCGCAGGAGAGGTTAGACACCGTTTCTATATGGACCGCTCTAGTAACTGCACAGGTGAATAAGACTACATATAGTTTACTTACAGCACCCCCCTTCTCTTTTACTGGCAAGGCACCTGTGTAGTCAACCCCCGTTATCTGGAAAGGACTCACCTCCTGAACCCTAAACTCCGGCAACGGAGGGGCCTGTACAGCACGGTATGATGTACCTTGCAATCTCTTGCAGATGATACATCCCCTTAAGGCTTTCTTTACTACCTGTCTAATCTTGGGGATCCACCATCTTTGCCTTATGTAATTTACAACATAACTAACACCACTATGGTTACACACTTTGTGGCAGTAATTACTAAGGAGAGTGGCTATACTATGTTTATTAGGGATAAGGATAGGGTACTTGGTGCTATCATGTAAAGCTGAAAATTGTAGCCTACCTCTACAGCATATCATGCCTCCCTCCATATAGAGGCCTAACTGCTTCACTATATTGCTTGGTGTGCCCTGTCCTTTTGACAAATAGTGGTGTTCCTCAGAGTAAGCTTCTCTCTGAGCTACCTTAATCATGGCTGACTCTGCTGCTCTTAATTCCGGCACCGTCAAGTATGCCGGTTTTGCCTGATAGTTCCCTGTGTCTTCTCTTTAAGAGTCCTAATAAACCTAAGGATCCATGCCATTACATGCCATGACTTCATATATGAGCCATACCGGGCCCAATTCAATATGGCAGTAGGGGCAACCGGTACCAGCAATGGCAGGATTCCCTCTTGACTCACGTTACAACCAACAGTGGTGTCCCCTCCTATTGAGCCCCCTATTGGGCCATGATCAGGCCATAGCATTTGGTGAGGTAGCCATATGGGCCCTCCCCACCAAAGCGAAGAAGCAACTAAGGACACATAAGAAATCCCTCTGGTAACTAGATCACTGGGGTTGTCCTCTGTGGACACATAACGAAAATGAGAGCCGGGGACTAATGACTTTATCTCATCAACTCTATTTTGAACATAAATAGGCAAAATCTTTTTACTAGACAACCAGCATAGGGTTATCTGGCTGTCCGACAAGAGGTATACATTCTCTATAATCAGCTCGTCCGCGTAGGCCTCACATATATAACATGCGAGACGAGCTGCGAGAAGAACAGCAGTCAACTCCATCTTAGGTATGGTGAGGGACTTAATAGGCGCCACCTTAGCTTTGGCCATTACTAACCTACTCACCTCATCACCAACCGCATAGGCCGCTACACCATATGCTACTGATCTAGCGTCACTAAATAGGTGCAGCGTAACTCTCTAAGAATTAGTGACCTGACGGGAAAACATGATACCTGTACTATCTATCATATCGTTATAAATACCCTGCCAGTTAGCTCTCATGTCATCTGGAATGGGGACATCCCACCCACACTCTAATCTCCACAAGTCCTGTACGAACCTCCGCGCCCGGATGGTTACCGGTAGCAACACTCCTAGAGGATCGAACACACTCGCGACATTTCCTCAGCCGTCACCGAAAAATGAGGGAGAGTCGCACTTCGAAAAATTTATCTTTCACGAAAAAACATATGTTCGTGTATTTTCACACAAACATTTAGGCGATCTTCTGCTGTCCAACGTGAGTTGGTGGGCTTTGGGAGCAATCGGAAATACTTCGATTCGAGAGCTCCGACAACAATAAAATCTGCTATTCGACTTGAGTTGGCGGTGAGCCTTTTTTGGGGCGGGGGAGGGTCTAAATTTGTGTGTGTGAAACCTTTTGTGGACAAAATACGAACAATCTTTTTTTTCTCGAGAAAGCTATATTGTTCGAAGAGTGACTCTCCATCATTTCTCGATGATGGCTGAGGCAATGTTCAAAGGCGTTTCACAGGAAAATGTACCTCCCCCAATTCTTCGTTTAGTGTGTCGGTCATCTAATCAATGCTTCGTATATTACGTTGTGTACACCTAGGTCAAGCTTTGTATGTGTAAAAGTTCCCACAAATACTCTTGCAAATGGCCTGTCCGTAATACTAATTGCTGCAGTATGGTGGAACCCCTACTTGGGGTACCAGAGGTTAGAGACTTCTTAGGGAACGTCATCCTGCAACTGTCCTGTCCGTAATGTGAATAGAGACTTAAATTATTGGCTCTCCATGTTTTTTTTTTTGTTTTTTTTTTTTTTTTTTTTTTTCTATAGTCCAACTACTCCCTCTCGGGCATAGGCTGAGAGCCTGTACATTCCACCGCTCAACACGGTGAAGCCCGTGAGGTCTTGTTCCAGCCTGGGGAGTGAGACATGTGAAGCATCCATCATGGCTCAAAGCAGCTCCATCTCTGAAGCGGCTGGTTGCTTCGCTCAAGTGCTTCACCGTCTCACCCTCCAGACTCAGACCCTCACTCTCAGAACGCCACCTATTGAGCAGTGAACTCACTAGGCATTGTCCCCCTGTAACATATTTTGAATATGGGAATATTCATACAGTGTTATTTAATCAGGGAACAATGAGGGTATTTTTTTGGCATTTCGGTGGGCTTTGTGGCAATACACTGATACTAGGTACAGCACAAATTCAATCCCAATAATATCTTCCCATTGACATATCGGGATTTGAACCCGGGTCCATTGGATTACCAATCCAGTGGCATGACCACTCCACCACACCTCCCCTAATTGCGGAAAATTCTGTATATAATTTTTTTCGAGAATGGCAGGGTACCGTCTAGTCACTAGTGCGTCTTCCATTAGGGCACGGTGCCGTCTATTGTTTCGTTCACCTGGCAGGGTATCATCTAGTGTTTCGTTCATCTGGACAGGGTACCGTCGAGTGCTTCGTTCATCTGGACAGGTCTAGGTGCTTCGCCCATCTGGACTGGGTACCGTCTAGTGCTTCGTTCCTAAGGGTATCGTCTAGACTCTAGTGCTTCGTTCATCTGTACAGGGTACCGGCTAGTGCTTTGAGCCAATGCGAGATATTCTTAGGTAACAGTGCTTGACCCCGGGTCAGTCAGTAATTAGCCTTCAGACAGGAGGCCCGTGCCTAGCAATGAGGACACATCTTCGAGGTGTTCCACTCGTCCACCATGGTGAAATCTCCGCCGCCGGCTCTCTCTCTCTCTTGCGATTACGGCCGCCGAACAGAGTTTTGTTGTAAGTATATACTGTATATTCGTATTTGGTCGTACTATGCTTTATCTTGCACATAGAAGTGTATAGATCTTGTATCATGTCGCGCTTGAACCTGCTCATAGGAGTGTATAAAACCTGAATCCTATATTTCAAAATATGAAATATAACTTACATAACTTACATTTCTAAAAAAGTGAAAAATGGTGTGCAAATATATTTAAACTATTGTCTAAATAGTGGATAGTTAATCCATCACACCTTCTTGTTTTCATTCGTTACCGAGTTCTGTAATATTTCATACGATTACCTAATATAGGTAACACTTATAGGTTGTGTTAGTTTGCTTAGGTGAGGTCAGGGGAGTTGCAGAACTTCTAGATTAGTAACCGGCGACTACAACGGCCCCTGAACAACCACCAAGCCATGATTCCGCTGGCACAAACTTTAACCCGGCAAAAAATGATAGGAAATAATTTACTAAGAAAAAAAAACTTCAGAATAAAACTGAATGAAAAAAAAAAAATTAATTTGAATGATTTCAAAACTAGATTACATTAAGAAAATATCAATCAATCAAACTTCCATAATTCAAATCAAAAGAAACTCGAAAAAAACAAAAATCATGAACGAGTGTATTTCGGTAGAGTCCACAATTTGGACAAAAAGATGTTAATTAAAACCCGAAAATATAATTTTTACAAACTCGCACTCAATTTAAGCAAATAGTATCGGCAATGTGTTAACAGAAGAAACAATATAGGCCTACTAGCGAGCGAAAGAAAAACAATTAAAATGGAAATGATAAACTCGTTAGAAATTCACAAAATATGTTAAGAAAAATTAAAATCACACTGTACGTACAAGAAAGATGTTAAAATGACGCACTTATAAGAAAAACAAACACAATTACAAATACCTTCGCACCCATGAGCGAGAAGAGATACAGAGGTCGATACAGCCAAAACCTTGGAGGCCGCACGAACGCACTAGTAAATTTATTGTAATTAAAATAATTAACAAGAAATGAACACTAAATTAACTTTAAAACCTCAGATGTATTAAAAACTAAATTAACTCAACCGCTTAGATCAACATGCGGGTTTAAGAAACTTAAGACAAATTAATGAATATTACTGACTTGGGAAATTAACCCCTATAAAGTCTTAAAAACAATGGTATCACTTAGGAATAACAATTTAATAACATCTGGGAATTACCGCAACCCGCACACACTTCTACACACTGCAAAGGTGACAGGAAGAATGAATTAGTGAGTTTGCCCACCCTATCCCGTGACGGGTCAGGGGGTCGCAGTATGACATGATCCATATGAGAATACAGATATGAAATGACATGATGAGAAATTGGAGTTTCGACTGAACGACATGATAAAGTGACGGCCATGTCACTGACGATTTGACATGTGTTAGAAAACACGAAAAGACTCGTTGTATGAGACATATTTAGATAAATGAATTTATCTCGCTAGACATGCGGGAAATAATTGACCGTAATATATAGATGTTTGATATTCACTGTACACACCTTTAACATCACTTTGAAGAGTAGTGATGGTAGTCAATTTTCTAAAATCTAAATGGAGAGAGTTGAGGAGTGAAGCGTGGTCGAGGGCAGAGGTCAGCACTGTTTATCAACACACGCACTAAATCTGCTCAGCTGATCCCACAACAACGATGCAACACGATGACTCCACACTCTCCTCTCTTGATAAAGTCATCTCCCGGCAGCAACAGGAATCGCCGTAGACTGGTAGACTAGTAGACTGGTAGACTGGTAGAATCTCGAAGTGTAGAAATGGTTTTAACTTAACCAATTTGTGGTTGGAAAGTAACAGAGATAAATTGAACAGGAACTCAGGAAACAATGAATGCTGTGCTGCTAGATGATTGGTAGTGTAGACCGGAAAAAACTGGATCAAATGATAGATAATGGTAGAATGGTTGAGTGTAGGCTTGATAATTCTTCGAATGAACGCGATGTAGTCGCCTAAATTAACAATTCATGTTAAAAAGGAGCACCGCTGCCTACCATGTTACGTAAGACTATTAGGAGTAGTCAAATGTATTCATAGGGTTAACTCCAGGTAGGAGTATTAGGACGGTTTGAGTTACGATCCTATATTTGTGATAAGGGTTAACTATTGACGCTATATAAGGCTGACTGAAGGTGTCGATGGCCTTAAGAGATGTAGATATATGTTTTAGTTATAGGTTGATTGAAGATAAGTTGATCTCAGCTCTCTCTGCTCGTTGATGATAGATTAATCGATTGATATATATATATATAAGTAGTTATAATGCTGCCACCACCGATTACCATATATATATATATATATATATATATATATATATATATATATATATATATATACATTATATTGATAGATATAGGTAAAGGGAATATAATTAAAGATCTCTGGTCCAAAACCATCACCTTCTCACCACCTCAAAGCCACACCTATAATTCACCTCCCGGTTACAAGAGGGCTACCCGTGGTTACAAGATGGCGTTGGAGAAGGTACAGTGAGTGTCATCTCGGCTGAATGTGTGTGACAGGATCTGACCAGACAATACACCACAGGAGCAAATGATCTGTCGACCTCTGTAATGTACAGTCCCCCATATAAATCTAGACACTGTAACTAAAACACCTTAAAATTATATGAGAGATGGTTATAATGATTTCATAATAAATAGTATAATCCTGAGATGTAATAAATATCACCCCAAATGCATTGAAATACACTTCACGAGATAGAGGGAAGTCTATACAACAATATTTATCATGTCGCGCTTGAACCTGCTCGTAGGAGTGTATAAAACCTGAATCCTATATTTCAAAATATGAAATATATGTAACTTACATTTCTAATCTAAAAAGTGAAAAATGGTGCGTAACTCGAAACATAATCGATGGATTTTTATGATTTTTACACAGTGGTATAATAACCTTTGGCGTGCCTGGCCTACCCTCTCCCGCCTACATAGGAAGTGAGCCGCGCTCTCCACCTCCCACCTACCCTGTAAAAAACGCACAGTATAGTAAAACGCTCGCCCGCCCTACAAAGCTAGTACTCCAGCTTGGGCCAAAAAGCTTCTAGCCGCGGCCAACATAATAATGTTATCGCTCCTTTTTATCCACACATATCACCCCAACTGCATTGAAATAAACTTCACAAGATAGAGGGAATCTATACAACAATATTTTTTCTATCAACCCAAAAATAGTGTATCTATTGTAAAATGGTTATATCGTATAAATTAATATTCGTAAATATTTCTGCTGCAAATTGTGGTATGTTTCTATATCAACAACAAAATAGTGAATCTATAATGGTTGTCGTATACAATTAGTATTCGTAAATATTTCTGCTGCGAATTGTGGTATGTGTAACTTTTCTTCACAATATTTCCGAAACCGGCTAAATAACATATTTGTATTATCATACATACTAAACCATAGCTATATTTTCCGCTGAACATGATGGCGATGTTAAGAATATTTTCTCATCAATATTGGATTTTATAGAAGTAATGTATAACGATAGTTTTAGCGTTTATATCAGTGATGAAACGGGGAAAAAGACCAGCTCCAAGATTAATCATAGACGACAACTGAACACTGAGATCGAACGTGTCCGCAATATTAAGACTTTACGGACTGTTGATCATTTTATGACCAACAAATACAAACGAAAAAAGCTGAACTAGATGAACTGAAGAGAGAGAAAGGCCGAGAAAAGAATACTATATTCCTGCAGTGGCAGTGTGCAAGAAGGCTTCTAAATGAAAACAAAGGCCCAAATCGTAAATAGTCCAAAGCGATCAGCAAGACAACAAATAGACCTGGCAGACCATGCCCAGTCGCCGGTTGCTACAGGGAATCAGCCAACCTACGGAAGCACATGGCCGTTTGCCACTCGTACCTAACTAACGACGATAGAGAGAATGTTTTGGCTGCAGCAAGTAGGTTCTCTAAGAAAAGGCCCCTGCCACCAACAAATGCAAAGAAAACCAACCTATATGATTGTCCCTTTAGAGATGCCCTCTTTGGGTCACGCGGAACAGAGGAGGAAATTGCGAGAAATACCTTTGGGGAGGGGGGCTTAAGATAATTCAACTCAACCGAGAAGCTGTCATGACCGGAGGACCCTTAATTAACCTGTACCGGCGATGGCTTTTTAAGTTTTTCTAGCTATATTTATACGAATTTCTGTAGTTTAAGAATGTTCTGTGGTATTAAAACGGGTTTTGCGTTAGTTTCAAGCCTGTCAATTGCTGGAGGCACTTTTTAAACTGAAGAAAATCGTCTAATAGTAGCAAACATTAAGTTAAAAGGACGTCGCCGGTACAGAAGGGGTTAATGGCACGCTCTGAAACCCTCTCCACGAGCACACTCAGAATGATGACCGACTCCTGCACCTACGCATGCTCTCAACTTTCTCAAAGAAATAGAAAATCGAGAATTCCAAGTAACAGAAAATCTCCTAGGCCCGGTCAGGCGAGCTGTCGGCAATTAAAGCAAATAGTAAGTATAATGCTATCGATTAATTATTTGAATGTTTCGTATTTTCGTGTTTATATTTGTAAAAGTGATGATTCCACGTGTTGTACAACTAATTATTATGTTCTCTGATCGACATTATTGCATGGGGTTCTGTCATATATTCTTCCACAGAATACTTTGCCATGGAAGAGGTGGGACAGAGAGAACACCGTAAACAGCAAAATTAGGCTGAGCTGTTAGCCATGGAAGATGTGCATACCCTGGAAACTAATGACGCTATTGAAATTCCCATAAACAATACTGCATCATTAATCCACGATGGACGTGCACCAGCAAAGCAACGTATGCAGAAAGACTATGTCGAAACGGGAAACAAGACCAGCTCCATGATTAATTGTAAGTATAATTTATTACATTTTCTCATGAAAATATGATCTCAATGACAATATTGCTCAATAGTATTTGAACGAATGAAAAAAATTCACATTTTCAGGCACGAAGAAGAGGAAGAAGATGAAGCAGCGATGCATAGTGGTATAAATGAGATGGAACACATCTATCCTGAATATTATTCCTAGGGGGTAGAGGAGAAACGGATATAAAGTAAATAATTAGACCTGGGAAGATGAAATGGTCTAGGCTATACATTTGATACCGGGTCGGCGTTTGACTTACTTGTAAACATGTATGTGTAGGTTATCTGTGTTAGTCCCAGTAATATCTATGAAGTACTTCTAGTATTAAAGGAACTTAGCTGTGATGATGAGAGTGTAGGTTAAGTGATGGACATGTCGGTAGGTGTAGTTCAGTGAAGTTCTGTTGTAATGTGGCAGCAACTGGTGGTTGTTGTGTACGGGACGAAGTCTCTGTGTGAAGTGTACTGAGATACCCTTTTATCGTAACAATATAAATATATTTAACGGTTCTATATTGTCTCCCGTGATTAAATAATAAGGGAAAATAAACCAAGATATAATTGGTGCAACCACAGTAATATTTATCCACAAAGTTAAATAAAGTAATGTGTATAAACAAAAAGGAACCAGCTGTCGTGAACCCGGGAAATTCAAACTACGGTATATATACCAGCTAGGATTCACGACATACTCCGCCACCAGTTATATACAAAGTATTTACAATTGTCCCGTCCCGATCATGGATCGCCACAACTGGGAGGAACCCAAAGCAGCCCGACGTGACGGCCTCTGAGGGGTATCACCTCGGTCCGCTCCAGTAGCAGGATGGATATTATCAGAGTTCGGTTTGCTGTCGCCATCCACTACCTCTAAATCTATCTCTAGTGGGTATAGCTTAACCACCGGTCTGGTGGTCAAACCGGCTCCTGTTTTTACCTGAACTACCCTACATTCGTGGTCAGGACCACGAAGAAGTTTCATTATCCGACCTATACGCCAAAAAAGTCGGGGGCCGTCATCATGTACTAGAACGACGTCCCCAACTTGCGGCGATGCTATCCCTTTTTTTACCATTAAGTGACGATGTTGCTCCCTGAGTGATATTAGATAATCAGTGCTCCACCTTTTCCACAGGTCATGTGAGAGCTTCGTAACATATTGGAAGCATTGGTTGACAGAATCATTGTTACGCAAAGTCGTGTCCCTGAGATCTTCCTCCGTGACTTCCCGCCTTGGAAAGCTTCTGATACTCCTCCCATGAACCAGTTGTGAAGGAGTGATGGGTAAAGGGTCTTCAAGATCACTGTAGCTGTAACCAAGCGGGCGATCATTGACTGTGGCCTCGAGCTCCAGTAATACCGTATTCAGTTCCTCTGTGGTAACCAATGCTCGACCCAGTACCTTCTTCAAGCCAGCCTTTAGGATGCCAATGACCCGTTCCCATATGGCACCGAACCATGGCGCCCTGGCCGGTATAAACCGCCACTCGCACTTGAATTCTGCTAGAGTACCTTTTAACCTTGCATCATCCATCAACTCCCGTAATGTACTGGCTCCGCTAACAAATGTGGTGGCATTATCACTCATCATAATCTCAGGGTAACCCCTCCTGCTACTAAACCTACGGAACGCATGCAAAAATGATTCGCAGGAGAGGTTAGACACCGTTTCTACATGGACCGCTCTAGTAACTGCACAGGTGAATAAGACTACATATAGTTTACTTACAGCACCCCCCTTCTCTTTTACTGGCAATGCACCTGTGTAGTCAACCCCCGTTACCTGGAAAGGACTCACCTCCTGAACCCTAAACTCCGGCAACGGAGGGGCCTGTACAGCACGGTATGATGTACCTTGCAATCTCTTGCAGATGATACATCCCCTTAACCCTTTCACGAACGTATGACGCAGAGGTTGCCAGATTAGCAATAAGAAATAGAGTTCTCTCACTCTTATAATTACCTCTCCAAAATTAGTGTTCTGCCCACAGCTTACTCAAAGACAACTGCAGAGGTTGAAGTAACTAAACTAAAGGTTTCTAAATACCCCTGATGGTAACAAAGGCTTTAAAGTATCCCTAATAGGCTCAAAATCGCGTCATATGTCGGAGAGGGTTAAGGCTTTCTTTACTACCTGTCTAATCTTGGGGATCCACCATCTTTGCCTTATGTAATTTACAACATAACTAACACCACTATGGTTACACACTTTGTGGCAGTAATGTCTAAGGAGAGTGGCTATACGATGTTTATTAGGGATAAGGATAAGGTACTTGGCGCTATCATGTAAAGCTGGAAATTGTAGCCTACATCTACAGCATATCATGCCTCCCTCCATATAGAGGCCTAACTGCTTCACTATATTGCTTGGTGTGCCCTGTCCTTTTGACAAATGGTGGTGTTCCTCAGAGTAAGCTTCTCTCTGAGCTACCTTAATCATGGCTGACTCTGCTGCTCTTAATTCCGGCACCGTCAAGTATGCCGGTTTTGCCTGATAGTTCCCTTGTGTCTTCTCTTTAAGAGTCCTAATAAACCTAAGGACCCATGCCATTACATGCCATGACTTCATATATGAGCCATACTGGGCCCAATTCAATATGGCAGTAGGGGCAACCGGTACCAGCAATGGCAGGATTCCCTCTTGACTCACGTTACAACCCACAGTGGTGTCCCCTCCTATTGAGCCCCCTATTGGGCCATGATCAGGCCATAGCATTTGGTGAGGTAGCCATATGGGCCCTCCCCACCAAAGCAAAGAAGCAACTAAGGACACATAAGAAATCCCTCTGGTAACTAAATCACTGGGGTTGTCCTCTGTGGACACATAACGAAAATGAGCGCCGGGGACTAATGACTTTATCTCATCAACTCTATTTTGAACATAAATAGGCAAAATCATTTTACTAGACAACCAGCATTGGGTTATCTGGCTGTCCGACCAGAGTTATACATTCTCTATAATCAGCTCGTCCGCGTAGGCCTCACATATATAACATGCGAGACGAGCTGCGAGAAGAACAGCAGTCAACTCCATCTTAGGTATGGTGAGGGACTTAATAGGCGCCACCTTAGCTTTGGCCATTACTAACCTACTCACCTCATCACCAACCGCATAGGAGTACAAAGGAGTACAAATGAAATCAAGCAACAACAGATCTAGTGACCCTTCTAGGTTGCTTGTCCTCCAAACACTGAGGATCAAGTGTCCAAACAGTGGTTTAGAGTGGGTAAGGGAACATTGGAAAGCGAATTTCTGCCCTGGAACTAATGTCCGTGGCAGGATTAGGAAGTTAGTAGGGGACAGATGGGTTAGTAACTGAGGGGGGGATAAAATAAAGTTATTCATTTACAAACGCAGTCAGTCGCGGGTTTGATGCGAGATATTTGTCTACGCAGAGTTTAAATTAATCAACGGTGATGCAGTCTATAACGTTTCGGGGAAGCCCATTCCACAAGTTGACAACTCGATTGAAGAAGAAATTCTTAGATTCGTGTGAGTTAAAAGATTTACCAATAATTTTGCAACCGTTTCCCAGCGTGTAATTAGCTTGGTCGATAGTGAAGTACTTACTACAGTTCATATTGTCGATGCCTTTGATGATTTTGAACACTTGAATTAAGTCATCTCTTAATCTGCGCTGGGTTAAAGGAAATAGATTTAATTCTCTACGACGCTCTTCGTATGGTTTGTTCTTTAGGCTAGGTATCATTTTGGTAGCTCTACGTTGAACTCGTTCTAGCTTGTTTATATCTTTTTGGTAATAAGGGCACCAGGATTGAACGCAGTATTCCAGAAGAGGGCGGACTATGGAATTGTAAAGGGTTAGGATAACTTCTTTGGATTTATGCTCAAATGACCTGCCTATAAAGCCTATTATTTTGTTTGCCTTCTTAACAACTTCTGAACATTGTTGACTCGGTTTTAGGTTACTCGATATTGTTACTCCCAGATCGGTTTCTCTGTTTACATTCTTAAGCTGAGTGCCATTCATCGAATAGTTTGCTTTCTCATTTAGGTATCCGATATGTAGTACTTTACATTTATCCGCATTGAAACTCATTTGCCAAATTTGGGCCCAACATGACAATTTATCTAGATTGTGTTGCATTACGTCAACTTGTTCTTTTGAGAGTACGCTATTTGCAATTTTTGTATCGTCAGCAAATTTTGAGATTGTACAGATGACCCTCATCTATGTCGTTGATGTAAATTAGAAAGAGAATGGTCCTAGTACCGATCCCTGGGGTACCCCGCTACTTACATTGGTCCATTTAGATGCCTTACCGTTTATGACTACTCTTTGCTTTCTGTCGCTGAGCCAATTTTCTATCCATTTCAACACACCGTCTTGTATTCCATGCGCTTTTAGTTTTAGCAGTAAACGTTTGTGGGGAACTTTGTCAAAGGCCTTTTGAAAATCAAGGTATAATATCTACAGCTTTACTCTCATCGTAGAGGTTGAGGATATCGTGGAAGAAGTCTAAGAGGTTTGTTAAACAGGAACGTTTTTTACGAAAGCCGTGTTGAGTATCTTTAAGTATGTTATTTTCCTCTAAGTGATTTACGAGTCTGTCTCGTATGACCGTTTCTAGCATTTTACATACAACTGAGGTTAAGCTAATTGGACGATAGTTACTGGGTAGGGATTTGCTGCCATTTTTGAATATCGGTGTTACGTTGGCTAGCTTCCACTGATCGGGCATAGTTCCAGACTGCAAGGATTTATTGAATAGTAATGTCAGTGGTTTGGAGAGCTCATCCTTAGTTTCCTTTAGAACTCTAGGCGAGATTTTATCAGGTCCAGGCGTTTTATTTACCTTGAGTTTATCTAAACAATTCAATACTTCTCTCTCTGTAACGGTGATATTGCTTAGAACATCTGAATTATCAATCTGAATCGGCGATGGTGTAGTGATATCACTGAGGTCTTATGTTGTAAAAACTGATGCAAAGAAGGTATTGAGGGCATTACTCATTTGTACTTCGTCTATGGTGTATTCTCCTATTTATCGACTAAGACTAACGGTCCAACAGTTGAAGTAACTACTTTTTTCTTTCTGATATAACTATAGAATTCTTTCGGGTTTGTTTTACTTTGATTCGCAATATGTAACTCTAAGGTCTTTTTACTTTGCTTAATTCACTTTTTGGCTTTGCGTCGTAGCTCTACAAATTTCAGCCGTTCTTCGTCATTTTGTGATGATTTTAATCTATCATTAGCAAATTTTTTAGCAAGCAGGCAGTTTGAAATATCTTTATTCCACCATTTGGGCTTATTATTATGGCCTGGACGCCGTATTTTCGATGGTATGCAGTCTTGCACTGCTTTTAGGTAAGGGGCTTCGAATAACTTCCAAGATGTATTTATGTCGTTATTGTGAATTAAAAAGCTCCAGTCAGTTTCTTTAAACATAGCTCTAAGTTTATGGAAGTTTGCTTTCTTGAAATTAGGGACTTTTTCGATGCTACTATTTGGTTCGTTACTAGTAAACTTTAAAGTGAAAGTTATCGTACGATGGTCGCTGTTACTGAATTCATCACCAACATTCAATTCTCTATTAATTCTTCTTTTGTTGCAAGTACAATGTCAAGAACGTTATTACCACGGGTTGGCATTCGAACAAATTGATAAAGCGAACTCTCTTGCAAGTTCGTATACAAGTCATGTCCGGAGTGTGAAGTAAGAGTATCACCCCACTTGGTCACAGGTAAATTAAAGTCGCCAAAAATTACGGTATCTTGTGAGTTACTTACATCTGCAATTTGTTCGTAAATTTCTCGGTCAGTTTGCACTGATTGAGCTGGAGGTCTGTATATTAATGCAAGTATTATTTTTGTACCTTTATTATTCTTTATTAGCACAAAAGATGCGTCGACGTTCACAATTTGAGGTTTTGACAAGAGGGTAGGGTTAAGACTTTCTTTGATATAAAGTAAAACGCCACTTCCATTTCGATTTATTCGGCTTTTCTCAAACATTACATAACTGGGAAGTGAATACTCTGCTACACCATATGCTACTGAGCTAGCGTCACTAAATAGGTGCAGCGTAACTCTCTTAGAATTAGTGACCTGACGGGGATACATGATACCTGTACTATCTATCATATCGTTATAAATACCCTGCCAGTTAGCTCTCATGTCATCTGGAATGGGGACATCCCACCCACACTCTAATCTCCACAAGTCCTGTATGAACCTCCGCGCCCGGATGGTTACCGGTAGCAACACTCCTAGAGGATCGAACACACTCGCGGTTAGACTTAGAGCCTCGCTTTTCGTAACCAATGCAGGGCTATTTCCCCGTCGATTAACCTGTAACATATCCTTATTAGTTAGCCACCCAACGCCAAGTACCCTAACCCCATCTTGTTTGGCGGAAGCTATACCCTTCAGGTGCAACAGTTCCCGCAAATTCTCATTATTTGTGACCCACTCACGTAAAGACAGGTTAGCGCTGGAAAATATTCTACGGGCATCCCAACATTGTTGTTGCAAATCGATTACATCATCACCAGAACCCTGCAAGTTATCAATGTACAGCCCCCTTTTGAGCTTATTAACTACTTCACTGTTCTCCTGTATCATAGACAGGTGTTTTTGAATGGTAGCATTAAGGAGGAACTGGGAACAGGTGGCCCCAAACAGAACTGCACGGAACCGGTAGACAATGTAAGGACTTGCAACATCCAAGGGATCAACGGGCCACAGAAACCTAGTAGCATCCCTATCCTTCTCACTCAACCCCACCATGAGAAATGCTTTCTCAATATCACTCACCCAGGCAAATTGATGGCATCTAAAGCACAGAAGCACCTGGGTGAGGTCAGCCACTAGCGATGGACCTGTATGGAGACAGTCATTCAGACTGAACGCCTTCTCGTCCATCCTAGCCGAACAGTCAAACACTATCCGTACAGGCTTAGTAACACTATCCTTGGTAATACCATGGTGAGCTAAGTAGTGAATGGGATGACCAGCTTGATTCCTGTTTTCTACCCTTTCAATAAACCCCCTTTCTATCTGATTATCCTGAACCTTTGTATACTGTTGACAGTAGTTGGGATCTTTTATAAACTTACGCTGCATGCCTCTCATTCTGCCCAGGGCTAACTTAAAGTTATCAGATAATTTATCTATGTTATCTCTCCACGGCAGTTCCACTATATACTGTCCCTGTGCTTCGGAATACTGTACCGTTTCAGAAAATCTATTTAAGACTTTCTCCCCACCCTTACCAGTCTCATTAGGACTTATACCAATATGGTCCAAGTCCCATAGAGCTGTCAGATCCTTTAATTCTGGAGAATTCCTGCCAATATCTTCCTGTATCTCCACTAAAGGGTCTACTGCTAACTTAAGAACAGTGACTAACTCTACATGGGTCTCTTCTATATCTGACTGATAAGTGCCACTCTGTGCATAACCATAAATTGTGGGTAACATAACTATACTTCCTTCTCTGACATAGCCTGAATGTACAAAGTGGTAATAAAAGTCCGCCCCAATCAGTAACCCTATCATATCTCCATCAGTGATACCTGGATCTGCTAATTTGTAACCCCGAGCCTTGATAGCATTGACCTCCATCTCTAATCCCCTCCCTGGCTTGTATACTGGCAACTCCTCCACCACAACGGCTCTCAAATTACACACCCTTCTTCTGTGATGATAGGTTAACTCTACTATTTCATACTCAGTACTACCAAGTGAGTCAGTAAATCCCTGGATCTTTAGCTGTTCCTTACTGACCCTAACGTCATCAAGCTGCGATAAAGCAGAGCGCATGATGAAGGTACGTTGCGAACATTGGTCCAACAAAGCTCTTACTTTATTGGTATGACCGTTTCTGTCAGTCAAGGGAATCTGAATGGTAGGCAACAACACTGCATTACGGCCCGAAGCCACAGCCATGGTCACTGTTGGTTCAGGGGCCACTGGTTGTCCAGTTTGTTCAAGGCGTGGCGTCGGACACAAATAATTAAAATGTTTCTGTTGGCAGAATCTGCACGGCCTAATTTTAGGGTTAGTACACCCCTGGCTGCCATGTTCTGACGACAGGCACCCGACGCACAATTTCAACTGCCTTGCTCTATTGGCCTTGGCGGGACTGTTCTTGTATTTTGCACACTTTGCCCAAAAATGTCCTATCTTTAAACACAACTTACATCCATACTTCTGCTTGGTATCGGGTTTCTGATACACTTCATATGCTGCTGTGGCAGTCGCCCCAAACTGTTCTAGTGGATTATGTCTACTTTCTAGATTGCACACTTCAGTCTTAAACACACGAACATATTCATCTACATCCAGCCAGTTGTCTTTTAATTCATGCTTAATCACTTCAGAGAGTGCACTAGGGAGTTTATTATGCAACAGTACTGCACACATCTCACTTACTGTTACATCCATAGAGCGTAATGACTCTAACGCACACTCAAATGATGCCGAAAAATCTTTCAGAGCACTGACCTCCTGGCTAGGACGTGGGAGATTACACAGTTTCGCTATGTGAGCTGCTTTGATGCGATCCTTTTGACCATAACTGTTTTTCAGTATAGTGACCGCTGGTTCATAACTTGCAGCGACCAAACTAAATCCACCAACAATTTATAGAGCCTCACCACTAAGTTGTCCCTTTAGATACGTAAATTTCTGAATGTCAGTTAAGTCTGTTTGGGAGTGAACACTACAATCAAAGAGCTCCCAGAAACCCACCCACTGTGTTGGATCCCCATAAAAAAATGGCAACTTTAGGGAGGGTAGCTTAATACCCTTCTGTTTCCTACTTGCTGCACCATCATGAGATCTACCAGTAGTGGTTGTCTGTAGAGCACTATCTAACTCAGCTAACTGACTGTTTACTTGATTAACATACTGCATATCTTTCACCATCTCATCCTCTAACTGATCATCTGAATATAATCTATACAACTCTACGTTATACGACTCGATATCAGCTAGGGCCTTTTGTAAAGTGACTTTCACACCCCTTACATCATGCAGTGTAGCAGCATGTTCAATAAATTCAGACAGATTAGAGGTAAGCTTAGTAATCCCTCCCTTCTTGGCGGCCCTGAACCGCCGCAATGACTTTATTTTCTCATCCATTCTTAAAAGTTTACGGTAACTAAAGCTTAAGGAACAACAATACTAATCGTCACTGTAGGCTAACCTATTCTATTCTATTCTAAGCCTAGGCTAACCTACTTACATTGATGACGACAGCAACCAAGCAAATTGAAGCATGCAGATCGCGTGCCCCCTGTGAGTTTACAAATGATCAAAGAAAAGGAAAATTACCCTATGTCATATTACTCTACTATACAATATTTACTTTACTAGGCTATATTAAATTTTAACAAATTACAAAGAAAAAGAAAGAAAAGGAAAGAGAAAGAAGGATCATGACTCCTCTGAAGGAGGAACAGCCACAGCCGTCGTCCTAGTCTTTAGATCTAGCCTATTGCGTTGACTGCTCCTCCTCGGCCTTGTCCTTCTCCTCAAAGAAGGCATGTGCTCTGTTCAGTAGCCTATCTAACACCTTCCGGCTCCCTGGCACTTCTAACCCAGGCTGAGGTCTGCCTGACAGTGTCCACCCTTGCCCCTGGTCTATAGAACTGCTTAACAAAACAAAAAGCAGGGCACTGCACTGGACAGTCCAGCGGAAAATCCCGGACATAGCCTATGCGCCCCTCAACATTTGTCCACTGGATCGCCCAGCTCTACACAAAGGCAGACAAGTCAGGCTTAACACTCCCCCAATTCTTCAATATATAACAGATGGCCCAGTATCCTGGTCACACGGCACCAATTCTATCCTGAATATTATTCCTAGGGGGTAGAGGAGAAACGGATATAAAGTAAATAATTAGACCTGGGAAGATGAAATGGCCTAGGCTATAAATTTGATACCGGGTCGGCGTTTGACTTACTTGTAAAAATGTAAGTATAGGTTATCTGTGTTAGTCCCAGTAATATCTATGTAGTACTTCTAGTATTAAAGGAACTTAGCTGTGATGATAAGAGTGTAGGTTAGGTGATGGACATGTCGGTAGGTGTAGTTCAGTGAAGTTCTGTTGTAATGTGGCAGCAACTGGTGGTTGTTGTGTACGGGACGGGACGAAGTCTCTGTGTGAAGTGTACTGAGATACCCTTTTATCGTAACAATATAAATATATTTAAGGGTTCTATATTGTCTCCCGTGATTAAATAATAAGGGAAAATAAACTAAGATATAATTGGTGCAACCACAGTAATATTTATCCACACAGATAAATAAAGTAATGTGTATAAACAAAAAGGAACCAGCTGTCGTGAACCCGGGAAATTCAAACTACGGTATATATACCAGCTAGGATTCACGACAACATCCAACCACGCTAGGAAAAAAGACAAATAAATCAGACACCCCGTTGTCTCATGGTCTCGATGAAGAGGCACTGCAGATGACGTGCTACTTGAAAGAACTGGTGAGCTGGTATCTTTATTTTTTCTTAAATTTCCCCTTGTGTTATACTTGCGATGTGTTATATGTTTATGTTCCTAATAATTGTATTGTGATCAAGCATTTCAAAGAATGTTCTTTCTTTCACAGAACTAACAGAAGAGAGGATTGATGCCTTAAAAAGGCTTGTACTTCAAAGTCTACATAACCGAATAAATGCCACAGCATACTTTGGCATGGAAGAGGTGGGACAGAGAGAACACCGTAAACAGCAAAATTAGGCTGAGCTGTTAGCCATGGAAGATGTACATACCCTGGAAACTAATGACGCTATTGAAATTCCCATAAATAATGCTGCATCACTAATCCACGATGGACATGCACCAGCAAAGTAACGTATACAGAAAGACTATGTCGAAACGGGAAACAATACCAGATCCAAGATTAATTGTAAGTATCATTTATTACATTTTCTCATGAAGATATGATCTCAATGACAATATTGCTCAATAGTATTTGAACGAATGAAAACATTTTCACATTTTCAGGCACGAAGAAGAGGAAGAAGATGAAGAAGCGATGCATAGTGGTATAAATGAGACGAAACACATCCAACCACGCTAGGAAAAAAGACAAATAAATCAGACATCCCGTTGTCTCCTGGTCTTTAGGTAGAGGCACTGCAGATGATGTGCTACTTGAAACAACTGGTGAGCTGGTATCTTTAATTTTTTCGTAAATTTCCCCTTGTGTTATACTTGCGATGTATTATATGTTTGTGTTCCTAATAATTGTATTGTAATCTAGCATTTCAAAGAATTTTCTTTCTTTCACAGAACTAACCGAAGAGAGGGTTGATGACTTAAAAAGGCTTGTACTTCAAAGTCTACATGACCGAATATATGCGACGAAGCACCTCTCTAAACATCATAGGCGACAACTGAACAATGAGATCGAACGTGTCCGCAATATTAAGACTTTACGGACTGTTGATAATTTCTATGACCAACAAATACCAAATAAAAAAGCTGAACTTGATGAACTGAAGAAAGAGAAAGGCCGAGAAAAGAATATTATACTCCTGCAGTGACAGTGTGCAAGAAAGCTTCTAAATGGAAACAAAGGCCCAAATCGTAAATAGCCCAAAGCGATCAGCATGACAACAAAGAGACCAGGCAGGCCATGCCCAGTCGCCGGTTGCTACAGCGAATCAGCCAACCTACGGAAACACATGGCCGTTTGCCACTCGTACCTAACTAACGACGATAGAGAGAATGTTTGGGCTGCAGCAAATAGGTTCTCTAAGAAAAGGCCCCTGCCACCAACAAATGCAAAGAAAACAAACCTATATGATTGTTCCTTCTGCCCAAAATCAGTTAAACGGATCGATATGCACTTAAGAAAAACAAAGACTCCATGGAATACCAGCAACTTCTCAGACACGTACGTTAGGTTTGCTTTCCATAATTCAATTATTTTCTTATTATAATAGGTCAAACATTACAGAAATAAAAACAATTCACTTTAAAGTAAAGAAACATTGTAATGCATTTGTAATTAATTATATGCCAAATAAAACAGTACAACTTTTATTGTAAATATTTTGAATCATTAATTAGACATATCTCGCATGAATATTGAATTATTTTCAAGAAAAGAAAAGAAAAAACGTCACCTGCCAAAGTTGAGGATGTGTACCCATAGTAGCTGGCACCATGCCCGATGTTGCCACTAGAAATATATCCTAAAAAAAAAATCTGTTCTTTCACAGCAGTCGCCATGGCCCGGCGAGGACTCTCCCAGGATGACATCTCTTCGATGTTGGACGACTTTAACCCTTAATTAGCGGCGAGCAACATAAGTCGAGTTAAATAAAGCTGGACTATGTGGCGGCGCTCGACATAGGTCGAGTGGCAATTTCAGCACGTAATGTTGCTGAGAGAGAGAGACAAGTGGTGGCAGGAGAGTAGCGAGCGTATGACTGCTCCAGACCACCGCGGCGAACATACTGACATGAATCCCAGCTCCCTCCTCCCTCTCTCACTCGCTATATAAGGAATTGTATCGGGAAAGTGGCTAATTACATGCTTTTTGCACTCGCGTTGCACGGTTATTGCAAGAAAACTAGCCATCATAAAAGGATCGTTATGGTGTCATTCGAAAGCTCTGTTTATGCCCTTTCAGGGATAGATACTTGTTTTACGTTCTGGGTCTTATTTAGGCATGAAAATGATCACGTAAACAGCCCTATTTTGGCTAAAAACACCCCGCTGGGCGGTACATATAAATTAACCGCATAGGCCGCTCTTAAGGTGTTAAGGACGTCTCTAGTGATTCTGACAACAATTGCGACAACAAAGCTGAACATCACGACATCGAGGACGAGCTTATAGGTATAGAGCCCACCCACATTGTCGCTCCGTCGCCACCCACGCCAACCCTGGTGCCGACGCCAGACACGGATGCCCCCACACCTCCTTGTGCTACCACACCTCCTCGTGCTAGCTCTCCGTCTTCACCACGTACCACCAGGTGTACTTTGGCGTCATTACGACATGACTTCTCTTTTAGGAGCAGGGAGGAGCGACAGGAAAGGCAGGCAGTCACGGCTGCCATACAAACCTTCACCCACCCAAAGAAAGCAGGACTACCACGGCAACGTAGAAGGCCTCCCTCCATTTTTTTTTTTTTTTTTTCTTTTTTTTGAGACAATGAACGGAGGAAGGTAAAACACAGATAAAACAAAAAGGTCCATCTGCCTAAAGGCATCCTCCATTCATAAAATGTTTGTAACAACTGGATTTAAACATTTGTAGATTGTAAGTTTGTGGAAAGCAATTCGAGGGAAGTGAATTCCAAAGAGTAGTAGCTCTGGGGATAAATTAATTCTGATAAGCAGAAGTTCTGCATTGTGGAGGAGAAAGTGTAAATTCATGGGCGCTCTCAGCTGCCCTAGTTCTACGGGGAAAGATGTGGAGAGGCGGCACAATTGAAGCAAGTTCCTCGGAACAATTGCTGTGAAAATATCTGTAGAATAATGCAAGGGATGCAATTTCTTCGTATGGATAATGTAGGAAGGTCCTGTGTGATTGCAGGGTTATTGATTAATCTAATAGCTTTATTTTGAATTTTGTCCAACTGCCTCAATGCAACCACTCCACTTCCACCCCACAGAGGTGAACAGTAATCCATCTGAGAACGCACATGACTTTTATATATTACGGCCAACTGCTCGTCAGTGAAGAATTCTCGAACTCTGTACAGGAGTCCCAGTTTTTTAGAGGCATTCTTAGCAATGCTTCTAACATAATGTGTCCAGCTCAAGTTAGTAGTTAATGTTACACCGAGAAGGTAAATACTAGGGGAAGTGGGAATATTTACATGGTAGATATGAGATAATTGATATGAATGAGGAACAGAGTTGGGGCCAAAACTGATCCCTGGGGAACACCACCATTTATTGAGTGAAATTGAGAATAAAGGCCATCTACCATTACACATATTTTTCTGTTATGAAGATAAGAAGAAATTAGTGGAACCAATGATGCAAGGCCGTAGTGTGACATCTTCGACAATAAGGATTGATGCCAGACTCTATCAAATGCCTTTGATATATCCAGTGCTATTGTATGTGTTTCACCATGTTGGTCTGTAGGTTGGTTGATTTGATGCGTAAGAAGGCAAAGAATGTCTGCAGTTGATCGACATCGTCTAAAACCATATTGCCTATCACTGATAAATTTATTATTCTCAAGATGCTTAATTATGTGATTATTTAATATAATTTCAAAGAATTTACCAAGAGTGGAAGTTATAGCTATTGGTCTGTAGTTTGATGGATCTGAAGAGGCACCTTTTTTAGGAACTGGATGAATGTTTGCTTCTTTCCAGGGTACTGGGAAGCATGAGGTATGAGTACACAGACGGAAAAAATTTGCCAATACAGGAGCAAGCACCAAGGAGCAATTCTTAAGTACTATGGTGATGGGCTGGTCTATCAGAGTGAGAACTCAGCGATCTCTGCCATACCCATAGCTTACTCTGACTGTTCCTTTTACTTATATATTTTCTAGATCTCAAGTGACGGCGTCTCTTTTGTGGATTGACCTCCTAATCTACCAAGATTGGAAGCCAAAGCGTCACATCTTTCCTTTGCCCCTCAACTTTCTCTTCATAATTGCTGAGGGGCACAGGGCCCTGGGTGGGGCTTTGGTTTCCTGGGCGTTTCCTCACCCTCCTAAGCTCCCCGCCATGGAGTGGCTTCGGTCACCCAGGCTTTATTGTGGTCGGCAGGGAGGGTTCTGTGGGGGCGCTCGGTTATGGCCTTGGCCTTGCTCGGGGCCTAGGGGCTGTTCGGCCAGGCAGCTTGGGGAACAACAACAACAACTATTGGAGGAATTTCATCTGGACCAGGAGCCTTATCTACTGAGAGATTCTGCAAAATAGTTTTGACATGTCTGGTGTGGATCTTAAGTGAGGGAATTTAAGGCGAATTAAAATTAAGTACAGGGACATCTTGATCTATTTCATCTAAGGTTGAGTTGGTGGAGAAAATATCCGCAAGAAGGTTAGCTTTACCTCGTGGGTCACTTACAAGATTGCCAGTCGGAGATTTTAATGGTGGAATGGATGAAGCAGTAGTGAAGTTGGATTTGAATGAGTTAAGAGTAGACCAAAATATTTTGTTATCATTTGGATTATTAGAAGTTTATTTGCCTGCTTGTGGAGAAAGTTTGATTTAGTTAGGTTTAATACAGTTTTGGCATGAGTTCTGATGTTTCTAAAGTAATTAAAGGCTTCATGTGTTTTTGATCTTGTGTATGCATTGTAGGCTATTGCTTTTTGTTCAGTTAGTCTAGCACAATTATGGTCAAACCATTTAGGTGAATTAGATCTTTTACTGTACTTTTGATGAGGAATAAAAGTTTCCATTCCAATTTTTACAAAATCTTGTATGTGGCTCAAGGTGGAGTGTGCATCATTAGAAAAGAAAGAGGTCCAGGGAATACCAATAAAGAAACCTTGAAGACCCTCCCAGTCTGCCCTATCGTAATGCCATTTAGTCACCAAAACAGGTTCAGAGTGGAAGGTGTGGTAGGTGATAGACAGGTGGCCTGTATCAGACAGTGATCAGAAGATCCAAGCGGGGACCTCACTGTAACATCATAATTTTCTGAATTGGTTGTTAAAAATAAGTCCAGTAGGTGGGAATTATGATTAGGATTATCTGGTACAAGGGTGGGTTGGTTGACTAGTTGAGTGAGATTAAATGAGTCTGCAAATAGCTCACATTCAAGACCAGCATCATCAGTCCTGGCTGAATGAGTGAGCCATTCAACATTATGGACATTAAAATCACCCAACACAGTGATTTCAGAAGAAGCATTTAAGTTGACGACAATGAGTTATGAGGACAGAGAATCAAAAAGACTTTGCTCTGGAGGAGTATTTGGGGAACGGTAGATGCAACATATGTATATAAATTTACCAGCAGAAATTAATTTGTATATAGAATAATCAAAATAGGGACAATTGAAACTAGTAACCTCCTCCAGGGCAATTTCAGATTTTGCGAAGCAACATACACCTCCTTTAGGTCTGAAATTTTGGAGCAGTTGATAACCTGGAAAATTAAATCTAGACGTGTCAGATGTGGATGTTACTTGAGTCTCTGTCAAAAAAAGGAGAGTAGGGGATTCTGCTTGAAGAAATTGGTGTACAGAATTGATGTCAGAGTGAAGTCCCCTTATATTACTAAAGAAAAAACTGCACCGACGAGCAGCTTTGGGACGTTGCAATGCTCTTGACACAGTCGCATGATGACGACCGGGAGGGCCCTGTGTCAATGACCCAACCCTGCCGAGGGTGGATATCCGAGGGACCACCAGGTTTGCTCTTAACAATAATTACGACAGTACCGACGATGAAGAGAGTGTGGATGACCTGCCACCCTCCACACCTGCGCGTATCGGTGGACCGCACGCACCTGCCCGACCTGTCACACCTTCCGCACCTGCCACACCTGCCGCCACTCCCAGGGGCACTACCCGATCACCTGCCGAAGCTGCAAGAAGTCTGTGTGTGGTCACCACCAGCTCAAGACCTGCATGGAATGCAACTCTTGAAGGTAAGAAACTACATATTTTATATTCATTTTTATTGGGTTTCTAAGTATCAAAGTAAATAATATTACAAAATAAGGGTCATAATTGTCAAAAAAATCTCATTGAAAAAGTCGGCCCTCTCAATGTAACGTCAAATAATACTTATTTTGGCCTTTTTCGTTTGCCCTTATTTTTTATTACTTTCATGTGTTTTGGGATGGTTATTTATATGCTGATTTAGTTCATAGGGTGCATATGTATGTTCATAGTGAGTTTTAGGCATATTCATTGAGAAGTACTTGTTTTATGATTTTTTTTCCCCGGGATTTTTGCCCCCAGAAAGTCGACCCTCTCAAAGTTCAAGCAACATAACGTTATAGTATCGCTATCTATTAGTTCCTATTCCAATTTGTGAGCGTTACATGTCTTCTAGTATTTTTGTTTTTATAATTGTATGTAAAAAAAGTGATTCCACATGTTGTACAACTATTTATTGTGTTCTGTCATATTTTCTTCCACAGAATACTTTGGCATGGATGAGGCGGGACAGAGAGAACACCGTATACAGCAAAATGAGGCCGAGATGTTACCAATGGAGGATGCGCGTAGCCTGGAAACTAATGATGCTATTGAAATTCTCATAAACAATGCTGCATCATTAATCCACAATGGCCGTGCACCAGCAAGCCAACACATGAAGAAAGAATAGGTCAACCTGAGAGATGCACTGATTGCGAGACTGCCCGTTCGCTGCCTACGAAGAAATCAGGAGTTTACTGAATTTACAATCAGTGCCTACGAGGGAAGCACAACCGGCGTCGAAGATGGTAGAGTAGCATGACACAAACGGGGGCCAAAGACCCCTGCATCTTCTACTTAGGCAATACAGAGGCAGCTGCTCTTGAGGCGTACATGAAATATTATCGCCCAGTAGTTGCCACATGGGTAAGGCCAAAATGTAAGATGTTTGTGAATCGGGAGGGCAACAACACCGACGGCCAATGTTGCTCTCACCTCTCAGTAGAAAATGTAGGGAGAATCATTGCCAAGATGGGACTGAGGGCAGGCATTATTGGGGAGTGGGCAGCCGGAAGCTACGACATGAACAGATCACAGCTGCCCTCAGAGATGAGGATATACACCTGCCAACAGACAAGCCCTTGCAACCTTGGCCTGCCACAGCATGATAACATCCAGAAAAAAACTACGACTTCACCAATCACAGGACTACTGGAGAACGTGTTGTAAACATTCTGTTAGGGATTTCTATTTTCTTCAAGTGTCACTGGTTGTAATTGAGGTATTGTGCTTGTTATGGTGGGTACGTCTTTAATTATTTATGATTGAACATCGTATGCAATGTTATGAGCCAGGTATAATTAATTCGACCTGTAGACAGCTTAGTTTCATATAGGAAGATATTTTTGTTCAACAGTGTACAATAACTAGTGAGGTGGTCTTGGGAGGCTTCGTGCAGACTACCCCCCCTTTCGTTCACATTCCATTCTACCCCCTATCGTCCTACACTCGTAACCCTATTCATTCTCCCCCCTTTCTTCCAACCCCCTTGCTCTTCTTCGTTGCCTGATGTACGAATGATATTGATTATAACTAGGTAATAATGTATTTGGCTTTTCTAATCATAAGTAATGTTTACAAGATATATCATAGAGTTCTTGGTAAAAGTAATACTTTAATTAACCCCCTGGGGGTTAGGGAATAGAATATGCCCCACGTGCCTTCTGCGTGTCGTAAGAGGCGACTAAAGAGGTTGGGTCGGTGGGCTTGCGACCCCCACCCGGAAAAAATATCTAAGCAAAGAAAAACGAACAAACAGCCTCGGATGCGGACGGAACCAACGTTGACGAACCACGACCGACTAAGGACATGCCTTCGGACATTCTGAGAATGGCTACGTGGAATGTTAGTGGCATGAATGATGGCACAAAAGAGAGAGAGGTTCTGGAAGTGTTAGTGAATGCCAGGCTGGATGTATGTGGAATGACAGAGACCAAATGGAAAGGTTCAGATGTGAGAGAGTGGGAGTGTGGAATGGGTGTGTGTGCTGGAGTGAGTGAAGGAACAGCGAGAGAAGGTGCATGTTTGTTTGTAAGTAGCAAATGGAAGGAATGTGTAAGAGAGTATGGGTCTGTGGGTTCAAGGATTGTGTGGGTGAGAATGAAAGTAGGAATACAAACGTGGGTGATTGTATGCGTGTATGCCCTGACAGAGGATATACTTGAAAGAAAGAAAGAGGAGTTCTGGATGAATGTGGTGGCGTGCCTGGAGAAGTTTGACAAGAACGAAAGAATATTTCTGATTGGGGATATGAATGGTAAGGTGGGTGATAGGAAAGTTGAGGGAGTGGTGGGAGGGTGGGGGGTACCATCAGAGGTGAATGGGAATGGTAGTGCACTTGTGGACGTATGTGTGGGGAGGAGGCTGTGGATAGCCAACACCTTCTTCCGACACAGAATGATCCACAGGTACACGTGGAAACGGATGTTGACGATGAAGGATAAGACAGTGGTGGAACGAAAGTCATTGATTGATTATGTATGTGTGGATGAACGAATGAAGAAATCTGTGATGGATGCTAGGGTGTATAGGGGTATTGGAGGGGGTCTGTCTGATCATTATGTAGTGGTAGCTAAGGTTAGGATACAAAAGAAGTGGGTGAGGAGAGCGGGAGGGAGGCGAGAGGAGGGTGGAATGGTGAGGAGGGTGGAGAGGTTGCAGGAGGAGGAAGTCAGGGAGGAGTACAGGAGAGCAGTGGAAAGACGACTAGGTGGGTTCGACCTGGAAGTTATGGAGGAAGTGGAGGAGATGAGCAAGGTGTTTAAGGATGAGATCTGTACAGCATGTGAGGAGGTGTGTGGAGTGAGGAGAAGAGGGAGGGGAGTGAAAGGTACAGCATGGTGGACAGAAGAGGTAAGAATAGCTGTGGAAGAAAAGAAGAAAGCATATAGAGAGTGGTTGGGTAGTAGAGGGAATGAAGATTTCGAGAGACAGAAACGAGCGAGGTACGTGGAGAGTAAGAGGGTGGTGAAGAGAGTAGTGAAGGAAAGTAAGAGAAGAGTAGATGAGGAATTTGGAAGGAATCTGAGTGTAAAATGGAGGGAGAGTAAGAAACTGTTCTGGAAAGAAGTCAAGAAAGTTAGGGAAGGTAGCAAGGGAAACAGTAAGGGTGTGAAAGATAAGAATGGGAGAATGCTAGCCGAGAAGCAAGAGAGAGTCGAAAGATGGAGGGAGTACTTCAAGTGAGTTGCTAAATGAAAGGAATGAAGAGCCAGCAAACATAGCTGAATATGGTATGGGAGGGAGAAGAAGAGAAGTAGTGGAGGAGGAGGTGGGGATCAGGAGGTCAGAAGTGTGGAAAGCCATGAAAAGAGTGAAGTTGGGGAAAGCACCAGGAACAGATGGAGTGTGTGGGGAAATGTTGAGGTATGGTGGTGAGATAGTGATAGAATGGGTATGGAAAATGTGCAAACTAGCATGGGAGAAGGGGAGTGCACCCGATGACTGGAAGACTGGCATAATAGTCCCCCTATATAAGGGCAAAGGGGAAAGAGGAGTGTGTGGTAACCACCGAGGAATATGTCTTCTAAGCGTAGTAGGGAAGGTATACAGTAGGGTAGTGATTGAGAGAGTGAGAGTGAGAACGGAGAAATGGATAGGCGACGAGCAGGGAGGTTTTCGGAAGGGAAGAGGATGTGTAGATCAGATTTTTACCCTGAATTGTGTTGTGGAGAAGAATCTGGAGAAGAAACAAAAGGTGTATGTTGCCTTTATGGACTTGGAGAAGGCCTATGACAGAGTGGATAGAGAAGGTTTGTGGAAAGTACTTAGAATATATGGAGTAGAGGGCAAGTTGCTGAAAGCAGTGAAGAGCATGTATGAGGGTGCAAAGGCGGCAGTACGTGTGGAGAGTGAGCAGAGCGAGTTCTTTGACCTGAATGTTGGTTTGAAACAGGGGTGTGTGATGTCCCCGTGGTTGTTTACTGTATATATGGATGGAGTTATGAAAGAAATACTATCAAGAGCAGTGGATGTTGGTGTATCGCTGAAAAGGGAGGGAATTGAGTGGAAGCTACCTATACTGCTGTTTGCGGATGATACAGTTCTGATGAGTGATAATGAATGGGAGTTGCAGGGTCTGGTAAATGAGTTTGGAACAGTGTGCGAAAAACGGAATTTGAAGGTAAATACGGGGAAGAGCAAGGTTATGGTCTTCGAAAGGGGTGAAGTCACAGAGTGTGAGGTGAAGCTGAACGGTCAGGCTATGGAGATCGTCAACTCTTTTAAGTATCTGGGCAGTGTGTTGAGTAAAGATGGGACTATGGATGAAGAGGTGCGGGAGAGGGTACAACAGGGGAAGAGGGTTGTAGGAATGCTAAAAGCAGTAACAAGAAATAGGGTGGTCAGTATGGAAGTGAAGAAGTCCTTGCATGACAGTGTGGTAATCACGACACTGACTTACGGAAGCGAAGCATGGACGTTGGTTGAGAGACTCAGACCAAGAGTGAGAGCAGTGGAAATGAATTACTTAAGGAGTGCGTGCGGAGTTACATGGAGGGATAGACAGACTAATGAGGAAGTAAGAAGGAGGTGTGGTGTGGAGGTAGATGTGCTGGAAAGTGTGAAAAGGAACAACTTGAGATGGTTCGGCCATATGGAACGTATGGAAAGCGAGAGAATGACTAAGAGGGTGTACGAGAGCGAGGTGGAGGGACAGAGGGGGAGAGGTAGACCGAATATGAGGTGGAAGGATGGAGTGAGGAACTACATGAACGAAGGCGGTGCTGGTTGGGGGGAGGGGCGTCGACTGACTGGGGACAGAGGTGCATGGGGGCGGTTCGTTCGTGGCCACCCCTTCGGGGATCACGGCGTCAGGCAATAGATAGATAGATAGATATAATGAGTTGAGATTAATACAGTTAGAGAAGTTGGTATCAGAGCCAGGTGCGCTAAGGGTATATAAACTGCTAGTACCGTAACCACAGGTAGTGTATTCTCCACCACCATCTTAAGCTGACCTGCCCTGAGTTCGTTTGTAAAAGAATCACCATGAGTTGAATAGGTATCGCCTAGGATTTTTTCTATGTTTATTGATTGCTTTCACTTACTCTCTTGGAGGGTATTTATATAACTATTATTGATATAACTATGTATTATTTTTCTTAAGAGTTTCTTTATTATTTCTCATCAATGTTTCTCAAATTTGATATTTTCACTAGAAGTAACTTTTGTGTATAATTAATCATTTAAATAAATTATAATTATATTTTACATACTCTTTACATTTTACCTTTATATGCTAATATATTATTCTTTTGATTGTTGGCATAAATCTAAGTCAGAGTAACTAAAGATAAGTAATTCTGAACGAGTGATAAGAAAGGAATAACATTGGGGTTTTTAGGCTAAAACAGCCATTTGATATCAACTGATATTTTATGAACTTGCCACATCTTTTCACCTACCAAGGTTTTAGTGACTACAAAGAGAGTTGCTAGTTTTGTGGAAGTTTAACATACCACTTATTCTTGACTGAAACTGATAGTCATATTTTCCGCATTTGGGAGGCTAAATAATAAGTCCTCGTTTTGTGGGGTTTAGTGGAATGTTTCTTTATGTTATGGGTTCGAACCCCGCTCGTAACGTAACATGGTGCCGTGACCAGGATTCCTGCTTTCCCTCGTTTGGTAGTAATTGAGAACATTAGTGAAACATTAAGTCCCTCGATAGGACATCGCATACTCATTTCATCCATCTCTTTTTGTTCTGTTTATGAGTTGAGAGAGCTGTGTCAGCCTCTACGTTCTTTAATGCCAATTATTCGCGTTTCACACTCTTCCTAATTAGTCATAAATTTTCTCGTTCATCCATTGTTCATAGCATTCAATCAAGGAATTTAAAATTAGTGAATTTGTCACTGACCCTCCTTGAGCACCTTGTCTGTGTCGAAGCTCAGAAAAGTAGACTGGATTGCCTTAACCACATCGTATGATGTACCTTACATAACTAGTAATACCAAAGGTGAGATTAGAAGGAGTGTGATTGAGAAATTGGTAACTACTGGTGTTTTGTCTGAGGCAGCCTATCAGTTGTGTGCAGAGGAAGGAGGTAGTGATGCATGGATGAAAGTGAAACTATTAGAGCTGGAGAATGCAAAATCTGACAGAGACCAGAGAAGGCTTGAAATTGAACATGAGCGTGAACAAAAACAGCGTGAAATTGAACATGAGCGTGAACAAAAACAGCGTGAAATTGAACATGAGCGTGAACAAAGACAGTATGAGTTTGAACAAAAACAGCGTGATATTGAACATGAGCGTGAGGAGAAACAACGTTAGAGAGAACACGATGAGCGCATGTTAAAGTTAAAAGCTGAAGAAAACCGGAATCAAAGGGATTCGGTTGCAAATAAACCATTTTCTGATAAGGGTCATAGTTTGAAATTTGTCCCTAGTTTTGATGAGACTGACCCGGAGAATTTCTTCATCCTTTTTGAGAAGGCAGCCAACCAACTCAAGTGGCCAAATGATCAGTGGGCATTTCTAGCCCAGACTGCTTTCATAGGTAAAGCCAAGCAGGTTTACCCCAATCTCCCCATTGATTCCTTGACCTATGAAACTCTTAAAACTTCAGTCTTAGCAGTGTATGATCAGGTTCCTGAAACTCATCGTCAGTGTTTCAGGGATATGAAGAAAGGTGAAAAACAAACCTATCTAGAATTTGTAAAGGAAAAAGAGCGAAAGTTTCTGAGTTGGTTGAGAGCCAGTAAAGTAACAACCTTTGAGCAGTTGTGCCAGCTAGTTATGCTTGAAGAATTTCTCCGCAAAGTCCCCTACCCCTTAAAACTTTACCTCCAAGAGAGAGAGGTGCAATCTGTAGACAGGGCGGCTATTTTGGCTGAAAATTACCGATTAACTCATGGCGATTCTTATTTCAGGACAGGACAGAGAGGGCCTGGCAACCGGCCACATTCTGGTGCTGGTCCTCGTGATGGTGGTAGTTTCCAATCTACTGGTGGTAGGTCTGGTTATGGTGGTGTCTCCCAACCAGTTTCAAGGGTAGCTTCTGGGGGCAATGGATCTGATAAAAAGGAATTTAACAAAACTTCTCTTTCTTCCATTAAACCTCCTGGACCCTTAGTTTGTGCCTACTGTAAACAACCTGGACATTTTATCAGAGAGTGTCCCAAATTAAAGTTAAAAGAGAAAACCCGTAAACCAGAGAGTAGTGCTGTTCTAGCCTCTTCCCTTGTACTTTATCCAAATAGAGTAGCAGTATCCCCTCCTACTCCACCTGTGTTGAGTGCATGTTCTGACTCTGATGGCTCTCACAACCAGGTTTTCCCTAGTATACCACCTAGCTGTTCTAACCAGTTCCAACCTTTTCTTTCCACAGGATCAGTTTCCTCTACTGACGCTTCCACTGACTATCCCATTCATGTTTTGAGAGACACAGGAGCCTCTCATAGCCTCTTGGTAAGAGGATTAGTGCCCAGTATTGAGGACTGTTTGCTGGGCCAGAGTATACTCATTCAGGGAGTCAGTGGGTGTCTTGTTGTTCCTTTGGCTAGGGTGTATCTAAAAACTGATTTAGCTAGTGGTTACTTTACTGTTGGGATTCAAGATTCCCTACCTGTAGAAGGAGTGAACTTTTTTATGGGCAACGATATCGCCGGTGGCAAAGTGATACCAGACCCCATAGTTACCTCCACTCCCTCCTCTGATAACAACACTAAGCAATTAGAAAGTCAGTATCCCAATTTGTTTCCCTCATGTGTAGTGACTAGGAGTGGGGCTGGTCACCACAGTAAGAAGGACAAAGTTGATCCTGATAGTGTTGACCTAGAGTAGACACTTCCTCCCAATTTCCTGATGTAGAGTCAGAGGATATTAGCAAGATTCCCATTGATTCTGAAACTCTCAAAGAGGCTCAGAAGCAGGACCCTGAACTGGCAATGTATTTTGATAGGGCTGTGGAAGAGTCAGATATAGGAAACTATCCTCAATGCTTCTATCTAAGTAATGGTACCCTGATGCGCAAGAATAGACCTCCCAATGTGCCAGCTGATGAGCCCTGGCAAGAGGTGCATCAAGTAGTTGCGCCACATAAGTATAGAGTAGACATAATTTCCATTGCTCATGACCTTAGTGGTGGGCATTTGGGTGTCAACAAGACTTATGACAAAATTCTCAATGATTTCTTTTGGCCGAGGATGAAACAATCTGTGAAGTCTTACTATAAAACTTGTCATGTGTGTCAACTTGCTGGGAAACCCAACCAACCCATCAAGCCTGCACCCTTAAATCCCATCACTGTAACGGATGAACCGTTCAGTAAAATCATAATTAACTGTGTAGGACCTTTGCCAAGAACCCGTAGTGGAAATGAGTACTTGTTGACTGTCATGTGTTCCACCACTAGGTATCCAGAAGTGTTCCCCTTGAGGCGTATAACATCAAAGAATGTAGTAAAGGCGCTTAGTAAATTTTTCACCCAGTATGGAATACCCCGTGTGGTACAGTCTGATTTAGGAAGCAACTTTACCTCTCAGCTCTTCAAGCAAACCATGGAATAGTTGGGAGTACACCAGTACCATTCCACTGCCAGTCACCCACAGTCCCAGGGGGCATTAGAAAGGTTCCATCAGACCCTCAAATCAATGCTCACTAAATATTGTGAAGAGAACAATGCCGACTGGGATGAGGGTATCCATTTTGTGTTGTATGCTGTAAGAAGCAGGGTACAAGATTCTCTAGGATTTTCACCATTTTCCCTAGTTTTTGGTCATGAGGTCAGAGGTCCCTTGAAAGTGTTAAAAGATACTTGAATCAATGCTAACTCTAATAAACATCTTCTCACTTATGTGCATCAATTTAAATCTAGACTGAGATCTGCAGTAGAACTAGCTATGAACAATTTAGAGAAATCTCAAGATAAAATTAAAGTGTAGTATGATAAGACTACAGTTGTCAGAGAATTTCAGCCAGGAGATCTAGTGCTTGCCTTTCTGCCTATACCTAAAAAGCCGCTACAAAGCAAGTACCATGGTCCATATGTTGTGCTTAAGAAAACAAGTAATGTGAATTATGTTTTAAAAACTCCTGATCGTAGGAAGTCCGAAAGACTAGTACATGTTAACCTGCTGAAAGCCTATCACTGCAGAGATCCAGATAAGGTATTAAACTTTGAATCAGAAGCACAGTTTGAAGGTGAACTAGAGGATCTAAAGATCAAAGAGCATAATGACATCCAGTTGCCTCTTGATAACAAATTGCAAAACTCTGACTTCTTGACTAACCCCCATTTAAAATTCCAGCACTTGTTGTCTGACCAAGGTGAAGACTTGGAGTACCTGCTTTCCGAGTTTCCACAGCTGTTTGGTGACGTTCCCCAGCAGTGTCCCCTGGTGGAACATGATGTGGTCCTGACGGACGGGGCCACTCCCATCAAACAACATCCCTACCGCGCCAATCCAGAGAAGCGTGCGGCACTTCAACAGGAAGTGGACTTCCTACTCGCCCATGGATTGGTGGAACGGAGCGACAGCGAGTGGGCGTCTCCATGCCTACTCGTGGACAAACCTGATGGCACATTTAGGATGTGTACGGATTATCGCCGGGTAAACCAACTCACCCGCCAGGACTGCTACCCTCTACCACGGATCGATGACCTGTTGGACCGTTTGGGAGGAACTAAGTACATCTCCAAGATTGACCTGCTGAAGGGTTACTACCAGATAAAACTATCGGAGAGGGCCAAGAGAGTGTCTGCATTTGTCACCCCGGACGGGCTATTCCAATACACCGTCATGCCTTTTGGTATGGTGAATGCGCCCGCCACCTTCCAGCGACTAATCCACCGGGTGACAGATGGCCTCTCGGGCGTGCAATCCTACCTCGACGATATTGTGGTCTACAGCGAATCCTGGCAGGATCATCTTCACCAGCTACAGAGTCTCTTCTCCAACTTGGCCAGGGCGGGACTCACTGTAAACCTTGCCAAGAGTGAGTTCGGCCATGCCAAACTAATCTTTCTGGGTCACGTGGTAGGAGAAGGGGAAGTCAGCCCTATTTCTGCCAAAGTCGAAGCCATTTCAACACTGCCTATTCCCCAGGACCGCAAGGCAGTAATGCGCTTCTTGGGTATGGCTGGGTACTATCGGAGATTTGTACCCAACTTCGCTGACCTCTCTGGCCCCCTAGCAGACTTGATTAGTCCCAAGAGAAAATTTGTGTGGACCCCAGAATGCCAAACTTCATTCACAAACATTCGTTGCCTATTAGTCAATGCACCTATTCTGAAGTCTCCTGAGTTTCATAAACCGTTCATAATTCAGGTGGATGCTAGTGATGTTGGTGTAGGAGCAGTTTTGTTACAGTACAGTGATGCTGAGATTTTGCATCCAGTTTGCTATGCATCCGGTAATCTCAAACCTTATCAGAAACACTACAGCACTATTGAAAAAGAGTGTTTTGCCTTGCTCTTTGCAGTGGATAAGTTTAATGTGTATCTTAGTGGTTCACATTTTCCCGTGAAAGTGTTTACTGATCACAACCCCCTGAAATTCTTGTATAAAATGAAAAACTCGAATCAGCGGTTAATGAGATGGTGCTTGGCATTGCAACCATATAACCTTGAAATTCACCACATAAAGGGAAAGAATAATATTATCGCGGACATGTTGTCCCGGAACTGAATGAGAACAATTTTAGTTGTTAGAGCTATTTTGCCAGCAATAATGTTTATGTTTGTTAATGTGATTTTGGTTTTGGTTTATTGTTTGGAGTATGGTATTAGGTTTAAAATTATTGCATTAGGATTTAGATTTAGTTTCGCTTTTCTTATAAATCTCTTTGTGAGGGAGGTGTTAGGGATTTCTATTTTATTCAAGTGTCACTGGTTGTAATTGAGGTATTGTGTTTGTTATGGTGGGTACGATCTTTAATTATTTATGATTGAACATCGTATGCAATGTTATGAGCCAGGTATAATTAATTCGACCTGTAGACAGCTTAGTTTCATATAGGAAGATATTTTTGTTCAACAGTGTACAATAACTAGTGAGGTGGTCTTGGGAGGCTTGGTGCAGACTACCCCCCCTTTCGTTCACATTCCATTCTACCCCCTATCGTCCTACACTCTTAACCCTATTCATTCTCCCCCCTTTCTTCCAACCCCCTTGCTCTTCTTCGTTGCCTGACGTACGAATGATATTGATTATAACTAGGTAATAATGTATTTGGCTTTTCTAATCATAAGTAATGTTTACACGATATATCATAGAGTTCTTGGCAAAAGTAATACTTTAATTCAGCAAGTATATAATGAGTTGAGATTAATACAGTTAGAGAAGTTGGTATCAGAGCCAGGTGCGCTAAAGGTATATAAACCGCTAGTACCGTAACCACAGGTAGTGTATTCTCCACCACCATCTTAAGCTGACCTGCCCTGAGTTCGTTTGTAAAAGAATCACCATGAGTTGAATAAGTATCACCTAGGATTTTTTCTATGTTTATTGATTCCTTTCACTTACTCTCTTGGAGGGTATTTATATAACTATTATTGATATAACTATGTATTATTTTTCTTAAGAGTTTCTTTATTATTTCTCATCAATGTTTCTCAAATTTGATATTTTCACTAGAAGTAATTTTTGTGTATAATTAATCATTTAAATAAATTATAATTATATTTTACATACTCTTTACATTTTACCTTTATATGCTAATATATTATTCTTTTGATTGTTGGGATAAATCTAAGTCAAAGTAACTAAAGATAAGTAATTCTGAACGAGTGATAAGAAAGGAATAGCATTGGGTTTTTTAGGCTAAAACAGCCATTTGATATAAACTGATATTTTATGAACTTGCCACATCTTTTCACCTACCAAGGTTTTAGTGACTACAAAGAGAGTTGCTAGTTTTGTGGAAGTTTAACATACCACTTATTCTTGACTGAAACTGATAGTCATATTTTCCGCATTTTGTGAGGCTAAATAATAAGTCCTCGTTTTGTGGTGTTTAGTGGAATGTTTCTTTATGTTATGGGTTCGAACCCCGCTCGTAACGTAACAATTCGAAAGTATCTACGTTGTGATGCAGCATCAGGGTAGGCGTTGATGAGGCATACAAGAAAGTTACAATTTTATTATTTTTATTTGGCAAAATGTACAAATCTATATATGTCTATTACCTGACACCGCAATCCCCGAAGGGGTGGCCACCCACGAACCGCCCCCACGCACCCCTATCCCCAGTCAGTCGACGCCCCTCCCCCCAACCAGCACCGCCTTCGTTCATATACTTCCTCACTCCATCCTTCCACCTAGCTCTCGTACACCCTCTTAGTCATTCTCTCGCTTTCTGACAACAATTGCGACAACGAAGCTGAACATGACGACATCGAGGTAGAGCTTATAGATATAGAGCCCACCCACAGTGTCGCTCCGTCGCCACCCACGCCAACCCTGTGGTGCCGGCGCCAGACAAGGATGCCCCCACACCTCCTCGTGCTACCACACCTCCTCGTGCTAGCACTCCGTCTTCACCACGTACCACCAGGAGTACTTTGGCGTCATTACGACGTGACTTCTCTTTTAGGGGCAGGGAGGAGCGACAGGAAAGGCAGGCAGTCACGGCTGCCATACAACCCTTCACCCACCCAAAGAAGGCAGGACTACCACGGCAACGTAAAAGGCCTCCCTCCAATTACGACCGTACCGACGATGAAGAGAGTGTGGATGACCTGCCACCCTCCACACCTGCGCGTATCGGTGGACCGCACGCACCTGCCCGACCTGTCACACCTTCCGCACCTGCCACACCTGCCGCAACTCTCAGGGGCACTACCCGATCACCTGACGAAGCTGCAAGAAGTGTGTGTGGGTGTGGTCATCACCAGCTCAAGACCTGCATGGTATGCAACTCTTGAAGGTAAGAAACTATATATTTTGTATTCATTTTTATTGGGTTGCTAAGTATCAAAGTAAATTAATATTACAAAATAAGGGTCATAATTGTCAACAAAATCTCATTGAAAAGTCGGCCCTCTAACTCCCATTCATTATCACTTATCGGAACTGTATCATCCGCAAACAGCAGTATAGGTAGCTTCCACTCAATTCCCTCCATTGACATTATTTCTGTCAAGACTCCATCCATATATACATTAAACAATCACGGGGCCATCACACACCCCTGTTTCAAACCAACATTCAGGTCAAAGAACTCGCTCTGCTCACTCTCCACACATACTGCCGCCTTTGCACCCTCGTACATGCTCTTCACTGCTTTCAGCCACTTGCCATATACTCCGTATATGCTAAGTACTTTTCACAAACCTTCTCTATCCACTCTGTCATAGGTCTTCTCCAAGTCCATAAAGGCAACATACACCTTTTGTTTCTTCGCCAGATATTTCTCCACTACACAATTTAGGGTAAAAATCTGATCTACACATCCTCCTCCCTTCCGAAAACCTCCCTGCTCGTCGCCTATCCATTTCTCCGTTCTCACTCTCACTCTCTCAATCACTACCCTACTGTATACCTTCCCTACTATGCTTAGAAGACATATTCCTCAGCGGTTACCACACACTCCTCTTTCCCCTTTGCCCTTATATAGGGGGACTGTTATGCCAGTCTTCCTGTCATCGGGTGCACTCCCCTTCTCCCATGCTAGTTTGCACATTTTCCATACCCCTTCGATCACTATCTCACCAGCATAACTCAACATTTCTCCACACACTCCATCTGTTCCTGGTGCTTTCCCCAACTTCCCTCTTGGCATGGCTTCCGACACTCCTAATCCCCACCATCCCCTCTCCTACTTCTCTGCTTCTCCCTCCCATACCATATCCAACTATGTTTGCCCATGGCTCTTCATTCCGTACATTTAGCAACTCTTTGAAGTACTCCCTCCATCTTTCGACTCTCTCTTGCTTCTCGGCTAGCATTCTCCCATTCTTATCTTTCACACCCTTACTGTTTCCCCCTGCTAGCTTCCCTAACTTTCTTGACTTCTTTCCTGAACAGTTTCTTAATCTCCCTCCATTTTACACTCCGATTCCTTCCAAATTCCTCATCGAATCTCCTCTTACTTTCCTTCACTACTCTCTTCACCACCCTCTTACTCTCCACATATCTGGCTCATTGCTGTCTCTCGAAATCTTCATTCCCTCTACTACCCAACCACTCTCTATATGCTTGCTTCTTTTCTTCCACAGCTATCTTTACTTCTGCTGTCCACCATGCTGTACCTTTCACTCCCCTCCCTCTTCTCCTCACTCCACACCCCTCCTCACATGCTGCACAGATCTCTTCCCTAAGCACCTTGCTCATCTCCTCCACTTCCTTGCTACTACTATATAATGATCCGACAGACCCCCTCCAATACCCCTATACGACCTAGCCTCCATCACAGATTTCTTCATTCGTGCATCGACACATACATAATCAATCAATGACTTTCTTTCCACCACTGTCTTATCCTTCTTGAATTTGAAAATAATGTTTGTTTTTTGTTTGTGTATTTAGGGAATTATTGTGTACTAATAAATAAATTATGCTACAATTAACTTTATCTATGCATTAAAAAAAATTATGTAAATTTTTTTGCCCACACTTTTCAGGTGACAGTCAACTAATGTACCCTTGGATGATGGGACTCGGTCAGTTCCAGGACTGTGGATCTCGGTCATGGATGAGCAAGGGCCTTCTTCGCCAGTTACACCAACCATCATAAAAGTGCAGGATCACAATCGAATATTGAGGTGAACCAAGCAGCCCTGGAGGGGTCAATCAGTGAAGCATCGACAAGTTCCATCGTCAAGAAGAAGTTAAAAATTGATAGATCATGTATCTAAGTAACATTTAAAAAATGCAATCTATCTATCTCTCTTTAGGCTGACGCCGCGATCCCCGAAGGGGTGGCCACTTCCATACTGACCACCCTATTTCTTGTTACTGCTTTCAGCGTTCCTATTACCCTCTTCCCCTGTTATACCATCTTCCGCACTTCTTCATCCATCTTTCCTCAACACACTGCCCAGATACTTAAAAGAGTTGACGATCTCCATAGCCTGACCGTTCAGCTTCACCTCACACTCTGTGACTTCACCCCTTTCGAAGACCATAACCATGCTCTTCCCCGCATTTACCTTCAAATTCCATTTTTCGCACACTGTTCCAAACTCATTTACCGGACCCTGCAACTCCCATTCATTATCACTCATCAGAACTGTATCATCCGCAATCAGCAGTATAAGTAGCTTCCACTCAATTCCCTCCCTTTTCAGCGATACACCAACATCCACTGCTCTTGATATTATTTCTTTCATGATTCCATCCATATATACAGTGAACAACCACGGGGACATCACACAGCCCTGTTTCAAACCAACATTCAGGTCAAAGAACTCGCTCTGCTCACTCTCCACACGTACTGCCGCCTTTGCACCCTCATATATGCTTTTCACTGCTTTCAGCAACTTGCCATCTACTCCATCTAATCTAAGTACTTTCCACAAACCTTCTCTATCCACTCTGTCATAGGCCTTCCCCAAGTCCATAAAGGCAACATACACCTTTTGTTTCTTCTCCACAACACAATTCAGGGTAAAAATCTGATCTACACATCCTCTTCCCTTCCTGGAACCTCCCTGCTCGTCGCCTATCCATTTCTCCATTCGCACTCTCACTCTCTCAATCACTACCCTACTGTATACCTTCCCTACTACGCTTAGAAGACATATTCCTCGGTGGTTACCAAACACTCCTCTTTCCCCTTTGCCCTTATATAGGGGGACTATTATTCCAGTCTTCCAGTCATCGGGTGCACTCCCCTTCTCCCATGCTAGTTTGCACATTTTCCATACCCCTTCGATCACTATCTCACCAACGCAACTCAACATTTCCCCACACACTCCATCTGTTCCTGGGGCTTTCCCCAACTTCACTCTTGGCATGGCTTCCCACACTTCTGACCTCCTGATCACCACCTCCTCCTCCCCTACTTCTCTTCTTCTCCCTCCCATACCATATCCCACTATGTTTGCTGGCTCTTCATTCCTTACATTTAGCAACTCATTGAAGTACTCCCTCCATCTTTCGACTCTCTCTTGGTTCTCGGCTAGCGTTCTCCCATTCTTATCTTTCACACCCTTACTGTTTCCCTTGCTACCTTCCCTAACTTGCTTGACTTCTGGTGATGGGCTGGTCTATCAGAGTGAGAGTTGATCGTTCTCTGCCATACCCATAGCTTACTCTGATGTTCATTTTACTTAGATATTTTCTAGATCTCAAGTGACGGCGTCCCTTCCGTGGATTGACCTCTCAATCTACCAAGATTGGAAGCCAAAGCGTCACATTTTTCCCTTGCCCCTCAACTTTCTCTTCATAATTGCTGAGGGGCACAGGGCCCTGGGTGGGGCTTTGATTTCCCGGGTGTTTCCGCACCCTCCTCAGCTCCCAGCCCTTAAACACCTCGCTCATCTCCTCCACTTCCTCTTTAACTTCCAGGTAGACCCCACCTAGTCGTCTTTCTACTGCTCGCCTGTACTCTTCCCTGATTTCCTCCACCTGTAACCTCTCCACCCTCCTCACCATTCCACCTTCCTCTCGCCTCCCTCCAGCTCTCCTCACCCACTTCTTTTGTATCCTAACCTTAGCTACTACTACATAATGATCAGACAGACCCCCTCCAATACCCCTATACACCCTAGCAATCATTGCCGATTAAAAAAAATCCCACTATATATGATGATGCGAGGCATTTATCGGGTGTCTTCCCCCGAAAAGGTACAGGGGGACGGGTTATTGATCGGAATGTAATGAAACTCTACCTAACAAGAAAGAAATCGGTTTATGGTAAATGCACAATGGCTGAAATACAACGACAGTACTAATCAAGTCGGGAGGAGACCAAAAATATACAAAACAATTAAATTTGGTGTTGGAACCCAGCAAACCAAACACAAATATTAGTATTTAATGGGGTAGCGGGCAAATTGTTTGAGGTAAGGTTGGAATTTGAATGCAATAACAATTTTCACCTCTCCGACCCTATTTCAATTAATTATTTGTACATTTTGCCAAAGAAGAATAATAAAAATAATAATACAATTGTACTACACGATTCTGTGTTATTGTAACTTTGCACATAGATGTATTTATTTATAGGAAAAACCACATCCTATCCAGTATTTCAATTGCCGGAGTTGAAGTCTTTATGCAAAATGTTCCTTAAGTGATTGAGGCTGGGCTACATGTGTATATTTGAGTATAATATGCATGTTACATGCCCCCTGTTAAAAACTGTTGTTCCACCAACATCCTAATATATAGTAAAGACGAAAATATATATTCAAATGGTTCCTTTATAAGAGATTATTTATAAGGATTAGAGTAAATAATTATTAATAATTGAAAAAGAATTAAACTAAATTCAGATAGAGGACAAGAATTTCATATGACGTGTAAGTGAGTTGTATTTGTAATAGGGACATCTTATATCTATATTTCCTCCAATGAATCGCGGAAGCCCGGATTCGAGGAATTATTTATATAGATTCCCGGTGTAGGACAGGTTTATTTTGTTTCCAACAAATAGGATATCATAGGGCAAATTAAAGAAAAGAAAGTCAAACAGTTTCTGGAGTTACGTTAATATAGGGATTCTTGCTATCTTGAGTATAGATTCTTCAAATTACTGTGATGTAATTCATGTGATTGAGAAACGTGAGTCGTGCATGTAATCGCCTGATAGAGAAAACGCTTGGTATCAGAGACTCAGAGTAAAGAGTAAAAGAGTTTATAACATGGGTATATATGGATAACAATAATAAATACATTATACAGCCATAACTTGGTGTATTTTTTTCTTTATTTTTATTCTCCTCTTTTCTCCTTCGACTCGTTTTCTCCGCTGATTGACCCTGAAGGTTCAGCAATCACGTCCTTCTGCATCAAGCTTTTCAGATTTGCTCACAGCTTGTAGCAGGCACCAAGTTTGAGGGCGGTAGTAGGACAGGTCAGCTGGGAGGTGTCCAATAGTCTTCCTGTGAACATCAAATTCTTGGCAGTATGATGTGTGTAAAAAAGTGTTGGTGTCTGTAATTAAAAGTTTGGTGTCGTGTAGTTTGCTAACAAACATCCAAGTAATATAATTAAATTTACTTTGGATGGTGTACCGGTAGTATATATTTACCTAGCTAAAATGGACAGTAATCAATTTTAGACTGTAAATAATAAAGTTCAATACAATTATCCATATATGAATATTGGCAAACATAAAGGATTAATATTATTGAGTGTATAGGCCTACGGCTATCAGATATATTCGTTTGGCACTTATGAATATCTGCGGAGTTGCCGTTAACATTTGCGTAAGCGATCGCATGTGTCACAATTATAGCTACTTTACATCGCAATGTAAGGCGTAGGCTTTATAATTGTCGTTAAGCTACTAAACTTGTATATCTGTATGAGTTGAACATACATAGAATAAATAAACACTCGTCACGTATAACTAAATGAATTCATATAACGGATATCAAATTTTGGATCCAAGACATACATTATTCACACTCATAAGTAATTGTGAGTTTGAGAGTTCCAGTATAGAGCAAAAATAGGGAGTTAGATGCAAAAATGGTCTGAAGTTAACTTTCTGAACATCTGTGTAACCAATATTTAATCCACATAAATATTATTGAAACCTCTAGCATTGAGATTATATTGGTGGGTCCTATTTTTATAGGAACTTATTGGTGTGTCATTGTTCACAACCTGTGTGTATGAATTGTTTGTCATTTGGTTAATTAAACACAGTTAAACACAAATGGATCCGTAGTTATAAATGTTTATACATCGCAATGTATGGTTCAGGTTTTATAATTAATTAAGTGGTGAGTTCCTAATGAATATTACCTTTGTAATATCAAAAGGGTGTACAACCGTGTAGGCCCTACACATCCAATTTCACATTTTGGGTAAATGAGAAATTGTTCATTTGATTACATGTATGAGAGGGTTAACATTTGGTTGTCAAATACAGTTAAACACAAATGAAGGTATAATTATAATAATTGATTGGGATCAATAGTTTAAAAAATTACCATCAATACACATTGAACACATGTTCACATGTTCGGTGAATGTAGTCAATTATTCAAAAACTAATCCCTTGGGTTTAGATGAATTTGAGTAATTAAAATACTGGTGTTAAATAGTTTATAAATCAAGAGTAATTTTTAAGAGTTTGAGTAAAGAGTTAGACGTGTTTCGAGTATAGAATTGACTGTTGGAATGTTAATCTAATTATATATAGCTATTCTAGCAGATGTGTAGTGAGTGTCTGTGTGTGTGAATTGGAGAAATTAGATATCCAAAACAATATGGATAGAAGAGGTTACTTTGAATTCTGTCCTACGTTTGTGGTATTTAACCTGGTGTATAGAACTGTTTTCCTGGGTACTCCGTACACATTCCACATTATCTCCTTGTAAACCCCCAATGAGAACTTGATCCATGTGTGGTAGGATAATAAGTTTCACTTTTGACATAGCTTCTAAACCTAGAAGCATGTCGGTGTTTGTTGGGAGTTTCGAAATTACATAGAAAGACAGATTAGCTGTGTGCACTTCTGTAAATTCTACTGAAAGGGCAACCTTAGCTAAGGTTTCTAGGTGGTTTCCACTCACAGACATAATCTCGATATCTGGGTAAGATTCTTCGAGGTTCAAGTCCTTCAAGCTTTTAAATTTAGCAAGTCTTATGAGGTTTACTGGAGAGTCTGTGTCAAGGAATAGTTCTATATCATGAGTACCACACCTAGCAGGTAACATGAGTGTGTTTTCATTAACACTGTAAATTGTGACAGTTTTACGTTTGGGTGTTTGGCAGGATGCATGTTTTAGCTCAGGCAAAGCAAAGGCCATTTTCTCACCAACAGTAATAATTGTGGGAGTTGGTGGATGTGGGAGGAGTGGGCGTGCTAGCGCGGTGGCTATGTAGTGATATGAAAGAGAAAGTCAGCTGGTGTTGTCTGACGTTCGTTTCGTTAGGGGGATGCATGTAGGGGAGGATGGGTATAGTGTGCGGAAGGCCCATGTAGTAAGAGGATGAGCGGGAGTGTTGCGGTATGAGATTTTGGTAGTGAGATAGCGTGTATGTGTGTGTGTTCACTTATTTTCACTGTGGTGTGTTTTTAAATTAATGATAATACATCATGCATACCTGTTGTATTTTGTTACATCAAATGAAGCGTCGATATGTGCAGAGATGTGGTGTGTAGTGATGTGTCGTCGTACGTCAGGCAGGCCAGGGCGTTGTTGTGTCTGCGGGCTGTTGAGTGTTGAAGGCGTCTTGATGTCTGGCAGGTCCTTTTCACTTTGATTGGGTGTTTTCTTGTTTGCTTGTTAGTTTGCAGGTAGCTTGGAGTGGTGAGTAGTGATGATGTTGGGGTAGAGATGGTAGGCGGGCTGATGTAACCTACATGAACTTGCTGTAGACTTGTAGTGATGAAACAGGCAGATATACACAGGAACTGTCTGTAGACTTGAAGGTGACGACGGACGGATGTAGGTTGTAAACAGGGAGTGATGTGTTGAGGTAGGCAGGAAGCTGGTTGGGGCGATGAGTAGACAAGGTAGTGCTGAAGATTGGGTGAAGATTTGCTTGATTGTAGGTCGATTGTTTGAGTATTGGAGTCAGGTAGGGCCAAGTGTTAGTTATGATTCCAAGTGTATGTTCTTTTAATGCAAGGTCGCCATGTAGAAGACCATGAATCGTATGGTATTCTCGTGCAATATTACATTGAATATTATATATAAAGGGGATAAGATAACTCGATTGAGTTATAAATTATATTGAGTTATAGAGTACAGTTTTATAATACTTAGTTGTTAAGGTATTAGTATTGAGCTTAGGGTAAAAGGAGTTTGATCTAAGTGTCTTGGTGATGCTTAGCAAGTGTGGCAATATGTGGCAATAAGTGCTTAAGTGGCGTATGGCAGTGTCTAGCTGTAGCCAAGATGAGAGACGGGAGTAGTTGGGATGTGTGTTCTTCTCTGATTGAGATCCCAAGGTAGATTGAGTTCTCTGTGTCAGTGCGTATAGAAGAGTGAGCCCTTAAACTACCGTTTCCGGTATATATAAGGCGTTTTTGCTGACACACCTTTCACTAGGTGGGTCAATTGCTGATTCGAGTTGTGTATTGTTTACATCCTGTGTTGTCATTTGTATTGCTTACTGTGCCATGCTGTGGTGTCTAAGATGATGAAATGTTCACTATCAGGTGTTTATACCTTGCAAGTATAAACACTATAGATAGTTATATTTCTGTGAAGAGATTGATTGGGGATATTACTATGTAGTGATTGTGTGAGTAATTAAACGGTTAAATGGGTTAGTAGATTATATATTATGGGTTATAATACATATATATATATATAGAGATATATATCTATCAGTCATCTTCTAGAATATTGATGGAACATAGGGTGACATAATAAGTGATTGAGGCTGGGTTACCTTGGTCCCATAATGGGGCCGTTGCCGCTAGAAAAGTACTCATCGCATGATGTGGTGTTCATCTACTACTTTAACGAGCAGTATGACCTGGAAGATAGTGAATGTGAACTAAAGGCCCAAAAGAAATTTGTCGAGGGCAGAGCGGAAGAAATTGAGGTGTTCCGGAAGCATTATTGGGCACACATTAGAAAGTATGTCAATGATAATCACAATGGGGGCTCCATTACTGCTGAAATTCACACAGATTTCCAGATATATTTCTGCGATAGCCGGCAGAACATAGCCTCCAGAGACCACCAACATCTATTGAATGATAAAGACCATCAGCATCACATCCAAAGGGCAAAGCAAAGGAAATTGGAATGCATGAAACCAAAAGGCGAAAGTATTGAGTCATTTGAACAAAAAGATGGAGCTGTTGCAGGGACTTCAGGTGTAGAAAGTGGGCAGTCCGCAGATGCACCAGCGGTTGTGTTGTCTGCAGATTCCCTACTGGCACTCAGCTACCACGATAAGCAACTGGCTACTCAAAAACGTATTACCGTTGAAACTAAGAAGCGCAGACGACTGGAAAGAAGGCAAAATAAATTGAATGAAGTTGCCTCAAAAAGACAAGAGAGACTACACAAAAAGGATCAGAAATTACAGTTAAAGCTCGAAGCCGCCAATGTTCGTAAAAGGAAACGGCAGGCAAAGGTAGCAGCAAATGATTCTACCGAAAAAACCCAAAGAACTCAAGAATTGAGAATCCTGAAGAGCTCAAAGCAGTGCCTACCACCAATAATGAACACTTTGGGTGGCATAACCGATGAAAAAAGGATACCCCAGACTTCTGAAGGAAATCGAGAAGCGTGATGAAAACCAACGGAAGGAACAAGGGAAGCGGGATGAAAACTTGCTGAAAGAATTTGCAATAATGATACAGGGAGCGCCACCTAGAAAAAAAGCAAAACTATTAAAATAAATACTAATAAGACAAACAGTTCTTTTATTTCACCGTTTTATGTGCAAATACACCGCCGGAGGCGTCCCACCGGAGGCCAAGCCCCGGAGGGCGAAGCCCGGGCTTGTTATAATACATATATATGGAGAGCCTATTCTCTTATTAAGAACGAAGTGGCTATGGGACACCTCCGCCCTTCTGCCTTGTGTGTCCTGCCCAGATACGAGTCACAGCCATTTCCGCGCTATACGACTACGGGACACCACAGTGAGGCTGGGCTACGGGACACTACTGGTCATAGGAGCACCCTGCACCGTCTAGAGCTCCGCTTCTCCTGTGTGCTCCGCCCTTCTGCCTCGTGTGTCCTGCCCAGATACGAGTCACAACCATCGCCGCGCTATACGACTACGGGACACCACAGTGAGGCTGGGCTACGGGACACCACTGGTCATAGGAGCATCCTGCACTGTCTAGAGCTCCGCTTCTCCTGTGTGCTCCGCCCTTCTGCCTTGTGTCTCCTGCCCAGATACGAGTCACAGCCATCGCTGTGCTATACGACGCATTATACGAAGCATGACCTAGGCTATACGACGCATTATACGAAGCATGACAGAGAGAGAGAGAGAGAGAGAGAGAGAGAGAGAGAGAGAGTTACACACTCACTCTCTCTGAGGCAAAGATTTTTTAGCTAACGTCTAGCCATAATCATCAGCAATGAGTGCGCTCACTCTGTCCTGTTAAAGAAATTGAGTTGTCAATTATTTGTCCACGACATCTTTCACCCACAAAAATTTAGGAGAGAAAAAACTACCTGGCCGGGCTGCTCTACCTAGAGAGAGACTACCTGGCCGGGCTGCTCCACCCAGAGAGAGCGACTACCCGGCTGGGTTGCTGTGGCGTTACCGCTGTATGGGTCCCTGTCGTGATTTTCACACACAAAGCTTTAGGCGATCTTCTGCTGTCCAACGTGAGTTGATGGAACTTGAGTTGGTGGTGAACCTTTTTTCAGGAGGGTCTAAATTTTTGTGGGTGAAAGATGTCGTGGAAAAATTACAAGCCATTTTTTTTCGAGAAAGCTACTTAAAATAATATGAGGGCGGTGTACAAATAAAAACTGTTTAGAATTTATATTTTATTATTATATCCTTTTTGGGGGTTATATATTGGTTGTTTGCTACGTAGTCACCTATATCTCCCACTTTCTTAACTTTAGGATCGAGTGACCTAAATCTTACTAAAAAATTCAGGTTAGTAAGGCACGTAAGGCACTATATGAATAGCCTATTCTCTTACTAAGAAATTCAGGTTAGTAAGGCATTATATGGATAGCCTATTCTCTTACTAAGAACGAAGTGGCTACGGGACTACGAAGCATGACAGAGAGAGAGAGAGAGAGTGTGTAACTCTCTCTCTCTCTCTCACACACACACACAGTGTCTGTCTGTCTGTCTCTCTCTCTCTCGTCCCGCTTCTCTTGTTCCTTCCGTTGGTTTTCGTCACGCTTCTCGATTTCCTTCAGAAGGAGTTCGTCTCTCTTCTCTTGTTCCCTTCGATGGGTTTTGCAGATTTCTTCAAATGACTTCCGAAACTGCTCACACTCTTCGAATTGCTCGTCCATCTTCTCTACCGCCATATCGAAATCCTCGACGGATATCTTCAGTACTGCCTTCATGTCTTCTGGAGCGAATTAGGCCTCAACTTCAGCGTCACACTGTCCTAAATCTATATACTTTCGCTGGAGCTCAATGTCAGCCTCAATGTCTTCTTCTTGAATTATGATTCCGGTGTCTATCAACCTCGAATATTCGTCAGCTAACGACTCTTGTTCCAAAAACACGTCAGAGTATACGACGTTACTCTAACACACATGGTCCTTTTTCCTTCTTCTGGATAAAAATACTCAGCGCATGCCAACTTGTGACCCGAAAGCAGGCAACATATAATTGCCCATGAGAGAAGCACCGTGTGTGGTAGAGGTAAAGGCCGCAATGTTGGATGGTCTGGCCCTGCGCCTTATTAATTGTCATTGCAAAACTTAGCTTTACAGAGAATTGGAACCTGAAAAATGCCACTGGGGAATCGTTGGCCACCAACTTTACCCTGGGAATGCAAACCTGCTCGCCATCGTAAGTGCCACCCAGAACCCTGCCAACAATGATGGTCTTCTTCAGGTTGTCAACGATAATTCGTGTACCGTTACAGAGTCGGGGTGGGGATAGATTCCGTATTACCATTACCACGGCACCCACTTTCAGCTTGAGTTGGTGTTCTGGTAACGAAGAAGGGTTTAGTTCATTGAGCGTGGAAACCTGATACTCCACATTGTCTTCCGAATTCAGTTTGTCTTCACTCAGATGAATCTTCTCCTCTGGCAGCATATCTAAGATCATAATGTTGATTTCGGAAACGTCAACGTTGAGAGGCGATATGATGGTACGACCGGCAAAATAGCGATGATCCCCAATGTGATCGGCGATATCAGGGTAAACACTCTCGATGAACTCTGTCTGGGTTTGATAGAGAATGCCAAAGTTTTAGGGGATAACGAAATGTGGAGACCTGCTCTGACCTATCTGTAGTAGCCGGCTGGCAAAGGTCGTGTCTTTCCAGTATGCCCATCCTGTGATAAATTTGCCCCTTGATCTTGTAACACATTGCGGATTCTGACATATTCTCGAGCTTTCCTGATGTGGCAAAAGGCGTGAAGCAGAAGGTTAAAGAAATCGTGTTGTCAATTATTTGTCCACGACATCTTTCACCCACAAAAATTTAGGAGAGAAGAACTACCTGGCCGGGCTGCTCCACCCAGAGAGAGACTACCTGGTCGGGCTACTCCACCCAGAGAGAGCGACTATCTGGCCAGGTTGCTCTACCCAGAGAGAGACTACCTGGTCGGGCTGCTCTACCTAGAGAGAGCGACTACCTGGCCGGGCTGCTCCACCTAGAGAGAGCGACTATACCTGGTCGGGCTGCTCCACCCAGAGAGAGTGACTACCTGGCCGGGCTGCTCCACCTAGAGAGAGCGACTACCTGGTCGGGCTGCTCCACCCAGAGAGAGCGACTACCTGGTCGGGCTGCTCCACCCAGAGAGAGCGACTACCTGGCCGGGTTGCTGCGGCGTCGCCGCTGTACGGGTCCCTGTTGTGATTTTCACACACAAAGCTTTAGGCGATCTTCTGCTGTCCAACGTGAGTTGATGGAACTTGAGTTGGTGGTGAACCTTTTTTCAGGAGGGTCTTAATTTTTGTGGGTGAAAGATGTCGTGGAAAAATTACAAGCCATCTTTTTTCGAGAAAGCTACTTAAAATAATATGAGGGCGGTGTACAATTAAAAAAACTGTTTAGAATTTATATTTTATTATTATATCCTTTTTGGGGGTTATATATTGGTTGTTTGCTATTTAGTCACCTATATCTCCCACTTTCTTAACTTTACGATCGAGTGACCTAAATCTTACTAAAAAAATCAGGTGAGTAAGGCACGTAAGGCACTATATGAATAGCCTATATTCTTACTAAAGTAATTCAGGTTAGTAAGGCATTATATGGATAGTAGGGTGGCCCTTATTTTCGAAAGTAAGAAATCCTAACCTCTCACCCCCTGGCTTTGTTCCATTCCTAATGAGACATATTGTGATCAAATTTCGTGACGATTGGAGCATATTTATTGGTAGTCCAGCAAAGTCTGTTTGGCTGTGTTTGTGCTGGTTGGTGGCACTTACCTGGCACGCACCAAAACCCAGACACAGCAACAAGACTCCTTCAAGACTATCTCGACACATTACATGAATGGTGCACTACAAACAGACTCAATTTAGCCCCAGCTAAATTCACTGCAACCCTCCTCACAAGCTGGACAGGAGATCACGATTACGCCCCGGGACCCAACATAAACAACACACACCTCACACACACACACACACACACACACAAAATCCTAGGAGTAACATACGACACCCAAATGACATTCAAACAGCACACCACAAACACGAAAAAGAAACTGACACCCAGACTTAACGCCCTCAGATCACTTGCCCACACGAAATTTGGACACAACAAAGAAACCACCACCACAGTCTACAAACAATACATAAGATCAGTTATGGAATACACAAGCCCGGCCTGGGCTTCTAACCTAGCTGAAACACATCATAAGACCTTACAGACTATTCAAAATAAAGCCCTGAAAATCATCACAGGATGCACAGCTACTACACCCACAGATCACCTACATCAAGAAACCAAAGTCCTCAAAGTCAAAGATCATCTAGACATGAGAGGCACTCAATTCCTGGCAGCAGCCTCCACGAATCAACACCACCCACTACACTACATGGCAAAACACCCACAGACACCAAGAAATATCAAAACAACACCAAGCACACGCTATCACACACAAATACTGTCTTCTCTCCCTCCCTGCCCACCCCAAACCAACTTCCGGAAGCACATCCATACTCATATCACTCGCCGTTCCATCCACTCACTCATAGACAACACGCAGCTGCAAGCACGACCTCCCGAAATCCATCCTTCTGAATCCATCCTTCCTCGCGAGGACAGAGTCCACCTGGCCAGGCTGAGATGCGGACACCATCCAGCTCTTCTGAGCTATCAGAAGAGACTGGATGAATCCGTCGTCGACACCTGCCCAGGCTGTAACACAGCACCCCATACCATTAAACACATCATAGAAGACTGCATTTCACACAACCACTTACACCAACAACACAATTTACACTCTTTGAGAGCACTGTGGGAAAGCCCGACCGTGGCCATGACCCCCATATGGGTCGGAAAGGCCAGGATCCCCATTAAGGGGGAGCAACACATCATCAAAAAGCTGGAAGGTCTATTCCAAACCTGGAAAGACCTAAAACGCTTGAGGGATCGAAGGACACCAGGGCAGGTGAAGAAGGAGGAAGCTTTCCGGGACTCAATGGACGACCTCTTTGATATCGCTCACGCGGATGCCCTGTCTCTCATTGTCCTTCAAGAGGACAAGGATTTTTTTCCTTGCTCAGTGAAAGAAGGGCCGTAGAGCCTTCATGGGGTCCGCGGACAATTCCCTGGCCTCCCACAAAGAGCTACAAAAAACATAGTTTCACCATCTCTCGCAGCTGCACTGGATTGTACTCAGCTTTCCGACCGAAAAGCAGCCATCGTGCTGACAGAAGCTGCAAAAAGCCTCGGCCATGACACTACGGACCTGGCCATCAACCGCACAACCATTGACATCAAGCCAGGAGACGTTTCGCGGAAAACCTCAAAAAGGACTTCCAAGCGGATTTCCCCTTCACTGTCCATTGGGATGGAAAACTCCTTGAAGCCCTGACAACCAAGGAGCATGTGGATCGTCTGCTTATCTTGATATCCGGAGTAGGAGTCAGCCAGCTCCTCGGCGTCTCTAAACTCCCTTCGGGGACCGGTGAAGCGCAAGCTCAAGTTGTTTTCCATGCTTTGGAGGAGTGGGGAGTGACCGAGAAAGTGGTCGCCATGTCTTTTGACACGGCCGCTGCAAACACGGGACATCGGACCGGCGCATGCGTCCTTCTGGAACAGAAGATCGGAAGGGATCTTTTTTACTTGGCCTGCCGCCACCATATCATGGAAGTCATCTTGTCTGCTGCTTTCGGAGCTGTGATGGGAGGAGGGACTTCCGGGCCCGAAGCGCTCCTATTCAAGAGGTTTCAAAGCCAGTGGGATTTAATCGACAAGGAAGCATTTCAACCTGGGACTACGGATGATGCGGTGAACGCGGCGATAACTCCAACTCATCGAGGTTCTCGGGCATATACCTCCTCGTGGAGTTCGATTCCGAGCTCCTGGTCCCATGCACCATGCACGATGGATGAGCAAGATCATTTACGCTTTCAAGGTTTGGATGTTCAAGAACAAATTCCGACTGACAAACCGTGAGGAGAAGGCTTTGAGGGATCTCTGCATCTTCGGAGCTCTTCTCTACGTCGAGGCATGGATCACCTCCCCTTCTTCAAGCTCCTAGGAGGGACTTGCACCTCATCAAGGCTCTCATCGACTTCCCTAACCAAGAGATCAGCAAGGCTACGTCAGAGAAGATTAAAAGGCACCTCTGGTACCTTGGAGAAGAAACTACAGTCCTGGCCCTTTTTGATGATGCCGTATCCGTTCGAACGAAGAAGGATATGGTCAAGGCAATGTCGGGAGAAATGGCAGAGAGAGACTATACCCGGCCAGGCTGCTCCACCTAGAGAGAGACTACATGGTCGGGCTGCTCCACCCAGAGAGAGCGACTACCTGGCCGGGTTGCTCTACCCAGAGAGAGACTACCTGGTCGGGCTGCTCCACCTAGAGAGAGCGACTAGCTGGTCGGGCTGCTCCACCTAGAGAGACCTAAAATTAATGGGAGTAACTGGTACTGTGGTGCTTCGTATAATTCGTCGTATTACTAGGTCATGCTTCGTATAATGTAAATCGGAAAATAAAATGGAATTTTTCATGTTTTTCTTTTATTTGTCCTAGTTTTTTTACAATTGTATCGACAAATTTAGTGTTTGTACAAATAAAAACTGTTTAGAATCAGTGCAATACCACCAAGTGTAACTACACTTTTGTATATTGCTCTGCTTCGTTCCCCTTCTACACCCTATATATCGGTGTCGACTTTACATTTGTAGTTGCTTAGAAATATCGCATATTTAATTTAGTCTGCCATACAATAATCGTTTTCTTTAACAACGCAATATAGAAAACGTCATTGCCGGAGTGTGGGCTACATTATATAAGCACTATGGACCACCCTGCAACGTCTAGAGCTCCGCTTCTCCTGTGTGCTCCGCCCTTCTGCCTTGTGTTTTTTATAAATAAAAACTCTAGAATTTATATTTTATTATATCCTTTTTGGGGGTTATATATTGGTTGTTTGCTATCTAGTCACCTACAGTGTATCCTCCACTTTCTTAACTTTAGGATCCAGTGACCTAAATCTTACTAAAAAAAATCAGGTTAGTAAGGCACATACGGCACTATATGAATAGCCTATTCTCTTACTAAGAAATTCAGGTTAGTAAGGCACTCTTATAATTACCTCTCCATAATTAGTTTTCTGCCCACAGCTAACTCAAAGACAACTGCAGAGATACTCTTAAAAGGTCATTTTAATGTATCTGTGACACAAATACACCATTTGATAGCTTTAGTGTCAATGTGGAAAAAACCTGGCCTGCTTTAGGTATATAGGACATTGTGAATAGAGACTTCTTAGGGAACGTTATCTTGCAACAGGCCTGTCCGAGATACTTATGTTAGGGAACATTGTGATGACTAGTACATATTTCAGTTATCTGAAGATATAGCAGCTGGAGATTGTACGTAGTTTCTACAAAGGGCATTTTGCAATGGTTAACCTAAAAATATGTTTGGAATAATCATTAGAAAGTGAGGTTCTTGGTGGGGTGAGGTTAAGTTAGGTTCAAACACGTCACAGGAAGATAATTTTTGTTTGGCTGTGTCAGTGTTCACCAACATAATTATACTTAGGTTAATTAAATTGAATAGGTTACTAATAAATGATATCACACAAATATTCTCACAAAAGTATTGGCCAAAAATCAAAACTAGCCAAGTATTTTAGTTCAATATGAGAAAATACCCTTGTATACCCAAAATAGTTATATATAATAGAGAAATACAGTTGTGAAGGGTCAAAACATGATTTCCCAAATAGGCCAGTTCCTTACAAATATTAAAATATTCCATTAGATGTCCATTTCCAGACATAGTGCTTTTACGACTATGCAGTTGAAAATAACTCTGAAAGTAGCTTATATCATGTTATTTTCGTGAAGCTAAGAGTATAAACAGTACCGGAATAAAGCCAGCAAAAATCACCCATGACAAATGTGCTGTCCCGGTTCCGGAGTGGATAAGTCTATTATAACTAGATACAAGCTACGGACAGAACCCCGCTCATTGTTGCCTATGGCGTCTGAAAAAAAGTGAGCGGGCATGATTGCATGGAAGCTTTTGATATATTATGGAATTGTATTACAGAAGTGAATTTTGCAGTTCATTTTACCCCTTGTATCAGATTTGTAGGTTCGAACACTATCAGAAAATTGAGTTATATGGAATTGTTCATTTTCTTCCCTATGCAGCGGTGACTTTCAGTGGCCGCTCAGTTTGTGTTGAATCACTATTTGTACCATAAAACACGTTTATAATGAAACTGCCTCAAGGAAACTTGGGGGAAATGTAGTATATGGATCGACACACAACATATCCTATAATCAAGTTAAAAAGACCAATTTGAAGATGTTTTATGACCTCCCCAATATTTGATAACTTGAGGCAATATCTGGGGGGGCAGACGGTCTTGTTGACCTAGTATACCCTTTATACATCCCGAGCTCCCCGGGTCCCTGTTTACGCTAGAGATGATTGCTAACGCAGCTGATAGAGCCAGGGTGTCCACATATTTACCCCTGTTTTTGGTGTCCTACGACATCGGGAAGTGGGTTAAAAAATGGACGCAAGTTGGGCTCAGTAAGCAATCTGGCATTACAATGTTCCCTAAGAATTGTCAAACCCCCATATGAACCCCTAGGAGGTGTCGAAACAGGGAATGGAGTTGTTCGGACCACCTGAGTAGGCAAAGATCTATACCCATGCAAAAGCTGAACAAGCCAGCTCAATTATTTGCCTAAGACGAATTGGCCTGTCTTGTAGAAGGGTGACCGCTCTCAACTCTCCAACTATCGTCCAATTGCTCTCATCTCTTGTATCTCTAAAGTTTTTTAAACTATTCTTGCATCCAAATTTCTTAAGCATTTCTCTTCTCATAATCTACTCGCAGATTGCCAGGTATGGCTTCCTTAACCCTCATCTAGCGGGGGGTTTTGGGCTATTTTGGGCATATTCAGGCCCTCCTGAATGATCAATCAAGTATCTGCATGAAAAGAAATGTATTCAGCAAAAAACTAGGCGCTACAAGCTTCAAAATGAGACCAGAACGAGCTACATAGCACTCGTCGTTTTCATGCAGTGCTACCACTAACATGGGAGTTTAGTGCATAGCGGCATATTTTTTCCAGCTACGCTCACTACTGGCTACACTGCCGGCCTCTCGAGAACAGAGGGAGTGTGTGTCAGTGGGCGGCGGTAAGCCATGGGTGTCCGCCGTGTGGCCTGCTGCGCTCCCGGCCATTTGCACTCGATTTTAACCCTTTAAAAGCCTTAATAATACTCCTAACTTGCTGCTTTTTAGATACGGACTTAAGTCGGGCCCTGCTCTTTAAGTGTTAAGGATCGCTCTATTGGTGATCTTCTTTCATATCTTACTAACTCTTTGTCATCCTCCTTTCGGGACTTCGGTGAGACCTTTTCTATTGCACTAGACATATCGAAGGCCTTCGATAGAGTCTGGCACAAATCTTTAATTTCTAAACTACCCTCCTTCGGTTTCTATCCTTCCATCTGTGCCTTTGTCTCTAATTTCCTTTCCGGCCATTCCATAGCTGCGGTTGTGGACAGCCATCGCTCACTTCCTCATCCTATCTACTCCGGTGTTCCTCAGGGCTCTGTCCTATCTCCCATTCTCTTTCTAATTTTCATAAATAATCTTCTCAACTGTACCTCCAGTCCCATCCATTCATACGCAGACGACTCTACCTTACACTACTCAATTAGTTTTCCTGAACGCCCCAGCCAGCAATCCCTCCAAATCAAACGTAATGAAGCCATGCAACACTTATCTTCTGATCTAACTCCTATTTCCAATTGGGGCAGAGAAAACCTTGTTACCTTTATTGCTTCCAAAACTCAATTTCTTCATCTTACTACCCATTTGGAACTTCCAGAGGACTATCCCTTACTCTTCAACAATACAAAAATTAATCCTTCATCTTCTCTTAATATTCTCAGTGTTTCTTTTTCTTCTGCTCTCACTTGGAAGGACCATATTACCAGTCTTGCTAGGCAGCCTCCCAGAAACTGGGTGTGCTGAACTGATGATGATGATGTAGTTTTTACCACCATACACTCCCTGCTGAATAGCAAGGCTAGGGTGGGTGCCTTGATGAATCAGGGACTTAGTGAATAGTTGCCACAGATTGCTAGACCGCACCATTCACCAACAGCACTGACGTCTGCCAATAACACACTGGCTGGCCCGAGGCTCGAACCGTCAACCTCACGGTTAGCAGGCGAACGCTCTACCAATCGAGCTACAGCCTGTGTCTCAAGGGTTTCTTTACCCCTGCGCAGCTTCTGGCTGTGTACAGGGGCACAGTGCGTCCTTGTATTGAGTAATTTCTAAACTACCCTCCTTCGGTTTCTATCCCTCCATCTGTGCCTTTGTCTCTAATTTCCTTTCCGGCCGTTCCATAGCCGCGGTTGTGGACGGCCATTGTTCACTTCCTCACCCTATAAACTCCGGTGTTCCTCAGGGCTCTGTCCTATCTCCTATTCTCTTTCTAATTTTTATAAATGATCTCCTTACCTGTACCTTAATTCCCATCCATTCATACGCAGACGACTCAACCTTACAATACTCCATTACTTTTTCAGAACGCCCCAGCCAGGAATCCCTCAACGACAAACGTAATGAAGCCATACAACTCTTAAATTCTGATCTAAATACTATTTCCAATTGGGGCAGAGAAAACCTTGTTAACTTTAATGCTTCCAAAACCCAATTTCTCCATCTATCTACCCGTCAGGATCTCCCAGCGGACTATCCCTTATTCTTCAACAATACAAAAATCAACCCTTCATCTTCTCTCAATACTCTTGGTGTCTCTTTTTCTTCTGCTCTCATTTGGAAGGACCATATTACCAGTCTTGCTAAGGCAGCCTCCCTGAAGCTGGGTGTGCTCAACCGCCTTAGGGGGTTCTTTTCCCCTGCACAGCTTCTTGCTCTGTACAGGGGCATAGTGCGCCCTTGTATTGAGTATTGTTCACATGTGTAGGGAGGATCCTCTCACACCGCACTCCTAGACAAAGTAGAAAGGAAAGCCTTTCGTATCATTAACTCCTGTCCACTCACCAACTCTCTGCAATTTCTCTCTTTTCGCCGCAATGTTGCATCTTTCTCGCTATTCTATCGCTACTACAATAATCAGTGTTCCTCAGAGCTTTCCCAGTGTATACCACCTCCTCTACGTAGGGTATGTAGTACCCGTCTTGTTTAAGGGGAGGTGTGGCGGAGTGGTCTTGCCACTGGACTGGTAATCCAATGGACCCGGGTTCGAATCCCAATATGTCAATGGGAAGATATTATTGAGATGGAATTTGTGCTGTCCTTAGTATCAGTGCATTACCACAGCACACCGAAATGCCAAAACAATACCCTCATTGTTCCCTGATTAAATAGCATTGTATGAATATTCCCATATTCAAAAATATGCTACAGGGGGGCAATACCTAGTGAGTTAATTGCTCAATAGGTGGCGTTCTGAGAGTGAGGGTCCGAGTGTGGGGGGTGAGACTGTGATGCGCAGAGGCGAGGCGGCTTCAGAGATGGAGTTGCTTCGAGCTGTGAAGCTTCGCATGTCTCACTCCCTAGACTGGAGCAAGACCTCATAGGCCTCACCGTGTTCAGCGGTAGAGTGTAAAGGCTATCAGCCTATGCCCAAGAGGGAATAGTTGGAATATAAAAAAAAAATAAAAAAAAAACACAATCCCACCCCTACTCTGTGCAACTCTCCAACCCAATAGTGAAACGCTATTCTCAGTCTGTCTTCTATTCAACTGCTGAGCTCTGGAACTCTCTCCCCGAATCAGTCTTTCCCTCTTCCTATGACTTAAATTGCTTCAAACTCCATGTGTCCAGGCATTTTGGCTCGAACCTCCCTTGATTTTGGCCCTGTCACTCTTTCAACTCTGGGGGAGGCACTCGCTACAGGCAGTTCTGCCTTTTGTCTCCCTCACTCACATAGAAAAAAAAATCCAGAAGTGGTACAGTTGAAAAGATACTCTAGATTGCACTGGCTGACTAGATATGTGGAAGACTTGGGATTATAACCGAAAAATTGCCTTGAGGGAGTAAAGGGGACATCACACATAGCCGAACCGGAGCCCGAACGCTACCCAAACAGCGTTCTGGCAGCGTTCGCGTAGCAGATCGGGTATATTCTGGCAATGTTCTCCCTCATTCTGGTAAGGGCAGTTGCGGTTCGGGGGAGGCGGCAAAATGTTACCGCTGCACTAAAATTTAGACGAAGGCTGCCAGAATGTTTAGTGGTCGATCCGAGATCGAGCTGGGTTCTGATACGTCGAGCAGCATTCGGACACATTCGTCCATATCCACAAATTTATTCATAAAGCAGGTATCCATCATATACTACAATTTCATCGTTTTTTTCTATAGGCATCGTAACCTCGGTGATATTACATCTAACTATTCAATCATTTATTAAGGATTCACTATATCCAACTCTCATATAATTTTAAGGTGTTTTATTTACAGTGTCCATATATTTATGTGGGGGACTGTACATGGAGATCATTCACCTCTTAAAATACATTGACTCAGGTTTCTTTCCCACACAAAGAAAGCTTACTCTGGCACCTTGCTGTCGCCCATGCACTGATCGTATGACCAGTGACGATTACGTGTTGTAGAGGTGTTTTGAGGTGACCAAGGGAGGTGAGAGGTGTGGAGAGGTATTGAGAGGTTAGATAGACATTAGCCACGGGCAAGACAACAAGCCCTTAGAGTTTCCTTCTCAATATAGGGAATTATCTCTTACTTATATAATAGTACATCTGTATACTATTTCAGTTGTTACTTGAATAAATATCAAAGTTGGTTTTGGATACCACATTCTTTAACCCTTCCGCATTCTTACGACGCGATCGTGTCGTAACGCCACCCCTCCAAGAGTGGTCGTATGACGCAATCGCATCATAATGCCACCTGTAAGTTAGAAATATTCGCCAAAAATAAGTTTATGACTCGATTTTGACACAATTTGGACTGGTAATTTAGGCATCAGTAAGTTACAAAAGGAAGTATCTAGCAACCCCATAGCGTCCCTCTCTGAGGAGCCCGGGCCTTTGTAAAGTCAGTAGTTTCCCGGCCCCCTGTCTGTGAGGCAGGGTCCCGGCCCTTTAAATTCTTGGCTAAATACATCATAATCACAAAGATGTCACAGGAATGCTTACAGGAAGCTTACAGGAAGTATGGTAAGTACTCTATGGAATTTTAGTTATACTACAGTATATATTATATATATATTATATATATATACATTATATAACAGCCCCAAGGTCCCGAGCAAGCCCAAGGCCCATAATCGAGTATTTATATTATTATTATATATTTTGTTTTATTTAAATATTTATTTATTTGATTAATTATTGTTTTAATTTATTTTAATTTATTTATTTTATTTTATTTATATTTTTATTTAGTTTATTTTATATATATATATATATATATACCGTATATATATATATATATATATATTTTTGTTTTATTCCTGTTCCCCAGGGTATCTAGTGGATCAGCCCCAAGGTCCCGAGCAAGCCCAAGGCCCATAATCGAGTATTTATATTACTATTATATTTGGTTTTTATTTATATATTTATTTATTTGATTTATTGTTGTTTTTATTTATTTTATTTGATTTATTTCATTTTATTTTATTTTTATTTTATTTATTTTATATATATATATATATATATATATATATATATATATATATATATATATATATATATATATATATATATCCACCCCCACACACATACACACATTTTTGTTACCATTCATTATATTTTGTTTGACACCTTGTATATATATATATATATATATATATATATATATATATATATATATATATTTATATATTACTTTATTTGTGTGTACAATAGAATTATTTCTGAATTTATTACTTGAAGATAACCTGGCTTTCTTGTTTTGTTTTTTAACTGTCAACCCAGGAGCCATTTCCCTTCTCGTTGGAAATGGTTGTGGCCCTACCAGGTAAGTAAAATTGACAACCTTCATGACTGACATGTGTTCTATGAACATTATACAATTATTGGCAAGGAAAATTATATAAAAGTGTTGTATATTGTGGCAAAGATATACAACTGTATAAACATTCTCATATATTTACATAACAATAACAATGCATGGAAACAATTGCGCATAGCTCGCGAACCAATTACGCTATATTATTTTGGTTTTCACCATTAGAAAGAGCATAATATTCCGATTACGGTTATATAAACAGTTATATGCGTATCCGAGCAAATAAAGTAACGCGGAGGTGGGGAACAGCTCGGAACCCGGCTAGCGTCGGCGGAACGGAGACGAGTGAAGCGTAAATATTTGCATTTTGGCTCTTCATTTCAAATATTCATAGAGCAAAAAGTATTTTTCGTAGGAACTTCTAGTTTTTTTATTCTCTTCAGCATTATCTGTCGTATTCATACAGCCTAAATTGAGAACCATAGAAATCGTAACAACGAAATATTCGCAAATGTTATAAACCATATCATGCAAAGTCATACTTTTTTTGTTTTCGGTCACTGCTTGATAACTATTGAAGATAGACAATTTCTGTGTTCAGATTTGGAAAGAGGAGAAAAAATACTATTATTTGAGCAAATAAAAATTTGTGGTCATCACTCACAATTTCGAAATAGGGCGGTGTGAAGACAATTGCCAGGGAAAAACTTTTATTCCGGAGTCGTTTACACTTTAATATCGCGATTTTTTTTTTTTTTTTTGTATTTTATAATGTAGTATAATTATTCCTCTTTCCATTGACATATGATACATCACAATAAACAGCATTCTGGTGGATAAAAATACAGAAAAACACAAGGCTTCGAAAACTCGCCCAGCCTGGTATTTCATGGCAAATTAGAGAAGAGCTGACCATTTGCAATATAATTAAGTTACCGGATTCGAGAGAGTTAATCTACCTTTTACCTATAAGTATCAATATTATATTTATATGGTTAAAAGACGTTAACGGTGGCAGCATTACTTTAACTAAAATAAAGATAGTAAAATATATCTATCATATCTATCAATCATCGAGCAGAGGAACGAGAGCCGAGATCTACCTTCAATCAACCTATAACCTATCAGGAACGTACCTCAAAACGTCTTCCCTGATATGGTTAATTACATTTTATTTGTTTTTATTTTTTTCCCAACTACTCCCTCTCGGGCATAGGCAGATAGCCTTTACACTCTACCGCTGAACGTGGTGAGGCCCGTGAGGTCTTGTTCCAGCCTGGGGAGTGAGACATGCGAAGCACCTATTCACGGTTCGAACCCAACTCCATCTCTGAAGCTGCTTCGCCTCTGCGCTTCACAATCTCACTCCCCAGGCTCGGACCCTCACTCTCAGCACGCCACCTATTGAGCAATTAAATCACTAGGCATTGCCCCCTTGTAGCATATTTTGAATATGGGAATATTCATACAGTGCTATTTAATCAGGGAACAATGAGGGTATTTTGTTTTGGCATTTCGGTGTGCTGAGGTAATGCACTGAAACTAGGTACAGCACAAATTCCATCCCAATAATATCTTCCCATTGACATATTGGGATTCGAACCCGGGTCCATTGGATTACCAGTCCAGTGGCAAGACCACTCTGCCACACCTCCCCTATATATAACTCATAAGGACAGATAGACACCATTAGTCTTCCTTACATGCAGTTAATAGTTAACCCTTATAAGATATATAGGATCGCACATTGCTTAGTACGCCTTCCTAATCTTTATCACCTTACTTACAGTGACTGTCAAAAGTAATTTGTAACATATGGTGTGCTTACGGTGGTCTTCATTAACATGAATTGTTAACTGAGGCGACTACACCACGTTCCTTCGAAGAATTATCCGGTCTACACTACCATTGATCCAGTTATCCAGTCTACTGTTTCCTAAAGTTCCTGTTCAAATTTCTACCAGTTCCGTTCCTGTTCAATAAAATCTCTTCAACGAGTTTCTACCAGTTCATCTCTACGGCGATTCCGGTGTGGGCATCCCACGAGTGGAACGAGTTGGCTGCCGGGATACGATGTTCGTGAGAGGGGAGCCTGTGTCAGCAGAGCAGACTCAGCGCGTGTTTTGATGAACAGAGGCTGACCTCTGAACCTTCACCACGTCTTACACCAACTCACTGTGCTATGGAAATCGGCTACCATCACTCCTCACTTAAAGTGTATTTTAAAGGTGTGTATAGTGAATATCAATCATCTATAATTCGTTTCATGGTAATTTATTTGTTCGCATGTCTAGCGAGAGAAATTCAATTTGCTAATTATGACTCATAAAATGAGCTTTCCTGGATATTGCGTGTTTTCTAACACATGTCAAATCGTCAGTGAAATGGCAGTCACTTTATCATGTCGTTCAGTCAATACTCCAATTTCTCATCATGTCATTTCATATCTGTATTCTCATATGGATCTGAGATGCGGGTGGCAACATCAGTTCATACCGCGATCCCCTGACCCGTCAAGGGATAGGGTGGCCAGGCTCACTCAGTCAGTCTTTCTATCACCCATGCAATGTGCATAAGTGTGTGCGATATGCGGTAATTCCCAGATGTAATTCTTAATTTCTAATTCATAAGTGATAATTTTTGTTTAGGACTTTGGGGAATTAATTTTCCATGTCAGTTATCATTTTTTGTCTAAAAAATGCTTTCACCCACCTAGTTGAACTATGTGATTTGAGTTTGATTTCCATCTTTGATACATCTGAGGTTTTAAAGTGATTCTAGTGTTCATTAATTAAAACCTTTCTGTTTTTTGTTCCACAAGTGCTCGAGTTGTTTAGGCCTATGTCGATTTTCAACTCTCAGGCAGCAGCCAAGGTAAATGAGTATCTTTGTTTCATCTCTTATAAGTGCGTTATTTCAACATTTACTGTATATGTACGTACATTGTAATTTTGTTTTTTTTAAACTCAATTTTGGATTTCTAACGAGTTTGAGATTCCATCTTAATTTTGTTTTCTTTCACTCGCTGGCATATTTATTTGTTTTTCATTTTGAGTGAGAGTTTTGTAAAGATTCATTTTCGGGTTTTATTAAAATCTTTTTGTCCAAAATTTGTGGAATTACACTCGTTTAAGAATGTTTTTTTTCGAGTTTCATTTTTAATTGATCTTTGGAAGTTTGATTGATTGACATTTCATGAAGTTCTATTTTTGAATCATTCTTTTAACTTTATTTTCGTTCAGTTGTTCTGACTAATTTTTGGGGAGCTTAAGTTAATATTCCTTATATTTTTTTATTTTTTTTGCCCATTTTTGTGTTTTCGTTTTTGCCTTTTAATATTGCTAGGGCTATATAGGGCTATATATATATCGGTAACTTACGTTCGCTAATATTGTGGTTTACTTTTTTTATACAAGTGAGTTTTCTCAAGTTTTTCCCCTCACGTTTATTTCGGGTTAATTTTTGTTGGATCACAGGATATTTTAGTCTTGTGTTTTCCATTGTTTTATAACGAGTTAGCTTACTGTACGATTGGGTCCAGCTAAGTGTTCATTAACCGATTAACCAACATTTTCTAGAGTTGAATTCATACGTTTAATTACCGTAGAATTATCAATGAAGTTCTTGCTTCATTTATAGAAAACGTAAGATTTTCATTCATTGGGATTGGTCATTCTTATTTCATTTTGCCCAGAGAGTTTAAACAATCTATTATTTAGTATATGTGCATGAAACATTGGCTATAGTTTATCTACTGTAATATAGATGTTTGATTCACTGTTTGGCTTATTTCATTGAAGAGATAATTTTGGAAAATAATTTTGGAGTACGTTTGAAAACTGAAATAAATTTCCCGGGTATATAGATAATTTCTTTTTTCGTGGTCTTTGTTGGAAGAACAGCCATAGAGGAGAAAAGAAATATTAACACTCAAAGAGCAGGTGATGGAGTATATTTGACTGTGCCGCCCAGCGGGGGGTTTTACCGTCAACGAGCTTGTTTCCATGCTCGTTTTCATGCATAAACAAGAGACAGAGTGTAATACAAGTATGTATCCCTGAAAGGGTGTTAATTCAGCTTTCCAATGACACAAGAACTATCCTTCTACGATCACTGGTTGTCTTGCAACGATCGTGCAACCGAAGGGCAAAATCGGTAAAATACGGTCATTTCCTTACATTATTACGTGTGAAACGAGTGAGAGAGGGTGGAGTACAAAGGAGTACATCTCAGTAGCTCCACGGCCACCGTGGCGAGCGGTCATGAGGTAACCTACGCTCCTCCCACCGCTCCGCTCTCTCTCAGAGCACATTACGTGCTCAAAATTGCACTCGACAATAGCCGGGCCCCGCCACATAGGCCACATTTATTTCACTCGACAATAGCCGGGCGCCGCCAGTTAAGGGTTAAGTATATCCTATTGCGACTTTACCTTTGAATTTTTTGTTCTCAACATTTGTGTTGTGTGGAATTTTATGATTTTATGATAAAATAAAATGTAGGAGTTAGTTTATTAATATCTGTATGCAGGGTATATATTTAACTTATATGTGGTTTTGTTTTAAGTTTTTTTTTCTCAGCATTTTTTTTTTTTTTTTTTTTTTGTGACATTAGTTGCTCATGTTTGGTATATTATTATCTTTGATGGTTTTTGCCTGCCATTTATTTTGGTGAGCAGGCTATTGTAAATCCTTACTTTTTTTGGGGGTTTACAAATTTATTTTGGAATTAATTTTGCACTAGGTCGTAATAATTTTCTTTGCATCACGAGTGTGTGAATTTATTCTATATTTTAGGATCTACCATAGGAAATGCATTACTTGGGAAACGGCTGAAAATATTATTACGAAATTTTATTCAAATTTTGTGTGTGGTTTCATTTGCGCAATGAATGTTTTGTTCAGAATAGGAAGGTATTATGTTACACACCACGGGATGTGGCTTGCTGTGTTTAATATTGATATATATCACGTTCCTATAGATAGGATGTTTATTCCTTTTATTTTACATCAGGTTTTAATTTGGTTTGATCCAACTTGGAAGGTTTTCATATTTTTTGTTTTTATTATTAACGTGGATATTATTTATTTACGCTCCAAGGGTCTAACCTAAGTGGACTTGTGTTTATTTAGTTTATTCTTTATTTTATCCTATGGTTAGGACTTCATTTTTTGTCTGCAGTATTTTATATTTTACCTAGGATTTGATTTTGTTTTTGTTTGCAGCTGTTTTAGTTTTAGGTTTTACCTTGTTTTATAAGTCTGTATTTCTTTGCTTTGTTTTACAGCAGACATCATTATTTTAAAATGTGTCTTTGTTTTTTCTTATTGGGATTTTGTCTAGAGATACTACCTTTAGTATTTTCTTTTACAATTTTGTTTTTGTTCATTGTCTTAGCATTTTGTTTTTATTTTGTTCAATTTATATCCGTTCTTTATAATTTTACTATACCTTTATTTTTAATAACAAAATACTTCGAAAATTTCCATTCCTCTTTCAATTTTTTCTTCAACTGAAATTTGGTTTTAGTCTTTAACTAAATGTTTTTACTCTCACATAATCTTTAGTATCTGCCTTGCGTTGGGTTTGCAAGAATTTATTTTAGTGAGGGCTTATTACATCTAATTATTCAATCATTTATTAAGGATTCACTATATCCAACTGTCATATAATTTTAAGGTGTTTTAGTTACAGTTTCCATATATTTATGTGGGGGACTGTACATGGAGATCATTCACCTCTTCAAATACATTGACTCAGGTTCCTTTCCCACACAAAGAAAGCTTACTCTGGCACCTTGTTGTCGCCCATGCACTGATCGTATGACCAGTGACGATCACGTGTTGTAGAGGTGTTTCGAGGTGACCAAGGGAGGTGAGAGGTGTGGAGAGGTATTGAGAGGTTAGATAGACATTAGCCACGGGCAAGACAACAAGCCCTTAGAGTTTCCCTCTCAATATAGAGAATGCTCTCTTACTTATATATTAGTACATCTGTATACTATTTCAGTTGTTACTTGAATAAATATCAAAGTTGGTTTTGGATACCACATTCTTTAATTTACCTTTTACCTATAAGTATCAATATTATATTTATATGGATAAAAGACGTTAACGGTGGCAGCATTACTTTAACTAAAATAAAGATAGTATAATATATCTATCATATCTATCAATCATCGAGCAGAGGAACGAGAGCCGAGATCTACCTTCAATCAACCTATAACCTATCAGGAACGTACCTCAAAACGTCTTCCCTGATATGGTTAATTACATTACCTATATAGCCTATAACTCATAAGGACAGATAGACACCATTAGTCTTCCTTACATGCAGTTAATAGTTAACCCTTATAAGATATATAGGATCGTACATTGCTTAGTACGTCTTCCTAATCTTTATCACCTTACTTACAGTGACTGTCAACAGTCATTTGTAACAGTGACCCTTTGGAAAACAGAGACCTCTAGTTATTTGTGTACATTTCTCATTATCATTTCTCCTGAAATCTGCTTTCTCTCTCTATTTACTGATATTTCTATCTACTGTATTTATTTCTATCTCCCTTATTTATCAGCGCTTACATTTGATATTTGGTATCTATGGCATCTGTGAATAATTTATGATTTGATGGGCTAAAATATATTATTATTCCACTAACACATAATGAGCAAAATGACACAAGTCAATACAAAAATGTAAAACACTTTATTCCCCAACCTATAAATATTTCAGCCGAACTCACTGATAATGAAAGCGATCGATATGTATGCCAAACTATATGAAACCAACTTATTTTTCTTAAACGATAAGTTGTCAAAACCTTACGTTCTGCCTACAGACAAGATGAGGTAAAAAATATATTGTACTCTTTTGTCATAATAAAATTTAATTTTCAATTCCATGGCATTAGAAACTAAACCGTGATTACAAAAACATCAAACAGCAAATAATTATGTCCATTAATAAGGGAGATAATAGAAACACGAGATAAATAGACAGATAGAGAGAAAGGTCGTTAGGTCCATGCGATCGATACTGTGTGCGAAAATATATGACAGACTTAAAATTTCTGAAACATAAGTTGTTAACACCTTGTTCAGCCTTCAGAGAAGATGGGGTATACATTTATATTGTACTCGTTTGTCATAATAAATATTTTTGTAATGGTGTGGCATGATTCTTTTCAATTTCATGGCATTAGAAATTAAACAGTGATTGAAAAAACGTCAAACAACAAATAACTATGTTCATTAATAAAGGTGATAATTAGATACAGGAGATATTTACTTCTGGCACAAACCCCATATTTTCCTTGTATTTTATTTTATTATGTTTTTCCATTTTAATTTTAATTATTTATTTATTTATTTTTTCTTTGTTTTGTGGGGGTGGCCGACTCGAGGTAGGTGTAGATGGGGGAGGATGTGCTCAGGTGCGTGACAGGGGTAAAGTCACGGCGGTAAATTGTGGACGAGGGGATGGACCCCTCTCTAGTCTCACGCACGTGTAACATTTTACACTCGGCGAAACTGGGTAGTTTAAACTGTCAGGCCCCGCCCACTACTGGGTCGTCAGTCAGTTGGTAAAAAACATCAAGTAGAGAAGTGGTTTAGACACACACACTCACTTCTTGATATGTGTTTAGAAAAAGTGTGTATATGCTAAATATATGTAATACTAAGTCCCGGAGAGAGTGCCAATTTGACGTTGTTTATCGTAGGTATACCAAATTATACATTAAATGCTATTATTGTAGAGACAGTTTTAGTTATGTATCGACTATATGTTATGTTCAGGCACATACGGAATAGGCATCAAGATGAAGACGAGGGATATGTTCAATAGTATCAATACCCACGTCCCTTGCAAAATGCCTACTGTAGTTATGTCTTAACCCTGTTATGTATGAATAACGTAATTTTTATTGTATTCTAGTTACCATTAGACGATATTACTCAGCTTAGGAACAAAATCTAGTAATTAAAAGGCTACAAGTTATCTCAATTAAATTGTATAGCTTCCAAAGCCGCATAAAATCGTCTAAATATAGCTACAATAAAATATATAAGACGTCTCCTGTACTGCAAGGGTTAAGCTTCTTACCTATGGATAATCTATCTATCATAAAGACGAGTAAAAGTGAATGACGAAACACAATAGTGTTACCTGTTATGTAATCTACCGCACATGACATGTTTTCGGTTCAATGTTATTTTAATACCACGAATTTTGTTGATATATTTGAAGATAAATATTGAATCTATATGCTCTAAAGATCATAAGAAAATTTGTTTTAACCCTCGGCAAAACCTAATAAAAAAGTATGGTACTAAAATGTCTTTTTCGTAACAAGGTTGTTAATACGGTACTTTCAGTTATCGATAGCTCTAAAGATCATATGAAAATGTGTTAAACCCTCGGAAAAACCTAATGGTTAATATACAGGAGACGCAACAATGTGTTTTTCAGGTATTTTTTTTTTTGTATTTTTTTTTTTTTTTTGGTGTTTTAGTCGTATCTAGTGATGAAATTGAATCTAGTGATGAAATTATGGGAATTAAGCATTAACCGGTACATTATCCATCAATCTAAAGACACGCCCCCTGATAGTGGGGAGGGCTATGAAGATCAGGGAAATTGAGGGGTAAAAAACGTATAGAAAACTATAGAACACGATAATACACATTTGTAACCCAAACTATAGAACACGATAATACACATTTGTAACCCAAATTTGGCTCGGGTTTGTTCAATTTCCAGATCCATAAAACCTGATTTTTTGAAAACCCGAGCCAAGTTTTGACGAAACTTGGCTCGGATTTAACAAATGTAAAAATTAATAAACACAGTAACCATGGTAAAATATTGGCTCGGGTTTTGTCAATTTCCAGACCCATAAAACCCGACTTTTTGAAAACCCGAGCCAAGTTTTGACGAAACTTGGCTCGGATTTAACAAATTTAAAAATGAAAAAAACACAGTAACCTTGGTAAATTATTGGCTCGGGTTTTGTCAATTTCCAGACCCATAAAACCCGACTTTTTGAAAACCTGAGCCAAGTTTTGACGAAACTTGGCTCGGATTTAACTAATTTAAAAATGAAAATAACACAGTAACCTTATTAACATGTTGGCTCGGGTTTTGTAAATTTCCATACCCATATAACCCGACATTTAGAAAACACAAGCCAAGTTTTGACGAAACTTGGCTCGGATTTTACTAATGTTCATGTTAAAATGACACAGTAACCCTAATAAAATCTTTGTTTGGGTTTTCATAAGGTTAACATTAGCCTAACCTAACGATGTAAGAATGGGGTTAACATTAGCCTAACCTAACAACCTTACCTAACCTAACCTAGTAAGAATGGGGTTAACATTAGCCTAACCTAACAACCTTACCTAACCTAACCTAGTAAAAATGGGGTTAACATTAGCCTAACCTAGCAACCTTACCTAACCTAACCTAGTAAGAATGGGGTTAACATTAGCCTAACCTAACAACCTTACCTAACCTAACCTAGTAAGAATGGGGTTAACATTAGCCTAACCTAACAACCTTACCTAACCTAACCTAGTAAGAATGGGGTTAACATTAGCCTAACCTAACAACCTTACCTAACCTAACCTAGTAAGAATGGGGTTAACATTAGCCTAACCTAACAACCTTACCTAACCTAACCTAGTATTATTGATGGGGGCTGCCACCCCCGCTGGTTGGGTACTGGCTGAAAAACTTATTGTTTTACAGTAGGCCTATGCATTTTATTTTATTTTTGTTCTCCCTTATAATACATTTCAGCTCTTAATGACATATATAGCAATGATGTATAGCCTATGCTCTACCGGACCTATTAGGCCTAAAAATATCGATGGGCTAACTGTCGGTCCAAAACATCAGTATAACCAACTAGCCCTTGCATGCCAGTTTAATTCTATGCGAAAAAATCTTTTACTTTATGTTACTTTGCGATGACCCATTAAGATTCCCGAGCTAGCTGTGGTCCGGCTCCTTTATGTTGTCCCAACCAACCAACTAACCTTAATGAACAGAGGAGGTACTGGGCTGCCTGGCTGGCCGCTGGAGGCTCGATCACCACTCATCTTGGTCAACAGCTGGTGGATTTTTGTTTCGAATTTTTCCATGTAAAACAAGTGTATGTGCATTTCAAAACCAGCTGTCCTCGTCAGCTGTATTTGGAACAGTGGTTATTGCACTTTGGACAGTTTACACTTATTGGAAGGCGAAAAGGTCTTAAGCAGACTGTGTTTTTAAAGACGGTGGAAAAAGCTTTGATCGGCTCACACCCTCTACACAAGCTGGCCAGAGTCAAACTGACAGCTTATATCCTGGGCCACCTGTTTTCCAAATCATGGCATCACCTGATTGGTCGATAGACATCACGTGTCAGTGAACTCGAGTACTCTTGGCATGAATTAGGTAGGGTGATTACTTTGGCCACGACGCCACCAGTATAGTTCATTGCATTCGCCACCAGATGTCTCAGTTGTTGACTGACAGTCACGCAAAAGAAGTCTCCCAGATGAAGACGAAAACGAAGAAGTGTAAACAAACCCTTAAAACGTAAATATCCATATAATATGTATTATGTTAGTTTCCCGGGAATGACACCTACATCAACAATTTGGAGAACAATCGCTTAATCACATGCTATTGAGCTTAATTTGTTACCAATATTGTAGCGCCTCCTGTATATTGACCAACCTAATATAAAAGTATGGTACGAACATTTAATTTTCGTAACAAGGTTGTCAATACGGTACTTTCCCGTTATCAATGTACAATCACGCTGAAGATTGCAGAGTAAACACCATAGACTTCATCGACTTTTCTTTCACCTTCGTATAATCGACAGCCAATTTTTGTTTTATATTTACTAAGGGATTAGTACTCAACCAGCGGGGGTGTGGGGGCGGCAGCCCCCACCCATAATACTAGGTTAGGTTAGGTAAGGTTGTTAGGTTAGGCTAATGTCTTTTCAAATCACTATCGGGGGCGTGTCTCAACATTGATCGATAGGCCTAATGGGGAAAATAGGTTTTCCAGATATTTCTAATTAATTACAAACACTATATATTGATGCAAATGACTAATTTTGTTTATAAAAAAACACTCGGAAAGTTTGTGGTATTAAAATAAACAAAAATCCATGTTTTCTGACCTAGTTTAGCATACGTCAGCGACATAAAATTATCTTAAAAGTTATTATGCAGAGAGAGAGAGAGAGAAAGAAAGAAAGAGAGGGGGGAGGGGAGAGTTTAGGAACAAAGTAACGTAGAGGTTATTTTATCGATGTCCATAACATTTTCTATCTCATTGACATGTCAACATGGTAAACGGAATTTGTAGATCATAAAGAACTGTATACCTGCATTAAAATATTTTAATGTAAAATAATCCTGATTGGAATTTATCTTGTATAATTGGCACACCCCTGATCTACAACTAAAGGGGACATCACATGTAGCCTAACCGGAGCCCGAATGCAGCTCGTTTCCGGATCGGCCTCATTCGGCCAAAAAAGGTGGCCGAACTGTGACAATACAGAATGCAAAACGAACGCGCCACAGAGTACACTGAACGCTGCATGAATGCAGACCGACCTACACGATGCCTGGACGAACATTGCCCAATGTTTTGACATTTAAAAAATTTAAAACAAATTTGGCTGCGCGAATGCTGGACGAATGCTTGACAAATACTGTTATACCAGAGTTTTTACGAGGTTTTAGGATTGGAATTGGTAGGTTCTACTTAAACACAACACATGCATAGAAGAAATAAAGAAGAAATGAAGGGGAGGTGTGGTGGAGTGGTCTTGCCACTGGATTGGTAATCCAATGGACCCGGGTTCAAATCTCGATATGTCAATGGGAAGATATTTTTTATTGGGATTGAATTTGTCTTGTACCTAGTATCAGTGCATTACCACAAAGCCCACCGAAATGCCAAAAAAATACCCTCATTGTTCCCTGATTAAATAGCACTGTATGAATATTCCCATATTCAAAATATGCTACAGGGGGACAATGCCTAGTGAGTTCACTGCTCAATAGGTGGCGTTCTGAGAGTGAGGGTCTGAGTCCGGAAGCTGAGACAGTGAAGCACTTGAATGAAGCAACCAGCAGCTTCAGAGATGGAGCTGCTTCGAGCCATGAATGGATGCTTCACTTGTCTCACTCCCCAGACTGGAACGAGACCTCATGGGCTTCACCGTGTTGAGTGGTGGAATGTACAGGCTCTCAGCCTATGCCCGAGAGGGAGTAGTTGGAATATAGAAGAAAAAAAAAGTTAACACTGAGTATATTCGTTAATTACTCCTAGGTTAAACAATATTAATTAATACACATTGATAAATGGTTTACAAAGTATATATAAACTTTCCTAGCACGATGATTATCTGCAGCAAGATTAGGAATTGAATGGCTGTATTTATCTCTGGGTTTACTCACAAATAATAAATGAAAATTCTCACAAGACTCCTAATAAATTAGCAAAGTGAATCTTATTGGACTCTGAATTATTTATATACCTTCGCACAGGTAAGGATTGCGGCAGAGTCAATATGTGTGGACTCTAACTTATTTAGGTACCTTAGCACAGATAAGAATTTAGGCAGAGTCGATATGTGTGGACTCTAACTTATCTATACCTTATTTCTGGGTATGACTTGTATGGTGAGTTTTCGATATTTACTCCTACACTAACACCTGAAGTTGAAGTGGTGAGGAGTTGAGGTAACAGCAAGGGGGGTCTTCTGATTTTACGTTGGGCCGTCCAGATTGGCCTGTCGTGTGGATAAGTTGTTTGGGATACAGATGAATTAGCTGGCTTTGGATCTTAAATGAAGTTCCTTAATGTCATCACACTGGGCACTTTCATCGGACGAACGCGAGAGGTTTTAGCTGGACATGTCCTGGACTAAAGTTACTCGACTATCCTGATCATTATGATAATCGTTGGTGAAGTTCCGTTTCGGTACTCGTGACTACGGGTCTTTAATATGATGTCTCTGATGTCATGATACAGTGACAACATATCGGGCTAATGCGAGGAGATAGTAAGGTCATGGCCATTACTAATTTCTTCGATCTGCCACTGACCGTTATAAGTGGTTCAAAGAACTCAGGGGCGGTGTTTAAACAGTTTAATTGCAAGTGTCCGCTAACATCGTGTTGGACAGATGCACTAAGGCCTTCTATATGCCGAGTGCCGGTGTTAACAGTGTCTCGCAAAGCCCTAAACTAATCGAATGACCTTGCCATGACAAGTATCTCACAGTAGTTTTTAGAGTGCGGATTTAGTAAGAGAAGTAAGAAGGGGACATGTCCGCGAGTTTATACTTCTAATATTAAAAGTGCAGCCTATTTGGGATCTTAATGTTAGTCCCTATACCTTGGTACGTGATAACAATAATTCCTCAATAGGGAAAAGAAGTCCTCAGACCTGTAGTGATATTCGTCATGACTTCAATCAGCTAGCTGAATGGGAGGGTAATTCTAGGACTACACCCCTAGTGTGCCAGTGTTATGAAGCCCTAAAATTGCCTGCCTTGTTCAGGTTTCGTCGGAGTAGTGACGACTTTGGCTGAGATGTCCCAGGGCAGGTGTGCGGGAGTTAAAAGGTCATAAGTCCTGTAGGGGCAGATCTAGGAGGGACCCCTAGAAGTTTGTGGGCAGTTGATTCAGCTTAGGGGTGGAAGAGGTGCGTAAGTGACTTATCTTCTTGTGATGATGTTGGTCCTTCTGTCCTTGGCTGAATATTATTTTCTTCTTGAGAGCCTCGTGGTGTTGTGGTATTTTTGTGATAGTCTTGCCCGGAGTTGTTGGAAGCTCTGGTGTTATGGTGGCAGTTCTGGCATCTCGTCCGGTGTTCGTAGAGGGTGTGGGAGAGGTGATTACTTGCTTATAGATGCAGGTATTAGGCCTATTGGTATTATTTTGGTGGTTATTTCGTACACGTGGTTTCACTATTCTTGTGTCTTTTGGTGCTGCTGATGTATTTATCTTCTTGATGTGTGGCTCTGGTTTAGAATTCCTGTTCTCGTTTCTTCTGTGGGAGATGTGGGGCAATTTGGTATGCGGGGCATCGTGCATATTTTGTTTCTTTCAGTTCCCGCCTTCGGTGTTATTGGTTCTGCTTTGGTTTCTCCTTCCTCTTCTCTCTTAGTTCGTTTTCTCTGTTGAATTTGTTGCGGAACTAGTTTGTTGTCAGTTTCCCGTTCTTTAGTTGTTTTCCTTTTGTTCGTGGTGGGGGTCTTGGTTAATTTGGTTATTTTACCTCCCCCCTTGGTAATTATAGTCACAACCTTGTGACTCCAGCCAGAAACAAAAAGTGTTTCCATGGCGGGTGAAAATTGGAAGGGTGTTCAGGAATGTCCACCAGTCGATGGATCGTTGATCAGGAGCACGTTGAGGAATGGTAGTTATAGTCAGGAATGAGGGTTCATCTCCGATTACGGCTGCTGTCTGGGCTTCGTTGAGATATCGTAACCTGAAGAATTTCTCCTGGTCGGTGGACCATTTCACCTTGTTGATGTTAGGCGTGGAGGTAGTCATGGTGGCGAGTGGCTGGTGGGTAGAGGTGGGAGTTGTTGATCTGGTGGTGGTGTGAGGGCAAATGGTGACCTGGTCATTTACCTGAGGAGTTTTATTGTTTCTTGCGGACACAAAAGTACTGGGGAATATGGAGCTGTCAAAATATGTATGTGGGAAGGCTGAGTTTGTGTTTGTTGCTGATGATATTCTGAGTGTTGTAGGAGTGGTTGGGTTTGTTATGTGGTTTGTTTTGTGTGTTATGTGAGGGTGAGGGACCATGTTAGGTTTGGGAATGCGAATTGTGGAAAATCGAACCGGGGGTTGTGATAATCGGCCTGAGCTTGTTTGAAAGTTGGGTCTGGGTGCTGGACTTGGGCTGGTCTCAGAGGATGTCGAGGGTGTGGTTGCCGGAGGGGCTTGAGGGGTGGTAGGTTAGGTTGTAAGGTGATTTGTTGGGAAATAGATGATTTTTGTGGAGGGTTTCTGGGAGGTGAGGGTATGGTAGAAGGGTATGGTAATTGGTTGGGGGATCGGAAGCGAGGGGTGGTGGTGGTGGGGTGTGTGGTTTGGCCTGGTCGGTGGGTAGGAGAAGAAGGACATTGGATTTGGTGTTGTGGTAGGTGACGGGGTTGATGGGGTAGAGGTTGGGGTAGGACATGAGGGGATGGGTGGGTAGTAGAGGTTGGGGGTGAGGTTCGGTTGTCATTGGCTGAGGATGGTAGGACATGAGGGTTTGGGGTTGGGGTTGGTGATGAGGAGGTTGTTAACTTGTTTGAGGTGGGGGAGAGGTAAATGGAGATGGCGTGGGTGAGGTGGGGGGTGTCCATTTGGGTGAAGGTGGCAAGGAAGTGGAGGGAGAGGTTGAGGGACGTTTGCTTTGGGGTTGATTGAAGTGACTTCTTGTGGGTTTGGTGGGGGTGACTTGTGGTGGAATTTTGGGGTTTGGGTATTTTTTTTTTTACGGGATGGTGTGTTGGGTGAGGCTGAGGGCGAGGGCGGAGCTTGTAGTGTGTATGAAAGTGCGGTTTGGATGTGTGTTTTTGTTTTGTCGTTGTTTTGGTTTGGTGGGTGGAGGTGGTTGAATTGGGGGAGATTGATGGTGGGAGTGGTGAAGTTGGAGGCTGAGAGCTTTGGTTGGTGTTTGGAAAAACTGTGGTTGTCTTGGTGGTTGTTGGTGTGATTACGTTGGGTTTCTGGACAGTATCTGGTGGGGTATCAGGTGTCTGGCTAGGTGTTGTAGGAGGCTGCTGGTGGCCGTCCCCATCAATAACCAAAGGACGGTAGATCCTCACGAAACGATTTCGGTATGTCCTAGTCTCTCCGTGATAGTCTACGATAATTTGGTAAGGATTACGGACTTTTAAAACCTTGTAGGGTCCTACGTATCTTGGACCTAGTTTGTTGACCACTGGCAACTTGGTGACCATCACGGTGTCGCCTATGGCGTAAGGATTGTTAGGTGTGGTGGCGTCGTGTTGGATGTCTTGACACACTTGTGCCATGTGCAAGGTGTTTTTGAGGTGTTGCAGGGGGTCGAGATTGATTTCGGAGGTGGGTGTTTGGCGAGGTGGTGAAATGGAAGTAGTACGGGGGGCAACGCCGTACAAGCGTTCGTGGGGGCTGATACCATCCTCTCTAGGGCAGGAATTTATGCTCCATTGTATAATTTTAAGCTGTGAGGGCCAGTTGGTGGTGTTGAAGGCTATGAGGCGTGTTCGTAGCTGGTTGTTAATGGTGCGGTGGCTGTGTTCACAGATGAAATTTCCCTGCGGCTAGTATGGTGAGGAATGGGCGATTTTTATACCACATTTCTGGGCAAAGGCTTTCCAAACGTGCCGGGAGAACTCTGGGGCGTTGTCTGATAGGAGAGTAATGGGTAACCCGATGTTTGGAAAGTTTTCAGTGGCGTCGACTTCTGCGATGGTGATGGCGTTGTGATCTTTTATGGGGCAGGCTATGAGGAATTTTGAATATACGTCCACGAATGTGACTATAATACGTTTCCCATGATTGCTCGCTGGAAAAGGGCCCATTACGTTGAGGGATAATGCTTGCCACGGTTTGTCGGCTGAAATTTTTCCGGTTGGTCCATGAGTTTTACTTCTATCCTTGCCTAACGTACAGGGTTTGCAGGCTTAAGTGACACGCTTGGCGATGGTCGACAGGTTGGTGGTCCAATACATTTGTTGGAACGTTTTTTGCATCTTGGTTTGACCTAAATGTATACCGTTGCCTTCATGGATAATTATTATGATATCCTGGGCAGTGCGGGGGTCGATGGTGATGTGTCCGGACTCTGTATAAAGTTGATCACCGACCTGATGGAGGTGGTAACAAAATTCTTTGGGAATCCATTTGGGTTTTGTTTTCTTTTGCCAAGCTTGTAGTAAGGTTGGTTCTGTGGTTGTAGTTGTTGCCTGTTGTGGTTGGGTCACTGGGGTTGAGTTGTTCAGGGCTGCTAAGGTGGATGTTATGGCGTCGGGTACAGGTAGGTGGGAGAGGGCGTCGGAGTTGGTATGTATTTTACCTGGCCGGTTATGAATTTCGAAGTCGTATTCTTCGAGCGTCTCTCGCCATCACACCAGTAAGGCTGAGTTTGTCTCTGAGCGCCGTAGCCATTATAGGGATTAGTGGTCAGTGATGATGTCGACTTTTTTTCCAATTAGGAAGGACCGGAAATGGTTTAAGGCCCAGATGACGCCGAGGCACTCTCTTTTGGTGGCGGCGTAATATTGTTGGGCGTTGTTTAGGGTTGAGTGGCGCAAGCTATTATGTGTTTTCTTCCTTCTTGAACTTGAGTGAGGACTGCACCTATGGCGTATAGAGATACATCGGTGTATAACCTGAAGGGTTGTCGGTAGTCTGGAAAAGCTACCGTAGGGGCGTTTACTAGTTTGTTTTTTAAGGTGTTGAACACCTTATCTCTCTCTGGTGTCCACACGAATTCGGTGTCTTTGTGGGTGAGTTCGTGGAGGGGTTTGGCTATGGTGGCGAAATTTTGCACAAAATGCCGGTAATAAGTGGCTAGGCCGAGGAAAGATCTCACTTCACTGTGGTAGAGGGTGGTTGGGCTGCTATGGCGGATAGTTTATGAGGGTCTGGAGATATACCTCTCTCTGATATGACGTGGCCCAGGAAATCTACCGTCTTCCGACCAATCTCGCATTTTGAGGGTTTAAGTTTCAAACCTGCCTGTCTTATGCGTTGAAGTACTTGCCGAAGCCGTTGAAGGTGTTCGGGCCAACTTTTCGCGTACACAATGACGTCATCTAAGTAAGCTAGACAGGTTTCCCACGTTAATCCTCTTAGCACGGATTCCATGAGACGGGAAAAAGTGGCGGGACCATTGCACAGACCGAAAGGTAGTACGTTGAACTCGTACAAATGTCCTCCGCTGGTGGAAAAGGCTGTTTTTTGTTGATGTTCAGGTTTGATCGGAACTTGCCAGTACCCGGCTTGGAGGTCGAGGGTGGTGAACCATTTTGAGCCGTGGAGGAAGTCTAGCGGGTCGTCAATGCGGGGTAATGGTGTGGCATCTTTTACGGTTGCGTCATGTAGACGTCGGTAGTCTACACACAACAGTGTGAACCCCGTCTTTATTATTTCACCAATACTATGGGGGAAGACCAGGGGCTAACGGAGGGAGTGGCTATCCCCGCATCCAACATTTCCTGTACTTGTCGGTCCTCTTCTTGCCGTTGTAGTGGATTTTCCTGCGGGAGGGTTGACATATGGGTGGTCCTGTGGTATGAATAAGATGTTCTTCCATGTGAGTCTTTCCTATTTCAGTGGGGTTTTGTTCGAATACATCCGCAAATTCCTGTAGGAGTTGTCTCATTTGATGTTTTTGGAGGGGAGTTAATGTACTAGGAATGGGGGGTAGGGTGCTATGGGATGTTATTTTGCTGGGGGCAGGGTTGATGGTATCGAAGGTTTCGAGGTCTCCAATGATGAGGCCCTTTGGAAGGGTCAAAACTTCTGAGATGTTGGCAATGAGAATTGCGTTATGTTGGGAGGATATTAATGCAGGTTGAATCCTGCAGCATTCCATGCAGGTGGTGGTTTTTGGGGGGGTCAGGATCATGTTGTCGTGGGGAAGAGGGTGAAGGGGCACCCACTGTTGGTGTCTGGGAGGAATTGACATACGTTGATTTGTTATTGCGGAGCTGATGATGATGGTGGGTTGGTGATGCGGTTGTGGGGATGATGTGGGTTGTTCTGTGGTGATGCTTCGTCTAGCTGGGTTGTGAGATGGTGTTGAATTTACTGGGGTGTGGGGGGCGAGCGGTAGTTTGGATGGGTTATTCAGGGGCGTTGTAGTTGCCGGGCTAGGGGGTGTGGCATATTTTTTGTTTTCTTTAGTTAGTGTTGAGCGGGAGGCACTGGGGTTTATCGTTGTGGTAGCAGATGAGGTCTCACGGGTCTTCTTTAGTTTTGTTAATTGGGGTCGTTCGATGACTCTTGGGTAGGTAAAGGGTGCATCTTGTGGGGTTCCTCTGGAGTCTGGATCGGAGATTTTGTTTTTTGTTTTTTTAAAGCGAGGAGTCTTCTGCCGCAGTCCAGCTGCGCTTGAAGGCGCTTGAGCAGGTCTAGGCCCATATACCCATCATATTGTTGACAGTCGGATTAAAATACTATGAATGGGTGATGACAGGTGGCGTTTGTTTGAGGGGTGGTGATGTGCAGTGGTATGGTCTCTCCTCTAATTTGTAGGGGGGTATCTCTGGTACTGATTAGGTTGGTGGTGGCAGCCTTTAGAATTCCTAAATGTTTCTTGTGTTTGACATAGAAAGAGTTACAAAGGCATGAATGGGGTGCGCCGGTATCGATCAGGAGTCTTATCGGTATGCCTTGAATTTTGGCAAGGTGGTAAATTGGTGGTGGTTTGTCGATTGTAGACTCCCCCGCCGAAGCCATGATGGGCGGGGGAGGTTTTAAAAACCCTGGGGATTCTCTTCTGAGTCCTCCAGGATTTCCTCCTCTTCCTCTGCGATTTGAGCTATTTCTTCTGTTTCATATTCTTCCCCTATTTCTTCTTCTAGTTGTCGCGACTCTTCTTCTGTCGCTGAGACACGAGGGATACTGCTTCTGTTCTTTGCTTGGTCCCGGATGTAATGGAGGGGACAAGTGGAGTTACAGGCCCGGAAATAAAAAGGGTTAATGGCCACAAGGGGCTGATCTCTAGTTGTATATCCTGATGTGGATCGTTGAGGGAAACGTCCATGTTGTTTGGTTGTTGGATATATCCGGGTTGGGTTGTTGGAAAATTGATTTGGCCAGAATGGTTGTGGGTGTCCAGGGTTGTAAGGTTGGGGGTGGCTTGGGGCTGGTCTGGGGTTGTATTGTTGAAAATTTATGTGCCGGTGATTTGATTGTGGGTGGGTGGGTGGGGAGCCTCTTGATGGCCGCTACCGTGGGCGTCTTGGGGCGGCCGGCGAGGAGTTTCCTGATCGTGAGGATATCCTTCTGGAATCCTGAGGGATCATGGATGGTGAAATGCTCTTTTACATAGTGTGGCAATCCTTTGATTAGATGGGTGGAAGCATGTTGTTTCTGTTGTTCTGGGGTGCAGACTTCACATGCTGGTTAATGATGGCCAGAGTGACATCTAAATCTAATTCATACTTTATCTCGTCAATTTTTGGTTGGGCGATGATGGGACCCAGTAATGGCCGGATGGCGTCGATCACAATGGACTGGAATTGATCCCAGGTAAGTTCAGGTGTTACCTGGGTGGCCACTAGGGAAACGGCTTTTCCCAAGTATGTTAATAGTACGGCAATTTGTTCGTAGTCTTGGTTGTAGGCCAGGTCGAGCACTGGCTTCACCATATCCAGATATGTTTCAATATCGTATATTTCCCCATTATTTTTGGGAATGGTAATTTGAGAGCGATTAACGGCCATACTGACTAATGTTATATAACGCTCTATCGCTTCTAGTTTGTGTGCTGAAATGACTTATTCTTCCCAAATCAAGAACCACCGTCTGCCACCAATGTTATACCAGGGTTTTTACCAGGTTTTAGGATTGGAATTGGTAGGTTCTACTTAACTGGAGAAGTCAAAATCACACAACACATGCATAGAAGAAATAAAGGATACATATAACACTGAGTATATTCGTGAACAGTATTTATTTAATTACTCCTAGGTTAAACAATATTAATTAATACACATGGATAAATGGTTTACAAAGTATATATAAACTTTCCTAGCACGATGAGGCTCTGCAACAAGATCAGGAATTGAATGGCTGTATTTATCTCTAGGTTTACTCACAAATAATAAGTGAAAATTCTCACAAGAATCCTAATAAATTAGCAAAGCGAATCATATTGGACTCTGAATTATTTAGGTATCTTCACACAGGTAAGAATATAGACAGAGTCAATATGTGTGGACTCTAACTTATTTAGGTACCTTTGCACAGGTGAGAATTTAGGCAGAGTCGATATGTGTGGACTCTAACTTATTTAGACATTATTTCTGGGTATGACTTGTATGGTGAGTTTTCAATATTTACTCCTACACTAACACCTGAAGTGGAAGTGGTGAGGAGTTGAGGTAACAGCAAGGGGGTCTTCTGATTCTCCGTTGGGCAGTCCAGGTTGGCCTGTCGTGTGGTTTAGTTGTTTGGGATACAGATGGATTATCTGGCTTTGGATCTTAAATGAAGTTCCTTAATGTCATGACACTGGGCACTTTCTTCGGACGAACGCGAGAGGTTTTAGCTGGACATGTCTTGGACTAAAGTTACTCGACTATCCTGATCGTTATGCTAATCGTTGGTGAAGTTCCGTTTCGGTACTCGTGACTAGGTCTTTAATATGATGTCTCTGATGTCATGACACAGTGACAACGTATCGGGCTAGCGCAAGGAGATAGTAAGGTCATGACCATTACTAATTTCATCGATCTGCCACTGACCATTATATGAGGTTCAAAGAACTCAGAGACGGTGTTTAAACCTTTTAATTGCAAGTGTCCGCTACCACGGTGTTGGACAGATGCACTAAGGACTTCTATATGCTGAGTGCCGGTGTTAACGGTGTCTCGCAAAGCCCTTACCTAGTCGAATGACCTTGCCATGACAAGTATCTTACAGTAGTTTTTAGAGTGCGGATTTAGTAAGAGAAGTAAGGTGGGGACATGTCGCGAGTTTATACTTCTAATACTAAGAGTCCAGTAGGGGCGGATCTAGGGGGATTAGGAGGGACCCCTAGAAGTTCGCGGGCAGGTGATTCAGCTTTTGGGTGGAAGAGGGGCGTAAGTGACTTCTCTTCTTGTGGTGATGTTGGTCATTCTGTCCTTGGCTGAATATTATTTTCTTCTTGGGAGCCTTGTGGTGTTGTGGTATTTTTGTGATAGTCTTGCCCGGTGTTGTTGGAAGCTCTGGTGTTATGGTGGCAATTATGGCATCTCGTCCGGTGATCATATAGGGTGTGGGATAGGTGATAACCTGCTTATAAATGCAGGTATTATTGGAATTATTTTGGTGGTTATTTCATACACATGGTTTCAGTATTCTTGTGTCTTTTGATGCTGCTGATGTATTTATCTTCTTGGTGTGTGGGTCTGGTTTAGTATTCTTGTTTTCGTTTCTTCCGTGGGTGATGTGGGGCAATTTTGGTATGCTGGGCATCGTGCTTATTTTGTTTCTTTCTGTTCCCGCCTTCGGTGTTATTGGTTCTGCTTTAGTTCCTCTTTCCTCTTCTCTCTTATTTCGTTTTCTCTGTTGAACTTGTTGTGGAACTAGTTTGTTGTCAGTTTCCCGTTCTTCAGTTGTTTTCCTTTTGTTCGTAGTGGGGGTCTTGGTTAATTTGGTTATTTTACTTACAAAGAACACTGCCCGATTGGCGGACGAACCCTGGTCGAATGCAACCCAATGCAGCCCAGCCGTACCACAAAAGGAGGGGAGACGCCACCACACACTTCACTTGTACCCCTGTCACGCACCTGAGCACATCCTACCCCATCTACACCATCTGGAGTCGGCCAACCCCACAAAAAAAAAAATAAAAATAAAAAATATGTGGTTTGTGACAGAAGTAAATATCTCTGTGTTTAATAATACCTGTATTGTTTATTTATACTTTATTTTTTTCCATGTGAGTGAGAGAGACAAAAGGCAGAACTGCCTGTAGCGAGTGCCTCTCCCATAGTTGAAAGAGTGACAGGGCCAAAATCAAGGGTCGTTCGAGCCAAAATGCCTGGACACACGGAGTTTGAAACAATTTAAGTCATTCTGGGAGAGAGTTCAGGAGTTCATCTGTTGAATAAAAGAAAGTCTGAGAGTAACGTTCCACTCTTGGGTTGGAGAGTTGCACAGAGTAGGGGTGGGATTGTGTTCCAATACAGGTACCACGTACCCTACGTAGAGGAGGTAGTATACACTGGGAGAGCTTTGAGGAGCACTGATTATTGTAGTAGAGAGATGCAACATTGCGGCGAAGAGAGAGAGTTTGCAGAGAGTTGGTGAGTGGGCGGGAATTAATGATACGAAAGGCCTTCCTTTCAACTTTGTCTAGGAGTGTGGTGTGAGAGGATCCTCCCCACACATGTGAACATTACTCAATACAAGGACGCACTGTGTCCCTGTACAGAGCAAGAAGCTGTGCAGAGGTAAAGAACCCCTTGAGGCGGTTGAGAACACCCAGCTTCTGGGAGGCTGCTTTAGCAAGACTGGTAATATGGTCCTTCCAAGTGAGAGCAGAAGAAAAAGAGACACTAAGAATATTGAGAGAAGATGAAGGATTGATTTTTTTATTGTTGAAGAATAAGGGATAGTCTGCTGGGAGTTCCGGACGGGACGATAGATTGAAAAATTGGGTTTTGGAAGCATTAACTCTTTCCCTAAAGGAGACATTCCCGAACGCCATGGCAATTTACAGCAATTTACAGGCTTTAAAAGCCTCTAAAAGCCTGTAAAATCGAGTGTAAGGGAGCAGGAGCACGACAGGCCACACATCCGTCTCCCAGCCACGCGGCCATGACACTGAAGGCTCTAAGTCAGAGTCTCGTGAGATATACAGTGCTGCCAAGCGCAAATATAGCGAGACATTAGCGAGAATTGCTCATTTTAGCGAATGTCTATGTAGCGCTGCGGGTGACCCCAGCGAGCTACAAAGCTCGTTTTGGTGTCTTTTTGAAGCTATTTTCTTTTAGTTTTTTGCTGAATACATTTAATTTCATTCAGACACTTGCCTAATCAATTAGCAGTGCCTGAATGATCCCTAATATGGCGGAAATATGCCTGCAGAGAAAGTGTTAGAGGCAACAAAGTTTTCTCTGACCCAATTGGAAATGGATGTTATATCAGAAGATAAGCGTTGTATGGCTTCATTACGTTTGTCTTTGCGAGATTGCTGGCTGGGGCATTCTGGAAAACTAATTGAGTAGTGTAAGGTATAGTCATCTGCGTATGAATGGATGGGACTAGAGCTACAAGTGAGAAGATCATGTATGAAAATTAGAAAAAGAATGGGAGATAGGACAGAACCCTGAGGAACCGGAGTTGATAGGATGAGGAAGTGAGCGATGGCTGTCAACAACCACAGCTGTGGAACAGCTGGAAAGGAAATTAGAGACAAAGGCACAGATGGAGGGACATAAACCGAAGGAGGGCAGTTTGGAAATTAAAGATTTGTGCCAGACTCTATCGAAGGCCTTCGATATGTCTAGCGCAATAGAAAAGGTCTCACCGAAGTCCCGAAAGGAGGATGACCAAGAGTTAGTAAGATATGAAAGAAGATCACCAGTAGAGCGACCCTTGAGGAAGCCATACTGGCGATCTGAGAGTAGATTATGAGAAGAGAAATTCTTAAGAAATTTGGAAGCAAGATTAGTTTTAAAAACTTTTGAGATACAAGAGATGAGAGCAATTGGATGGTAGTTGGAGGGTTGAGAGCAGTCACCCTTCTATGGGACAGGTTGAATGAGAGCAAACTTCCATCATGAAGGGAAGACGTTAGAGGAGAGACAGAGACGAAAGAGTTTGCCTAGGCAGGGAGTCAGCACAGAAGCACAGTTTTTGAGTACAACAGGAGGAACACTGTCCGGACCGTACGCCTTCTTAGTATTAAGCCCAGAGAGGGTAGAAAGTACATCTTTAGAAGAGATTAGGATATTAGGCATAAGTAGGGGAGATGGGGGTGGAGAGGGTGGAATAGCACCGGAATCATCTAAGGTGGAGTTTCTAGCAAAAGTTTGAGCGAAGAGTTCAGCTTTGTCAGAGGAAAAAGTGATGGTTGTGCCATCAGAGTGGAAAAGGGTAGGGAAAGACGAGGAAGAATTTTTTTTGGAGAGGTTTTTGGCTAGATGCCAGAAAGCTAGGGAAGAACTAGAGTTGGAAAGTTCAGTGCATTTATTATTGATGAGAGAGTGCTCGACAAGTCAAAGAACAAATTTGGCTTGATTCCGGGCAGAAACTTAATAAGAATGAGATTCTTGAGTATTAAGTTTTAACCCATTCACGCTCATATGACGCAGAGGTTGCCAGATTAGCAATAAGAATTAGAGTTCTCTCACTCTTATAAATACCTCTCCAAAATTAGTTTTCTGACCACAGCTAATTCAAAGAGAGCTGTAGAGGTTTGAAGTAACTAAACTAAAGGTTTCTAAATACCCCTGATGGCAACAAAGCTTTACAGTATCCCTAATAGGCTCAAAATCGCGTCATATGTCGGAGAGGGTTAAGATGGATATAATTATTTGTTGTTTGATGTTTAAACCATATTTAACCATATGAAAACATCGAAATTGCAAAGACCCTTTAGAAAACATATTGAAAACATTGTAACCTCGCTGACCCTTTAGAAAACAGAGACCGCTAGTGTTATTTGTGAACATTTCGTATTATCATTTTCCCTGTCATCTGCTTTCTCTCAAAGAAAGCAAACCTGGGAATATATTACTTATATTTCTATCTATTGTATTCATTTCCATCTCCCTTATTTATCAGCTTTTATATTTGTTATTTGGTCTCTATGGAATCTGTGAATCATTTCTGATTTGATGTGCTAAATAAAATAATTATACCACTAATACATAATGAGCAAAATGACACAATCCAACTAAAAAAAATTTAAACAAGTATTTCCCCAATCTTTAAATATTTCACCTGAGGTCACTGAGAAGTGAAAGCGATCGATAACTTGAGTGAAAATAGGCTTTTTATGAAACAGAGACTTAACCTGGGAACGGCGCCAAGACTCTTAAGAGGCTTTACTGGGCGAAGGCAACGGGACTCTTAACCCTTATTTAGCGGGTGGTAAGGTATTTTACACTGTACCGCTCAGCGGGCATAATCCCGAAATATTCGCTCAATTTCACTCGCCCTAGCGCCGTTACTATGGCTCCAATGCGAACGAAACGATCATTTTTGGAAATAGCAACTCTTCGTCTCCCCATATAAGTCTATGAATGGATGTTATGAATGAGTGTGGAGGGTGGGAAGAGGTGAGGAAGAGGAGGTACTTTTTGGTCTATTTCCCAGGCGCGTTCGGTTGCGTTCGCTTTGGCCTGACTTCGGCCTCTAGAGCGTCTACTATTCCTTCGGTAATCGGTCTTATTTTTCTCTTATTTCTCCTTATTTCTGTATTCTCTCTCTCTCTCTGTCTCTCTCTCTCTCTCTCCTGTCTGTCTGTCTGTTTCTCTCTCTCTCTCTCTCTCTCTGGCTCGCTCGCTTTCCCTCTCTCACGCGCTCTGTCTCTCTCTCTCTTCCTCATCCGTATATGTAATTCTCATTATTATTTTCTCTAATCTCTCTCACTCCTGTCTGTCTGTCTCTCTGGCTCGCTCGCTTTCCCTCTCTTGTGCCCCATTTCCCTCTTCCTCATCCGTATATGTATTTCTCATTATTATTTTCTCTAACTAATCCCTCTATTTCATTTATTTGCTTGTAATATTTCTGTATTATTATATCTTTTTCACTCTGTCTTCAGTTCAGTTTCTGTATTCTCTCTATACGGTGGGAATGGTATTTCGTATGAGGGATGTGCAGCACAAATATTCAATCTTTCGTTGTTTGGTTGTTTGTATTACCGTAAGAAATTTACTGAACGCCTGCAAATAATACGCTATAAAATGCTTGCAATCAAACTCTCAAGCAATTTCAAGGTCACATGCAATTATAAATGTAGGCTATAGGTAACCGACCCAGAGAGGAAGAGACAAGAGAGAGAGAGAGTGTCGTGTTAATATAACAATGTTACATAATTATGTATCATATATATGAAAAAAATAATATATACGGTAGGCCTACATCTGTTCCCCACAATCATATAATGCCAAGCACAAATATGCAATCTTTCATTGTTTGTATTACCGTAAGAAATTTACTGAACGCCTGCAAATAATACGCTATAAAATGCTTGCAATCTCTCTATTTTCTCTAATCTCTCTCACTCTTCCTGTCTCTCTCTCTCTCTCTCTCTCTCTCTCTCTCTCTCTCTCTCTCTCTCTCTCTCTCTCTCTCTCTCTCTCTGGCTCGCTCGCTTTCCCTCTTCCTCATCCGTATTATGTATTTCTCATTATTATTTTCTCTAACTAATCCCTCTATTTCATTTATTTGCTTGTAATATTTCTGCATTATTATATCTTTTTCACTCTTTCTTCAGTTCAGTTTCTGCATTCTCTCTCTCTCTCTCTCTCTCTGTTTCGCTTGCTTTGCAGGAATTTTGTTTTTGTTTTATATATAATATATAATAATTTACTGATCATCACTTACTATATCGTATAAACAATAGTAGGTAGCCAACTTACCATAATACCGATACACCAAACCGATCCGCTTGCGGGTTTGTTTATCACCTGTTTACTAAAGTGCCACCATTATCGATTTTCTTGGAGCCGACTAGAGCGGGAGGGTTACCAATTGAAATTAAATCCGCTAGCATATATTGTTAGATGTAAGACATGATAAATACCACTAGAAATATGAATTGGCAAAATCCATATAATATCACTTCGAAATTGTTCTGAAATTTCAAAACAAAACCGCTAGTGTAAGTCATTGCTGCTAGATCGAAGTAAAGGTCTCTAGATCTAGCGGAAGTCGCTATACGTATTGGCAGTACTGCACACTCATTCATTTCATTCATTCATTTTCTATTGAGCTCGTCCTGGAATCTTTACGACTCTGAATCTTACGATTGCCGACGGCGATACGTTGTTGACATTGTTGTTGATGTTCCAGTGGAGGGATGAACAAAATATTGTCCTTGTCCAATAATAGCTATTTCATAGTCCCACAGGACTTATTTTGATATATTTATCAAATTTATTGAACGCCTGAAAATAATACGCTATAAAATGCTTGCAATCAAACTTTCAAGCAATTGCAAGGTCACATGCAATTATAAAAAGGTATATTGTAGACCACAATCTTCGCCAAGCTTCGTTGTTGCTTGTATTATCGTGAGAAATGTACCATACACCCTGGTTATCGTGAGAAATTTACCGAACGCCTGCAAATAATACGCTATCAAATGCTTGCAATCAAACTCTCAAGCAATTTCAATGTCACATGCAGTATAGGTAGACCCAGAGAGGAAGACAGACAGAGAGAGAGGGGAGGTCAAAAACATCTGCTAGGTGTGATTTCCCCTGGGAGGGAAGAGATTAGTTAGGGGCGTGCCCTGGCCTACATCAGACAAAGAGAGTACAAAGGAATACAAACAAAGAGAGAGAGAGAGAGAGAGAGAGAGAGAGATAGAGGTGATAATATAAAAATGTTACACATGTATCATATAATATATGAAAACATAATATATACGGTAGGCCTACATCTGTTCTCCACAATCATATAATGCCAAGCACAAATATTCAATCTTTGGTTGTTTGTATTACCGTAAGAAATTGGAACGCCTGCAAATAATACGCTATAAAATGCAAAGGAAATTTCTTGTAGAGTGCAATTTTGAGGACGTAATGTGCTCTGAGAGAGAGCGGAGCGATGATTAGGAGCATAAATTACCTCAAGACCGCTCGCCACACAGGGAATTCTATAAGGATATTACCGTAGTTTAGGGTATTTGCACTCGTGTTTTACGATCGTTGAAAGACAACCAGTGAACGTAAAAGGATGGTTCGAGTGTCATTGGAAAGCTCAATTTACGCACTTTCAGGATACATACTTGTATTACGCTCTGGGTCTTGTTTATGCATGAAAAAGAGCACGGAACAACCCCCTTTAGGGTAAAAAAAAAAACCCGCTGGGCGGCACAGTGAAATATACTCCACCAGCCGCTCGTAAGGTGATAAAATGCTTGCAATCACATTTTCAAGCAATTATAAAATATAAATTGTACTTACCAACACCCACACCAGTATGTTCTTCGTCAGGAACGTCTCCAATTTGCTCAAGGGTCTGTCCAATATCAACCACAACATCCACCCCACGCAAATTATGCTTGAGGTGAAAGCCTATGATCGGGTTATTTTCGTCTTCCGAGTCATCCACACTACCAAAACTCTCACCCAGACCTTCGACGGTTTCATCCAACAGCTTATTAGAAAGTTCTGAAGAGTTCAGCATGATATCTAGTTTCTGGGTGGTGAGCCGGGCGTGGTTAGTAGGGTGGCGCGACGCACTAGGGATTGGCGGCCACCGAATCGAACACGGGCAAATCTTGACCTTCCATTATGGCTGCTTGAGGGTCACTTAGTCACGGTCACGCAGTGGGGATGTGTGGGTGGGCCCTTGTAGTACATAGCCTGACCACCAAGTTTCGCTTTCCACCTAAATTAGGGCGGGAATACGCCCACGGACTTAAGTCCGACCCCGCCATTTAGTCCAATTTTCTCGTATCGGACTTAAGTCCGACCCCGCTAAATAAGGGTTAAGATCCAAGGCCTAAAAAAAAAACTTTTGAAAGACCCTAGTGACACTCAAAACAAAGGAAGATGTGATTAAGTGAGATAATTCCCCTCCATACCTTCTATCACTCCTCCACATGTGTCCAAGCCCCCCCCCTTCCCCCCCTTCAATTATCACCTATTTTTTCTCATATTTCCTTGTTTATTGGCTTATTTTCTACGACAATAACCCCCCCCCCCAGATTCAAGGTCGAAGGGGATGCATATAGAGATTGTAGCAAGAGAGAGACTTCACTTGCAAGTCGTCAGTATGGATCGATAAGTGAGAGGGGGAGGGTGTGTGCCGCGCCGGCTTTCCTCTCATGAATGAACCGGTCGGCAATACTTCGTCTTTTTCACCCCCCAAATACTATTCCCACTTGTTTTATCGCTGTTACATGTTAATATCTTCATATTAAACGTAAAATAGGCACATATAAATAAGTAATAACGATATTTATAGGATAATGACGATTTTCGTCGGGAATGAGCCTCAATACGTTCGTCTGGTGGGCACTTTCAAATACCATAGCTTCTCTGTTTAAAGGTTAACTTTCTGAAACGATAAGTTGTCACTAGCTTAGCTCGGCGTGAAGAAAAGATGGGGGGAGAATTTATATTATATTCTTTTGTCATAATAATTATAAATGTATGGTAGGACGTTATATTATTTTCATTTCCACGGCATTAGAAACTATCTATCTATCTATCTATTGCCTGATGCCGTGATCCCCACGAATGGCCACGAACGAACCGCCCCATGCACCTCTGTCCCCCGTCAGTCGACGCCCCTCCTCCCAACCAGCACTGCCTTCATCCATATACTTCCTCACTCCATCCTTCCACCTCTCCTTTGGTGCACCTCTCCCTGTCTGTCCTTCCACCTCATTCTCGTACACCGTCTTAGTCATTCTCTCGCTTTCCATACGTTCCATATGGCCGAACCATCTCAAGGTGTTCCTTTTCACACTTTCCAGCTCATCTACCTCCCCACCACACCTTCTTCTTACTTCCTCATTCGTCTGTCTATCCCTCCATGTAACTCCGCACACACTTCTCAAGTAACTCATTTCCACCGCTCTCACTCTTGGTCTGAGTCTCTTCCCGAACGGCCAAGCTTCGCTTCCGTAAGTTAGTGTCGGAATTACCACACTGTCAAGTAAGGACTTCTTCACTTCCATACTGACCACCCTATTTCTTGTTACTGCTTTCAATGTTCTTACAACCCTCTTCCCCAGTTGCACCCTCTCCCGCACTTCTTCATCCATAGTCCCATCTTTACTCAACATACTGCCCAGATACTTAAATGAGCTGACAATCTCCATAGCCTGACCGTTCAGCTTCACCTCATACTCTGTGGCTTCACCTCTTTCGAAGACCATAACCTTGCTCTTCCCCGCATTTACCTTCAGATTCCGTTTTTCGCACATTGTTCCAACAACATTTACCAGACCCTGAAACTCCCATTCATTTCACTCATCAAAACTGTATCATCAGCAAACAGCAGTACACTCATTCCCTCCCTTATCAGCGATACACCAACATCTTCCTTGCATTTCTTTCATAACTCCATCCATATATACTGTAAAGAACCACGGGGACATCACACACCCCTGTCTCCAGATATTTTTCCACAACACAATTCAGGGTAAGAATCTGATCTCCACATCCTCTTCCCTTCCTAAAACCGACCTGCTCGTAACCTATCCATTTCTCCGTTCTCGCTCTCACTCTCTCAATCACTACCCTACTGTACACCTTCCCTACTATGGTTAGAAGACATATTCCTCAGTGGTTACCACACTCCTCTTTCCCCTTTACCCTTATATAGGGGGACTATTATGCCTGTCTTCCGGTCATCAGGTGCACTCCCCTTCTCCCATGCTAGTTTGCACATTTCCCATACCCATTCGATCACTATCTCACCACCATACCTCTACATTTCCCCACTCACTAAACTAAACAACGATTAAAATAACAGCAAACAACATATACTTTTGTCCATTAATAAGGGAGAAAATTAGATTAGGTCATTAGGTCAATGTGAGCGTAAAGTGTGCGAATTATGAAATAGGCCTCTCTGAAAAGATAAGGTGTCAGAATCAGAAATGATTCTCAGATTCCACAGAGACCAAATATAAAATGTAAGTGCTGATAAATAAGGAAAAGATAAATAAATACAGTACATAGAAATATAAGTAATAGAGAGAGAAAGCAGATGACAGGAGAAATGATGAGAAATGTACACAAATAACTAGTGTCTCTGTTTTCTAAAGGGTCACCGAGGTAACGATATTTATAGAAGAAAACTACGAAATTGTAATATTTGATGGATAACTGCTTTAGAAATATTGTTTTTAAAATGCCCGAATGAGACAGAATGCTGCTCGACATATTGGAACCGAGCTCGATCACGGACCAAAACCGACCAAATAGTTGGGCAGATATGTGAAAGAGTTTGTGGGAATTTTGTGTTTCTTGATAGAAGTATCAAAATTGGCACACACAATAATAAACACAGTATAATCAAAATTAGCTATAGGGCCATCACAGGTTTAGCCTATGTTGGCTTTGGCAGCCCAGTTTCAATTAACCTCCATTAGAGTACTGAAACACAGATATTTACCCCAAACTGTATACTGTGGTAGAGATGTCAAACTAGTCTCAAATGACTCGTCTGGACAAGGGAAACAATAAATGTTCAGACAATGTTTATAGAAAGTTGACCATTTGACTTGTACTGGTCCCTGTAGTTCAACAAATTAGTGGCAATTGGCAAAAATTCTTACCAATTTGTAGCATGATAATAAACTACAGGGACCAGTACAAGTTAAACGGTCAACATTAGCCAAACATTCTCTTAGTATAGGTTTTTCCCCTTGCCCATAAGAGTCATTTGAGACTAGTTTGACATCTCTACCACAGTATACAGTTTGGGGTAAATATCTGTACTCTAATATAGATTAATTGAAAAGGGGCTGCCAAAGCCATCATAGGCTAAACCTATGATGGCCCTATAACTAATTTTGATTATACTGCTTTTATTTGTGTGTGCCAAGTTTGACACTTCTATCAAGAAACTCACAATTCTTCCACCTGCCTGCTGCACTAACACCAGAATGAGGGAGAACATTGCCAGAATATATATAAGTAACACCCCGTTCTTAACATTAATCATCAATTACAAATCCCAATGCACTTTAATAAACTAATGAAAGCATATGGTCCTCCCGGGATTCGAACTCGGGACATCACACCCAGAACATCGCATCTAAACCATTACACCACCCACACAATTAAAGGTTGAATACACGATGACGATTAATATCCATTTTCGAGTTTTTGGATATCAATCTACTCATGTACTCGACCCAACTGCATTATGGAAAGCGTAATGTTTTAGTGAGTGGAAAGAACAATGAATGGGGCCAAAATCACTAAGGATCGGCCTCGCTAGACATTAGTTCCTGAACCTATAGAATTATGTAACACCCCGTTCTTATCATTAATCATCAATTACAAACCCCAATGCACTTGAATAAAATAATGAAAGCATATAGTCCTCACGGGATTCGAACTCTGAACATCACACCCAGAACATAAGTATCTAAATCATTACGCCACCTACACAGTTAAAGGTTGAATACACAATCACGATTAATATCCATTTTCGAATTTTTGGATATCAATCTAATCATGTACTCGACCCAACTGCATTATGGAAAGCGTAATGTTTTAGTGAGTGGAAAGAACAATGAATGGGGCCAAGATCGCTAAGGATCGGCCTCGCTAGACATTAGTTCCTGAACCTATAGAACTAAGTAACACCCCGTTCTTAACATTAATCATCAATTACAAACCCCAATGCACTTGAATAAACTAATGAAAGCATATAGTCCTCCCGGGATTCGAAAATACCTGATCCGCTACACGAACGCTGCCAAAACACTGTACGGGTAGCATTCGGGCTCTGGTTCGGCTATGTGTGATGTCCCCTTTAAGTTAAGTCCTTCCGTACTGGCGACGTCTCTTAAATAATATTCTAGCTACATTCAGACGATTTTATGCAGTTTAAGAAGGATCTGTTGTAGCAAAAGGGGTTAAGTGATTTAGTTCGAAGCCTGTTAAATGCTGGAGGCCCCTTTTTAAGCTGTATAATATCGTCTAATAGTGGCCAGATTAAAGTTACAAAGATGGCACCGGTCCGGAAGGGTTGAAGACGCGCGAGTGTTATTATTGTCGATCAACAATGGTTTTTAAGGCGAGATGGGTGTATATATTTGCCTATATTATCATCTTCTTATTTTGTTTTAGTTTCCTCCCGAGACCTCCATCAAGCTTAAAATAAAACACCCCCAATACTCCTAAGATAAATTTGTAAATTTTTCGATAGAAAAATGTCCCGGCCGATGGCCAGTTACTACTAATGATTATTAGAGGCTCGCTATCGCTCGCCAGGAAAAAAATGTACACCTAAATTGCACGAAAGGTCTTAATATTGACAAATAAATGGGGACAAAAGGTTTTATAATCGCCAAACTAATGGGGCGAACATTCTAAAATTTCCAAATGAATGGGGCTAAAGATGAGGGAGAATGGGAGCTAGAATAACCAGCCATCCCCCCCTTAAATCGTGTATAGGCCCATATCCCTGGATGGTGGTTGTTGTGTGTTTAAGGTGTTAGTGCTTGGTTTTTGGTCTATATATTTATTTATTTATTTTTTGAGTGTCCTCGCTAGACCTCCATCAAGCTTAGAAAAACACACCCTAGACCTCCTCTCAAGATAAATTTGTAAATGTTTCGGTAGAAAAATGTACTGGCCGAAGGCCGGTTACTCTTAAAACTATAGGCTCGCTATCACTCGCCAGAAAATAATCGACACCTAAATGGCACGAAAGGTCTTATTATTGCCAAAAAAATGGGGTGTAAAGTCGTAAAATCGCCAAACTAATTAGCTGAACTTCTTGAAAATAAAAATATAACAAATGGGGCTAAACACGAAGGAAAAGGGGGGCCAGAAAAACCGGCCCATCCCCTCTTAACTGCGAGACATTTGCCTAGTTCATATTCATTCATCCCCCCTTAACTGCGAGACATTTGCCTAGTTCATATTCATTCATCCCCCTTAACTGCGAGACATTTGCCTAGTTCATATTCATTCATCCCCCCTTAACTGCGAGACATTTGCCTAGTTCATATTCATTCATCCCCCCTTAACTGCGAGACATTTGCCTAGTTCATATTCATTCATCCCCCCTTAACTGCGAGACATTTGCCTAGTTCATATTCATTCATCCCCCCTTAACTGCGAGACATTTGCCTAGTTCATATTCATTCATCCCCCCTTAACTGCGAGACATTTGCCTAGTTCATATTCATTCATCCCCCCTTAACTGCGAGACATTTGCCTAGTTCATATTCATTCATCCCCCCTTAACTGCGAGACATTTGCCTAGTTCATATTCATTCATCCCCCCTTAACTGCGAGACATTTGCCTAGTTCATATTCATTCATCCCCCCTTAACTGCGAGACATTTGCCTAGTTCATATTCATTCATCCCCCCTTAACTGCGAGACATTTGCCTAGTTCATATTCATTCATCCCCCCTTAACTGCGAGACATTTGCCTAGTTCATATTCATTCATCCCCCCTTAACTGCAAGACATTTGCCTAGTTCATATTCATTCATCCCCCCTTAACTGCGAGACATTTGCCTAGTTCATATTCATTCATAATCATCCTATTTGTTTTTAAATTGGTTTCACTCGAGATAGGGTTTTGGGTTTTAGATAACAAATGTTTTAGATGTACCTAGTTGGGCTTTATAAGTTATCATATCGATCGTTTAACCCGTCGAGCCCCGGATGATTATTAATAAATGTACACCCAGAACCCGGCCGGTTTTGATTTTTTTTTTTTATTCCAGAAACAATAGTGAATGGGTTAGGAATGAAGGAAAAACCACGAAAAACCGATCAAGATGCTCAAAAAATGGTCCTACAGAGCCCCCGAAAACGGATTTTACAAGAGTAAAACATTTAAGGCAATTTCCCCAAAAAAACAGGTTATTGCGCGCTCTCGTGCACGCACGTGGACTTTGAGAGTTTTCAACCATCGGCACGGTTGCGTGGGATACGTACACAGTTCCCATACAAATCTGAGCCCTCTCGAGTGGCTACACCTGAGGTTACGGTCGGAGCAATTAGGGTGACTCGTCAGACGCGTCGCTGGGGCTGTGCGTTACAAACATTGCCGACGCGCCAGACGCGTCGCTGGTGCTGGACGGGTTAAGGGGAGGTGCATAGTTTGTTCCCTAGACCTTCATCAAGCATAAAATTTCACCCCTAGACCCCCTTTCAAGACAAATGTGTAAACATATTTGGTAGAAAAAGGTCCCTGCCAAAGGCCGGTTCCTCTTAAATTACAGGCTCGCTTTCACTAGCTAAGAACAAATTGACACCTAAATGGTACGAAAGGTCTTTAAATTGACAGAAATAGGGCGAAAGTTATTAAAATCACCAATCTAATGGGGCAAACGTCTTAAAATATAAAAAGCAATGGGGCTAAACACGAGAGACAAAGGGGCCAGAAAAAAAAATCCTCAAGTGGAAATCTCCCCTTAACCCGGGAGCTACGGGGAGACTCTTAAGAGTTCCCCCGGCGGACTGCGGGAAGACTCTTAAGAGCAGAGCTTTTGAACGCGTACCAAAACCGCGCGTTTATAGCCAGGCGGCTGAAAATTGGTGTGGGTATAGTACTACATGCCAACTCTCGACACCACCCCGCCACATGCTCGCCCCGCACTCGTGCAAGCACCACCATGCCAGTAACCAAGCACTAGTCATGGAGCCCACACGTCCCTCACGCTCGCTCCCTGATGACACAACCAGCCCTCCTTCTGGTGGTGTTAGCCGCCGTGGAAGGCAGAGGGTGGCTGCTAAAGACCCTAGCTACCAGTACGACACGCCCTACAGCTCTGAGGACGAAAGACCAGCACCCAAAGCACGGAAAACATGTGCAAGCTCGGCAAATGTACAGAGGTCATTGGTGTTTCGGGACACTGCCACCACGACCCAGGCCACTGCAACAACCACTACCGCCACCACTGCCACCCCTGCCACCCCTGCCACTGGTACCAGCGACACAGGAGGCCGCCCTAGGGCTGCAGAACCTGCGGGGGCAGGAAAAATTAAAGGCACGGGCGTAGGGAAGAGAACCCGTACGCCAGCCACAGTGACCCTACCACCACCACCACCACCAGCCGCCCCTGGCCCGGCTGCCCCTGCTGCCCCTGCCGCCCCTGCTGCCCCTGCCGCCCCTGCTGCCCCTGCCCAAGGAAAAGGGAAGGGGAATGGGAAGGGGAAAGGGAGAGGGAAAGCGACTGCTGGCCCTGCTGCCCCTGCCGCCCCTGCCGCCCCTGCCCAAGGAACAGAGAAAAGGGCGACAGGCACCACCATCATCTTGCCTGCCTCCAGGGCCACAAGACCACGCACCACTGCTGCCCCTGCCGCCGCCCCTGCTGTCCCTGTCCATAAGACTCCCGCACGTGCTAGAGTGACCCAGAAAACTCTGACACCATCAAAGTATGCCGCCCTGCTGTTTGATGGTGATTCGCAGGGCATTGGCAGCCCGGGTTTCGACGACGAAGCCTTAGCACGGGACCAAGGGTGGGGGGATTTGGGAGTGGACAGTGGGAGTGAGTCCGACGTCAGTGACGAGAATAAGGAAGGGCGTCTGTCAAGTGAAGAGGAGGGTGATGATGATGCAGTGCTGTATCGCAACCATGGAAGCGATATTTCAGACGATGAAGGAGACGCAGACGACATTCCGATCCCTGGGCTGCCTTCGTTCGATTGGTCTGACGGGGTCAATTTTGTACCTGACGTGCCCCAGTTCAATCCTGGGACGTCAGGTACAACTGACGACTGGCCCTGTGACGAGCAAGCGAACGAAAGCGACTTCTTCCTCGCTTTTTTCGATATGGAGGTAATGACGTACATCGTTGCCCAAACAAACGCCTACTACAGGTGGGTATTTGGCAGATTGGACGTCATTTCTCCAAAAGCGAGAATACGAGGCTGGGTGTATACGACTGTGGAAGAATTCATGACGTTCTTTGCCTTGTTGTTCCTCATGCCTCTGTGCAAGAAGCATGTGTTGCAACACTATTGGAAGCACGACCCTCTCATCGCCACCCCAACTTTCAATAAGTTCACGACTCGTGACAGATTTTTGTTGCTGCTAAGATTTATGCACTTTGCAGACAACGACAATCCTAACAGGATTGACAGGATATGGAAAGTTCGGGATGTGTTCACCATGTTGTTGGAGACCACACTCTCAGCTCATAAATTGCCGCCAAACCTCCAACCCATCTTCATTCCCGCCTAAAAATTATTTTATAATTCCCTTATATATTGCAATTTTTGGTCACTATGAGGCATATTCATTGTTATATGGGTGGCCTACACACGTATACATACTCTACATAGCCTAAAAGGGATCAAAAAAGGAGATATACGTGATAATACGCGGTAACCCACCCCCTCCTCCCTCTCCTTCTATCCCCTGGGCGCGTGAAAATTCGGCAGGGAAATCTCGCCGCTCGATGATAATCTAGCCGCGCGGTGCCATTCGCTCCACATTTTTCAACTACGGACCGTTCCTCCACCCCCCCCAGACATTTTTTTTGGGGTCAAATATATATGGGCCGATGCACGCAAACATTCCCTACACGATGATGTACTTTTTATCGAAATTGGCAATGGGTCCCAAAATCATCATACATGCGCACAGTATTACCCTGTAGAAAACCCCCTGTGCGCCGCGGAGAGGGTTAAGTAGCGTCTTTCGGGAGTGTTGTTCGGCCATGGTGTGACTTTCAAATATTACAAATAAACAATGACCGAACAAATATATGATCGCACCAACTAATTCATTGTAATATTGTGTCCAATTTTTTTTTTTTTTTCTATGTGAATGAGGGACACAAAAGGCATAACTGCCTGCAACGAGTGCCTCCCCCAGTTTTCAAAGAGTGACAGGGCCGAAATCAAGGGACGTTCGAGCTAAAATGCCTGGACACACGGAGTTTGAAGCAATTTAAGTCATAGGAAGAGGGAAAGACTGATTCTGGGAGAGTTCCAGAGCTCAGCAGTTGAATAGAAGACAGTCTGAGAATAGTGTTTCACTCTTGGGTTGGAGAGTTGCACAGAGTAGGGGTGGGATTGTGTTGCAAGGCGGGTGCTACGTACCCTTCGTAGAGGAGGTGTTATACACCGGGAAAACTCCGAGGTAATTAGTTAGTGGGTTTTTTTTTTTTCTGTGTGGATGAGGGAGACAAAAGGCAAAACTGCCTGTGACGAGTGCCTCCCCCATAGTTGAAAGAGTGGTGACAGGGCCAAAAGCAAGAAGCAGGAGGAGGTGAAAATGTTCATAGAAAAACAAATATACAAATATATACAGTATATATTCGCTTCTTTAAGCTGCACAATGACCAAATACAATTAATGATAATAGTAATAGTAATATTATCATAACCCTCAAGACGTCTGATGAATGAACTAGTGTTAACCCTTACTATCAGATACCAAACTTTTCCACTTATATTTGCTACCGCCATAAGCTTTCCTAAGTTAGGTAAAATCATCTGGCAGTAACAATAATATACAACAAATAATAGTCCTCTGATTGAAAAAGTTAGAGAACATTTATATAAGCGGAGATCATCAAACAAATGATACTACAGGAACTTTTAGAAAAACAGAAAAAGACACACACACACATAAGCTAAAAAAACAAACCAAATCACATACATAAATAGAGAGAAATGGGGAGGCCGTAGCAAGCGGCTATAGCCTAATATCCTATCCCCGATCAACAACTCAACCAAAACAAACTGAAAGGCAGCGCTCTGGGGTAACCAACACAGCCACTAAGGGGGTATTTATATATTTAATTATTTTTTAGTTTCCTCCATCAAGCTTAGAAAAACACCCCCTAGATAAATTTGTACATTTTTTGGTAGAAAAATTTCCCGGCCAAAGGCCGATGCCTTCTAAAATTAGAGGCTTGCTATCCCTCGCCAGGAAAAAAAATTACACCTAAAGGGCAAAAAAAAGTCTTAATATTGAATAAAACATGAGGCGAAATGTCTCAAAATGGCCAAACTAACGGAACGAACGTCTTAAAACCTCAAAACTAATATGCTAAACATGAGGGAGAAGGGGGTTCGGAAAAAGCGAATACTACCCCCTTAACCAATACCCTGAAACGCTTCTTGGCGACGTAGACACGGCTCTGAATCAAATACAAGTGGCATGATATCGGTGCACGGCAGCGGAAGGTCCTCGTCCTGGTCACCAGAAGCATAAGATGCTGGGTTAGCTCCTGGATGTTGGTGTTGTCATCGTAGTCAGTGTCCCGGTCGGCCTTCCACGTAACCATACCTTGCGGTCCTTCTTTAGTCAGCAACACGAAACTTTCCAGCCCCCAAACTATTCTAATCTGTGGCTTTTGCTTTAGGGCCTAATTCTTTACTCGCCAAGTTTCCTTTATTTGTTTCTTTTGTGGCTCAGCTGTTACAAAATCATCAATATCAGGAGACCTCAACCTTTTCCGAACAACAACATTTATATCTTGGAACGAATGACGCTCCATTTTATATTCCATTTATCTGTATAATGGAATAATAAACTTTATATAACACACTTGAATAGCGCTATGTATCGATATATCCGAGTGATAACGATAAATGCTTTAGAATCGCTATTAAACAGTAAATTTTCGGTACTGGAAGAACTACTAATAATCCAACCTTTCCAAGTAACCAACAATCCCGTTGTGAAGATTGGAGTTGAACACGAAACGAGATGTACGTAAAGCCCGGTTCACTCGAGCCGTTTTCCGAGCCGTTTTTCGGCCCATACAAACAATTGTGATGTCAGAGTGACGTCACTTACAGACATGATGGCTGTACGTAGTGTGAACCAGGAAACTGTCTCCCGAAATCCGGACCAGACAAAAAGATTCATTTGATTTATCTTTCCGGTCCGCACAAGCAATCCGTTCCGTACTTTGCACATTGAAGTAAAATGTGTGTAATATTTTTATGCCAATTTCCATTACATTATAGTTAATATCGCACAGCAATATATGTTTTATGTATCATTTTAATGGCAAGGCAAATATTAAGGCAGTTTAATATGTTACCCTATTGATCGTGTACCTGGCAGCCATCGCGGCACCACCGAAGCTAACACGTTGTACTCCTTCCAGATACAGACAATGAACACCTAGATTATAACTACAGAACAACAACAACATGTTTCTTTAACAAAATATCGATTCCCTTCTAAAGTGCATATAATTATGTCCAGGTACCGTTGCCCACATAGGCTAAGTAGCCTAAGTTGTTTCTAATCGTGATCTGATGTATGAAAGTAAATTTTAGTAGGCCTATGCGAATGAATTGCGAGTGCGGTTTCTTTTTTATTATCAGTTTACTAATCATATGAGTTAACCACTACACTCGTAATTCAATGATGCACAATATATTTCCATGAACATGGTCACGGAGAGGAACAGAACTTATATAAATATGTGGGCAACTGCAGGCTACATGATAGCTTGATTTTTATATATTTTCCTACTTAATATGCATTGAATTACGGTGGTGGTTCATCTTTGTTCAAAATTAGGGAATAAGCACCAAGAAAGCTCGTTTCTCAGTCCATGTTGACGATCGCCTAGTAGTTGTTTACCTTAAATTACGCCTGAAAAGTACGTTCCGCACCCCAGAGTCCGGCCTGCACTCTGGAATGCGGCCCGCACCCTTTCAACTTTAGTTATCCGGGTCCGATTATCGTATTTGACGTCACATGCCCAAAAACGGACCCGCAAAAGACGGCTCGTGTGAACCGGGCTTAAGACAAATGACGCAAACTATCCACATTACATTTCATAATTATTTCTACTTTTGTATGTCATTGTGCGTGTTTTTCTACCTTTGGTAAACCTGACTTTTTGGACCGACAGCGATTTCATTTTTTGTTTTTTTTTTTTATTTATCTTTCAGATACAGTGTTGTTATATACTGAAGAGGAGCTGAAATGAGTATTTACCCATTATCCAACAATCTAAAAACACGCCCCCCACGGGCTATGAAGTTCAGGGAAAATGAGGTGATAAAAGCGTAAAAAAACAATAATATAGCGTTTCGTTTCGTAACAAAACGTGGCTCGGGTTTTAATGATTTTCAAGGGCATAAATCCTGATATTTCAAAAACTTGAGCCAACTTTAGTCAAAAGTTGGCTCGGATTTTGCAAAATATAAGAATCGAAAATTTCGAAAGTTGGCTCGAGTTTCCCCAAATTGCAAACCCATAAAACCCGATTTTTTGAAAACCCGAGCCAACTTTTGACTAAAGTTGGCTCGGATTTCAAGGATTTCAAGGGGTGGAAAGGGTAATAGCCTATGTTATAAAAATAGTCTAGTTTGAGGAGACATTAGCCTAACCTAACAACCTTGCCTAACCTATCCAAGTATTATAGGTGGGGGCTGCCGCCCCCACACCCCCTCTGGATGGGTAACAGTGCAAAAAACACAGTATTAGGGGACATATCCTACTTTGGCAACGAGTGGCAGTGAGAGGGCCGAGAGGTTCACAACAATAACATGAGTGCGATGGCGGACATAAGTTAAAATAAGAAATCATCGTATATATTACCCATTCATTTCCTGGTTTAAACCTAGCCTATGCGAAAAATTCTTACGTTACTTTCCCATCACCCATTAAGATTGTCTATTGGTACAGGCTGAAAAACTTATTTTTTTACAGTATCGTATTTTAGCATTTTATTTTGTTGTGTCCCTTATAATACATTTCAGCTCTTGATGACATAATTATATAACAATGATGTATTATGCTCTAAAGGACCTATTAGGCCTAAAGAGATTGATGGGCTAAATGTCGGTCCAAATCATCAGTATAACCCTACCTTTATAATTGCATAGAAATAATATTGTAGGTAGAAAATAATAAGTGATGAGAGAACAATGTCGACTCATATTATAAACCTAATGTGGTAACAATAAAGTAAAATAGTTATTGCTTTAAAATAGTTTTCTTTTATTTGCGGTCTTTAAAGAAAATGCATTAATTATAGGTAACTAATTCATTTCAAAAGAACTTCCCGTCAATTGGCATATTAACTCATTCTTTAGCCTGGTATCTTTTTCATTTTATTCTGGATAATTCTGGATGATATTATGCACCTTAGGCAGGACTTCTAGCAGTCAGAGGTCTAGGAATCCTCCTCCCCTTGTAAAATTCACCTACTAGACGAGACAGAGTAAGGGGCGAGGGAACGTGAAAATGGTCCCAAACCTTAAGAATTTGAACTTTAAATGTTGGTTCTGTTTCGAGTCGGCCACCCCCAACTATGGGGTACGTGCCTGAGTAAATACATACATATATCACTGACTCCCACATAAGGGATTTAATAAGATTAAATACATATACTCCCTGTAAATAAGTAAGTAAAGGAATAATAGTTGGTTAAGTAAGCTTATAATAGGAGTATATAACAATAATAATAATAATAATAATAATAATAATAATAATAATAAAACAAAAATAAATACTGATAATAATAATAATAGTAATAATAATAATCTATCTATCTATCTATCTATTGCCTGACGCCGTGATCCCCGAAGGGGTGGCCACGAACGAACCGCCCCCATGCACCTCTGTCCCCAGTCAGTTGACGCCCCTCCCCCCAACCAGCACCGCCTTCGTTCATGTACTTCCTCACTCCATCCTTCCACCTCTCATTCGGTCTACCTCTCCCTCTCTGTCCCTCCACCTCGCTCTTGTACACCCTCTTAGTCATTCTCTCGCTTTCCATACGTTCCATATGGCCGAACCATCTCAAGTTGTTCCTTTTCACACTTTCCAGCACATCTACCTCCACACCACACCTCCTTCTTACTTCCTCATTAGTCTGTCTATACCTCCATGTAACTCTGCACGCACTCCTTAAGTAATTCATTTCCACTGCTCTCACTCTTGGTCAGAGTCTCTCAACCAACGTCCATGCTTCGCTTCCGTAAGTCAGTGTCGGGACTACCACACTGTCATGCAAGGACTTCTTCACTTCCATACTGACCACCCTATTTCTTGTTACTGTTTTCAGCGTTCTACAACCCTCTTCCCCTGTTGCACCCTCTCCCGCACTTCTTCATCCATTGTCCCATCTTTACTCAACACACTGTCCAGATGCTTAAATGAGCTGACAATCTCCATAGCCAGACATTCAACTTCACCTCACACTCTGTAGCTTCACCCCTTTCAAAGATCATAACCTTGCTCTGCCCCACATTTACCTTCAGATTCCGTTTTTAGCACACTGTTCCAAACATATATACCAGACCCTGCAACTCCCGTTCATTATCGCTCATCAGAACTGTATCATCAGCAAACAGCAGTACAGGTAGCTTCCACTCATTTCCCTCCCTTATCAGCGATACACCAACATTCACTGCTCTTCCTTGTATTTCTTTCATGACTCCATCCATATATACAGTAAACAACCACGGGGACATCACACACAACTGTTTCAACCCCACATTCAGGTCAAAGAACTCGCTCTGCTCATTCTCCACACATACTGCCGCCTTTGCACCCTCATACATGCTCTTCACTGCTTTCATCAACTTGCCATCTACTCCGTATATTCTAAGTACTTTCCACATACCTTCTCTATCCACTCTGTCATAGCCCTTCTCCCAAGTCCATAAAGGCAACATACAGCTTATGTTGATTCTCCAGATATTTCTTCACAACACAATTCAGGGTAAGAATCTGATCTACACATCCTCTTCCCTTCCTAAAACCGCCCTGCTCGTCACCTATCCATTTCTCCGTTCTCGCTCTCACTCTCTCAATCGCTACCCTACTGTACACCTTCCCTACTACGCTTAGAAGACATATTCCTCGGTGGTTACCCACACGCTCCTCTTTCCCCTTTACCCATATATAGGGGGCCTATTATGCCTGTCTTCCAGTCATCAGGTGCAGTCCCCTTCTCCCATGCTAGTTTGCACATTTTCCATACCCATTCGATCACTATCTCACATTTGCCCACACACTCCATCTGTTCCTGGTGCTTTCCCCAACTTCACTCTTTTCATGGCTTCACACACTTCTGACCGGATCCCCACCTCCTCCTCCACTACTTCTCTTCTTCTCCCTCCCATACCCCATCCAACTATGTTTGCCGGCGCTTCATTCCTTACATTTAGCAATTCGTTGAAGTACTCCCTCCATCTTTCGACTCTCTCTTGCTTCTCGGCTAGCACTCGCCCATTCTTATCTGTCACACCCTTACTGTTTCCCTTTCTACCTTCCCTAACTTTCTTGACTTCTTTCCAGAACAGTTTCTTACACTCCCTCCATTTTACACTCAGATTCCTTCCAAATTCCTCATTTACTCCTCTCTCATTTTCCTTCACTACTCTCTTCATCACTCTCTTTTTCTCCACGTACCGCGCTCGTTTCTGTCTCTCCAAATCTTCATTCCCTCTACTACCCAACCACTCTCTATATGCTTTCTTCTTGTCTTCCATAGCTATTTTTACCTCTTCTGTCCACCATGCTGTACCCTTCACTCCCCTCCCTCTTGTCCTTATTCCACACATGCTGCACAGATCTCTTCCTTAAACACTTTGATCATCTCCTCCACTTCCTCCATACCTTCCAGGTCAAACCTACCTAGTCGTCTTTCTACTGCTCGCCTGTACTCTTCCCTGATTTCCTCCTCCTGTAGCCTCTCCACCCTTCTCACCATTCCACCTTCCTCTCGCCTCCCTCCAGCTCTCCTCACTTACTTCTTTTGTATCCTAATTTTAGCTACTACTACATAATGGTCAATTAGACCCCCTCCAATACCCCTATACAACCTAGCATCCAGCACAGATTTCTTCATACGTTCATCCACACATATATAATCAATCACCACTGTCACCACCTTATCCTTCTTCCTCCACACCACTTTCCATGTGTACCTGTGTATCATTATGTGTCGGAAGAAGGTGTTGGCTATCCACAGCCTCCTCCCCACACATTCGTCCACAAGTACACTACCATTCCCATTCACCTCTGACAGTACCCCCCACCCTCCCACCACTCCATCAACTTTCTCATCACCCACCTTCCCATTCATATCCCCAATCATAAATATTCTTTTGTTCTTGCCAAACTTATCCAGGCACGCCTCCACATTCACCCAGAACTCCTCTTTCTCTCTAATTACAGGTTTATCCTCTGTCGGAGCATACACACACACAATCACCCACGTTTCTATTCCTACCTTCATTCTCACCCACACAATCCTTGAACCCACAGACCCATAGTCTCTTACACGCTCCTTTCATTTGTTACTTACAAACAAACACGCACCTTTTCTTGCTGTTCCCTAACTCACTCCAGCACACACACCCATTCCACACTCCCACTCTCTCACATATGTACCCCTCCATTTGGTCTCAGTCATTCATTCCACATACATCCAGGCTGGCATTCACTAACACTTCCAGGACCTCTTTTTCTTTTGTGTCATTATTCACACCTCTCACATTCCATGTCGTTTTTCTAAGATTGTCCATAGTCAGTCGGGGTTCATCAACATAAGGTCCGTCCACATCTGAAGCTGGTCTTTCTTTCTTCGTTGCTTAAGTATTTTTCACGGGTGAGCGGTCGCAAGCTCACCGACCCAACCTCTTTAATAAGAATGCTAATAGCAATAATAATTATAATTTGTATGCAATTGTTTTAAGGCTAGCGTCTAATGCATGCCCAGCTGGATAACACAAACATATGGCAACATAGACATACCATAAGCTTTATTAACATAAAGATTATTGGCATATAATGTACAAACACAAGAAATACACAGTAAAAGCATAGGCTACAATCGAGAAGCCTCAAATTTATATGTATAATGCTGGACCTCTCAGATCAGTCTATATAATTAAGTCGTTCTCATTAACTCTTTCACGTATGCAAGTATTTATTCCCCAACATAAGCAAGGATTACCTCTTCATCATAAGTAACTATTAACTCTTCAACATAATTAAGCAACAACGAACTCAATTAACACATTCAACAGATAACGGTTCATATCGTGGCAACAATGAAATCCCCTGATTCAGTGCATAATCGGCTCTTCTGGGAGCACTCTCGTGATTATTGTACAATAAGTCAATATGATATCATGTTCCGAAGAACACTACTTGTTATTATGGTCAAGCTTGAGGGCCTGGGAAGGGGTAGTCAAACTTGAACAAATTATTAGCATATCTAAGCTATTATTCAATGTTGCAATATCCTAACTCCGTAGCTGAGGGCTCAATGGATCCTAACATAAATTAATAATGTATTAGCAAAGCTAGCTCAGGGTGGTTAAGCTAATTATAGTACCTATCGCCTAGCTTTTGTTCTCGTCTCCTCGGGAAAAGCAAGTTCTCTAGCTCTCTGTTTTTTCTAGGTTCAAGCTTGACAAGACTTCAAGAGTAATTTAATTGTCTTTTTAGTGACCTACTAATAGATAACTTAAGTTTAGTCATCAAGCATATTACAGGTATCTTGAGCAATGGCTCTCTCGTCTCCTTGGAGAAAGCAAGGGCCTTATCAATGTCTTCCTAACAGTACTTCTAAGACTAAGCGTACTCTATCAACCGTCTGATAGTCCTACAGTCGTCTAGTACAACTGATCCAAAGATGATGGTGCTGGTCCTCCGGGATCAGAGTAATTATTAGTGGCCCCTCCATCATTGACGATATGCCTATTAGTATAATAGTCCCCTTTCAAGCACCCGCGGTCCGCATGTTTGAAACACCCGCCGCAGGGGAAAGAGTCCTAACATCATAAGTGTAACGCTAATTCTCTTATGGAATCGTCTTTGTGATTGGGTACTCACTACAAAAAAACTTCGTAAAAAATAAAAAATAAAGTTAACTTAAAATATGTTATATTAAGGCTTTCCAGCTCGTGGATGTCTTTTATGGATTCTAGCCAAGATGCTGAACCAAGCGTCGCCATACCTTCTTCCTTTCCCTGCGCGCATCCTGTTCAGACGTGCGCTGCCTGTGCTCTGCTTTATTCTTCGTTCGCTCAACTCTAGTGAGTCTTTTGCTCATTTGTATATATCCGAGTTGCAATAGAATAGGTTTAGACTAGCTAGAAGAGGCAGCCCCATTGGTATGCCCGCAGGGAAGTGTTAAATTAGGGTATTATGTGGAGGCGCCATATAGGCCCCTTTGTGCCCGCCTCATGAGTTTTTGTTTGTGATTCTGCGCCTTAGCTTTGCTAATTACCAGTTAGTTAGGAGGCTATTATATCCGTAGGCCATCTCTATGAGGTAGTTGCATTATTTTGTTTATCGTAGCAGGCGCTCTGGTCCAAGAGTTGTCACACGTGGTGTGGAACTTTCCAGAGTCTGTGTCTGCGCATCCCCTCGGTCATGGGGTTTTCTCCGCGCACTGCTGCTATCTTCAGAGGTAAAGGTAACAGATTCAATGTGATGATTACTATGAGCCTCATGGCCAGCCTCAATAGGGGTATTCTTAGTAGGCTAGGGGTATTATTTTAATGCTTAATTAATACTATGTTTAGCCCTAAGATGTGACCCTCGTTTTCATGTGGTGATATTATATATGTTAACAGGGTGTCAGGAGATGATCTGACTGATTTGGTGTTTTTTTTTGGGGGTGGCTGACTTTCTCGGATAAGTCGGTACCCTCAAAAAGTTTGGTTCTTTCTTCCGGCGATCTTTCTGTGTATTGATGCCGGATACTCAGGAAATAACCAAATCACCATCTCGGCCCGGCCGAGTGAACTCGCCCAGACCGATAGCCTCACGCGGCATGATTGACTTATAACGCCCGGCGGAACAGTCTAGTGAGAAAATTGACTATCCCTCAGGTCCTAATAGACGATACGATAGTTAATTGACAAGGTTCATGTGGGCCGGTGACACTTTGTCACAGGTAACCAGTTCAAAAGACGAAAGAAACCTTCAAGGTTTTTTCGCATACAAGTACAGCGGAAGGTTAGAGTAGCGGTTGGTCTACAGCTAATTCTCCGGCGTATTTGTGGGTGTGATGGTGTGTGTACCTCTCGGTTTATCCTTATGAGCATTGATTCCTGGAAATTTTCTATTTCCACATCACAGCACATCAGTAGCAGCACAGGTCGGCAGGGGAAGGGGCCGATCCCGGCGAGTTTTTTTTTTAGCTCCATCATGCCTCTAGTCAATCTCTGTGCTACACCTACTTGCTCTCTTATCCCAGTTTTTGCACATTAACTCTGCGTAAAATGTGTAAAGTGCCTCGATAAATCATGGGGCATTTGGGTGTCTAAGAAGTGTTCCATTTGTTCCGAACTACGTCCTGCATTATTTTGTAAAAAAGATCATTCGTGTCTAGTAGCACTTAAGGAAATTAAGAACATTTTCAATGCCTATGCAAAAGACATTGCCCATAAGGCTTTACATTGCGACGATGAAGCTCTCTGGGAGCACTTAGTAATCAAGTCGCCTGTTCTAAAATTAACGCCGGCTAAGTCTACTTCTAAATCTAAAGCTAAACCTAAAATTCTATCAAAAGAGTTAGTGAGTAGCGGGGTTAGTAGCGACTCAAGTAAGGCAAACCTACAGACACCACGAATATGACAGTTCCCAGGTGAGTCAAGTGATACCAGATTCCCAACCTCCTTCTGATCAGGGACACAGTATATGGAGACAGTCTGAACCCTCAAATGTGGAACCAAGTGTTCGTTTTCAGGATGTTAGGGACAGTGATATTATTGAGACCATCCCTTCATCGGTCCCTGACTTGGTATAGCCTGTGAATGGTCAAGGGTCTGAACTGCGGCAACAACCACCGGAACTTTTAGAAGTGCAGGATGAGCCGGAGAACACTGAACTGTCCTCGGTACAACCAAGACATACTGAGGAAGGGTCTGAAGTGGGGTCAGAATCTTCAAAGGGATCTCATAGTAAATGTATAACAACTGATGATCTCGATTATATTTTACACAAGGTAAATACAATGTTCCAAAATCTCAAGGTACTCCCACAGCTACGCCGGGAGCTCCCCCCGATAGGGTCAATTGTGCGGCCTCTAGAGCCAACCAGAGTTGTGCCACCTAATATGTCACTGCCCCCTTTTAACGTCATCCCGGCGAACACTACGGCGAGTGGCACGGCAGTGCCCGCCTCATTAACTACCACCAATGTTCGTCTTATAATGTACATTACTCCCCCTCCTCTTGATAAACTTCCCCATAGAAAAGGCCCAATGCCTCTTTTGTATGGCCCCGACTGCTCGTGGATTCAAGTCATAGCAAAAAACCCGAGCATTGCACAGACAACCATATCAGGGGAGATCCCAGTTCCTAGTGAGTGGGTAATAGAGATGAGTAAGAGTAAGAAGCTGAGGGCCAAAGATGCACAAGGTTATTTATTGGATGTAACTATCAAAGCTATTCCTAATGTTCATTCACCTGAATTTTTTGTGTATTTTGCTACTCCGACAATACCTCCTGCCTCCTCTGCACGACTCTTTGCTGATTGGGCAAAGTCTGACGGCGTGAACGATATTAAATCGCTCAATAAGCTAACGCCTGAGTTGGATACAACTCCTGTTCTAGATCAGTCTCACAATCCAGTTCTGCAGGTGGGGCAGGTCTAGCCCCGTGGGTGGACTGAGAAGCTGAGGCGCAACAGTTTGCAGCTACTATCACGTCAAAATCCTCCCACCTAATACCTCAGGATAACCACATTTGGTTCTCAATGCCTATCAATAAAGCCGGAGGGGTGTCCCCTGCTCTTTTTGAAGTCCTGTCGACTCCAAAACTGTCTCTTTATGACTTGCAGGAACCCTTTTCTACCCTACCTCCGGCACACTTAGACAGAGATTTTAAATTGAGAAACAAAGCGTTTAGACTATTTTCACAATTTATTTTGAGCCGCCAAATAGCCCAGTCCCTCACAAGGACCATAGCCGCTATTTCTGACCAGAATGAAAGGAAGGCCACTGAACTATCCCGGCGGCTTCTTTTACAGAATTCCATCCAGTCCTTGGGTGACATCCGAATAGCCTTGTTGGAGGCTGTTCGTGCACGTCAGGACTTGAGAGTGTATATTGTAAAGAAGTTACCGGACGACATTGGTCACCGGGTAACCCTTTCCCCTGTGTTAACTGCCTCTTTGCTAAACCTTGAGACTTGGAAGGCAGTGTATAATATGGTTGACAGCTTGCAGCCGAGTATTTCCCAGGCTAGGAAGGAGAACTTTAAGAAACCGTACTCCAAACCTAAAGGCGGAGGTAAGTCACAACCTACTGGTGCTAAGCAGCCCTTTCAGGGCCCCATGTCTCCCCCAGCACAGGGAGGTACTCCGCACAAGCCTAAACAGCGAAAACATTCAGGAAAGTGGCACAATAAGAATAAGTCACAACACAAGTCAGGTCAGGGAGCGACACCGGCCAAAACCAGTCAAACGTCCACCCCTACCCCACCACCAGCAAAAAACTAGCTATTCAAACTCTCTCTCCCGGGGCCTATTGAGGGCGAGTTGGATCCGAGGGTAGTTCCGCCGGACAGGCCCAGTCAAGTAACGGGGTCATTCCGGGCGTGTCACCGGGCCTGGCCCCGGCAAACTTGGGCACGGACAGTGGTACGCAAGGGCATCACTTACTATATCGTATAAACAATAGTAGGTAGCCAACTTACCATAATACCGATACACCAAACCGATCCGCTTGCGGGTTTGTTTATCACCTGTTTACTAAAGTGCCACCATTATCGATTTTCTTGGAGCCGACTAGAGCGGGAGGGTTACCAATTGAAATTAAATCCGCTAGCATATATTGTTAGATGTAAGACATGATAAATACCACTAGAAATATGAATTGGCAAAATCCATATAATATCACTTCGAAATTGTTCTGAAATTTCAAAACAAAACCGCTAGTGTAAGTCATTGCTGCTAGTTCGAAGTAAAGGTCTCTAGATCTAGCGGAAGTCGCTATACGTATTGGCAGTACTGCACACTCATTCATTTCATTCATTCATTTTCTATTGAGCTCGTCCTGGAATCTTTACGACTCTGAATCTTACGATTGCCGACGGCGATACGTTGTTGACATTGTTGTTGATGTTCCAGTGGAGGGATGAACAAAATATTGTCCTTGTCCAATAATAGCTATTTCATAGTCCCACAGGACTTATTTTGATATATTTATCAAATTTATTGAACGCCTGAAAATAATACGCTATAAAATGCTTGCAATCAAACTTTCAAGCAATTGCAAGGTCACATGCAATTATAAAAAGGTATATTGTAGACCACAATCTTCGCCAAGCTTCGTTGTTGCTTGTATTATCGTGAGAAATGTACCATACACCCTGGTTATCGTGAGAAATTTACCGAACGCCTGCAAATAATACGCTATCAAATGCTTGCAATCAAACTCTCAAGCAATTTCAATGTCACATGCAGTATAGGTAGACCCAGAGAGGAAGACAGACAGAGAGAGAGGGGAGGTCAAAAACATCTGCTAGGTGTGATTTCCCCTGGGAGGGAAGAGATTAGTTAGGGGCGTGCCCTGGCCTACATCAGACAAAGAGAGTACAAAGGAATACAAACAAAGAGAGAGAGAGAGAGAGAGAGAGAGAGAGAGAGATAGAGGTGATAATATAAAAATGTTACACATGTATCATATAATATATGAAAACATAATATATACGGTAGGCCTACATCTGTTCTCCACAATCATATAATGCCAAGCACAAATATTCAATCTTTGGTTGTTTGTATTACCGTAAGAAATTTACGGAACGCCTGCAAATAATACGCTATAAAATGCAAAGGAAATTTCTTGTAGAGTGCAATTTTGAGGACGTAATGTGCTCTGAGAGAGAGCGGAGCGATGATTAGGAGCATAAATTACCTCAAGACCGCTCGCCACACAGGGAATTCTATAAGGATATTACCGTAGTTTAGGGTATTTGCACTCGTGTTTTACGATCGTTGAAAGACAACCAGTGATCGTAAAAGGATGGTTCGAGTGTCATTGGAAAGCTCAATTTACGCACTTTCAGGATACATACTTGTATTACGCTCTGGGTCTTGTTTATGCATGAAAAAGAGCACGGAACAACCCCATTTAGGGTAAAACAAAAAACCCGCTGGGCGGCACAGTGAAATATACTCCACCAGCCGCTCGTAAGGTGATAAAATGCTTGCAATCACATTTTCAAGCAATTATAAAATATAAATTGTACTTACCAACACCCACACCAGTATGTTCTTCGTCAGGAACGTCTCCAATTTGCTCAAGGGTCTGTCCAATATCAACCACAACATCCACCCCACGCATATTATGCTTGGGGTGAAAGCCTATGATCGGGTTATTTTCGTCTTCCGAGTCATCCACACTACCAAAACTCTCACCCAGACCTTCGACGGTTTCATCCAACAGCTTATTAGAAAGTTCTGAAGAGTTCAGCATGATATCTAGTTCTGGTGATGAGCCGGGCGTGGTTAGTAGGGTGGCGCGACGCACTAGGGATTGGCGGCCACCGAATCGAACACGGGCAAATCTTGACCTTCCATTATGGCTGCTTGAGGGTCACTTAGTCACGGTCACGCAGTGGGGATGTGTGGGTGGGCCCTTGTAGTACACAGCCTGACCACCAAGTTTCGCTTTCCACCTAAATTAGGGCGGGAATACGCCCACGGACTTAAGTCCGACCCCGCCATTTAGTCCAATTTTCTCGTATCGGACTTAAGTCCGACCCCGCTAAATAAGGGTTAAGATCCAAGGCCTAAAAAAAAAAACTTTTGAAAGACCCTAGTGACACTCAAAACAAAGGAAGATGTGATTAAGTGAGATAATTCCCCTCCATACCTTCTATCACTCCTCCACATGTGTCCAAGCCCCCCCCCTTCCCCCCCTTCAATTATCACCTATTTTTTCTCATATTTCCTTGTTTATTGGCTTATTTTCTACGACAATAACCCCCCCCCCCCCAGATTCAAGGTCGAAGGGGATGCATATAGAGATTGTAGCAAGAGAGAGACTTCACTTGCAAGTCGTCAGTATGGATCGATAAGTGAGAGGGGGAGGGTGTGTGCCGCGCTGGCTTTCCTCTCATGAATGAACCGGTCGGCAATACTTCGTCTTTTTCACCCCCCAAATACTATTCCCACTTGTTTTATCGCTGTTACATGTTAATATCTTCATATTAAACGTAAAATAGGCGCATATAAATAAGTAATAACGATATTTATAGGATAATGACGATTTTCGTCGGGAATGAGCCTCAATACGTTCGTCTGGTGGGCACTTTCAAATACCATAGCTTCTCTGTTTAAAGGTTAACTTTCTGAAACGATAAGTTGTCACTAGCTTAGCTCGGCGTGAAGAAAAGATGGGGGGAGAATTTATATTATATTCTTTTGTCATAATAATTATAAATGTAATGGTAGGACGTTATATTATTTTCATTTCCACGGCATTAGAAACTATCTATCTATCTATCTATTGCCTGATGCCGTGATCCCCACGAATGGCCACGAACGTCCCTGCACCTCTGTCCCCCGTCAGTCGACGCCCCTCCTCCCAACCAGCACTGCCTTCATCCATATACTTCCTCACTCCATCCTTCCACCTCTCCTTTGGTGCACCTCTCCCTGTCTGTCCTTCCACCTCATTCTCGTACACCGTCTTAGTCATTCTCTCGCTTTCCATACGTTCCATATGGCCGAACCATCTCAAGGTGTTCCTTTTCACACTTTCCAGCTCATCTACCTCCCCACCACACCTTCTTCTTACTTCCTCATTCGTCTGTCTATCCCTCCATGTAACTCCGCACACACTTCTCAAGTAACTCATTTCCACCGCTCTCACTCTTGGTCTGAGTCTCTTCCCGAACGGCCAAGCTTCGCTTCCGTAAGTTAGTGTCGGAATTACCACACTGTCAAGTAAGGACTTCTTCACTTCCATACTGACCACCCTATTTCTTGTTACTGCTTTCAATGTTCTTACAACCCTCTTCCCCAGTTGCACCCTCTCCCGCACTTCTTCATCCATAGTCCCATCTTTACTCAACATACTGCCCAGATACTTAAATGAGCTGACAATCTCCATAGCCTGACCGTTCAGCTTCACCTCATACTCTGTGGCTTCACCTCTTTCGAAGACCATAACCTTGCTCTTCCCCGCATTTACCTTCAGATTCCGTTTTTCGCACATTGTTCCAACAACATTTACCAGACCCTGAAACTCCCATTCATTTCACTCATCAAAACTGTATCATCAGCAAACAGCAGTACACTCATTCCCTCCCTTATCAGCGATACACCAACATCCACTGCTCTTCCTTGCATTTCTTTCATAACTCCATCCATATATACTGTAAAGAACCACAGGGACATCACACACCCCTGTCTCCAGATATTTTTCCACAACACAATTCAGGGTAAGAATCTGATCTCCACATCCTCTTCCCTTCCTAAAACCGACCTGCTCGTAACCTATCCATTTCTCCGTTCTCGCTCTCACTCTCTCAATCACTACCCTACTGTACACCTTCCCTACTATGGTTAGAAGACATATTCCTCAGTGGTTACCACACACTCCTCTTTCCCCTTTACCCTTATATAGGGGGACTATTATGCCTGTCTTCCGGTCATCAGGTGCACTCCCCTTCTCCCATGCTAGTTTGCACATTTCCCATACCCATTCGATCACTATCTCACCACCATACCTCTACATTTCCCCACTCACTAAACTAAACAACGATTAAAATAACAGCAAACAACATATACTTTTGTCCATTAATAAGGGAGATAATTAGATTAGGTCATTAGGTCAATGTGAGCGTAAAGTGTGCGAATTATGAAATAGGCCTCTCTGAAAAGATAAGGTGTCAGAATCAGAAATGATTCTCAGATTCCACAGAGACCAAATATAAAATGTAAGTGCTGATAAATAAGGAAAAGATAAATAAATACAGTACATAGAAATATAAGTAATAGAGAGAGAAAGCAGATGACAGGAGAAATGATGAGAAATGTACACAAATAACTAGTGTCTCTGTTTTCTAAAGGGTCACCGAGGTAACGATATTTATAGAAGAAAACTACGAAATTGTAATATTTGATGGATAACTGCTTTAGAAATATTGTTTTAAAATGCCCGAATGAGACAGAATGCTGCTCGACATATTGGAACCGAGCTCGATCACGGACCAAAACCGACCAAATAGTTGGGCAGATATGTGAAAGAGTTTGTGGGAATTTTGTGTTTCTTGATAGAAGTATCAAAATTGGCACACACAATAATAAACACAGTATAATCAAAATTAGCTATAGGGCCATCACAGGTTTAGCCTATGTTGGCTTTGGCAGCCCAGTTTCAATTAACCTCCATTAGAGTACTGAAACACAGATATTTACCCCAAACTGTATACTGTGGTAGAGATGTCAAACTAGTCTCAAATGACTCGTCTGGACAAGGGAAACAATAAATGTTCAGACAATGTTTATAGAAAGTTGACCATTTGACTTGTACTGGTCCCTGTAGTTCAACAAATTAGTGGCAATTGGCAAAAATTCTTACCAATTTGTAGCATGATAATAAACTACAGGGACCAGTACAAGTTAAACGGTCAACATTAGCCAAACATTCTCTTAGTATAGGTTTTTTCCCTTGCCCATAAGAGTCATTTGAGACTAGTTTGACATCTCTACCACAGTATACAGTTTGGGGTAAATATCTGTACTCTAATATAGATTAATTGAAAAGGGGCTGCCAAAGCCATCATAGGCTAAACCTATGATGGCCCTATAACTAATTTTGATTATACTGCTTTTATTATTGTGTGTGCCAAGTTTGACACTTCTATCAAGAAACTCACAATTCTTCCACCTGCCTGCTGCACTAACACCAGAATGAGGGAGAACATTGCCAGAATATATATAAGTAACACCCCGTTCTTAACATTAATCATCAATTACAAATCCCAATGCACTTTAATAAACTAATGAAAGCATATGGTCCTCCCGGGATTCGAACTCGGGACATCACACCCAGAACATCGCATCTAAACCATTACACCACCCACACAATTAAAGGTTGAATACACGATGACGATTAATATCCATTTTCGAGTTTTTGGATATCAATCTACTCATGTACTCGACCCAACTGCATTATGGAAAGCGTAATGTTTTAGTGAGTGGAAAGAACAATGAATGGGGCCAAAATCACTAAGGATCGGCCTCGCTAGACATTAGTTCCTGAACCTATAGAATTATGTAACACCCCGTTCTTATCATTAATCATCAATTACAAACCCCAATGCACTTGAATAAAATAATGAAAGCATATAGTCCTCACGGGATTCGAACTCTGAACATCACACCCAGAACATAAGTATCTAAATCATTACGCCACCTACACAGTTAAAGGTTGAATACACAATCACGATTAATATCCATTTTCGAATTTTTGGATATCAATCTAATCATGTACTCGACCCAACTGCATTATGGAAAGCGTAATGTTTTAGTGAGTGGAAAGAACAATGAATGGGGCCAAGATCGCTAAGGATCGGCCTCGCTAGACATTAGTTCCTGAACCTATAGAACTAAGTAACACCCCGTTCTTAACATTAATCATCAATTACAAACCCCAATGCACTTGAATAAACTAATGAAAGCATATAGTCCTCCCGGGATTCGAAAATACCTGATCCGCTACACGAACGCTGCCAAAACACTGTACGGGTAGCATTCGGGCTCTGGTTCGGCTATGTGTGATGTCCCCTTTAAGTTAAGTCCTTCCGTACTGGCGACGTCTCTTAAATAATATTCTAGCTACATTCAGACGATTTTATGCAGTTTAAGAAGGATCTGTTGTAGCAAAAGGGGTTAAGTGATTTAGTTCGAAGCCTGTTAAATGCTGGAGGCCCCTTTTTAAGCTGTATAATATCGTCTAATAGTGGCCAGATTAAAGTTACAAAGATGGCACCGGTCCGGAAGGGTTGAAGACGCGCGAGTGTTATTATTGTCGATCAACAATGGTTTTTAAGGCGAGATGGGTGTATATATTTGCCTATATTATCATCTTCTTATTTTGTTTTAGTTTCCTCCCGAGACCTCCATCAAGCTTAAAATAAAACACCCCCAATACTCCTAAGATAAATTTGTAAATTTTTCGATAGAAAAATGTCCCGGCCGATGGCCAGTTACTACTAATGATTATTAGAGGCTCGCTATCGCTCGCCAGGAAAAAAATGTACACCTAAATTGCACGAAAGGTCTTAATATTGACAAATAAATGGGGACAAAAGGTTTTATAATCGCCAAACTAATGGGGCGAACATTCTAAAATTTCCAAATGAATGGGGCTAAAGATGAGGGAGAATGGGAGCTAGAATAACCAGCCATCCCCCCCTTAAATCGTGTATAGGCCCATATCCCTGGATGGTGGTTGTTGTGTGTTTAAGGTGTTAGTGCTTGGTTTTGGTCTATTTATTTATTTATTTCATTTATTTTGAGTGTCCTCGCTAGACCTCCATCAAGCTTAGAAAAACACACCCTAGACCTCCTCTCAAGATAAATTTGTAAATGTTTCGGTAGAAAAATGTACTGGCCGAAGGCCGGTTACTCTTAAAACTATAGGCTCGCTATCACTCGCCAGAAAATAATCGACACCTAAATGGCACGAAAGGTCTTATTATTGCCAAAAAATGGGGTGTAAAGTCGTAAAATCGCCAAACTAATTAGCTGAACTTCTTGAAAATAAAAATATAACAAATGGGGCTAAACACGAAGGAAAAGGGGGGCCAGAAAAACCGGCCCATCCCCTCTTAACTGCGAGACATTTGCCTAGTTCATATTCATTCATCCCCCCTTAACTGCGAGACATTTGCCTAGTTCATATTCATTCATCCCCCCTTAACTGCGAGACATTTGCCTAGTTCATATTCATTCATCCCCCCTTAACTGCGAGACATTTGCCTAGTTCATATTCATTCATCCCCCCTTAACTGCGAGACATTTGCCTAGTTCATATTCATTCATCCCCCCTTAACTGCGAGACATTTGCCTAGTTCATATTCATTCATCCCCCCTTAACTGCGAGACATTTGCCTAGTTCATATTCATTCATCCCCCCTTAACTGCGAGACATTTGCCTAGTTCATATTCATTCATCCCCCCTTAACTGCGAGACATTTGCCTCGTTCATATTCATTCATCCCCCCTTAACTGCGAGACATTTGCCTAGTTCATATTCATTCATAATCATCCTATTTGTTTTTAAATGGTTTCACTCGAGATAGGGTTTTGGGTTTTAGATAACAAATGTTTTAGATGTACCTAGTTGGGCTTTATAAGTTATCATATCGATCGTTTAACCCGTCGAGCCCCGGCTGATTATTAATAAATGTACACCCAGAACCCGGCCGGTTTTGATTTTTTTTTTTTATTCCAGAAACAATAGTGAATGGGTTAGGAATGAAGGAAAAACCACGAAAAACCGATCAAGATGCTCAAAAAATGGTCCTACAGAGCCCCCGAAAACGGATTTTACAAGAGTAAAACATTTAAGGCAATTTCCCCCAAAAAACAGGTTATTGCGCGCTCACGTGCACGCACGTGGACTTTGAGAGTTTTCAACCATCGGCACGGTTGCGTGGGATACGTACATAGTTCCCATACAAATCTGAGCCCTCTCGAGTGGCTACACCTGAGGTTACGGTCGGAGCAATTAGGGTGACTCGTCAGACGCGTCGCTGGGGCTGTGCGTTACAAACATTGCCGACGCGCCAGACGCGTCGCTGGTGCTGGACGGGTTAAGGGGAGGTGCATAGTTTGTTCCCTAGACCTTCATCAAGCATAAAATTTCACCCCTAGACCCCCTTTCAAGACAAATGTGTAAACATATTTGGTAGAAAAAGGTCCCTGCCAAAGGCCGGTTCCTCTTAAATTACAGGCTCGCTTTCACTAGCTAAGAACAAATTGACACCTAAATGGTACGAAAGGTCTTTAAATTGACAGAAATAGGGCGAAAGTTATTAAAATCACCAATCTAATGGGCAAACGTCTTAAAATATAAAAAGCAATGGGGCTAAACACGAGAGACAAAGGGGCCAGAAAAAAAAATCCTCAAGTGGAAATCTCCCCTTAACCCGGGAGCTACGGGAGACTCTTAAGAGTTCCCCCGGCGGACTGCGGGAAGACTCTTAAGAGCAGAGCTTTTGAACGCGTACCAAAACCGCGCGTTTATAGCCAGGCGGCTGAAAATTGGTGTGGGTATAGTACTACATGCCAACTCTCGACACCACCCCGCCACATGCTCGCCCCGCACTCGTGCAAGCACCACCATGCCAGTAACCAAGCACTAGTCATGGAGCCCACACGTCCCTCACGCTCGCTCCCTGATGACACAACCAGCCCTCCTTCTGGTGGTGTTAGCCGCCGTGGAAGGCAGAGGGTGGCTGCTAAAGACCCTAGCTACCAGTACGACACGCCCTACAGCTCTGAGGACGAAAGACCAGCACCCAAAGCACGGAAAACATGTGCAAGCTCGGCAAATGTACAGAGGTCATTGGTGTTTCGGGACACTGCCACCACGACCCAGGCCACTGCAACAACCACTACCGCCACCACTGCCACCCCTGCCACCCCTGCCACTGGTACCAGCGACACAGGAGGCCGCCCTAGGGCTGCAGAACCTGCGGGGGCAGGAAAAATTAAAGGCACGGGCGTAGGGAAGAGAACCCGTACGCCAGCCACAGTGACCCTACCACCACCACCACCACCAGCCGCCCCTGGCCCGGCTGCCCCTGCTGCTCCTGCCGCCCCTGCTGCCCCTGCCGCCCCTGCTGCCCCTGCCCAAGGAAAAGGGAAGGGGAATGGCAAGGGGAAAGGGAGAGGGAAAGCGACTGCTGGCCCTGCTGTCCCTGCTGCCCATGCCGCCCCTGCAGCCCCTGCCCGAGGAACAGAGAAAAGGGCGACAGGCACCACCATCATCTTGCCTGCCTCCAGGGCCACAAGACCACGCACCACTGCTGCCCCTGCCGCCGCCCCTGCTGTCCCTGTCCATAAGACTCCCGCACGTGCTAGAGTGACCCAGAAAACTCTGACACCATCAAAGTATGCCGCCCTGCTGTTTGATGGTGATTCGCAGGGCATTGGCAGCCCGGGTTTCGACGACGAAGCCCTAGCACGGGACCAAGGGTGGGGGGATTTGGGAGTGGACAGTGGGAGTGAGTCCGACGTCAGTGACGAGAATAAGGAAGGGCGTCTGTCAAGTGAAGAGGAGGGTGATGATGATGCAGTGCTGTATCGCAACCATGGAAGCGATATTTCAGACGATGAAGGAGACGCAGACGACATTCCGATCCCTGGGCTGCCTTCGTTCGATTGGTCTGACGGGGTCAATTTTGTACCTGACGTGCCCCAGTTCAATCCTGGGACGTCAGGTACAACTGACGACTGGCCCTGTGACGAGCAAGCGAACGAAAGCGACTTCTTCCTCGCTTTTTTCGATATGGAGGTAATGACGTACATCGTTGCCCAAACAAACGCCTACTACAGGTGGGTATTTGGCAGATTGGACGTCATTTCTCCAAAAGCGAGAATACGAGGCTGGGTGTATACGACTGTGGAAGAATTCATGACGTTCTTTGCCTTGTTGTTCCTCATGCCTCTGTGCAAGAAGCATGTGTTGCAACACTATTGGAAGCACGACCCTCTCATCGCCACCCCAACTTTCAATAAGTTCATGACTCGTGACAGATTTTTGTTGCTGCTAAGATTTATGCACTTTGCAGACAACGACAATCCTAACAGGATTGACAGGATATGGAAAGTTCGGGATGTGTTCACCATGTTGTTGGAGACCACACTCTCAGCTCATAAATTGCCGCCAAACCTCCAACCCATCTTCATTCCCGCCTAAAAATTATTTGATAATTCCCTTATATATTCCAATTTTTGGTCACTATGAGGCATATTCATTGTTATATGGGTGGCCTACACACGTATACATACTCTACATAGCCTAAAAGGGATCAAAAAAGGAGATATACGTGATAATACGCGGTAACCCACCCCCTCCTCCCTCTCCTTCTATCCCCTGGGCGCGTGAAAATTCGGCAGGGAAATCTCGCCGCTCGATGATAATCTAGCCGCGCGGTGCCATTCGCTCCACATTTTTCAACTACGGACCGTTCCTCCACCCCCCCCAGACATTTTTTTGGGGGTCAAATATATATGGGCCGATGCACGCAAACATTCCCTACACGATGATGTACTTTTTATCGAAATTGGCAATGGGTCCCAAAATCATCATACATGCGCACAGTATTACCCTGTAGAAAACCCCCTGTGCGCCGCGGAGAGGTTAAGTAGCGTCTTTCGGGAGTGTTGTTCGGCCATGGTGTGACTTTCAAATATTACAAATAAACAATGACCGAACAAATATATGATCGCACCAACTAATTCATTGTAATATTGTGTCCAATTTTTTTTTTTTTTTTCTATGTGAATGAGGGACACAAAAGGCATAACTGCCTGCAACGAGTGCCTCCCCCAGTTTTCAAAGAGTGACAGGGCCGAAATCAAGGGACGTTCGAGCTAAAATGCCTGGACACACGGAGTTTGAAGCAATTTAAGTCATAGGAAGAGGGAAAGACTGATTCTGGGAGAGTTCCAGAGCTCAGCAGTTGAATAGAAGACAGTCTGAGAATAGTGTTTCACTCTTGGGTTGGAGAGTTGCACAGAGTAGGGGTGGGATTGTGTTGCAAGGCGGGTGCTACGTACCCTTCGTAGAGGAGGTGTTATACACTGGGAAAACTCCGAGGTAATTAGTTAGTGGGGTTTTTTTTTTTCTGTGTGGATGAGGGTGACAAAAGGCAAAACTGCCTGTGACGAGTGCCTCCCCCATAGTTGAAAGAGTGGTGACAGGGCCAAAAGCAAGAAGCAGGAGGAGGTGAAAATGTTCATAGAAAAACAAATATACAAATATATACAGTATATATTCGCTTCTTTAAGCTGCACAATGACCAAATACAATTAATGATAATAGTAATAGTAATATTATCATAACCCTCAAGACGTCTGATGAATGAACTAGTGTTAACCCTTACTATCAGATACCAAACTTTTCCACTTATATTTGCTACCGCCATAAGCTTTCCTAAGTTAGGTAAAATCATCTGGCAGTAATAATAATATACAACAAATAATAGTCCTCTGATTGAAAAAGTTAGAGAACATTTATATAAGCGGAGATCATCAAACAAATGATACTACAGGAACTTTTAGAAAAACAGAAAAAGACACACACACACATAAGCTAAAAAAACAAACCAAATCACATACATAAATAGAGAGAAATGGGGAGGCCGTAGCAAGCGGCTATAGCCTAATATCCTATCCCCGATCAACAACTCAACCAAAACAAACTGAAAGGCAGCGCTCTGGGGTAACCAACACAGCCACTAAGGGGGTATTTATATATTTAATTATTTTTTAGTTTCCTCCATCAAGCTTAGAAAAACACCCCCTAGATAAATTTGTACATTTCTTGGTAGAAAAATTTCCCGGCCAAAGGCCGATGCCTTCTAAAATTAGAGGCTTGCTATCCCTCGCCAGGAAAAAAAATTACACCTAAAGGGCAAAAAAAAATCTTAATATTGAATAAAACATGAGGCGAAATGTCTCAAAATGGCCAAACTAACGGAACGAACGTCTTAAAACCTCAAAACTAATATGCTAAACATGAGGGAGAAGGGGGTTCGGAAAAAGCGAATACTACCCCCTTAACCAATACCCTGAAACGCTTCTTGGCGACGTAGACACGGCTCTGAATCAAATACAAGTGGCATGATATCGGTGCACGGCAGCGGAAGGTCCTCGTCCTGGTCACCAGAAGCATAAGATGCTGGGTTAGCTCCTGGATGTTGGTGTTGTCATTGTAGTCAGTGTCCCGGTCGGTCTTCCACGTAACCATACCTTGCGGTCCTTCTTTAGTCAGCAACACGAAACTTTCCAGCCCCCAAACTATTCTAATCTGTGGCTTTTGCTTTAGGGCCTAATTCTTTACTCGCCAAGTTTCCTTTATTTGTTTCTTTTGTGGCTCAGCTGTTACAAAATCATCAATATCAGGAGACCTCAACCTTTTCCGAACAACAACATTTATATCTTGGAACGAATGACGCTCCATTTTATATTCCATTTATCTGTATAATGGAATAATAAACTTTATATAACACACTTGAATAGCGCTATGTATCGATATATCCGAGTGATAACGATAAATGCTTTAGAATCGCTATTAAACAGTAAATTTTCGGTACTGGAAGAACTACTAATAATCCAACCTTTCCAAGTAACCAACAATCCCGTTGTGAAGATTGGAGTTGAACACGAAACGAGATGTACGTAAAGCCCGGTTCACTCGAGCCATTTTCCGAGCCGTTTTTCGGCCCATACAAACAATTGTGATGTCAGAGTGACGTCACTTACAGACATGATGGCTGTACGTAGTGTGAACCAGGAAACTGTCTCCCGAAATCCGGACCAGACAAAAAGATTCATTTGATTTATCTTTCCGGTCCGCACAAGCAATCCGTTCCGTACTTTGCACATTGAAGTAAAATGTGTGTAATATTTTTATGCCAATTTCCATTACATTATAGTTAATATCGCACAGCAATATATGTTTTATGTATCATTTTAATGGCAAGGCAAATATTAAGGCAGTTTAATATGTTACCCTATTGATCGTGTACCTGGCAGCCATCGCGGCACCACCGAAGCTAACACGTTGTACTCCTTCCAGATACAGACAATGAACACCTAGATTATAACTACAGAACAACAACAACATGTTTCTTTAACAAAATATCGATTCCCTTCTAAAGTGCATATAATTATGTCCAGGTACCGTTGCCCACATAGGCTAAGTAGCCTAAGTTGTTTCTAATCGTGATCTGATGTATGAAAGTAAATTTTAGTAGGCCTATGCGAATTAATTGCGAGTGCGGTTTCTTTTTTATTATCAGTTTACTAATCATATGAGTTAACCACTACACTCGTAATTCAATGATGCACAATATATTTCCATGAACATGGTCACGGAGAGGAACAGAACTTATATAAATATGTGGGCAACTGCAGGCTACATGATAGCTTGATTTTTATATATTTTCCTACTTAATATGCATTGAATTACGGTGGTGGTTCATCTTTGTTCAAAATTAGGGAATAAGCACCAAGAAAGCTCGTTTCTCAGTCCATGTTGACGATCGCCTAGTAGTTGTTTACCTTAAATTACGCCTGAAAAGTACGTTCCGCACCCCAGAGTCCGGCCTGCACTCTGGAATGCGGCCCGCACCCTTTCAACTTTAGTTATCCGGGTCCGATTATCGTATTTGACGTCACATGCCCAAAAACGGACCCGCAAAAGACGGCTCGTGTGAACCGGGCTTAAGACAAATGACGCAAACTATCCACATTACATTTCATAATTATTTCTACTTTTGTATGTCATTGTGCGTGTTTTTCTACCTTTGGTAAACCTGACTTTTTGGACCGACAGCGATTTCATTTTTTTTTTTTTTCTTTTTTTTTATTTATCTTTCAGATACAGTGTTGTTATATACTGAAGAGGAGCTGAAATGAGTATTTACCCATTATCCAACAATCTAAAAACACGCCCCCCACGGGCTATGAAGTTCAGGGAAAATGAGGTGATAAAAGCGTAAAAAAACAATAATATAGCGTTTCGTTTCGTAACAAAACGTGGCTCGGGTTTTAATGATTTTCAAGGGCATAAATCCTGATATTTCAAAAACTTGAGCCAACTTTAGTCAAAAGTTGGCTCGGATTTTGCAAAATATAAGAATCGAAAATTTCGAAAGTTGGCTCGAGTTTCCCCAAATTGCAAACCCATAAAACCCGATTTTTTGAAAACCCGAGCCAACTTTTGACTAAAGTTGGCTCGGATTTCAAGGATTTCAAGGGGTGGAGAGGGTAATAGCCTATGTTATAAAAATAGTCTAGTTTGAGGAGACATTAGCCTAACCTAACAACCTTGCCTAACCTATCCAAGTATTATAGGTGGGGGCTGCCGCCCCCACACCCCCTCTGGATGGGTAACAGTGCAAAAAACACAGTATTAGGGGACATATCCTACTTTGGCAACGAGTGGCAGTGAGAGGGCCGAGAGGTTCACAACAATAACATGAGTGCGATGGCGGACATAAGTTAAAATAAGAAATCATCGTATATATTACCCATTCATTTCCTGGTTTAAACCTAGCCTATGCGAAAAATTCTTACGTTACTTTCCCATCACCCATTAAGATTGTCTATTGGTACAGGCTGAAAAACTTATTTTTTTACAGTATCGTATTTTAGCATTTTATTTTGTTGTGTCCCTTATAATACATTTCAGCTCTTGATGACATAATTATATAACAATGATGTATTATGCTCTAAAGGACCTATTAGGCCTAAAGAGATTGATGGGCTAAATGTCGGTCCAAATCATCAGTATAACCCTACCTTTATAATTGCATAGAAATAATATTGTAGGTAGAAAATAATAAGTGATGAGAGAACAATGTCGACTCATATTATAAACCTAATGTGGTAACAATAAAGTAAAATAGTTATTGCTTTAAAATAGTTTTCTTTTATTTGCGGTCTTTAAAGAAAAGCATTAATTATAGGTAACTAATTCATTTCAAAAGAACTTCCCGTCAATTGGCATATTAACTCATTCTTTAGCCTGGTATCTTTTTCATTTTATTCTGGATAATTCTGGATGATATTATGCACCTTAGGCAGGACTTCTAGCAGTCAGAGGTCTAGGAATCCTCCTCCCCTTGTAAAATTCACCTACTAGACGAGACAGAGTAAGGGGCGAGGGAACGTGAAAATGGTCCCAAACCTTAAGAATTTGAACTTTAAATGTTGGTTCTGTTTCGAGTCGGCCACCCCCAACTATGGGGTACGTGCCTGAGTAAATACATACATATATCACTGACTCCCACATAAGGGATTTAATAAGATTAAATACATATACTCCCTGTAAATAAGTAAGTAAAGGAATAATAGTTGGTTAAGTAAGCTTATAATAGGAGTATATAACAATAATAATAATAATAATAATAATAATAATAATAATAATAATAAAACAAAAATAAATACTGATAATAATAATAATAATAGTAATAATAATAATCTATCTATCTATCTATCTATTGCCTGACGCCGTGATCCCCGAAGGGGTGGCCACGAACGAACCGCCCCCATGCACCTCTGTCCCCAGTCAGTTGACGCCCCTCCCCCCAACCAGCACCGCCTTTGTTCATGTACTTCCTCACTCCATCCTTCCACCTCTCATTCGGTCTACCTCTCCCTCTCTGTCCCTCCACCTCGCTCTTGTACACCCTCTTAGTCATTCTCTCGCTTTCCATACGTTCCATATGGCCGAACCATCTCAAGTTGTTCCTTTTCACACTTTCCAGCACATCTACCTCCACACCACACCTCCTTCTTACTTCCTCATTAGTCTGTCTATCCCTCCATGTAACTCCGCACGCACTCCTTAAGTAATTCATTTCCACTGCTCTCACTCTTGGTCAGAGTCTCTCAACCAACGTCCATGCTTCGCTTCCGTAAGTCAGTGTCGGGACTACCACACTGTCATGCAAGGACTTCTTCACTTCCATACTGACCACCCTATTTCTTGTTACTGTTTTCAGCGTTCCTACAACCCTCTTCCCCTGTTGCACCCTCTCCCGCACTTCTTCATCCATTGTCCCATCTTTACTCAACACACTGTCCAGATGCTTAAATGAGCTGACAATCTCCATAGCCAGACATTCAACTTCACCTCACACTCTGTAGCTTCACCCCTTTCAAAGATCATAACCTTGCTCTGCCCCACATTTACCTTCAGATTCCGTTTTTAGCACACTGTTCCAAACATATATACCAGACCCTGCAACTCCCGTTCATTATCGCTCATCAGAACTGTATCATCAGCAAACAGCAGTACAGGTAGCTTCCACTCATTTCCCTCCCTTATCAGCGATACACCAACATTCACTGCTCTTCCTTGTATTTCTTTCATGACTCCATCCATATATACAGTAAACAACCACGGGGACATCACACACAACTGTTTCAACCCCACATTCAGGTCAAAGAACTCGCTCTGCTCATTCTCCACACATACTGCCGCCTTTGCACCCTCATACATGCTCTTCACTGCTTTCATCAACTTGCCATCTACTCCGTATATTCTAAGTACTTTCCACATACCTTCTCTATCCACTCTGTCATAGCCCTTCTCCCAAGTCCATAAAGGCAACATACAGCTTATGTTGCTTCTCCAGATATTTCTTCACAACACAATTCAGGGTAAGAATCTGATCTACACATCCTCTTCCCTTCCTAAAACCGCCCTGCTCGTCACCTATCCATTTCTCCGTTCTCGCTCTCACTCTCTCAATCGCTACCCTACTGTACACCTTCCCTACTACGCTTAGAAGACATATTCCTCGGTGGTTACCACACGCTCCTCTTTCCCCTTTACCCATATATAGGGGGCCTATTATGCCTGTCTTCCAGTCATCAGGTGCAGTCCCCTTCTCCCATGCTAGTTTGCACATTTTCCATACCCATTCGATCACTATCTCACATTTGCCCACACACTCCATCTGTTCCTGGTGCTTTCCCCAACTTCACTCTTTTCATGGCTTCACACACTTCTGACCGGATCCCCACCTCCTCCTCCACTACTTCTCTTCTTCTCCCTCCCATACCCCATCCAACTATGTTTGCCGGCGCTTCATTCCTTACATTTAGCAATTCGTTGAAGTACTCCCTCCATCTTTCGACTCTCTCTTGCTTCTCGGCTAGCACTCGCCCATTCTTATCTGTCACACCCTTACTGTTTCCCTTTCTACCTTCCCTAACTTTCTTGACTTCTTTCCAGAACAGTTTCTTACACTCCCTCCATTTTACACTCAGATTCCTTCCAAATTCCTCATTTACTCCTCTCTCATTTTCCTTCACTACTCTCTTCATCACTCTCTTTTTCTCCACGTACCTCGCTCGTTTCTGTCTCTCCAAATCTTCATTCCCTCTACTACCCAACCACTCTCTATTTGCTTTCTTCTTGTCTTCCATAGCTATTTTTACCTCTTCTGTCCACCATGCTGTACCCTTCACTCCCCTCCCTCTTCTCCTTACTCCACACATGCTGCACAGATCTCTTCCTTAAACACTTTGATCATCTCCTCCACTTCCTCCATACCTTCCAGGTCAAACCTACCTAGTCGTCTTTCTACTGCTCGCCTGTACTCTTCCCTGATTTCCTCCTCCTGTAGCCTCTCCACCCTTCTCACCATTCCACCTTCCTCTCGCCTCCCTCCAGCTCTCCTCACTTACTTCTTTTGTATCCTAATTTTAGCTACTACTACATAATGGTCAATTAGACCCCCTCCAATACCCCTATACAACCTAGCATCCAGCACAGATTTCTTCATACGTTCATCCACACATATATAATCAATCACCACTGTCACCACCTTATCCTTCTTCCTCCACACCACTTTCCATGTGTACCTGTGTATCATTATGTGTCGGAAGAAGGTGTTGGCTATCCACAGCCTCCTCCCCACACATTCGTCCACAAGTACACTACCATTCCCATTCACCTCTGACAGTACCCCCCACCCTCCCACCACTCCATCAACTTTCTCATCACCCACCTTCCCATTCATATCCCCAATCATAAATATTCTTTTGTTCTTGCCAAACTTATCCAGGCACGCCTCCACATTCACCCAGAACTCCTCTTTCTCTCTAATTACAGGTTTATCCTCTGTCGGAGCATACACACACACAATCACCCACGTTTCTATTCCTACCTTCATTCTCACCCACACAATCCTTGAACCCACAGACCCATAGTCTCTTACACGCTCCTTTCATTTGTTACTTACAAACAAACACGCACCTTTTCTTGCTGTTCCCTAACTCACTCCAGCACACACACCCATTCCACACTCCCACTCTCTCACATATGTACCCCTCCATTTGGTCTCAGTCATTCCACATACATCCAGGCTGGCATTCACTAACACTTCCAGGACCTCTTTTTCTTTTGTGTCATTATTCACACCTCTCACATTCCATGTCGTTTTTCTAAGATTGTCCATAGTCAGTCGGGGTTCATCAACATAAGGTCCGTCCACATCTGAAGCTGGTCTTTCTTTCTTCGTTGCTTAAGTATTTTTCACGGGTGAGCGGTCGCAAGCTCACCGACCCAACCTCTTTAATAAGAATGCTAATAGCAATAATAATTATAATTTGTATGCAATTGTTTTAAGGCTAGCGTCTAATGCATGCCCAGCTGGATAACACAAACATATGGCAACATAGACATACCATAAGCTTTATTAACATAAAGATTATTGGCATATAATGTACAAACACAAGAAATACACAGTAAAAGCATAGGCTACAATCGAGAAGCCTCAAATTTATATGTATAATGCTGGACCTCTCAGATCAGTCTATATAATTAAGTCGTTCTCATTAACTCTTTCACGTATGCAAGTATTTATTCCCCAACATAAGCAAGGATTACCTCTTCATCATAAGTAACTATTAACTCTTCAACATAATTAAGCAACAACGAACTCAATTAACACATTCAACAGTAACGGTTCATATCGTGGCAACAATGAAATCCCCTGATTCAGTGCATAATCGGCTCTTCTGGGAGCACTCTCGTGATTATTGTACAATAAGTCAATATGATATCATGTTCCGAAGAACACTACTTGTTAATATGGTCAAGCTTGAGGGCCTGGGAAGGGGTAGTCAAACTTGAACAAATTATTAGCATATCTAAGCTATTATTCAATGTTGCAATATCCTAACTCCGTAGCTTAGGGCTCAATGGATCCTAACATAAATTAATAATGTATTAGCAAAGCTAGCTCAGGGTGGTTAAGCTAATTATAGTACCTATCGCCTAGCTTTTGTTCTCGTCTCCTCGGGAAAAGCAAGTTCTCTAGCTCTCTGTTTTTTCTAGGTTCAAGCTTGACAAGACTTCAAGAGTAATTTAATTGTCTTTTTAGTGACCTACTAATAGATAACTTAAGTTTAGTCATCAAGCATATTACAGGTATCTTGAGCAATGGCTCTCTCGTCTCCTTGGAGAAAGCAAGGGCCTTATCAATGTCTTCCTAACAGTACTTCTAAGACTAAGCGTACTCTATCAACCGTCTGATAGTCCTACAGTCGTCTAGTACAACTGATCCAAAGATGATGGTGCTGGTCCTCCGGGATCAGAGTAATTATTAGTGGCCCCTCCATCATTGACGATATGCCTATTAGTATAATAGTCCCCTTTCAAGCACCCGCGGTCCGCATGTTTGAAACACCCGCCGCAGGGGAAAGAGTCCTAACATCATAAGTGTAACGCTAATTCTCTTATGGAATCGTCTTTGTGATTGGGTACTCACTACGAAAAAACTTCGTAAAAAATAAAAAATAAAGTTAACTTAAAATATGTTATATTAACCCGTTGAGCCCCGGCTAGTTATAATATTTTGTTCACCCCAGTCCCAAGCCATTTTCACTTATTTTTTTTGTTTGCTAAAATGGAAGACAAGGATGAGAAATGAAAAAAAAACAAAAAAAAATCACCTCTGACATTTTTTTTTTGGGGGGGGGCCGGTGGGGGGTTGGGGGGGGGGAGCTTCAAAAAAATGTGTTGAGCCAAAATGGAAGAGAATGGTGAGAAATTAACACACAAATAAAAAAAAACTCATTTCGGTCATTTGGGGGGGGGGGTTTCAATAGTTCGTCTCCCCCGCATGACCACCCGCCCGGGAGCACTAGGGTAAAAACTGAGTATGGCATTGTACGGCATACATCCTAAGGAGTATCTCACATAAATCTCAAGCCTCTAGCTCCCATACGACCGGAGTAATGAAGGTTCAAAGTGGCGGTAAACTAGGGGTGTAAACTATCCCCACTAAGCCCACCACCACCAGCCGCGCGGATGTCTCGGCCCGCTCACACCTACTGGCCCGGCTCCCCCACACACTACGGTACCTCCCCATCCTATTCTCCCGCCATTTCCTACCTTACGAGCCACGTAAGTGTTTTTTATATGTCGGACGCACGTGATGCGTCGCTGGGAGTTGGTGATCAAAGACTGCCGACGCAACACGTGCGACGCTGGGTCTCAACTGGTTAAGGCTTTCCAGCTCGTGGATGTCTTTTATGGATTCTAGCCAAGATGCTGAACCAAGCGTCGCCATACCTTCTTCCTTTCCCTGCGCGCATCCTGTTCAGACGTGCGCTGCCTGTGCTCTGCTTTATTCTTCGTTCGCTCAACTCTAGTGAGTCTTTTGCTCATTTGTATATATCCGAGTTGCAATAGAATAGGTTTAGACTAGCTAGAAGAGGCAGCCCCATTGGTATGCCCGCAGGGAAGTGTTAAATTAGGGTATTATGTGGAGGCGCCATATAGGCCCCTTTGTGCCCTCGCCTCATGAGTTTTTGTTTGTGATTCTGCGCCTTAGCTTTGCTAATTACCAGTTAGTTAGGAGGCTATTATATCCGTAGGCCATCTCTATGAGGTAGTTGCATTATTTTGTTTATCGTAGCAGGCGCTCTGGTCCAAGAGTTGTCACACGTGGTGTGGAACTTTCCAGAGTCTGTGTCTGCGCATCCCCTCGGTCATGGGGTTTTCTCCGCGCACTGCTGCTATCTTCAGTGGTAAAGGTAACAGATTCAATGTGATGATTACTATGAGCCTCATGGCCAGCCTCAATAGGGGTATTCTTAGTAGGCTAGGGGTATTATTTTAATGCTTAATTAATACTATGTTTAGCCCTAAGATGTGACCCTCGTTTTCATGTGGTGATATTATATATGTTAACAGGGTGTCAGGAGATGATCTGACTGATTTGGTTTTTTTTTTTGGGGGTGGCTGACTTTCTCGGATAAGTCGGTACCCTCAAAAAGTTTGGTTCTTTCTTCCGGCGATCTTTCTGTGTATTGATGCCGGATACTCAGGAAATAACCAAATCACCATCTCGGCCCGGCCGAGTGAACTCGCCCAGACCGATAGCCTCACGCGGCATGATTGACTTATAATGCCCGGCGGAACAGTCTAGTGAGAAAATTGACTATCCCTCAGGTCCTAATAGACGATACGATAGTTAATTGACAAGGTTCATGTGGGCCGGTGACACTTTGTCACAGGTAACCAGTTCAAAAGACGAAAGAAACCTTCAAGGTTTTTTCGCATACAAGTACAGCGGAAGGTTAGAGTAGCGGTTGGTCTACAGCTAATTCTCCGGCGTATTTGTGGGTGTGATGGTGTGTGTACCTCTCGGTTTATCCTTATGAGCATTGATTCCTGGAAATTTTCTATTTCCACATCACAGCACATCAGTAGCAGCACAGGTCGGCAGGGGAAGGGGCCGATCCCGGCGAGTTTTTTTTTTAGCTCCATCATGCCTCTAGTCAATCTCTGTGCTACACCTACTTGCTCTCTTATCCCAGTTTTGCACATTAACTCTGCGTAAAATGTGTAAAGTGCCTCGATAAATCATGGGGCATTTGGGTGTCTAAGAAGTGTTCCATTTGTTCCGAACTACGTCCTGCATTATTTTGTAAAAAAGATCATTCGTGTCTAGTAGCACTTAAGGAAATTAAGAACATTTTCAATGCCTATGCAAAAGACATTGCCCATAAGGCTTTACATTGCGACGATGAAGCTCTCTGGGAGCACTTAGTAATCAAGTCGCCTGTTCTAAAATTAACGCCGGCTAAGTCTACTTCTAAATCTAAAGCTAAACCTAAAATTCTATCAAAAGAGTTAGTGAGTAGCGGGGTTAGTAGCGACTCAAGTAAGGCAAACCTACAGACACCACGAATATGACAGTTCCCAGGTGAGTCAAGTGATACCAGATTCCCAACCTCCTTCTGATCAGGGACACAGTATATGGAGACAGTCTGAACCCTCAAATGTGGAACCAAGTGTTCGTTTTCAGGATGTTAGGGACAGTGATATTATTGAGACCATCCCTTCATCGGTCCCTGACTTAGTATAGCCTGTGAATGGTCAAGGGTCTGAACTGCGGCAACAACCACCGGAACTTTTAGAAGTGCAGGATGAGCCGGAGAACACTGAACTGTCCTCGGTACAACCAGACATACTGAGGAAGGGTCTGAAGTGGGGTCAGAATCTTCAAAGGGATCTCATAGTAAATGTATAACAACTGATGATCTCGATTATATTTTACACAAGGTAAATACAATGTTCCAAAATCTCAAGGTACTCCCACAGCTACGCCGGGAGCTCCCCCCGATAGGGTCAATTGTGCGGCCTCTAGAGCCAACCAGAGTTGTGCCACCTAATATGTCACTGCCCCCTTTTAACGTCATCCCGGCGAACACTACGGCGAGTGGCACGGCAGTGCCCGCCTCATTAACTACCACCAATGTTCGTCTTATAATGTACATTACTCCCCCTCCTCTTGATAAACTTCCCCATAGAAAAGGCCCAATGCCTCTTTTGTATGGCCCCGACTGCTCGTGGATTCAAGTCATAGCAAAAAACCCGAGCATTGCACAGACAACCATATCAAGGGAGATCCCAGTTCCTAGTGAGTGGGTAATAGAGATGAGTAAGAGTAAGAAGCTGAGGGCCAAAGATGCACAAGGTTATTTATTGGATGTAACTATCAAAGCTATTCCTAATGTTCATTCACCTGAATTTTTTGTGTATTTTGCTACTCCGACAATACCTCCTGCCTCCTCTGCATGACTCTTTGCTGATTGGGCAAAGTCTGACGGCGTGAACGATATTAAATCGCTCAATAAGCTAACGCCTGAGTTGGATACAACTCCTGTTCTAGATCAGTCTCACAATCCAGTTCTGCAGGTGGGGCAGGTCTAGCCCCGTGGGTGGACTGAGAAGCTGAGGCGCAACAGTTTGCAGCTACTATCACGTCAAAATCCTCCCACCTAATACCTCAGGATAACCACATTTGGTTCTCAATGCCTATCAATAAAGCCGGAGGGGTGTCCCCTGCTCTTTTTGAAGTCCTGTCGACTCCAAAACTGTCTCTTTATGACTTGCAGGAACCCTTTTCTACCCTACCTCCGGCACACTTAGACAGAGATTTTAAATTGAGAAACAAAGCGTTTAGACTATTTTCACAATTTATTTTGAGCCGCCAAATAGCCCAGTCCCTCACAAGGACCATAGCCGCTATTTCTGACCAGAATGAAAGGAAGGCCACTGAACTATCCCGGCGGCTTCTTTTACAGAATTCCATCCAGTCCTTGGGTGACATCCGAATAGCCTTGTTGGAGGCTGTTCGTGCACGTCAGGACTTGAGAGTGTATATTGTAAAGAAGTTACCGGACGACATTGGTCGCCGGGTAACCCTTTCCCCTGTGTTAACTGCCTCTTTGCTAAACCTTGAGACTTGGAAGGCAGTGTATAATATGGTTGACAGCTTGCAGCCGAGTATTTCCCAGGCTAGGAAGGAGAACTTTAAGAAACCGTACTCCAAACCTAAAGGCGGAGGTAAGTCACAACCTACTGGTGCTAAGCAGCCCTTTCAGGGCCCCATGTCTCCCCCAGCACAGGGAGGTACTCAGCACAAGCCTAAACAGCGAAAACATTCAGGAAAGTGGCACAATAAGAATAAGTCACAACACAAGTCAGGTCAGGGAGCGACACCGGCCAAAACCAGTCAAACGTCCACCCCTACCCCACCACCAGCAAAAAACTAGCTATTCAAACTCTCTCTCCCGGGGCCTATTGAGGGCGAGTTGGATCCGAGGGTAGTTCCGCCGGACAGGCCCAGTCAAGTAACGGGGTCATTCCGGGCGTGTCACCGGGCCTGGCCCCGGCAAACTTGGGCACGGACAGTGGTACGCAAGGGCATCACTTACTATATCGTATAAACAATAGTAGGTAGCCAACTTACCATAATACCGATACACCAAACCGATCCGCTTGCGGGTTTGTTTATCACCTGTTTACTAAAGTGCCACCATTATCGATTTTCTTGGAGCCGACTAGAGCGGGAGGGTTACCAATTGAAATTAAATCCGCTAGCATATATTGTTAGATGTAAGACATGATAAATACCACTAGAAATATGAATTGGCAAAATCCATATAATATCACTTCGAAATTGTTCTGAAATTTCAAAACAAAACCGCTAGTGTAAGTCATTGCTGCTAGATCGAAGTAAAGGTCTCTAGATCTAGCGGAAGTCGCTATACGTATTGGCAGTACTGCACACTCATTAATTTCATTCATTCATTTTCTATTGAGCTCGTCCTGGAATCTTTACGACTCTGAATCTTACGATTGCCGACGGCGATACGTTGTTGACATTGTTGTTGATGTTCCAGTGGAGGGATGAACAAAATATTGTCCTTGTCCAATAATAGCTATTTCATAGTCCCACAGGACTTATTTTGATATATTTATCAAATTTATTGAACGCCTGAAAATAATACGCTATAAAATGCTTGCAATCAAACTTTCAAGCAATTGCAAGGTCACATGCAATTATAAAAAGGTATATTGTAGACCACAATCTTCGCCAAGCTTCGTTGTTGCTTGTATTATCGTGAGAAATGTACCATACACCCTGGTTATCGTGAGAAATTTACCGAACGCCTGCAAATAATACGCTATCAAATGCTTGCAATCAAACTCTCAAGCAATTTCAATGTCACATGCAGTATAGGTAGACCCAGAGAGGAAGACAGACAGAGAGAGGGAGGTCAAAAACATCTGCTAGGTGTGATTTCCCCTGGGAGGGAAGAGATTAGTTAGGGGCGTGCCCTGGCCTACATCAGACAAAGAGAGTACAAAGGAATACAAACAAAGAGAGAGAGAGAGAGAGAGAGAGAGAGATAGAGGTGATAATATAAAAATGTTACACATGTATCATATAATATATGAAAACATAATATATACGGTAGGCCTACATCTGTTCTCCACAATCATATAATGCCAAGCACAAATATTCAATCTTTGGTTGTTTGTATTACCGTAAGAAATTTACGGAACGCCTGCAAATAATACGCTATAAAATGCAAAGGAAATTTCTTGTAGAGTGCAATTTTGAGGACGTAATGTGCTCTGAGAGAGAGCGGAGCGATGATTAGGAGCATAAATTACCTCAAGACCGCTCGCCACACAGGGAATTCTATAAGGATATTACCGTAGTTTAGGGTATTTGCACTCGTGTTTTACGATCGTTGAAAGACAACCAGTGATCGTAAAAGGATGGTTCGAGTGTCATTGGAAAGCTCAATTTACGCACTTTCAGGATACATACTTGTATTACGTTCTGGGTCTTGTTTATGCATGAAAAAGAGCACGGAACAACCCCATTTAGGGTAAAAAAAAAAACCCGCTGGGCGGCACAGTGAAATATACTCCACCAGCCGCTCGTAAGGTGATAAAATGCTTGCAATCACATTTTCAAGCAATTATAAAATATAAATTGTACTTACCAACACCCACACCAGTATGTTCTTCGTCAGGAACGTCTCCAATTTGCTCAAGGGTCTGTCCAATATCAACCACAACATCCACCCCACGCAAATTATGCTTGGGGTGAAAGCCTATGATCGGGTTATTTTCGTCTTCCGAGTCATCCACACTACCAAAACTCTCACCCAGACCTTCGACGGTTTCATCCAACAGCTTATTAGAAAGTTCTGAAGAGTTCAGCATGATATCTAGTTTCTGGGTGGTGAGCCGGGCGTGGTTAGTAGGGTGGCGCGACGCACTAGGGATTGGCGGCCACCGAATCGAACACGGGCAAATCTTGACCTTCCATTATGGCTGCTTGAGGGTCACTTAGTCATGGTCACGCAGTGGGGATGTGTGGGTGGGCCCTTGTAGTACACAGCCTGACCACCAAGTTTCGCTTTCCACCTAAATTAGGGCGGGAATACGCCCACGGACTTAAGTCCGACCCCGCCATTTAGTCCAATTTTCTCGTATCGGACTTAAGTCCGACCCCGCTAAATAAGGGTTAAGATCCAAGGCCTAAAAAAAAAAACTTTTGAAAGACCCTAGTGACACTCAAAACAAAGGAAGATGTGATTAAGTGAGATAATTCCCCTCCATACCTTCTATCACTCCTCCACATGTGTCCAAGCCCCCCCCTTCCCCCCCTTCAATTATCACCTATTTTTTCTCATATTTCCTTGTTTATTGGCTTATTTTCTACGACAATAACCCCCCCCCCCCAGATTCAAGGTCGAAGGGGATGCATATAGAGATTGTAGCAAGAGAGAGACTTCACTTGCAAGTCGTCAGTATGGATCGATAAGTGAGAGGGGGAGGGTGTGTGCCGCGCTGGCTTTCCTCTCATGAATGAACCGGTCGGCAATACTTCGTCTTTTTCACCCCCCAAATACTATTCCCACTTGTTTTATCGCTGTTACATGTTAATATCTTCATATTAAACGTAAAATAGGCGCATATAAATAAGTAATAACGATATTTATAGGATAATGACGATTTTCGTCGGGAATGAGCCTCAATACGTTCGTCTGGTGGGCACTTTCAAATACCATAGCTTCTCTGTTTAAAGGTTAACTTTCTGAAACGATAAGTTGTCACTAGCTTAGCTCGGCGTGAAGAAAAGATGGGGGGAGAATTTATATTATATTCTTTTGTCATAATAATTATAAATGTAATGGTAGGACGTTATATTATTTTCATTTCCACGGCATTAGAAACTATCTATCTATCTATCTATTGCCTGATGCCGTGATCCACACGAATGGCCACGAACGAACCGCCCCATGCACCTCTGTCCCCCGTCAGTCGACGCCCCTCCTCCCAACCAGCACTGCCTTCATCCATATACTCCCTCACTCCATCCTTCCACCTCTCCTTTGGTGCACCTCTCCCTGTCTGTCCTTCCACCTCATTCTCGTACACCGTCTTAGTCATTCTCTCGCTTTCCATACGTTCCATATGGCCGAACCATCTCAAGGTGTTCCTTTTCACACTTTCCAGCTCATCTACCTCCCCACCACACCTTCTTCTTACTTCCTCATTCGTCTGTCTATCCCTCCATGTAACTCCGCACACACTTCTCAAGTAACTCATTTCCACCGCTCTCACTCTTGGTCTGAGTCTCTTCCCGAACGGCCAAGCTTCGCTTCCGTAAGTTAGTGTCGGAATTACCACACTGTCAAGTAAGGACTTCTTCACTTCCATACTGACCACCCTATTTCTTGTTACTGCTTTCAATGTTCTTACAACCCTCTTCCCCAGTTGCACCCTCTCCCGCACTTCTTCATCCATAGTCCCATCTTTACTCAACATACTGCCCAGATACTTAAATGAGCTGACAATCTCCATAGCCTGACCGTTCAGCTTCACCTCATACTCTGTGGCTTCACCTCTTTCGAAGACCATAACCTTGCTCTTCCCCGCATTTACCTTCAGATTCCGTTTTTCGCACATTGTTCCAACAACATTTACCAGACCCTGAAACTCCCATTCATTTCACTCATCAAAACTGTATCATCAGCAAACAGCAGTACACTCATTCCCTCCCTTATCAGCGATACACCAACATCCACTGCTCTTCCTTGCATTTCTTTCATAACTCCATCCATATATACTGTAAAGAACCACAGGGACATCACACACCCCTGTCTCCAGATATTTTTCCACAACACAATTCAGGGTAAGAATCTGATCTCCACATCCTCTTCCCTTCCTAAAACCGACCTGCTCGTAACCTATCCATTTCTCCGTTCTCGCTCTCACTCTCTCAATCACTACCCTACTGTACACCTTCCCTACTATGGTTAGAAGACATATTCCTCAGTGGTTACCACACACTCCTCTTTCCCCTTTACCCTTATATAGGGGGACTATTATGCCTGTCTTCCGGTCATCAGGTGCACTCCCCTTCTCCCATGCTAGTTTGCACATTTCCCATACCCATTCGATCACTATCTCACCACCATACCTCTACATTTCCCCACTCACTAAACTAAACAACGATTAAAATAACAGCAAACAACATATACTTTTGTCCATTAATAAGGGAGATAATTAGATTAGGTCATTAGGTCAATGTGAGCGTAAAGTGTGCGAATTATGAAATAGGCCTCTCTGAAAAGATAAGGTGTCAGAATCAGAAATGATTCTCAGATTCCACAGAGACCAAATATAAAATGTAAGTGCTGATAAATAAGGAAAAGATAAATAAATACAGTACATAGAAATATAAGTAATAGAGAGAGAAAGCAGATGACAGGAGAAATGATGAGAAATGTACACAAATAACTAGTGTCTCTGTTTTCTAAAGGGTCACCGAGGTAACGATATTTATAGAAGAAAACTACGAAATTGTAATATTTGATGGATAACTGCTTTAGAAATATTGTTTTAAAATGCCCGAATGAGACAGAATGCTGCTCGACATATTGGAACCGAGCTCGATCACGGACCAAAACCGACCAAATAGTTGGGCAGATATGTGAAAGAGTTTGTGGGAATTTTGTGTTTCTTGATAGAAGTATCAAAATTGGCACACACAATAATAAACACAGTATAATCAAAATTAGCTATAGGGCCATCACAGGTTTAGCCTATGTTGGCTTTGGCAGCCCAGTTTCAATTAACCTCCATTAGAGTACTGAAACACAGATATTTACCCCAAACTGTATACTGTGGTAGAGATGTCAAACTAGTCTCAAATGACTCGTCTGGACAAGGGAAACAATAAATGTTCAGACAATGTTTATAGAAAGTTGACCATTTGACTTGTACTGGTCCCTGTAGTTCAACAAATTAGTGGCAATTGGCAAAAATTCTTACCAATTTGTAGCATGATAATAAACTACAGGGACCAGTACAAGTTAAACGGTCAACATTAGCCAAACATTCTCTTAGTATAGGTTTTTTCCCTTGCCCATAAGAGTCATTTGAGACTAGTTTGACATCTCTACCACAGTATACAGTTTGGGGTAAATATCTGTACTCTAATATAGATTAATTGAAAAGGGGCTGCCAAAGCCATCATAGGCTAAACCTATGATGGCCCTATAACTAATTTTGATTATACTGCTTTTATTATTGTGTGTGCCAAGTTTGACACTTCTATCAAGAAACTCACAATTCTTCCACCTGCCTGCTGCACTAACACCAGAATGAGGGAGAACATTGCCAGAATATATATAAGTAACACCCCGTTCTTAACATTAATCATCAATTACAAATCCCAATGCACTTTAATAAACTAATGAAAGCATATGGTCCTCCCGGGATTCGAACTCGGGACATCACACCCAGAACATCGCATCTAAACCATTACACCACCCACACAATTAAAGGTTGAATACACGATGACGATTAATATCCATTTTCGAGTTTTTGGATATCAATCTACTCATGTACTCGACCCAACTGCATTATGGAAAGCGTAATGTTTTAGTGAGTGGAAAGAACAATGAATGGGGCCAAAATCACTAAGGATCGGCCTCGCTAGACATTAGTTCCTGAACCTATAGAATTATGTAACACCCCGTTCTTATCATTAATCATCAATTACAAACCCCAATGCACTTGAATAAAATAATGAAAGCATATAGTCCTCACGGGATTCGAACTCTGAACATCACACCCAGAACATAAGTATCTAAATCATTACGCCACCTACACAGTTAAAGGTTGAATACACAATCACGATTAATATCCATTTTCGAATTTTTGGATATCAATCTAATCATGTACTCGACCCAACTGCATTATGGAAAGCGTAATGTTTTAGTGAGTGGAAAGAACAATGAATGGGGCCAAGATCGCTAAGGATCGGCCTCGCTAGACATTAGTTCCTGAACCTATAGAACTAAGTAACACCCCGTTCTTAACATTAATCATCAATTACAAACCCCAATGCACTTGAATAAACTAATGAAAGCATATAGTCCTCCCGGGATTCGAAAATACCTGATCCGCTACACGAACGCTGCCAAAACACTGTACGGGTAGCATTCGGGCTCTGGTTCGGCTATGTGTGATGTCCCCTTTAAGTTAAGTCCTTCCGTACTGGCGACGTCTCTTAAATAATATTCTAGCTACATTCAGACGATTTTATGCAGTTTAAGAAGGATCTGTTGTAGCAAAAGGGGTTAAGTGATTTAGTTCGAAGCCTGTTAAATGCTGGAGGCCCCTTTTTAAGCTGTATAATATCGTCTAATAGTGGCCAGATTAAAGTTACAAAGATGGCACCGGTCCGGAAGGGTTGAAGACGCGCGAGTGTTATTATTGTCGATCAACAATGGTTTTTAAGGCGAGATGGGTGTATATATTTGCCTATATTATCATCTTCTTATTTTGTTTTAGTTTCCTCCCGAGACCTCCATCAAGCTTAAAATAAAACACCCCCAATACTCCTAAGATAAATTTGTAAATTTTTCGATAGAAAAATGTCCCGGCCGATGGCCAGTTACTACTAATGATTATTAGAGGCTCGCTATCGCTCGCCAGGAAAAAAATGTACACCTAAATTGCACGAAAGGTCTTAATATTGACAAATAAATGGGGACAAAAGGTTTTATAATCGCCAAACTAATGGGGCGAACATTCTAAAATTTCCAAATGAATGGGGCTAAAGATGAGGGAGAATGGGAGCTAGAATAACCAGCCATCCCCCCCTTAAATCGTGTATAGGCCCATATCCCTGGATGGTGGTTGTTGTGTGTTTAAGGTGTTAGTGCTTGGTTTTTGGTCTATATATTTATTTATTTATTTATTTTTGAGTGTCCTCGCTAGACCTCCATCAAGCTTAGAAAAACACACCCTAGACCTCCTCTCAAGATAAATTTGTAAATGTTTCGGTAGAAAAATGTACTGGCCGAAGGCCGGTTACTCTTAAAACTATAGGCTCGCTATCACTCGCCAGAAAATAATCGACACCTAAATGGCACGAAAGGTCTTATTATTGCCAAAAAAATGGGGTGTAAAGTCGTAAAATCGCCAAACTAATTAGCTGAACTTCTTGAAAATAAAAATATAACAAATGGGGCTAAACACGAAGGAAAAGGAGGGCCAGAAAAACCGGCCCATCCCCTCTTAACTGCGAGACATTTGCCTAGTTCATATTCATTCATCCCCCCTTAACTGCGAGACATTTGCCTAGTTCATATTCATTCATCCCCCCTTAACTGCGAGACATTTGCCTAGTTCATATTCATTCATCCCCCCTTAACTGCGAGACATTTGCCTAGTTCATATTCATTCATCCCCCCTTAACTGCGAGACATTTGCCTAGTTCATATTCATTCATCCCCCCTTAACTGCGAGACATTTGCCTAGTTCATATTCATTCATCCCCCCTTAACTGCGAGACATTTGCCTAGTTCATATTCATTCATCCCCCCTTAACTGCGAGACATTTGCCTAGTTCATATTCATTCATCCCCCCTTAACTGCGAGACATTTGCCTAGTTCATATTCATTCATCCCCCCTTAACTGCGAGACATTTGCCTAGTTCATATTCATTCATCCCCCCTTAACTGCGAGACATTTGCCTAGTTCATATTCATTCATCCCCCCTTAACTGCAAGACATTTGCCTAGTTCATATTCATTCATCCCCCCTTAACTGCGAGACATTTGCCTAGTTCATATTCATTCATAATCATCCTATTTGTTTTTAAATTGGTTTCACTCGAGATAGGGTTTTGGGTTTTAGATAACAAATGTTTTAGATGTACCTAGTTGGGCTTTATAAGTTATCATATCGATCGTTTAACCCGTCGAGCCCCGGCTGATTATTAATAAATGTACACCCAGAACCCGGCCGGTTTTGATTTTTTTTTTTTATTCCAGAAACAATAGTGAATGGGTTAGGAATGAAGGAAAAACCACGAAAAACCGATCAAGATGCTCAAAAAATGGTCCTACAGAGCCCCCGAAAACGGATTTTACAAGAGTAAAACATTTAAGGCAATTTCCCCAAAAAAACAGGTTATTGCGCGCTCACGTGCACGCATGTGGACTTTGAGAGTTTTCAACCATCGGCACGGTTGCGTGGGATACGTACACAGTTCCCATACAAATCTGAGCCCTCTCGAGTGGCTACACCTGAGTTTACGGTCGGAGCAATTAGGGTGACTCGTCAGACGCGTCGCTGGGGCTGTGCGTTACAAACATTGCCGACGCGCCAGACGCGTCGCTGGTGCTGGACGGGTTAAGGGGAGGTGCATAGTTTGTTCCCTAGACCTTCATCAAGCATAAAATTTCACCCCTAGACCCCCTTTCAAGACAAATGTGTAAACATATTTGGTAGAAAAAGGTCCCTGCCAAAGGCCGGTTCCTCTTAAATTACAGGCTCGCTTTCACTAGCTAAGAACAAATTGACACCTAAATGGTACGAAAGGTCTTTAAATTGACAGAAATAGGGCGAAAGTTATTAAAATCACCAATCTAATGGGCAAACGTCTTAAAATATAAAAAGCAATGGGGCTAAACACGAGAGACAAAGGGGCCAGAAAAAAAATCCTCAAGTGGAAATCTCCCCTTAACCCGGGAGCTACGGGGAGACTCTTAACAGTTCCCCCGGCGGACTGCGGGAAGACTCTTAAGAGCAGAGCTTTTGAACGCGTACCAAAACCGCGCGTTTATAGCCAGGCGGCTGAAAATTGGTGTGGGTATAGTACTACATGCCAACTCTCGACACCACCCCGCCACATGCTCGCCCCGCACTCGTGCAAGCACCACCATGCCAGTAACCAAGCACTAGTCATGGAGCCCACACGTCCCTCACGCTCGCTCCCTGATGACACAACCAGCCCTCCTTCTGGTGGTGTTAGCCGCCGTGGAAGGCAGAGGGTGGCTGCTAAAGACCCTAGCTACCAGTACGACACGCCCTACAGCTCTGAGGACGAAAGACCAGCACCCAAAGCACGGAAAACATGTGCAAGCTCGGCAAATGTACAGAGGTCATTGGTGTTTCGGGACACTGCCACCACGACCCAGGCCACTGCAACAACCACTACCGCCACCACTGCCACCCCTGCCACCCCTGCCACTGGTACCAGTGACACAGGAGGCCGCCCTAGGGCTGCAGAACCTGCGGGGGCAGGAAAAATTAAAGGCACGGGCGTAGGGAAGAGAACCCGTACGCCAGCCACAGTGACCCTACCACCACCACCACCACCAGCCGCCCCTGGCCCGGCTGCCCCTGCTGCCCCTGCCGCCCCTGCTGCCCCTGCCGCCCCTGCTGCCCCTGCCCAAGGAAAAGGGAAGGGGAATGGGAAGGGGAAAGGGAGAGGGAAAGCGACTGCTGGCCCTGCTGTCCCTGCTGCCCCTGCCGCCCCTGCCGCCCCTGCCCAAGGAACAGAGAAAAGGGCGACAGGCACCACCATCATCTTGCCTGCCTCCAGGGCCACAAGACCACGCACCACTGCTGCCCCTGCCGCCGCCCCTGCTGTCCCTGTCCATAAGACTCCCGCACGTGCTAGAGTGACCCAGAAAACTCTGACACCATCAAAGTATGCCGCCCTGCTGTTTGATGGTGATTCGCAGGGCATTGGCAGCCCGGATTTCGACGACGAAGCCCTAGCACGGGACCAAGGGTGGGGGGATTTGGGAGTGGACAGTGGGAGTGAGTCCGACGTCAGTGACGAGAATAAGGAAGGGCGTCTGTCAAGTGAAGAGGAGGGTGATGATGATGCAGTGCTGTATCGCAACCATGGAAGCGATATTTCAGACGATGAAGGAGACGCAGACGACATTCCGATCCCTGGGCTGCCTTCGTTCGATTGGTCTGACGGGGTCAATTTTGTACCTGACGTGCCCCAGTTCAATCCTGGGACGTCAGGTACAACTGACGACTGGCCCTGTGACGAGCAAGCGAACGAAAGCGACTTCTTCCTCGCTTTTTTCGATATGGAGGTAATGACGTACATCGTTGCCCAAACAAACGCCTACTACAGGTGGGTATTTGGCAGATTGGACGTCATTTCTCCAAAAGCGAGAATACGAGGCTGGGTGTATACGACTGTGGAAGAATTCATGACGTTCTTTGCCTTGTTGTTCCTCATGCCTCTGTGCAAGAAGCATGTGTTGCAACACTATTGGAAGCACGACCCTCTCATCGCCACCCCAACTTTCAATAAGTTCATGACTCGTGACAGATTTTTGTTGCTGCTAAGATTTATGCACTTTGCAGACAATGACAATCCTAACAGGATTGACAGGATATGGAAAGTTCGGGATGTGTTCACCATGTTGTTGGAGAGGTATAGGAAATACTTTTACCCCTTCCTCAATTTGGTGATTGATGAGTCGCTCGTGCTCTTCAAAGGACGTCTTGTTTTCAAGCAGTATATCCCCTTGAAAAGGCATAGGTTCGGAATCAAGCTCTTCGTTTTGTGTGACTGTGAAACTGGAATAGTGCTTGACATGATCGTTTATACAGGCACTGACATTGACATACCGAAAGCCGCTGCCAATGACCCCATGGGCATGTCAGGTGCCATCGTCAGGAAAATGTTGGCACCTTACCTGGACAAAGGCCACATCATCTACATTGACAACTGGTATACTTCTCCTGCTCTCTGCCAGTTTCTTCATGACAACCAAACGGGGTCATGTGGGACTGTCAGAAAGACAAGAAAGTTTATGCCTAAGTTCACCAGTAATGTCATTCCTCTTACAGATGCCTCCTCCAGTGACACACCTTCTGAAGACGACCTGGCCCAGGAACACCGCGAGAGGCATGTCCGAAGAAGGCGACGAAAGGGGCAGAAATACAAGCAGCTCGAAAAGTGTGGGAAAGTGATAGCCCTGAAGTGGAAGGACAAACGAGACGTCCACCTGCTTTCCACCATCCACACAGGTGCCCAGATGGATTCTGGCAAAATCCACTACCGAACCAGGAAGACCATCTACAAGCCCGACATGGTAGTGGACTATACCAAGAACATGCACATGGTGGACAAGTCTGACTGTCAGCTGTCAGGCGTTGAGTGTCTGAGGAAGACTGTGAAGTGGTATCACAAGCTCTTCCCTCACCTAGTTGACATCACGATGCTCAACGCCTACAACTTGTGGTTGGTGAAGAGGGAGATGTCCCCAAACCAGAAGCTGAAATTCCGGGAGTTCGTCTACAACGTGTCATACCAACTCCTGGAGAAGTATGGCACCACCACTCACAGACGTACGGCATGGCGTGGGGATCACATTCCTGACCGAGTCCAGGTGGGTGTCCAAAGACACTACCTAACCAACACCGAGCTCATTGGCACTCGTCACAGGCAGGTGCAGTGCAACGTCTGCAGCTCCAGTGTCAGGAAACCCCATGTCACCAAAAGAGTCACCTCAATGTGCGCCGAGTGCAAAGTTGCACTCTGCTTGGGTGACTGCTTCAGGGACTACCACACCTTCAAGAATTACTGAGTGTCGCCCCCTGCCCTGCCCTGCCCTGGACTCGCCCCGTGCCCTGCCCTGGACTCGCCCCCTGCCCTGCCCTGCCCTGGACTCGCCCCCTGCCCTGCCCTGCCCGGGGCACGCCCCCTGCCCTGCCCTGCCCTGGACTCGCGCCCTACCTTACCTGACCTGACCTAATTGATCATGCTACCTCATAATGTAACATATATATTATATAATGTATAAGTTCCAAAGATGTCCCTGTGATATAGCTTTTACATTATATAATTGTATGTTTCATTATTTAGTTTATAAGTTTCAAAGATTTACATGTAATATGCCTTCTTTTTTTTAGTATATCAAGATACTGTATATGTTTATTATTAGCCTAAGTAATGTGTATATAATTATTTTCTTACCTCAAATGAATTGTACAAAAATAAATATGTTTCAATAAATCCTGTCAAACCTACTAAGATAATACAAAAAAAACAATAAAAAAAACAAAAAAAAAACAAGGTCATCTCATTGTATTCTTACAATATGATATATTCTATGAATATTTCATATTGTTTGAATACAATGGCATGATCTTGTAAAAAAAAATTGTTATCAAAATTTATCTAAACAGTATAAAACCTGCTTCGATTCGATCCCACTACCCTACCACACTTTGAGTTTTCCAGTTCGCGACCTTACCAACCATGCCACAGGAGCTCATACCAAATATCACTCAAAACTTCGTGTCTACAATCGAAATGACAATATACAACAAAAAATGAATTATCCCACCAATTTACGTTTGTAAATTGATGGGATTATCAATTATATCATGCAAAGGATTATAAAAGTTTGTCTCTGTCAAGAATTAGTAATTATATAACTTTATTCTGTCAAAAATTGCCCAAACACTCAGCAAAATTGCCCCTCTCAGTGTGACTCCACTCATTATCACACGGTCAAGCGGTCACGGGGTGACCCTTGCCGCTCTTTGATGCTCCAGCCACAGCAGCTTTGTCTGGGAACAAAATTTGTATAAATACAATAATGCATAAAATACTCTTCACAAATACATTTGTATTGTATAATATTCTAAATCAAAATTAATAATAACTGTGCGGGTGTCGAAAATTGCTCAACCAGCTTTCTTATGATGTCTCGCCTACGCGCGTATATTGGATTATACATAGTCATGACTGTCATACAAATACTTGCAGTGGGTCTCGAATATACATTTAGATTGCATATTACTTGGAAATAAATAAATATAAGTTTCTCTGGTGGCAATCTACCCTTTCGCAAGTGTAAGGAGACACCAGTCTATATTTAGCTCTCTATCAAAAAAGGCAATCTGCCTGTGTTTACTGACCACCCTCGTTCCTGGTCTATAATATAGTACTTTATTTACAGTCAATGGCCTACATGTTTCTGTGGTACTTCACATGTGTCTAAAATGCAATGTCTGCTTGCATAAAAATGCAATTCTGAAGTCCATTTATACGTACGACATACGCATGTCTCAGTTTCTCTCTCTCTCCATTCCTGACTCATGTTATTGTAGACCTCTTGGTGGCAACGAACACCAGACACCTCCTAGACATAAGGTTCAAAATCCCAAGACATCCATACGCCTGGGGCGCCTCCACAATTATCACGCAGCTGCATATGTTTACTGCCTTCACTCTCTCCACGACTCACTCCCTGCCTCCCTCCCTCCCACCCACCCCCACCCACCCTTTTAGGCTTCCGTCTGCTAGAAAATCATTGATAATGTGCGTAAATATCGCATGAATTGGTCTATATGCGGTATATATATTGATATATGGCACGTTTACATACGGTACAAGTCTGTATTATAGCATGACAGTGCTCTAAGTACAAGATATAAGTGATATTTATGGCGTAACTCACCCTCTCCCCCTTTCATTCCCAGCACAACTCACTCACACCTTGGTTCATGCATAGAAACTCATTGATAATGTGCGTAAATATCGCATGAATTGGTCTATATGCGGTATATATATTGATATATGGCACGTCTACATACGTACAAGTCTGTATTATAGCATGACAGTGCTCTAAGTACAAGATATAAGTGATATTTATGGCGTAACACACCCTCTCCCCCTTTTATTCCCACCCCCACCCACCCTTTTAGGCTTCGATCTGCTAGAAACTCATTGATAATGTGCGTAAATATCGCATGAATTGGTCTATATGCGGTATATATATTGATATATGGCACGTCTACATACGTACAAGTCTGTATTATAGCATGACAGTGCTCTAAGTACGAGATATACGTAATATTATAGCGCAAACCACACTCTCAGCTCATAAATTGCCGCCAAACCTCCAACCCATCTTCATTCCCGCCTAAAAATTATTTTATAATTCCCTTATATATTGCAATTTTTGGTCACTATGAGGCATATTCATTGTTATATGGGTGGCCTACACACGTATACATACTCTACATAGCCTAAAAGGGATCAAAAAAGGAGATATATGTGATAATACGCGGTAACCCACCCCCTCCTCCCTCTCCTTCTATCCCCTGGGCGCGTGAAAATTCGGCAGGGAAATCTCGCCGCTCGATGATAATCTAGCCGCGCGGTGCCATTCGCTCCACATTTTTCAACTACGGACCGTTCCTCCTCCCCCCCCAGACATTTTTTTTGGGGTCAAATATATATGGGCCGATGCACGCAAACATTCCCTACACGATGATGTACTTTTTATCGAAATTGGCAATGGGTCCCAAAATCATCATACATGCGCACAGTATTACCCTGTAGAAAACCCCCTGTGCGCCGCGGAGAGGTTAAGTAGCGTCTTTCGGGAGTGTTGTTCGGCCATGGTGTGACTTTCAAATATTACAAATAAACAATGACCGAACAAATATATGATCGCACCAACTAATTCATTGTAATATTGTGTCCAATTTTTTTTTTTTTTTCTATGTGAATGAGGGACACAAAAGGCATAACTGCCTGCAACGAGTGCCTCCCCCAGTTTTCAAAGAGTGACAGGGCCGAAATCAAGGGACGTTCGAGCTAAAATGCCTGGACACACGGAGTTTGAAGCAATTTAAGTCATAGGAAGAGGGAAAGACTGATTCTGGGAGAGTTCCAGAGCTCAGCAGTTGAATAGAAGACAGTCTGAGAATAGTGTTTCACTCTTGGGTTGGAGAGTTGCACAGAGTAGGGGTGGGATTGTGTTGCAAGGCGGGTGCTACGTACCCTTCGTAGAGGAGGTGTTATACACTGGGAAAACTCCGAGGTAATTAGTTAGTGGGTTTTTTTTATTTATGTGTGGATGAGGAAGACAAAAGGCAAAACTGCCTGTGACGAGTGCCTCCCCCATAGTTGAAAGAGTGGTGACAGGGCCAAAAGCAAGAAGCAGGAGGAGGTGAAAATGTTCATAGAAAAACAAATATACAAATATATACAGTATATATTCGCTTCTTTAAGCTGCACAATGACCAAATACAATTAATGATAATAGTAATAGTAATATTATCATAACCCTCAAGACGTCTGATGAATGAACTAGTGTTAACCCTTACTATCAGATACCAAACTTTTCCACTTATATTTGCTACCGCCATAAGCTTTCCTAAGTTAGGTAAAATCATCTGGCAGTAACAATAATATACAACAAATAATAGTCCTCTGATTGAAAAAGTTAGAGAACATTTATATAAGCGGAGATCATCAAACAAATGATACTACAGGAACTTTTAGAAAAACAGAAAAAGACACACACACATAAGCTAAAAAAACAAACCAAATCACATACATAAATAGAGAGAAATGGGGAGGCCGTAGCAAGCGGCTATAGCCTAATATCCTATCCCCGATCAACAACTCAACCAAAACAAACTGAAAGGCAGCGCTCTGGGGTAACCAACACAGCCACTAAGGGGGTATTTATATATTTAATTATTTTTTAGTTTCCTCCATCAAGCTTAGAAAAACACCCCCTAGATAAATTTGTACATTTTTTGGTAGAAAAATTTCCAGGCCAAAGGCCGATGCCTTCTAAAATTAGAGGCTTGCTATCCCTCGCCAGGAAAAAAAATTACACCTAAAGGGCAAAAAAAAGTCTTAATATTGAATAAAACATGAGGCGAAATGTCTCAAAATGGCCAAACTAACGGAACGAACGTCTTAAAACCTCAAAACTAATATGCTAAACATGAGGGAGAAGGGGGTTCGGAAAAAGCGAATATACCCCCTTAACCAATACCCTGAAACGCTTCTTGGCGACGTAGACACGGCTCTGAATCAAATACAAGTGGCATGATATCGGTGCACGGCAGCGGAAGGTCCTCGTCCTGGTCACCAGAAGCATAAGATGCTGGGTTAGCTCCTGGATGTTGGTGTTGTCATCGTAGTCAGTGTCCCGGTCGGCCTTCCACGTAACCATACCTTGCGGTCCTTCTTTAGTCAGCAACACGAAACTTTCCAGCCCCCAAACTATTCTAATCTGTGGCTTTTGCTTTAGGGCCTAATTCTTTACTCGCCAAGTTTCCTTTATTTGTTTCTTTTGTGGCTCAGCTGTTACAAAATCATCAATATCAGGAGACCTCAACCTTTTCCGAACAACAACATTTATATCTTGGGACGAATGACGCTCCATTTTATATTCCATTTATCTGTATAATGGAATAATAAACTTTATATAACACACTTGAATAGCGCTATGTATCGATATATCCGAGTGATAACGATAAATGCTTTAGAATCGCTATTAAACAGTAAATTTTCGGTACTGGAAGAACTACTAATAATCCAACCTTTCCAAGTAACCAACAATCCCGTTGTGAAGATTGGAGTTGAACACGAAACGAGATGTACGTAAAGCCCGGTTCACTCGAGCCGTTTTCCGAGCCGTTTTTCGGCCCATACAAACAATTGTGATGTCAGAGTGACGTCACTTACAGACATGATGGCTGTACGTAGTGTGAACCAGGAAACTGTCTCCCGAAATCCGGACCAGACAAAAAGATTCATTTGATTTATCTTTCCGGTCCGCACAAGCAATCCGTTCCGTACTTTGCACATTGAAGTAAAATGTGTGTAATATTTTTATGCCAATTTCCATTACATTATAGTTAATATCGCACAGCAATATATGTTTTATGTATCATTTTAATGGCAAGGCAAATATTAAGGCAGTTTAATATGTTACCCTATTGATCGTGTACCTGGCAGCCATCGCGGCACCACCGAAGCTAACACGTTGTACTCCTTCCAGATACAGACAATGAACACCTAGATTATAACTACAGAACAACAACAACATGTTTCTTTAACAAAATATCGATTCCCTTCTAAAGTGCATATAATTATGTCCAGGTACCGTTGCCCACATAGGCTAAGTAGCCTAAGTTGTTTCTAATCGTGATCTGATGTATGAAAGTAAATTTTAGTAGGCCTATGCGAATGAATTGCGAGTGCGGTTTCTTTTTTATTATCAGTTTACTAATCATATGAGTTAACCACTACACTCGTAATTCAATGATGCACAATATATTTCCATGAACATGGTCACGGAGAGGAACAGAACTTATATAAATATGTGGGCAACTGCAGGCTACATGATAGCTTGATTTTTATATATTTTCCTACTTAATATGCATTGAATTACGGTGGTGGTTCATCTTTGTTCAAAATTAGGGAATAAGCACCAAGAAAGCTCGTTTCTCAGTCCATGTTGACGATCGCCTAGTAGTTGTTTACCTTAAATTACGCCTGAAAAGTACGTTCCGCACCCCAGAGTCCGGCCTGCACTCTGGAATGCGGCCCGCACCCTTTCAACTTTAGTTATCCGGGTCCGATTATCGTATTTGACGTCACATGCCCAAAAACGGACCCGCAAAAGACGGCTCGTGTGAACCGGGCTTAAGACAAATGACGCAAACTATCCACATTACATTTCATAATTATTTCTACTTTTGTATGTCATTGTGCGTGTTTTTCTACCTTTGGTAAACCTGACTTTTTGGACCGACAGCGATTTCATTTTTTGTTTTTCTTTTTTTTTATTTATCTTTCAGATACAGTGTTGTTATATACTGAAGAGGAGCTGAAATGAGTATTTACCCATTATCCAACAATCTAAAAACACGCCCCCCACGGGCTATGAAGTTCAGGGAAAATGAGGTGATAAAAGCGTAAAAAAACAATAATATAGCGTTTCGTTTCGTAACAAAACGTGGCTCGGGTTTTAATGATTTTCAAGGGCATAAATCCTGATATTTCAAAAACTTGAGCCAACTTTAGTCAAAAGTTGGCTCGGATTTTGCAAAATATAAGAATCGAAAATTTCGAAAGTTGGCTCGAGTTTCCCCAAATTGCAAACCCATAAAACCCGATTTTTTGAAAACCCGAGCCAACTTTTGACTAAAGTTGGCTCGGATTTCAAGGATTTCAAGGGGTGGAGAGGGTAATAGCCTATGTTATAAAAATAGTCTAGTTTGAGGAGACATTAGCCTAACCTAACAACCTTGCCTAACCTATCCAAGTATTATAGGTGGGGGCTGCCACCCCCACACCCCCTCTGGATGGGTAACAGTGCAAAAAACACAGTATTAGGGGACATATCCTACTTTGGCAACGAGTGGCAGTGAGAGGGCCGAGAGGTTCACAACAATAACATGAGTGCGATGGCGGACATAAGTTAAAATAAGAAATCATCGTATATATTACCCATTCATTTCCTGGTTTAAACCTAGCCTATGCGAAAAATTCTTACGTTACTTTCCCATCACCCATTAAGATTGTCTATTGGTACAGGCTGAAAAACTTATTTTTTTACAGTATCGTATTTTAGCATTTTATTTTGTTGTGTCCCTTATAATACATTTCAGCTCTTGATGACATAATTATATAACAATGATGTCTAAAGGACCTATTAGGCCTAAAGAGATTGATGGGCTAAATGTCGGTCCAAATCATCAGTATAACCCTACCTTTATAATTGCATAGAAATAATATTGTAGGTAGAAAATAATAAGTGATGAGAGAACAATGTCGACTCATATTATAAACCTAATGTGGTAACAATAAAGTAAAATAGTTATTGCTTTAAAATAGTTTTCTTTTATTTGCGGTCTTTAAAGAAAAGCATTAATTATAGGTAACTAATTCATTTCAAAAGAACTTCCCGTCAATTGGCATATTAACTCATTCTTTAGCCTGGTATCTTTTTCATTTTATTCTGGATAATTCTGGATGATATTATGCACCTTAGGCAGGACTTCTAGCAGTCAGAGGTCTAGGAATCCTCCTCCCCTTGTAAAATTCACCTACTAGACGAGACAGAGTAAGGGGCGAGGGAACGTGAAAATGGTCCCAAACCTTAAGAATTTGAACTTTAAATGTTGGTTCTGTTTCGAGTCGGCCACCCCCAACTATGGGGTACGTGCCTGAGTAAATACATACATATATCACTGACTCCCACATAAGGGATTTAATAAGATTAAATACATATACTCCCTGTAAATAAGTAAGTAAAGGAATAATAGTTGGTTAAGTAAGCTTATAATAGGAGTATATAACAATAATAATAATAATAATAATAATAATAATAATAATAATAATAATAATAATAATAAAACAAAAATAAATACTGATAATAATAATAATAGTAATAATAATAATCTATCTATCTATCTATCTATTGCCTGACGCCGTGATCCCCGAAGGGGTGGCCACGAACGAACCGCCCCCATGCATCTCTGTCCCCAGTCAGTTGACGCCCCTCCCCCCAACCAGCACCGCCTTCGTTCATGTACTTCCTCACTCCATCCTTCCACCTCTCATTCGGTCTACCTCTCCCTCTCTGTCCCTCCACCTCGCTCTTGTACACCCTCTTAGTCATTCTCTCGCTTTCCATACGTTCCATATGGCCGAACCATCTCAAGTTGTTCCTTTTCACACTTTCCAGCACATCTACCTCCACACCACACCTCCTTCTTACTTCCTCATTAGTCTGTCTATCCCTCCATGTAACTCCGCACGCACTCCTTAAGTAATTCATTTCCACTGCTCTCACTCTTGGTCAGAGTCTCTCAACCAACGTCCATGCTTCGCTTCCGTAAGTCAGTGTCGGGACTACCACACTGTCATGCAAGGACTTCTTCACTTCCATACTGACCACCCTATTTCTTGTTACTGTTTTCAGCGTTCCTACAACCCTCTTCCCCTGTTGCACCCTCTCCCGCACTTCTTCATCCATTGTCCCATCTTTACTCAACACACTGTCCAGATGCTTAAATGAGCTGACAATCTCCATAGCCAGACATTCAACTTCACCTCACACTCTGTAGCTTCACCCCTTTCAAAGATCATAACCTTGCTCTGCCCCACATTTACCTTCAGATTCCGTTTTTAGCACACTGTTCCAAACATATATACCAGACCCTGCAACTCCCGTTCATTATCGCTCATCAGAACTGTATCATCAGCAAACAGCAGTACAGGTAGCTTCCACTCATTTCCCTCCCTTATCAGCGATACACCAACATTCACTGCTCTTCCTTGTATTTCTTTCATGACTCCATCCATATATACAGTAAACAACCACGGGGACATCACACACAACTGTTTCAACCCAACATTCAGGTCAAAGAACTCGCTCTGCTCATTCTCCACACATACTGCCGCCTTTGCACCCTCATACATGCTCTTCACTGCTTTCATCAACTTGCCATCTACTCCGTATATTCTAAGTACTTTCCACATACCTTCTCTATCCACTCTGTCATAGCCCTTCTCCCAAGTCCATAAAGGCAACATACAGCTTATGTTGCTTCTCCAGATATTTCTTCACAACACAATTCAGGGTAAGAATCTGATCTACACATCCTCTTCCCTTCCTAAAACCGCCCTGCTCGTCACCTATCCATTTCTCCGTTCTCGCTCTCACTCTCTCAATCACTACCCTACTGTACACCTTCCCTACTACGCTTAGAAGACATATTCCTCGGTGGTTACCACACGCTCCTCTTTCCCCTTTACCCATATATAGGGGGCCTATTATGCCTGTCTTCCAGTCATCAGGTGCAGTCCCCTTCTCCCATGCTAGTTTGCACATTTTCCATACCCATTCGATCACTATCTCACATTTGCCCACACACTCCATCTGTTCCTGGTGCTTTCCCCAACTTCACTCTTTTCATGGCTTCACACACTTCTGACCGGATCCCCACCTCCTCCTCCACTACTTCTCTTCTTCTCCATCCCATACCCCATCCAACTATGTTTGCCGGCGCTTCATTCCTTACATTTAGCAATTCGTTGAAGTACTCCCTCCATCTTTCGACTATCTCTTGCTTCTCGGCTAGCACTCGCCCATTCTTATCTGTCACACCCTTACTGTTTCCCTTTCTACCTTCCCTAACTTTCTTGACTTCTTTCCAGAACAGTTTCTTACACTCCCTCCATTTTACACTCAGATTCCTTCCAAATTCCTCTTTTACTCCTCTCTCATTTTCCTTCACTACTCTCTTCATCACTCTCTTTTTCTCCACGTACCTCGCTCGTTTCTGTCTCTCCAAATCTTCATTCCCTCTACTACCCAACCACTCTCTATATGCTTTCTTCTTGTCTTCCATAGCTATTTTTACCTCTTCTGTCCACCATGCTGTACCCTTCACTCCCCTCCCTCTTCTCCTTACTCCACACATGCTGCACAGATCTCTTCCTTAAACACTTTGATCATCTCCTCCACTTCCTCCATACCTTCCAGGTCAAACCTACCTAGTCGTCTTTCTACTGCTCGCCTGTACTCTTCCCTGATTTCCTCCTCCTGTAGCCTCTCCACCCTTCTCACCATTCCACCTTCCTCTCGCCTCCCTCCAGCTCTCCTCACTTACTTCTTTTGTATCCTAATTTTAGCTACTACTACATAATGGGCAATTAGACCCCCTCCAATACCCCTATACAACCTAGCATCCAGCACAGATTTCTTCATACGTTCATCCACACATATATAATCAATCACCACTGTCACCACCTTATCCTTCTTCCTCCACACCACTTTCTATGTGTACCTGTGTATCATTATGTGTCGGAAGAAGGTGTTGGCTATCCACAGCCTCCTCCCCACACATTCGTCCACAAGTACACTACCATTCCCATTCACCTCTGACAGTACCCCCCACCCTCCCACCACTCCATCAACTTTCTCATCACCCACCTTCCCATTCATATCCCCAATCATAAATATTCTTTTGTTCTTGCCAAACTTATCCAGGCACGCCTCCACATTCACCCAGAACTCCTCTTTCTCTCTAATTACAGGTTTATCCTCTGTCGGAGCATACACACACACAATCACCCACGTTTCTATTCCTACCTTCATTCTCACCCACACAATCCTTGAACCCACAGACCCATAGTCTCTTACACGCTCCTTTCATTTGTTACTTACAAACAAACACGCACCTTTTCTTGCTGTTCCCTAACTCACTCCAGCACACACACCCATTCCACACTCCCACTCTCTCACATATGTACCCCTCCATTTGGTCTCAGTCATTCCACATACATCCAGGCTGGCATTCACTAACACTTCCAGGACCTCTTTTTCTTTTGTGTCATTATTCACACCTCTCACATTCCATGTCGTTTTTCTAAGATTGTCCATAGTCAGTCGGGGTTCATCAACATAAGGTCCGTCCACATCTGAAGCTGGTCTTTCTTTCTTCGTTGCTTAAGTATTTTTCACGGGTGAGCGGTCGCAAGCTCACCGACCCAACCTCTTTAATAAGAATGCTAATAGCAATAATAATTATAATTTGTATGCAATTGTTTTAAGGCTAGCGTCTAATGCATGCCCAGCTGGATAACACAAACATATGGCAACATAGACATACCATAAGCTTTATTAACATAAAGATTATTGGCATATAATGTACAAACACAAGAAATACACAGTAAAAGCATAGGCTACAATCGAGAAGCCTCAAATTTATATGTATAATGCTGGACCTCTCAGATCAGTCTATATAATTAAGTCGTTCTCATTAACTCTTTCACGTATGCAAGTATTTATTCCCCAACATAAGCAAGGATTACCTCTTCATCATAAGTAACTATTAACTCTTCAACATAATTAAGCAACAACGAACTCAATTAACACATTCAACAGATAACGGTTCATATCGTGGCAACAATGAAATCCCCTGATTCAGTGCATAATCGGCTCTTCTGGGAGCACTCTCGTGATTATTGTACAATAAGTCAATATGATATCATGTTCCGAAGAACACTACTTGTTAATATGGTCAAGCTTGAGGGCCTGGGAAGGGGTAGTCAAACTTGAACAAATTATTAGCATATCTAAGCTATTATTCAATGTTGCAATATCCTAACTCCGTAGCTGAGGGCTCAATGGATCCTAACATAAATTAATAATGTATTAGCAAAGCTAGCTCAGGGTGGTTAAGCTAATTATAGTACCTATCGCCTAGCTTTTGTTCTCGTCTCCTCGGGAAAAGCAAGTTCTCTAGCTCTCTGTTTTTTCTAGGTTCAAGCTTGACAAGACTTCAAGAGTAATTTAATTGTCTTTTTAGTGACCTACTAATAGATAACTTAAGTTTAGTCATCAAGCATATTACAGGTATCTTGAGCAATGGCTCTCTCGTCTCCTTGGAGAAAGCAAGGGCCTTATCAATGTCTTCCTAACAGTACTTCTAAGACTAAGCGTACTCTATCAACCGTCTGATAGTCCTACAGTCGTCTAGTACAACTGATCCAAAGATGATGGTGCTGGTCCTCCGGGATCAGAGTAATTATTAGTGGCCCCTCCATCATTGACGATATGCCTATTAGTATAATAGTCCCCTTTCAAGCACCCGCGGTCCGCATGTTTGAAACACCCGCCGCAGGGGAAAGAGTCCTAACATCATAAGTGTAACGCTAATTCTCTTATGGAATCGTCTTTGTGATTGGGTACTCACTACGAAAAAACTTCGTAAAAAATAAAAAATAAAGTTAACTTAAAATATGTTATATTAAGGCTTTCCAGCTCGTGGATGTCTTTTATGGATTCTAGCCAAGATGCTGAACCAAGCGTCGCCATACCTTCTTCCTTTCCCTGCGCGCATCCTGTTCAGACGTGCGCTGCCTGTGCTCTGCTTTATTCTTCGTTCGCTCAACTCTAGTGAGTCTTTTGCTCATTTGTATATATCCGAGTTGCAATAGAATAGGTTTAGACTAGCTAGAAGAGGCAGCCCCATTGGTATGCCCGCAGGGAAGTGTTAAATTAGGGTATTATGTGGAGGCGCCATATAGGCCCCTTTGTGCCCGTGCCTCATGAGTTTTTGTTTGTGATTCTGCGCCTTAGCTTTGCTAATTACCAGTTAGTTAGGAGGCTATTATATCCGTAGGCCATCTCTATGAGGTAGTTGCATTATTTTGTTTATCGTAGCAGGCGCTCTGGTCCAAGAGTTGTCACACGTGGTGTGGAACTTTCCAGAGTCTGTGTCTGCGCATCCCCTCGGTCATGGGGTTTTCTCCGCGCACTGCTGCTATCTTCAGAGGTAAAGGTAACAGATTCAATGTGATGATTACTATGAGCCTCATGGCCAGCCTCAATAGGGGTATTCTTAGTAGGCTAGGGGTATTATTTTAATGCTTAATTAATACTATGTTTAGCCCTAAGATGTGACCCTCGTTTTCATGTGGTGATATTATATATGTTAACAGGGTGTCAGGAGATGATCTGACTGATTTGGTGTTTTTTTTTGGGGGTGGCTGACTTTCTCGGATAAGTCGGTACCCTCAAAAAGTTTGGTTCTTTCTTCCGGCGATCTTTCTGTGTATTGATGCCGGATACTCAGGAAATAACCAAATCACCATCTCGGCCCGGCCGAGTGAACTCGCCCAGACCGATAGCCTCACGCGGCATGATTGACTTATAACGCCCGGCGGAACAGTCTAGTGAGAAAATTGACTATCCCTCAGGTCCTAATAGACGATACGATAGTTAATTGACAAGGTTCATGTGGGCCGGTGACACTTTGTCACAGGTAACCAGTTCAAAAGACGAAAGAAACCTTCAAGGTTTTTTCGCATACAAGTACAGCGGAAGGTTAGAGTAGCGGTTGGTCTACAGCTAATTCTCCGGCGTATTTGTGGGTGTGATGGTGTGTGTACCTCTCGGTTTATCCTTATGAGCATTGATTCCTGGAAATTTTCTATTTCCACATTACAGCACATCAGTAGCAGCACAGGTCGGCAGGGGAAGGGGCCGATCCCGGCGAGTTTTTTTTTTTAGCTCCATCATGCCTCTAGTCAATCTCTGTGCTACACCTACTTGCTCTCTTATCCCAGTTTTTGCACATTAACTCTGCGTAAAATGTGTAAAGTGCCTCGATAAATCATGGGGCATTTGGGTGTCTAAGAAGTGTTCCATTTGTTCCGAACTACGTCCTGCATTATTTTGTAAAAAAGATCATTCGTGTCTAGTAGCACTTAAGGAAATTAAGAACATTTTCAATGCCTATGCAAAAGACATTGCCCATAAGGCTTTACATTGCGACGATGAAGCTCTCTGGGAGCACTTAGTAATCAAGTCGCCTGTTCTAAAATTAACGCCGGCTAAGTCTACTTCTAAATCTAAAGCTAAACCTAAAATTCTATCAAAAGAGTTAGTGAGTAGCGGGGTTAGTAGCGACTCAAGTAAGGCAAACCTACAGACACCACGAATATGACAGTTCCCAGGTGAGTCAAGTGATACCAGATTCCCAACCTCCTTCTGATCAGGGACACAGTATATGGAGACAGTCTGAACCCTCAAATGTGGAACCAAGTGTTCGTTTTCAGGATGTTAGGGACAGTGATATTATTGAGACCATCCCTTCATCGGTCCCTGACTTAGTATAGCCTGTGAATGGTCAAGGGTCTGAACTGCGGCAACAACCACCGGAACTTTTAGAAGTGCAGGATGAGCCGGAGAACACTGAACTGTCCTCGGTACAACCCAGACATACTGAGGAAGGGTCTGAAGTGGGGTCAGAATCTTCAAAGGGATCTCATAGTAAATGTATAACAACTGATGATCTCGATTATATTTTACACAAGGTAAATACAATGTTCCAAAATCTCAAGGTACTCCCACAGCTACGCCGGGAGCTCCCCCCGATAGGGTCAATTGTGCGGCCTCTAGAGCCAACCAGAGTTGTGCCACCTAATATGTCACTGCCCCTTTTTAACGTCATCCCGGCGAACACTACGGCGAGTGGCACGGCAGTGCCCGCCTCATTAACTACCACCAATGTTCGTCTTATAATGTACATTACTCCCCCTCCTCTTGATAAACTTCCCCATAGAAAAGGCCCAATGCCCAACTTTTGTATGGCCCCGACTGCTCGTGGATTCAAGTCATAGCAAAAAACCCGAGCATTGCACAGACAACCATATCAGGGGAGATCCCAGTTCCTAGTGAGTGGGTAATAGAGATGAGTAAGAGTAAGAAGCTGAGGGCCAAAGATGCACAAGGTTATTTATTGGATGTAACTATCAAAGCTATTCCTAATGTTCATTCACCTGAATTTTTTGTGTATTTTGCTACTCCGACAATACCTCCTGCCTCCTCTGCACGACTCTTTGCTGATTGGGCAAAGTCTGACGGCGTGAACGATATTAAATCGCTCAATAAGCTAACGCCTGAGTTGGATACAACTCCTGTTCTAGATCAGTCTCACAATCCAGTTCTGCAGGTGGGGCAGGTCTAGCCCCGTGGGTGGACTGAGAAGCTGAGGCGCAACAGTTTGCAGCTACTATCACGTCAAAATCCTCCCACCAAATACCTCAGGATAACCACATTTGGTTCTCAATGCCTATCAATAAAGCCGGAGGGGTGTCCCCTGCTCTTTTTGAAGTCTTGTCGACTCCAAAACTGTCTCTTTATGACTTGCAGGAACCCTTTTCTACCCTACCTCCGGCACACTTAGACAGAGATTTTAAATTGAGAAACAAAGCGTTTAGACTATTTTCACAATTTATTTTGAGCCGCCAAATAGCCCAGTCCCTCACAAGGACCATAGCCGCTATTTCTGACCAGAATGAAAGGAAGGCCACTGAACTATCCCGGCGGCTTCTTTTACAGAATTCCATCCAGTCCTTGGGTGACATCCGAATAGCCTTGTTGGAGGCTGTTCGTGCACGTCAGGACTTGAGAGTGTATATTGTAAAGAAGTTACCGGACGACATTGGTCGCCGGGTAACCCTTTCCCCTGTGTTAACTGCCTCTTTGCTAAACCTTGAGACTTGGAAGGTAGTGTATAATATGGTTGACAGCTTGCAGCCGAGTATTTCCCAGGCTAGGAAGGAGAACTTTAAGAAACCGTACTCCAAACCTAAAGGCGGAGGTAAGTCACAACCTACTGGTGCTAAGCAGCCCTTTCAGGGCCCCATGTCTCCCCCAGCACAGGGAGGTACTCAGCACAAGCCTAAACAGCGAAAACATTCAGGAAAGTGGCACAATAAGAATAAGTCACAACACAAGTCAGGTCAGGGAGCGACACCGGCCAAAACCAGTCAAACGTCCACCCCTACCCCACCACCAGCAAAAAACTAGCTATTCAAACTCTCTCTCCAGGGGCCTATTGAGGGCGAGTTGGATCCGAGGGTAGTTCCGCCGGACAGGCCCAGTCAAGTAACGGGGTCATTCCGGGCGTGTCACCGGGCCTGGCCCCGGCAAACTTGGGCACGGACAGTGGTACGCAAGGGCATCACCTGGCGGTGGCTCCGGCGACCTCGTTTACGTCAGACTCGAGAAGTCAATCATGTTTCTTTAGAGGTGGAGTCACTAGTCCAGGAAATGATCACCAAGCATGTCATTGTCCTGGTCGATCCAACTTGCCCTATTTTCACGTCCAGACTTTTTCTCGTGCCAAAGAGGGACAGTGTTCAAATGCGACCAGTAGTCGACCTATCGTGTTTGAACAACCACATTCACTATTCACCCTTCAGGATGCTCACTGTGAATCACATCAGGCTAACACTTCCGCCATAAAATTGGATATGCTCGTTAGACCTGACAGACGCCTATTGGCATGTCCCTATAAACAAAAGGTTCCAGAAATTCCTCGCCTTGAGGATCAGGCAAGAGACTTATGTCTTTCAAAGAATGCCATTCGGGTTGAACCTGGCACCGAGAATATTCACGAAATTAGTCCGGCAGGCCCTCATGCCAATGTTAAATCAGGGGATCAAGGTGTTGTGGTACCTGGACGATTGGCTGGTAGTGGCGGAGTCAGAGAGTTTATGCAAAATCCATGTTAATCACATTATCAATCATGTACAAACCCTAGGATTCAAGGTCAACTTGGCAAAGTCACATCTTGTTCCCACACGGGTATTTCAGTGGATAGGGCTGGTCTGGGACACAGCCAACCTTACTCTCAGTCAGAGTGTGGACAACCGCAACAGATTTCGAAAGAAATTGTTCGTGTTTCTCCACAGTCTGAACATGACGAGAAGGACCTGGGAGTCTCTTGTCGGCTCTCTCAACTGGATTCACCTAACTGTAAAGTTGGGCCAGTTGAAAGTAAAGAGATTAATCTTGGAAGGAAACAAATATTTCCCGCTGTTGCCGGCGGGAAAATTTTGGAAAATTCCTCCATTAATTCACAACTTACTGTCGGTCTGGGCGAGGAGAGAAATATTGCACTCAATAATGACGTGGGTTTCTCCCCCACCTACGGTATGGGTAGACACAGATGCTTCACGGACAATAGGCTGGGGTTATCAGTCGAACCTAGGCCATCAAGGTCAAGGTCTTTGGTCCCAAACCGAAAATTGTCATATCAACGAGCAAGAGCTTTTAGTCCCTTTGTTTTTCCTTCAAACTCACGGCTCCTCCTTGCGGGGGGAAATCAGTAGCTTTTCGATTGGACAATTTGAATGCGGTACACTGCATTCAAAAGCAAGGGTCAACGAGGTCACGGAAGTTGCTAGAGTTGTCAGAGAAGATTTTTGCTCTGGCCGAAGAGCTGAGCATTCATCTTCATGCATCATACTTCCTAGGTGTAGCGAACGTTTGGGCACACGCGCTGTCCCGGCGACAAAGCACCAAAGTAGAATGGGCAATCAAGCAAAGCATCTTCAACAAGATGATTGCAGAGCCGTACCATCCAAAAGTGGATCTTTTCGCGTCCGAGGAGAACCACAGACACCCTCTCTACCTAACCCGCCGGGGACTGACTACGGCGGGGGGTCCAGACGCATTGTTGGAGGATTGGAACAAGTGGAATTCCATCTATCCTTTTCCGCCTCCCGACGCTTCACTCATGTGTCAGGTAGTTAACAAACTATGGGGTTACTGGGGCTTAGTCTCGATGATCGTGCTGCTTTGGCCGGCTCAGTTGAAAACGTGGTGCGAGAACCTGGTGTCGCTCCTGGCCTCGTCCTTCCACTTGGAGACAATTGGCAACCTAGAGACCTCGCTGACTTTTGCCTTTTGGACATTCAAAATGCCAAATGGTTAACTCCATATGGAGAGAGTGTTACTAATAAATTTCTTAATCAGTATACTATGTCTACCAAGAGACAATATCAATCACATTGGAAAACGTTCACAACCTGGATAGTAGAAACGACGCAAACGGATGCATCAGTAGCTTTGGTTTTTAAGTACTTGGACTATCTGTTTGAACAACAATGCCTTTCTGTAGTTACACTGAAGAATCACATGTCTACCATTAGAACTCCCTTTTACGACCTTACAGGTCTATCTATACCGCAGGCGGAGGAGAAAGGGTTCATGAGGGCATGTTTCAAGCTTCGCCCACCACCTTTCAGCTCATGCCTACCTGGTCACTGGACAAAGCTTTGTCTTTGCTTCATTCGCGCAAGTATAATCTCGCGCCGGATTTTGACTTATCCTCAAATCTGCGAAGCAGAGTGGTATCGCACACACAGATCCCGCCCGTATACTGTGCACCACCAGCACGCCTGTCTGTCGTCGTCCGTCGTCGTCGTCAGTCTGTCTGTCCGGAAACTCTTCCTAGACAGTTCAATGGATTTTCACCAAATTTCACAGGTATATCCATTTGGTCAATGCGAAGGTCATTCAAAAATAAATTTTCCATTTAACCTAAAGGTTAAGGTCAAAGGTCAAGGTTAATAAAAAGGTCAATGTTTCATATTATTTAGTTTTTAATCAAAAGTCTTCATTTTCACTATACAAGTTACTGGTAACCTTAATATCGTATTGACCATTTTAGGTAAATATTCTAAACGGTAAGGTCATAGGTAAAGGTAAAAGGTCAAAATAAGTTTTTCACTAGTATTTCTTATACTAACTGTTAGATTCTCACTAGGATTACCATGTATATTCGGAATACCTAGGCCAAGGACATACAAGAAACTATAAAACTCCATAAGAAAGGTCAAGGTCACAGGTCAAGGTCAAATAAAAGGTCAATATGCTATTTTCTTTACTTTTCATGCAAACTTCACAAAATTTGGTGAGCTAGTTGCACTTTAAATGAAAAAGAAAATAATATATTTGGACACATATCAAAAAGGTCATGATAAAGGTCAAAGGTCAAGGTCAACTATTCCATTAAAATATATGAAACTAACTGATGGATTTTACTGAAATAAGGCATGCTTATTTGATTTTCGGGGGCAATGTCAATGAAAAAAAAAAAAGTACTCCTACATAAAGGTCAAGGTCACAGGTCAAGGTCAACGGACAACTTTTACAATATATTTTATTTTTTACTCAAATATCTTCATTTTCACTAGACAAGTTACTGGTAACCTTGAAATCGTGTTGCCCAAATTTTAGATAAATATTCTAAAGTGTAAGGTCAAAGATCAAGGTCAAAGGTCAAAATAAGTTTTTCACTAGTATTTCTTATATTAACTGTTTGATTCTCACTAGGCTTACCATGTATATTCGGAATACCTAGGCCAAGGTCATACAAAAAATATACAATTCCATATGTAAGGTCAAGGTCACAGGTCAAGGTGAAATAAAAGGTCAAAATGCTATTTTCTTTACTTTTCATGCAAACTTCACAAAATTTGGTGAGATAGTTGCACATTAAATGAAAAGGAAAATACTATATTTTGACATATAACAAAGATCAATATAAAGGTCAAAGGTAATGGTCAACGATTCTATTATTATACTACTGTATATTAAACTAAGTGATGGGTTTTAACACACAAAGAGCGGGTGGTAGGGTATTTTACACTGTGCTGCCCAGCGGGGGGTTTTACCCTAAATAGGGTTGTTTCCGTGCTCATTTTCAAGCATAAACAAGACCCAGAGCATGAAACAAGTATCTATCCCTGAAAGGGCATAAACAGAGCTTTCCAATGACACCCGAACCATCCTTGTACGACCACTGGTTCTCTTGCAACGATCGTGCAACACGAGTGCAAAAAACCTAAAATAAGGTCATTTCCGTACATAATTCCCTGTGTAGCGAGTGAGAGAGGGAGGAGGAGGGTAGCATACAGCTCAGTACACCCACCGCGGTGGTGGGGAGCAGTCATAAGATTACTACGCTCGTCCCACCGCTCAGCTCTCTCTCAGAGCAACATTACGTGCTGAAAATGGCACTCGACATATGTGGTGCACCGCCACATAGTCCATATATATTTATTCAACTCGACATATGTGGTGCACCGTTGGTTAAGAGTTAATGAAATTTGGCATGCTTATTTGATTTTCCTGGGCAATGTCAATAAAACAAAACATGTACTCGTACATAAAGGTCAAGGTCACAGCACAAGGTCAAAGGTCAACTTTTACTATATATTTTTAGTTTTTACTCAAATATCTTCATTTTCACCATACAAGTAACTGGTAACTGTGATATCATATTGCACAAATGTTAGATAACTATTCTATAGGGTAAGGTCAAAGGTCAAAGTCAAAGGTCAAAATAAGGTTTTACTAATATTTCTTATACTAACTGTTAGATTCTCACTAGGCTTACCATGTATATTCGGAATACCTAGGCCAAGGACATACAAGAAACTATACCAATTCATATGAAAGGTCAAGGTCACAGGTCTAGGTCAAATAATATGTCAATATGTTATTATCTTTACTTTTTTATTTGTATAAACTTAAAACAAAATTGTGAGATGCACTGTAGATGAAAAGGAAAATAATAAATTTTGAGACATCATAACGATCAAGATAAAGGTCAAAGGTCAACTATTCTATTAATATATATGAAACTAACTGATGGGTTTTAATGAAATTATGCATGCTTATTTGATTGTCATAGGCAATATCGATGCAAACATAAATGTACTCTTACATAAAGATTAAGGTCAAAGGTAAAGGTCAAAGGTCAATTTTGATTATTTAAAAAAAACAATTACTCAAATTTAGGAAACTGTCTGTGTTAGTTGCTTATTACTTAAATAACATATATATATCAAATTTCACATAAATATTGTAATAGTTCAGGTCAAAGGTCAAGGTTAAAAACACGAGTGTTCGTCATTTTCCCTAAACTCCTACTAGACTGTTTAATGAATTGTCACCAAATTGTACAGGCAAATTCAGTTGGTCAATGCGACGACCATCCAAATATATGTATTATATTCTTAGTCAAAGGTCATAGGTCAAGGTCACAGTATATGATCACTATTTGTAATCTATAAGTTTTTATACGAATTACACCATATTCATAATGCTAGTTAATACAAACATTGGTGTTAAGCTAATTCCTCGATAAGAATTGCTAAGGTCAAAGGTCAAGGTGAAAGATCAAGGTTAAAGGTCAAAATGTGATTTTTGATAGTATTTCTTATATAATGTAAGATTCTCACTAAGCATATCATGCATAATCGAAATTACTAGGCCAAGGTCATACAAGATTATTCATAATTTCATTTGATAGGTCAAGGTCTCAGGTCAAGGTCAAATATAAGGTCAATATGCCAATTTATTGACTTCATGTGAACTTCACTAAATTCTTTGATACAGTTGTGCTTTAAATGAAATTAGAATGTTACATTTTCAGATATCATGAATGTCAATATAAAGGTCATGGTCAGCCATTCCTTTAATACCTCTGGAACTAGTTGATGATTTTTAATGAAGTTTAGCACGCTTCTTTGATTTTCCACGGTTACATCAATGCAGGCAACAAATATAATCCTATATAAAGGTCAAGGTCACAGGTCAGAGTCAAATGTCAGCCTTCATCATAAGAAATACTCAACTTTTGATTAGCTGACTGTTAGTTGCGTTTTACATAAATAACATATATATATATATATATATATATATATAAATGTCATATACAAATATTCTAATACTTAAGGTCAAAGGTCAAGGTCAAAGATCAAAATAAGAGTGTTAATCAATGTCCCC
>CM064496.1:15112289-15432289 GCA_032716605.1 Paralithodes platypus | reverse complement strand
TAGCGCAAAAAGTATTTGTCCTAGGAACTTCTAGTTTGTTTTATACTCATCAGCATTATTTGCCGTATTCATACAGACTAAATTTAAAACCATACACTTCGTAGCAACGAAATAAATTGAAAAGTTATAAACCATATAAATCAAAATCATTTTTTTTTTCTGTCACTGCTTGAGAACTATTGAAGATAAACAATTTCTGTTTTCAGATTTGGAAAGAGGAGAAAATATACTATTATTTGACCAACAAAAAATATATGGTCATCACTCACAATTTAGAGCTAGGACGGTGTGAAGACAATTGCATGGGAAATAATTGTATTCCGGACTCATTTACACTTTCATATTTCGATTTATTTACATTTGTTTTTATTTTATCATGTACTATAAATATTCCTCTTTCCATTGATATATGATACATCACAATAAACAGCATTCTGGTGGATGGAAATCGCGAAAAATGTAAGGCTTCGACAACACTCATGAGCCAAATTCAAGACCCAAAATACTTGTCAAGTGCCTCCTTGGACTTACTGGAACATAATATGTCGGAGGGAGTTAATATCTCTCTAATAAGTTATATATGACGCTCTAGCGTCATTTAGGCCTCAGTAAGTTAGGTAAGTTAGATCAGAATCTGTCGAATGGTGGCAACCCCAAGTTCCTCCGACTTCTAACGGTCCCTCAGTGAGATTTTGATTGTTGTGGGGATAATACCGTGCGGTCCGCCTCCTTGTCAGTAAGTTAACTATTTCAGTCTGAGGGGGTTAAGAAGGATCTGTGGTGGAAAAAGGTTTATTTGGATAGTTGAAAGCCTGCTAATTAAAATAAATACAATCGTCTATTATTATCCAGTATAAAATGAAAAGGAAACTGGTACTGAACGGGTTAATGTATCGTCACCAAATTTTGCAGGCAAATTCGGTTGGTCAATTGCACCCCTTTTTGGGGCAAATCCTCCAGTATTCTTGGTGATATTATTAATGATGATGGTGATAGTAGTAGTGTTGATGGTGATAGTACTGATGAAGACAGTAGCAGAGATGGTAGTAAGAGCAGGTATGATGGTGATAGCAATGCTGATGATGATAATAGTAGTGATGATGGTGATACTAAGCTTGTAGTGATAATTATGACAGTTGTGATGATGATGGTAGTAACGATGGTGACTACTAGTGATGATGATGACAGTAGTAGTAGTAGTGATGATGGTGATAGTACTTGTGGTAAACTATCAATGGAAGTTAAATATTACTAAGCTATAATGAATCAAATAAAATCAATCTAAATGAATACTCTATATCTAAATTGAATTCAATCTGAAACAAGCTCATTTATATCCAAAGGTCTCACATAATAAATGTATATAATTATAGGGTAAGGTTATAAGGGTTAATATTAGCCAGGAATTAACTCACCAATAGTTCCACGTGGCAATGAGGCAAGGGAGAACGTTTTACCCAATATGGTGGTGGACAATGGGGAACGAGACTTCGGTCCCGAGACACGAGTCAAGTTAAAGAAAGAATAAATGATTACATGGGAATGGACATGAATATTATGCTTATCTATCAGTCAGTCATGATGTCGATGAGAGCGTCGTGATGGTGTAGCTGTGTGTATTGCTGTATGTGTATTGTGATTAGAGGCACAAAAGCACGATCAACTGAGGGCGGAAAATTAGATGTTAACTGGTTGGTGTTCGTGAAGGCTCTGACGTACCTCAAAAGCACACCTTGCTGCCTTGGCAAACCGCCAGGAGCCCAAATTATCGTACCGCTTTTAGGTTGCTCTATACGATAAATTATATTAATATATACGATAAATTCATATATACTACATAAGACCATGGCAATATTGCTTAATAGCATATTAGGCCTTTTATAACTTAACTTATTTACAATCTTATAATATACGATCTACTCGTCCTACATCGTGCTGTAGGAGAGATCGTGACGTCACAGAGACATACAAGATCACAAAAGAGTCATAGTCTATCGTATTTATACGATACACTCCCCCCACAAAAAAGACCTGAACCCCACCTTAAACCTAAAGTTGCCCAGAGGCTATCTTCTGACGCCACAAGTCGACAGCGCCAGCAGCAGCGCGTCTGGGACGCGTCCCGGTCCGAGAATGATCACCATCAGTATGAGGTGAGTCGTTCCTTCGAGAATCCTCGGACCCAGCAATAACAGGTGGAGCCTCAGATTGCAATGCGGAATCTAGCTCCAAAGCGTACAAACGTGCGATAGGACGAACAGTAGTTCCAGTGGCTGTCTTTAAAAGCGCCACCCGCTCTACAGAGTCTGCCCCCTTGTATACCTCCAATACGCGGCCTAATTTCCAGTATAAACGAGGACTATCTTCTTTAATTAAAACAACGTCACCAACTGTAGGGGCCGTTGGTCTACCAGAGGGAGTAACACTCCTTTCCCTCAATGCTAGCAGATATTCACTAATCCACCGTTTCCTAAAATCCTCGATTATCCTGGATATATACTGGTATCTCTTAGACACCGCTACCGCAGAGTACAACGAGGGATCCTCTAACTCTACTATGGACTGAAAATCAGATGGAAACGCAGTCAATGGTTTTCCATATAGCAAGTGAGCTGGCGTTAATGGTAGTGGTTCTTGCAGGTCGGTGTACACATATGTAAGCGGGCGATCATTCACGACTGCCTCTATCTCTGTGAGGACTGTCGTCAACTCACTCTTCTTTAATAGAGCACGTCCTACAACCGCTCTTAGTCCTGACTTTACTATGCCGACACACCGTTCCCACATTCCACCAAACCAAGGTGCCTTAACTGGAATGAACCTCCATTCGCACTTCTTCTCTCCCAAAAAAGTGATGATAGTAGGATCACTACTCATATCCTTTAGATATTTTGATGCTTGGACATAAGTGGGAGCATTGTCGCTAAGAATGAGTTGAGGGAATGAACGACGGGCACAAAACCGTCTGAACGCCAGCATAAATTCTTCGCTAGACATATTATCACATAGTTCTAGGTGTACCGCTCGAGACGTCGCACAGGTAAACAATAATATATAAACCTTCTCATGCTCCCTCGTCTTCAATGCCCCTGTGTAATCTAATCCTACCGCTTGGAAAGGTTCTACGTGCTTTACACGGCATTCAGGTAGAGGTGGAGCTGGTCCAGTTGCATATGGTTTACCCTTTAGTCTCTGGCATATTACACACTTTCTCACTACGCGTCGAGCTACTTGTCGAACTCTGGGTATCCACCATATGAGACGTAAATTTGATATAATATGACATACCCCGTAGTGTTTTACTTCCCTATGTGCACGTATGATCAATAGATCAGTAACGTGATGTCTTGTTGGCATAAGTATAGGTCGGTTTGTGCCGTCTGGTACACCCGACCACTTCAGGCGACCCTCACACCTGATGAGGCCATTGTCTAGGTGCAACCTTAGTTGACGCACTATATTAGGCATTAATGTCTTATTCGAGCCTTTCAAGGATTCTAATTCATTGGAAAAGGTTTCAACTTGAACCCATTTTATCAAAGTTACTTCAGCTGCTTTAAATTCACGAGCATCAATGTTGTGACCCCTGTTGCAGAGTTGGCCCGTTACTTTAAGCTTAAGATTGGATACATATCGCAACACCCAAGCTACAACTCTGACTAGTTTATTATAGTCACCGAATCTTGCCCACTTTATGATAGGACCCGGTGGCTCATTTGGTTGGGCTGTAACTGCCACTGTTTCCAGTGGCAGAAGTCCCTCACCAACAGCATGCCATATCGTCCATTCACTTTCATGGAGCAGCCACTTTGGACCATGCCACCACAATTCGGACTTCATTAACTGGCTAGCCGTTATACCCCTAGTTATGAGATCACTAGGGTTTTCCTTTGTATTTACATAATGATAAGCAACGTCTGGCAAAAGGGCTCTAATCTCATCTACCCTATGCCGCACATAAACTGGCAGAGACTTCTTGCTATGTATCCAGTTGAGTGCGACCTGACTATCGCACCATACGTGAACGATTTCAATATTTAATTCGCTCTCGTATGCTGCGCGTACATGTTGCACCAGACGTGCTAATAGCAGCATGGCAGTCAATTCCATTTTAGGGATAGTTACCTTTTTAACCGGGGCTACTTTGGCCCGGGCTGTAACTAAATGTGCCCCAAATGAAGTAACAACATATATGGCTACCCCGTATGCCGTGGCGCTAGCATCGCAAAACGTGTGTAACGTAACGTCACCGAACGCCGCCACTTTACGAGGTATAGGTTTAGTACATAGGATGGCATATTCATTCAACAACAATGTCCCTTGGTCATTCAGGTCCTCGGGCAAACTGTCATCCCATCCTATTTTACGTCTCCAAACTTCCTGCATTAGAATCCTAGCTCTTATGGTAACAGGTAATGCTAGACCCAAAGGATCAAAAAATTGCGCAACTTTGCTCAACAGACTTCTTTTTGTGTGCGCTCCTGTCTGCTGAGCAAAAGACCTTGTTTGAAAAGTTAGTATGTCATGTTTAGGTTGCCAGATCATCCCCAAATTTCTGGACTTTTCCTGGTTAAGAGATGCCGTACCATCCACCTGTATTAAACTCTGAAGATCTTCACTATTAGTAACCCACTCGCGGAGAAATAGATGTGCATCCGCAAACAATCTGCGTGCTTGCCAGTATGCATACAACAAATCATCTTGACTATCGCTAGTACCCTGCAAATTGTCAATGTATAATCCGCGAGATAGTTTACTTGTGTCCTCATGAGTGTCAGCTAGATGTTTTCTGATTGTGGCATTTAACAAAAACTGCGAGCAAGTGGCCCCAAAGAGTACAACCCGAAAACGGTATATTATGATGGGACTTTCAGAGTCGCTAATGTCGCTGAACCAAAGAAAGCGGGTAACATCTCTATCTTCCTCCTTGAGCTTGACCATCAAGAATGCTTTCTCGATGTCACTGGTATAGGCGTACTTCCCCAGCCTAAACCGCAATAGATGTTGGGACAGGTCCGACACCATGGACGGACCTGTCAACAGGCAGTCATTCAGACTGGGTTGTTGACCTTGGTGGGCAGAACAGTCATACACCACCCGTATTGGTGTGGTGACGGTCTTTCTTTACCCCATGATGGGCCAGATAGTGAACCCTACCCTTCTTACACGGTTCCTTGACATCGACTCTCTCTATAAAGCCCCTATCCTCATAACTCCGAAATACATCGTCATACGCCTGGCGCGTGCTCGGTTCGTTAGACAATTTCCGCTGCAATGCGCGCAAGCGACCTAATGCCAAACCATAGTTGGTAGGCAGGCTTATCTCACTGTTCTTCCAGGGTAAACTAACTTTATATTGCTTGTCTGAGGCACAGTAGCACACAGACTCGTCAAACCTTTGTAGCGCAACTTCCGAGTCATAATCAGTCTCCATAGGATTAATGCCTATGTGATCCAATCTCCACAGTCGTTCCAGGTCGAACTCGGCAGCCATCTTAGGGTCACTAGGTTGGGAATCCTCCCTTCCCAACTCCTCTGCCGCGGTTACATTGACTCTATATATCGAGACCGTGTCGACCAGGACCTTTGACTGTGTAGTATGCACCTTTCCGCTCATGCAGTATCCAAATTTAGTGGGGATTAAAATTACACCACACATCTTTTTAAATCCAGGGTATACTACTTCATAATAATGATCCACACCAAGTAGAACATGCACCTCACTCTGATTTCCCATGGGATCTGACAAGTTAACCCCTTTGCTACGTAATGCGTGTTCCACCTTCTTCACACCCACAGATACATATTCTGGTAGGGTGTCTACTACGATACAAGTCATAAAGTACCGGTTTTTACGATAGAAATATGAAATCTCCGCTATCTCGTAGTCTTGTTTATCAGTAACCCCTGTGAAGCCCTGTAATCGAAGAGTCTCAGCCCCTACGATTCGGTGCTTCAGTCCCACTAGTACGGACCTCTTTATAAAGGAACGTTGAGACCCTTGATCTAGAAGTACCCGACAAACTTTGTTAATGTCATTACCTTCCATGGGAATCTGTATTGTGGGCAATATAGTGGTGTCTTGCGTGCTACCTAGTGCCACAGTTGTAGTACCCTCATTTTTGACGTCTTTGACTTTATCTGCAGTAGGACACAACTTATCAAAGTGATGTCCTTTGCAGTGCCGACAGGGCCTTAAGTATGTAGCAGTACATTGTCCCTGCTTACCATGTTCCCCACTTAGACAACCTACACATAGCTTCAATCTTCTCGCCTGTGCTAGTTTTGTCTCATTTGTCGGGTATTTTACACAGAAACTCCATTTATGTTTGTTGCTACATAGCTTACATAGAATCTGAGCAGGTTTCTTATACACACCCTCTTTCTTTACTTTAGTCCCCACTGTCATGCTTACTGTTCCCCTCTTCTCCACATTCTCACTCCCTCCCGACACATACATTCTCCCTTTGTTCAACTGTAGATTATTGATCTCCTTACTGAACTGAGTTTTGAATTCCCCCAGCTCAAATGATCTTACCTTATCAAGTATTGCCATAGGAAGCTTCTGACGCAAGATAATGACTATCATTTCCTGCGTGGTAAGCCCTAGGGTATCTAGCGATCGAGTATGGCACTCCATATTTGCCCTGAAGTTTGTCAACTCATCAACCTTATACTGTGGTTCTGCGAGCCCCAACAAGGCAACGACATGGGCCATCTTCAACTGCTCTCTATCCCCGTATGTGGACTCTAATAAGTGTACCGCTTCAAGATAACTACCACCTACTACTGCAAAACCCTCTATTAAATGTAAGGCCTCTCCTTCCATTTGTCCCTTCAGATAGTGAAACTTGCGGACATTATCCAAAGAGGATTCATGAACCGTAGATCGAAATACGTCCCAAAAAGCTAACCACTCGGTTAACTTGCCCCCAAATGTAGGAAGATTGAGCTTTGGGAGGTGTACAGTATGTTTTGGGTCAGCCCTTCTATGGGCCTCATTATCGCCTCCCTTCTTACTTGCGACAGCACGCTGTAATAGGCGCTTCGCTCTAAAGACAGGTTCGTCATAGAGGGCGCGATTATCACACTCTGTAACTATCTCTTCCTCCTCTATCATGTCAGCCACAATCACCTCACTCAGAGCCGTAATACGACCGTGGGTAGCCTGGACGTTATCTAATCTAGCCTCCAATTCCTCTAGATCAGCAGTAGTGATGAAAGTGTTTAAGTCCACAATTAGCCTATTTAACACTCCCCGAAGTCCCGCCCTTTGATTTTTAGGGGCTTTGCTTAGCACCCCACTAGACGGTGTCTCTTTATGGTCTTTATCCATTTTGCATGTGAGCCTATAGGCTATGTATCTAAATATCACGTTACAAAAACAACGGCCAAATAATAGGCTACTTAAGAGACGCCAACCGGCGGACTTCTATGTTATGGAGAAAAAATAGTACACTATATAGCAATACCTACTAATGGATCATATTGAACAAGAAAAAATGTTAGGTCAGGTCATATGTCACAGGAAGTCTGAAACTGAAAAGAACATTACTGGGGAAAGACGATGGGTGGGAAGCAGGACTTAGGCAGGTGCAATGACACAACCCCGGCGTCCCTCTCTAGCCAACGCTTCGTTAGCCCTACAATTTTGTTATATAGGACTTGATTGGTGTCTAAGTCGAGGTGGACACCATCCTGGTCGAGGTCTCGGATGCTGAGTGTTATGGAAACAAAGCGGTGCTTCGTTTCTATTAACCGACACCTCAGGGCGCGGTTAACAGAATTTTTTATAGCCTGAAATTCCGCAGCTGAGAACCCTCGGACTTTCGTCCGGCTCTCAATTGCCACGATCTTGCAGCTTTCCTCCGGACTCACGCTCCAGATCCAGCGCCACCTCTTTAATTGCGTCAGCTAACTCGCGGGGCACTGTACCGGGGCGTATATCATTGCCGCCTATAAACAAAAAGATCATATGTGGCCTAAACCGTACCACTTGCCCCCACTGTGTGGAGGCTTTCAGGGTGTCAACGGTTGCTCCCGGTACCCCGAAGTAGGTCAGCCGGAAAGTTCTTTCCCCCTCTGACGCCCGATACGACTCAGTACCTCCGTCAGCTGCCCTTAGCCTAGTGGCATAAGAATGTCCCACTATGGCTATTCGCTGAGGTACCGGCGCCTGAGGTACAGGAAGATAGCCAAGACCTACCCCTCCGGGGTCCTTGCTCCTGCATCCCTGGGCTAATCCCTTGCTCATTGCCTAAGATCCCTTACTGGTAGCTAGTTCCCGGGTCTGGGCACCAATGTGGTAAACTATCAATGGAAGTTAAATATTACTAAGCTATAATGAATCAAATAAAATCATTCTAAATGAATACTCTATATCTAAATTGAATTCAATCTGAAACAAGCTAATTTATATCCAAAGGTCTCACATAATAAATGTATATAATTATAGGGTAAGGTTATAAGGGTTAATATTAGCCAGGAATTAACTCACCAATAGTTCCACGTGGCAATGAGGCAAGGGAGAACGTTTTACCCAATATGGTGGTGGACAATGGGGAACGAGACTTCGGTCCCGAGACACGAGTCAAGTTAAAGAAAGAATAAATGATTACATGGGAATGGACATGAAATCTATGCTTATCTATCAGTCAGTCATGATGTCGATGAGAGCGTCGTGATGGTGTAGCTGTGTGTATTGCTGTATGTGTATTGTGATTAGAGGCACAAAAGCACGATCAACTGAGGGCGGAAAATTAGATGTTAACTGGTTGGTGTTCGTGAAGGCTCTGACGTACCTCAAAAGCACACCTTGCTGCCTTGGCAAACCGCCAGGAGCCCAAATTATCGTACCGCTTTTAGGTTGCTCTATACGATAAATTATATTAATATATACGATAAATTCATATATACTACATAAGACCATGGCAATATTCCTTAATAGCATATTAGGCCTTTTATAACTTAACTTATTTACAATCTTATAATATACGATCTACTCGTCCTACATCGTGCTGTAGGAGAGATCGTGACGTCACAGAGACATACAAGATCACAAAAGAGTCATAGTCTATCGTATTTATACGATACATGTGCGTCGATGAGATGTCGATGAGAGCGTCGTGATGGTGTAGCTGTGTGTATTGCTGTATGTGTATTGTGATTAGAGGCACAAAAGCACGATCAACTGAGAGCCTTCACGAACACCAACCAGTTAACATCTAATTTTCCGCCCTCAGTTGATCGTGCTTTTGTGCCTCTAGTAGTAGTGATGATGGGTATAGTAGTAGTGATGGTGGTGACAGTAGTAATGATGATTGTAAGTGATGGTGATAATAGTAGTGATGATGGTGATACTTGTAGTGTTAATGATGACAGTAGTGATGATGTTAGTGACGATGGTGATAGTAATGGTGATTGTTGTAGTGATAGCAGTAGTGATGATGGTGATAGTAGTAGTTATAATGGTGGTAATAGAAGTGATGATGGTAACCCATCGCAGAGTTGGGTATGTTGTTTTGATTTTGGGCAAAGCGGCATTTCTACTTTATTAAAGAAGGCTGTGTTCCTTATGGCTTTGGCTACAGGTAACAGGGTGTCTGAGTTGGCGGCGATGAGCAACGAACCTAATTGTCTCAGGTTTGGGAGACTTAATGAAAATTTACAAATTGCTCCATCTCCCACGTTCGTTGCAAAGAACGAACATAGCGATCATATGTTCTCGGAATTTACGATCCCGACTCTTAAACGCGGGCATACACATCATGTCTTATGCCCGGTGCAGGGTTTAGTCAAGTTTATGAGGGTGTCGCAGCCCCAACAAGGAGCCTTATGGGTCAATAGTACAGGTACTCGAGCACAAGAAGAAAATTGGCTTCTTTGATCGTAGATGTAATTCGTGAAAGTACAGTGGGCAGGGCCCACGACATCAGAAAATGGGCTGTCTCGTTAAGGTTTTTGCAAAATTATTCAATTGATGACATAGCTAACACTAAACTGTGGGCTTCCAATCATACTTTCTTGACACGGTACCTGTCTGTGGCTTTGGATAAACCAAAACTGACCTGTGTGGCCTTACGTCAGCGGGTCTAGTTGGTCTATGTGCTACTAAAGTTAAGTTTAATCTTAATGGTGAAAAAGAAGTGTGGGGGGGGGGGGGGTTGCTGGAGAGCTCAAGACCTCTAGACCCTCCGCCGGACTATGTGATAAGGTCACAAGCTGTGATACTTGATAAGTCGAGCTGGTTATACAGCTCAAAATTTTATTTTATTTTTACAAGATGTCTATCATAGTTGCAACTATAGGATATTAAGTTAACTAGTACAAAATATATGATATGTACAAACTATTTTTAAGGACATAAGATATACTCAAATTATTTATTTGTGCCTTTACAATGTTTGACAGGAATAAAAGAATGTTCTTGGAAAACGAATTTTATTGAATCTCAATGTGATATTCTTTAACAGATGTACCTGTTGGTCATTTCAAGCAGATCTTCGAAGTAACGCACTGCTTTCTTTCCAATTTGTTCTACTTTTATTGTATGTAAACAATAAAGACTTAAGTTTGTTATATGATTCTTTGTCTCTACCTATGGTTATTTGTTAGTGGTTTTGATATTGTCACGAATGTCTCCCTCCAGTCTTGAGATATCAGGCATATCGTCGATGATGGAGGAACCACTAATAAATTATAGGACTGAGCCCCGGAGGGAAGAATGAAAACCTAATACTTAGTAGTGGCCCCGAAATTATTGACGATGTAGGGCCCTCCATTTCATCCCCTTCCCATTCGTTTGATGTCTTGAGTTTAATCTTGATATATCATTGAAGAAGGTATGGCGACGACGCTTGGTTCAGCGTCTTGTCTAGAATCCACAAAAGACATCCACGAGCTGGAAAGCCTTAATATAACATATTTTAAATTATTTTTTATTTTTTATTTTTTTAAGAAGTTAATTCGTAGTGAGTACCCAATCATAAAGACGATTCCATAAGAGAATTACTAAATATTAGGTTTTCATTCTTCCCTCCGGGACTCAAACCTATAATCTCGGCAGCTTATCACCTCATTGTATTATTATAATGAATAACTGTACACCATGTATAATAATTACCGCAAGCTAAGTATGTTATTCAAATTACTATCGCTCTCTCTCTCTCTCTCTCTGAATCATTAGGTATGTAAGTGTAAATTCCCTTTCAGACTAATTTCTTTCAATACTCTACAAAAACTTTCCTTGTGGGCATTTCCTAATCGGCAAGGTTACATTTCGTCCTATTATCCGGTACGGCATTTTAGCCGGAGGGTGGGGAGAGAGCCTTCTGCTTTGCTGTCCTATTCTTCTGCTATAAACTGTCCCTGTCTAGTAGTATTAAGGCTGGACCATCTAGTAGGGACTGCAAGGTATGTGTGGTTTGAGTATCTGTGTAACTCTCACACCATTATCAATCATATATACCTTCCAATCCATCATAACCCAAATGTCAGCGGTTTTCAGGGGAGATGGGTCGTTTTTTATGGTCCTCCTTCTTCCTCGTGTTTAGCCCCAGTAGTTTTCAGATTTTAAGACGATCCGCCCATTAGTTTGGCGAATTTTAAGACCTTTCGCCCAATTTCTTTGTCAATATTAAGACTTTTCGTGTTATGTATGAGTCGACTTTTTCCTGGCGAGCAATAGCGAGCCTGTAATTTTAGAGAAACCGGGACATTTTTCTATCGAAAAATGTGGAAATATATCTTGAAGGAGGGTCTTGTTTTTTGTTTGTTTATTAAGCTTGATGGAGGTCTAGAGTGGAAACTAAAAAAGATAATAAATAGATAAATAAATGAGCAAACAAATACCCTCATCCCCCTTAAATACCCTCATCCCCCTTAAATACCCTCATCCCCCTTAAATATATTCTTCTCTCACTCCATCTCTAAGATTTTTGTCAATCACAATATTCTGACATTCTAACATTTCAAATTAATTATTGCATTATGTAGTGCAGCCTTTACTATTATTGTTGCAAGACCTTTCACCCCATTTATGTGTGAATATCAAGACCTTTCATGTAATTTAGGTGTAATTATTTTTCCTGGTGAGCGATAGCGAACCTGTAATTTAAGAGGAACCGGCCTTCGGTCGAGGCCATTTTTCTACCGAAAAATTTACAAATTTATCTTGAAAGGGGGTCTAGGGGGTGTATGTTTAAGCTTGATTGAGGTCTAGGGAACAAACTGAAAACCTTCCTTTAACCCTTTCTGTACCGGTGACATAATTTTAACTTTATGCTGGCTACTATTACACGATTGTATTTAGTCTGAAAAGGGCCTCCAGAAATTAACAGGCTTCGAACTATCTCACTCAACCCTTTTTACTACCACAGATCCTTCTTCAACTGCACAAACTCGTCTAAATATACAACTGCACAAACTCGTCTAAATATACAGTAATTATAATATAAATATACAGTAATTATAATATAAATATACAGTAATTATAATATAAATATACAGTAATTATAATATAAATATACAGTAATTATAATATAAATATACAGTAATAATATAAATATACAGTAATTATATAATATACAGTAATTATAATATAATATACAGTAATTATAATATAAATATACAGTAATTATAATATAAATATACAGTAATTATAATATAAATATACAGTAATTATAATATAAATATACAGTAATTATAATATAAATATACAGTAATTATAATATAAATATACAGTAATTATAATATAATATACAGTAATTATAATATAATATACAGTAATTATAATATAAATATACAGTAATTATAATATAAATATACAGTAATTATAATATAAATATACAGTAATTATAATATAAATATACAGTAATTATAATATATTACAAAATACGTCACCGGTACAGTAAGGGTTAAAACATTATTAGGGTCACAGGATTTAAGACTACGAGTAACTCATAATTTACTTAGTTTCCTTTCGTAGGTTTTGGCAACATTCTCAGAGACAAATGCAAAAATATATGAAAATTTAGCTAAAATTAATGAACAGAAACTAAGTAAATTGGGAGCTACTCGTAATCTTAACCCGTTCAGTACCGGTGACGTCTATTATATTTGATTTCAGCTACATTTAGACGATTTTTTGAAGCTTAGGAAGGATATATAGTAGATAAACAGGTTAATTAAGATAATCTGTAGTCTTTTAATTGGTAGAGGTCCTTCCTAAGTTGAATTATTATGATCTAGTAGTTGTCAGACTATAATGAAAAGGACGTCACCGGTACTGTATGGGCTAAATACTGTTGTTTACAGTTTTGTTTTGTAATTATATATCCTCTCTTTTATCACTAATTTGTCTTTCATATATAATACTGCCCGTTTGTTTGCATGAATGTCTTCTATGTGTGTGTGTCTTTGTGTGTGTGTGTGTGTGAGAGAGAGAGAGAGAGAGAGAGTAGCTTAAGGGGAGGGTTTTAGTTTGCTCCCTAGACCTCCATCAAGCATAAAATAATACCACCCCCAAGACCACCTTTCGAGATAAATGTGTAAGTTTTTCGGTATAAAAATGTCCCGGCCGAAGGCTGGTTCTTCCTAAATTACAGGCTCGCTATCGCTCACCAGGAAAACATCGACACGAAATTGTCTTAAAATTGACAGAAATGGGGCGACAGGTCTTAAAATCGCCAAACTAATGGGCTGTACCTATTAAAATCTCAAAACATCTGGGGCTAAACATGAGGGAGAAGGGGGTCCAGCTAAAGGTCTCTTAAGTGAAAATCTCGCCTTAAGTAATTCAACATTATATTTTTGACAACTACAGTATATATCAAGTACGAATGTGAGATATATTTCATATTACAGAGCATCATTCATACTGTCTTACAAACACATTAGTTGCTAAAATGACTGTACTCTATTTTAATTTCATATGACGATAAATTGAATCCCTTGGCAGCTAATTTCTCGATACGTAATGGAAAAATCTGAAACTACTATGTGACTGTATCCTATTAAGGCCAAGTTTATATAATTGATGGGAACTTTGCAATTTAACTTTCACGCTTTTATGACGCAGAGGTTGCCAGATTAGTAATAAGAAAAAGAGTTCTCTCACTCATATAAATACCTCTCCAAAATTAGTTTTCTGCCAACAGGTAACTCAAAGACAACTGCAGAGGATGAAACTAAACTAAAGGTTTCTAAATACCCCTGATGGTAATAAAGGCTTTAAAGTATCCCTAATAGGCTCAAAATTGCGTAATAAGCGTGAAAGGGTTAACGTCAGTTGAAAAGAAACGGAGTATAGTTATTTCATCAAGCTATCGCGAGCGTAAGATATGAATATATTATTAACATCGTTCTTAACACCAATAAAACCCCAAATGAAATTCATGAAAGCATGTGATTCTCCAAGGATTCGAACCCAGGACACCACATACAGAACTTACACGCTCTAACCATTACTCCATCAAGACAGTTTAGACAGTTTAGTCGGTGTGTGATTCTTGTAGGTGGGAAAGGAGTTTAGGGGGAGAGGATCGTTTTTCTGGTCCTCTTTCTTCCTCATGTTTAGCTACATTAGATTTAAGATTTTATGATGTTTGGCCCATTAGTTTGCCGAGTTTAAGACTTTTGGCCCCATATCTTTGTCAGTATTAAGACTTTTCATGTCATATAGGTGTCGATTTTTTTCTGGTGAGTGAAAGCGATCCTGTAATTTAAGAGAAACCGGCCTTTGGCCGGAACATTTTTCTATCGAAAAATGTAAAAATTTATCCTGAAGGAGGGTTTTGGAGGTGTTTTTTTTTTAAAGTTTGATGGAGGTCAAGGGACGAAACTAAAAAGATAATATAAATGTTATAGCGTGATTTTGATATCAGCTTAGCTATTGGTTGAGGTGAGTTCTTTCAAGACTGGAGATTTCAGAATTCATACAATACATACATATAACCAATAGAGGATAGATATATAACACTGAGATAATATTTTAAGAACAGTTTAATTATCTTAAGCTCTAAGCACATTTATATCAGAGATTATATGGTTATAAAGTAGACAGGTAATTTTATACAAACATAAATATTACTGGGTAAGAGGTATCCTCACCAGGATTCGAAGCCACTAACTCACAATTTTTTAATTTTCAGTTAGGCTATCACTGCTGGTGGCCTATTTCTGCGTACCGGTATTTCATAATTTTTGTTTTTGGTTAGGATAGGCTATCACCCCTGGTGGCCTATTTCTGTTTAAATAAAAATAAAATTGTTTTCGGTTCGGCTATCACTGCGTATTCAAATTTAATTTTGTTTTGTTTTAATTTTTGGTTAGGCTATCACCGCTGATAACCTATTTGTGCGTATTTCAACATTTTTGTTTTCGGTTAGGCCTATTTAAGTAAGTGAAGCGACCTGAAGGGAGTGAAGTGTTTTTAAAGTGAGATAAGTGTTTTTTAAAGTGAGTTTAGTGTTTTTAAAGTGAGTTAAGTGTTTTTAAGTGAGTGAAGTGATCTGAAGAAAGTGATCGTCACCATGCCTCGTGCCTGTACGAACTGCGCCGGTAGGTTTGGTGCTTCCAAGTTTGCTCCTGCCGATCCACAAGTCTGCCGACTCTGCCAGCAACGAGAGGATTTGACAGCAAAATTGGATGAAGCCCACAACAAGATCAACGCCCTCACCAGGAAGCTGGAATCACTCCAAGAGTTTGTAACACTCAACGTTGGAGTATCACTAACTCCAATTGTTTCAACTCCCACATCCACCACCGCCCCAACGTCATCTGCCAACAATCCAACACCTGCAGTAGCCACTGCAGCAGATGCTTCTGACGAACCTGAGCCGACATGAAACCAGGACAGCCGCCCTGTTCACCTTAGTCTCTCCCCCACTCCTCGTGCAAGAAGCCTGCTAGCACGAACAGTACCAACCCCTCGCCCCCGTTCTAACCACTCCTCTCCCCAACCTGTACGCAGAGTCCCGCCACCACAGGTTTCCGGATTTACACCAGTGAGGAACGGTGCACGGCCAATGCAGAAAAGGTCTCATCTACCAGTCACAATGTCAAACAGATTTGAGATATTGGTAGAGATGGAAGACGAACCAGAAGAGACCAGGCTCGTTGGGGATTCCATCCTACGAGGACAGGTCGAAGAGTTCTGCGACAGAGTCCCAAATCGAAAAAAAAAAATTTGCATCCCAGGAGCTGGACTGGACGACATTGTGGAAGCCTTCGAAGATACCATAAAGGATGCAAATGAAAATACCCTTTTTGTCATCCATGCTGGTTCAAATGACGTCATGCGCACCAGATCCGAAGTTGATGGAGAAATATCGCAAGATGATCCAGCACTACAAAAACAAGTCAAGGAATATCATCATCTCAGGCATCCCCAAGATCGACACACCTGACAAATTCTACGACAAAGCCTTCAGCACAAATAGCCGACTAAAATATTTGTGTCTGAGGGAAGAAGTTGAATTCATCATCCTCTGGGACAACTTCTACAACCAGCCTACTCTGTTCCGCAAGGATGGCACTCATCTAAACCCTGTGGTTTCAGTACGCATGGATCGTCTCCTACACGAAGCAGTCCGCAGCCATGGATCAAAAAACGCCATCCGAAAAGAAGCAGCAGTGACATAAATCATCCAACGCCAAGCAAAAAACAGAGGCAACCAAGGACCACCAGCGATAAGGACCGAAGACAGCGAGGACCGAGGACAGCCATGAACATAAATGTAGATCCGACAAGAACCAAAAATATTATTAAAGAGCGTTCCGTGAGTTCTAAAATAACAAATTTAAAGGTTTTCTATGCAAACGCTCGTAGCATACGCAATAAATTTTCAGATTTAGAGGAGCTATTGTTTACAGAAAATTATGATGTGATTTGCATAACAGAATCTTGGCTCAATACAGAAGATAGAGACTTTTTAGCAGAGTATTCACTTCCCGGTTATGTAATGTTTGAGAAAAGCCGAATAAATCGAAATGGAGGTGGAGTTTTACTTTATATCAAAGAAAGTCTTAACCCTACCCTCTTGTCAAAACCTCAAATTGTGAACGTCGACACATCTTTTGTGCTAATAAAGAATAATAAAGGTACAAAAATAATATTTGCGTTAATATACAGACCTCCAGCTCAATCAGTGCAAACTGACCGAGAAATTAACGAACAAATTGCAGATGTAAGTAACTCACAAGATACCGTAATTTTGGCGACTTTAATTTACCTGTGACCAAGTGGGGCGATACTCTTACTTCACACTCCGGACATGACTTGTATACGAACTTGCAAGAGAGTTCGCTTTATCAATTTGTTCGAACGCCGACCCGTGGTAATAACGTTCTTGACATTGTACTTGCAACAAATGAAGAATTGATAGAGAATTTGAATGTTGGTGATGAATTCAGTAACAGCGACCATCGTACGATAACTTTCACTTTAAACTTTACTAGTAACGAACCAAATAGTAGCATCGAAAAAGTCCCTAATTTCAAGAAAGCAAACTTTCATAAACTTAGAGCTTTTAAAGAAACTAACTGGAAATTTTTAATTAACAATAACGACATAAATACATCTTGGAAGTTATTCGAAACCACTTACCTAAAAGCATTGCAAGACTAAATACCATCGAAAATACGGCGTCCAGGCCATAATAATAAGCCCAAATGGTGGAATAAAGATATTTTAAACTGCCTGCTTGCTAAAAATTTTGCTAATGATAGATTAAAATCCTCACAAAATGACGAAGAACGGGTGAAATTTGTAGAGCTACGACGCAAAGCCAAAAAGTTAATTAAGCAAAGTAAAAAGACCTTAGAGTTACATATTGCGAATCAAAGTAAAACAAACCCGAAAGAATTCTATAGTTATATCAGAAAAAAAAAAGTAGTTACTTCAACTGTTGGACCGTTAGTCGATGAAAATGGGTAATACACCAAAGACGAAGTACATATGAGTAATGCCCTCAATACCTTCTTTGCATCAGTTTTTACAACAGAAGACCTCAGTGATATCCCTACACCATCGCCGATTCAGATTGATAATTCAGATGTTCTAAGCAATATCACCGTTACAGAGAGAGAAGTATTGAATTGTTTAGATAACTCAAGGTAAATAAAACGCCTGGACCTGATACAATCTCGCCTAGAGTTCTAAAGGAAGCTAAGGATCAGCTCTCCAAACCACTGACATTACTATTCAATAAATCCTTGCAGTCTGGAACTATGCCTGATCAGTGGAAGCTAGCCAACGTAACACCGATATTAAAAAAAGGCAGCAAATCCCTACCCAGTAACTATCGTCCAATTAGCTTAACCTCAGTTGTATGTAAAATGCTAGAAATGGTCATACGAGACAGACTCGTAAATCACTTAGAGGAAAATAACATACTTAAAGATACTCAACACGGCTTTCGTAAAAAACGTTCCTGTTTAACAAACCTCTTATAGTCCATGAGCCAAGACCCGAATTTTGGGATATCGGTACCACCCGGGGTGACTAATTCTCTTAGGTGTTTTTAGCTTGCTACATGTCTCTAGTTTATGTTTTGATATGATAGCCCTTGCACATTGGTAGCTTAATGGTCGTTATCACTTCTTGAATAGACATACCCTACCGAAAATTCCGAAATTTTTTAAAATGTCAAATTTGGGGACAGGAATGCCTAAATGTCAACAAAATGCATATAGTAATTGTCACATTTAATACAAGTCCTGTAAATACACACTAAGCATGCCATGGGCTTGTACATACTATTATGGCAAATTACTACTCCTAAATATCATCTACGTCAGACTCGGAATCTGACTGTTGTGCCACCGGCTCTTCTTCAATAGCCTTGTTCTGACATGTCTGTAACCTGCACATGTCCGTGCATTTTAGACCATTGCTGAGGCAAGTACACTTAGGGAGTTCGCATGACCGCACACACTTGCAAGACAGTAGCTGCATAACAGCATCTGGTGCTGGTGAGCCTCGCATCCAGTTGACGGCAAGCTTACCGTCCTCATCTGTCATCCAACCGCAGTCTGTTGGGTTCGCAACAAATGGCTGGCTCTGAAGACTTCTCCTCCAGATCGCAGCCTGGTAGTTTGCATGCAGTGCATGCATGAAGAGGCAGTCCTCACAAGGAGGGAGTTGACTTGACTCTACCTCTCCACATCTTGCACAGAACAGCTCATACCGAAGCTTGTTTACCTTAGTTGTGTGGGTAGATGGTAGGTACATGTGGCAGGTGATTTCCTGTAGCTTCTCAAAGAGTTCAGGAGACACTTCCCATGAGCGTCCAAGTTCGTGAAAAGCATGCTGGTATGTCTTGTCCATCTTCACCTGCTTGAGTGTCGTCATCTTCCCTCGGCCAGCGAATGCACTGACGGTATCACAGCCTGTAAAGGCATGCATACCAATCAATGAATCACACACGCTGCCTCCCAGTGTGCGGCTCAGTGTGGTGATATCCAGGAATCTTGTCCGGTTCTTCGTCCCGCACTTCTGGAACAGATGGGATGGGATCTTGTGGCACATGCCAAGACACAACACCATGACGTCTGTATCTTCTGCAGTGATGATGACAGACTTGTTCCCAGATTCTGCTGCATGAAGTGCATGGAGAAGAAGGCGTGTGTCTGCTTCTTCTTGAGTTGACTTAAGCTCAGGAGCCTCTTCCCACTGCTCTTTGGTGATCTTGAAGCAGCGCTGCTCACATGTGACATACAGCTCCTTGTCCTTGAGCTTCTCCCTGTGCTGTGGTGCCTTCCATTCTTCTACCAAGAACTTGATAAGACTTGCCTTGTTGGAGGAACTACCGAGTAACTTTCTCCACTGCTGGATGTTGTGCCCAGGTTGAATGTTCTTGAAATGAATTCCTGTGCCTGCACTTCTTTTGGCTCGTTCTGCATCCTTGATGGATGTCTCCTTGTAGATATCAAACACAACATCAATGCGCCTGCTCTTAGCACCTTCATGAACAGCGTGACTCAGTGCTGTACCTGCAAGCTGTGAAAAAGTTTTGTCGTTTCCCTTCAGTTTGTGGACCAGGCTCATCCCATCAATTATGGTAGCAGAGGGCTCGGGTATCACTTCTGCAGGAGAAACATTCCTCTCTAACTCCTTTGCGAGGGCAGCCTTGTTGGTCTTGCGGAGAGACCCATCACCGCTGGCAAGTGCCCAAGGCAAAGGCCCCAGGGGATGAGCCAAGACATCACTCATTTTGAGCTTTCTGTTCTCGGCAACAAGGATCATCTGGCCAAATAGGTTCCTGTCAGCCTTTAAGATAACCTCCTTGGCATGGTCTTGTGAGCGTGGCTTCATTCTGATGTTAGTGAACGTTCTCAGTTTCGTCTTCGTCATCGTGTCATGAAACTGTATAGTTGGCGTATCGATCTCCAGGCGCTCTTCCTTGAAGGCTTGTTATGCATCCTCTCCTATTCTGTAGGCCCCTAGAAGGTCTTTGACAACTTCTGGTGGTGCCATAGTCGCAGTTGACAAACTGACAAGATCTTCTTGCTCTGCGTTGAAGGGGTTCAACCAGCTGGTCTCCATCAGTTGAACTAAAGATTGGACATCGGCCTCATCTCTTCTAATCCTGGGCATCTGTAGGTCTGGGTGGCTGAAGTCAGTATACTTTTGGCCTACTACCATAGTCCTGAGCTGCCTTAAGTACCTGTTGCGATACTCCGATGTCAGGTAGTACCTGGCGACAGCTCCGCCTTTCAGGCTGAAGCCTTTTGTGCCCCCTGGTGTCTGGGTGTCTTTGTTGATCGTCTCTTCGATTGTCTGGTCCACAGGGATCCGTCCAAAGGGATTCTTGCTACCGATCTGGACCGAAAAGCCACCTTGCATGAAGTGTTCATGGACCTCTGGGTGTTCAATGGGCAGTCGAGACATCAAGGCATAGTAGTAGGTTAGGAACCGGGCATAGTTCACTTTGTCATAGGCAAAACACCACGGTATCATCTGTCGGATTGCTCCTAGGTGGAGCATCCAGTTGCCTTCTCTGGAGGCTCGAATTAAGTCCAGCATGATCTCAACCATGTCCAGGTATGACATCCAGAATGCTGAGAGGTTGTGTTCATCTCTGAGGGTCTCAAGATAAACTTGGAAAAGCTTCATGATATGTGTGCATGATTCACTCTCCATCAGCTCTTGAAAGAGTCCCTGAGACACATTGCTGTGAAAGCTGTTGATGTCCTTCAGTGTTTCATCTAGATGGTGTATGTCCCTTGAATGGTTTTCTTCTAGCCATGAAAGGAAGCCTTTCCATGCAAGCCTCATCAGTGCTTCATTCACGAGCTTGTGTAGTCTCACTGCTCTGTTGTACCTCTTGCCGTTCATCACTCCTGACACTGATCCTTCTGCGATGATACCTGATTCCACACACAGATCTCTAAGACCTGCATCTTGAAACCTCTTTCCTATGGTGGAGATGAGATTACAGATTGTGTGGAAGACGCCCATCCTGATGATAATGTTCTTGAACTTCTCTTGTTTCCAGATAACTTCGGCAGCTTTGGCATAGAGTGCTTGATCAAACACGCACACAATCTTGTTAAGCTGTAAGGACTGCATGATAGCATGCGTTTGTTCCAAGATTTCATTAACGGTGGACATTTCTGTTGCGGGAGCATTGATAGTGGGCAGGTAGCTTACAGTGTCCTGAACCACTGCAATGTCTCTGCGCATTTTGATGTTGAACCCAGTCCAACTGCTGATGGACTGGTCCTCATGGTCTGACATTCGAGTAAGAAGCCAGATATGGTTCTTTGTCTTTGAATCCTGGACTTCCTTGGTAGTGTCGACATACGCAGTCTCAATCCTAGGTGGCCCTGCCCGCCGCCCAACATTGTATATTGGCAGCATTGATGATGTCTGAGTGATGCTTCTTATCTTGGACTTGGTAATCTCTGGCAGGACTTTCTCTGGCACAGAGCCTGCAACCTTGGACTGGACAGCAATGCCATTGACTCTATGAGAAGTACCTGCTCCACTTAGGGTCTCTTCAAGTCGGTCAATGTTATCCCAGGCCAGGGTTGTGAACACACCAGGGTAGATGTTTGCTGGCAGTGGAATGTCATCCTTTGAGCATTCCAGCTTCTGGAATCGATCTCCTCAAACATTGAGTAAGACACACAGTGACCAAGACGATTCAGAGTTCGGATCAGTTCTGTGTTTCCTGTCAAAGACTTTACAGCATTGGTCAGCAGTACGTGCTTGGGTGGTTTTGTCTTGCCACTGGTAACAGCAAAGACCAAGTCACTGCCAAAGGAAGTGGCAAGACGTTGAGCTCTTTCAGAGGGAGTTTCACACTCACACTCTCCTGTCAGCAGGGTGTGCAGGAATTGAGTGACTGCTGCAGGAATGACATTCTGATCTGTATCGGGAGGCCATGGCTGACTCACATCTTGTTTATTGATCTCATTCCTCAGCTGCATTCCTGCTTTGGTTAAGACATCTTCAGAGTTAGCTGCTCTTGCTTCTTGCAGGTCTTTTGCCATTTTGTGTGCTTGCCGGGCAAGGTCGTCCATTGAGAGGCTGCGTGGATAGATTAGAAGCTTTCCTTTCTCATCTGGGACAAAGCGTAGTGATTCTCCAAACTCGGTTTCAATCTTTCGGCGAACATGTTTCTTTGTCGCTGGTTTCAGTTGGATAATACCACGGGACATCATGGATCTCTCAAGCCTAGATGTGAGGTTTGTCATAGGCAGTACCTCTGGGTTGGGGAATAATTTGGTCCTTATATACAAGCAGAGTTCCTCGAGGGCTTCTGTCTCAACCTCTTCGTAGCGTGCTTCCTCGCTTTCTTCCTGATTTTCACCTGCACCCGACCTGGCGGCCGCTGGGAAATCATCTTCTGTGAAGAGTTTGTAGCACGACTTGTGGTAGTGACCCTCTGCAGCAACAAGGTCTCTGCTAACTAAACCAAGGATTCTCTGGTTGAGTTTCCTTATTGCTGCTCTGCGAATCTTCTCATCTGCTCGTAGCTCAACACACTGTATGAGTGGCTCCCTTGTCTTTGTTGTTTTTATGTACTTGCTTGACTTCTCGCAGAAGATACATACTTTGGCATACACCCTGCTAGTACTAGGGGCATCCCTTGATGCCCTCCTCCTGGGGTCGACGCTTGCTGATTCTATCTTGACACCCTTGGCAAGGATAGAATCCAGTGACTTCTTCATTGTAAAGAGACTACGACATTTACGGTGATAATGTATGTGTGGTATTCCTCCTTCTTCAAGGCCCTTGGCTGCTTCCAGGACTGGATCATGCTGCCTGATTTCTGCAGCCCTGAGCAATGTGTTCCAGGAGTCCAAATCCTGTGGTGACACCAGAGCATCGCTGTCATCATCAGAGCAGTGGATGATACAGTCGATCCGTGCTCTCTTCCTCGCAGATGGTTCCATCCTGCCGTCAAACAGTCGACACACACCTGCAAAAAATATCACCATTAAACCATGAACAAACAAACACATTACATGGAAACCACTCTACATATGTTTGCTCCTTCCAATAATAAATTATCCCCAAAATATAACAAAAAATCCCCAAATATGAAATAAACCCCTAAATATGGAGAAACTTGAAATACACATCGGAATAATTCTTGTAGAGAATCAAATAAGCTACAAGAGCTGTTAGAATATATTTTTCAATGTTCCCCATATTTAAGGATTTATTCTAGATTTAGAGGAAAATACCCAAAATATAGAGTATATTCCGAAATATGAGGACATTTGAAAAATACCTAGGAACAACTCTGGTAGAGAATATAATTCTACATAGGTGTTCAAAGTTTCGCGATGATTGTGTGATGGATTTTAAAGAAAATGAGGAAAACGCCGAGCGTCACGCTAAAAATCTTTATTTTTGGGTAGCGCCCCTATTGCATCAACAAAATTAGACTAAGCTACCAGTGCGAGAAGGCTATCATATCTTAATGTACTTACAGTCACTCTATAAACATTTTAGTACCATTCGTGTTTAGTCACCCCAGGTGGTACCGATATCTGGCCTGGCTCATGGACTATTAGACTTCTTCCACGATATCCTCAACCTCTACAATGAGAGTAAAGCTGTAGATATTATATACCTTGATTTTCAAAAGGCCTTTGACAAAGTTCCCCACAAACGTTTACTGCTAAAACTAAAAGCGCATGGAATACAAGACTGTGTGTTTAAATTAATAGAAAATTGGCTCAGCAACAGAAAGCAAAGAGTAGTCATAAACGGTAAGGCATCTAAATGGACCAATGTAAGTAGCGGGGTACCCCAGGGATCGGTACTAGGACCAATTATCTTTCTAATTTACATCAACAACATAGATGAGGGTCTCACCTGTACAATCTCAAAATTTGCTGACGATACAAAAATTGCAAATAGCGTACTCTCAAAAGAACAAGTTGTCGATATGCAACACAATCTAGATAAATTGTCATGTTGGGCCCAAATTTGGCAAATGAGTTTCAATGCGGATAAATGTAAAGTACTACATATCGGATACCTAAATGAGAAAGCAAACTATTCGATGAATGGCACTCAGCTTAAGAATGTAAACAGAGAAACCGATCTGGGAGTAACAATATCGAGTAACCTAAAACCGAGTCAACAATGTTCAGAAGTTGTTAAGAAGGCAAACAAAATAATTGGCTTTATAGGCAGGTCATTTGAGCATAAATCCAAAGAAGTTATCCTAACCCTTTACAATTCCTTAGTCCGCCCTCTTCTGGAATACTGCGTTCAATCCTGGTGACTTATTACCAAAAAGATATAAACAAGCTAGAACGAGTTCAACTTAGAGTTACCAAAATGATACCTAGCCTAAAGAACAAACATACGAAGAGCGAGCGTCTTAGAGAATTAAATCTATTTCCTTTAACCCAGCGGAGATTAAGAGATGACTTAATTCAAGTGTTCAAAATCATCAAAGGCATCGACAATATGAACTGTAGTAAGTACTTCACTATCGACCAATCTAATTACACGCGGGGAAACGGTTGCAAAATTATTGGTAAATCTTTTAACTCGCACGAATCTAAGAATTTCTTCTTCAATCGAGTTGTCAACTTGTGGAATGGGCTTCCCCAAAACGTTATAGACTGCATCACCGTTGATTCATTTAAACTCCGCCTGGACAAATATCTCGCATCAAACCCACGACTGACTGCGTTTGTAAATTAATAACATTATTTTATCCCCCCCTCAGTTACTAACCCATCTGTCCTCTACTAACTTCCTAATCCTGCCACGGACATTAGTTCCAGGGCAGTAATTCCCTTTCCAATGTTCCCTTACCCACTCTAAACCACTGTTTGGACACTTGATCCTCAGTGTTTTGGAGGACAAGCAACCTAGAAGGGTCACTAGATCTGTTGTTGCTTGTTTTCCTTTGTACTCCTTTGTACTCCAGGTATATTTGGGAGAGTCGGGCACCGTAACCACTCGGCCATGAGCGGATATAAGGAAAGTATGGCGGATTTAAGGAAGATAAGTTTACTCTAGGCTACCTAAGACTGAAAAGGTCCGCTCATATAATGTAAATAAATAATAATGCCGGGAGTGTAACTCACTTATTAAATCACCATAAAATCCAGCTAGGCAAGGTGGAAATGCTGATGGAGGTACTGATAGATGGTAGGCAAATGGCTGTTATTCAAACACCATTGGATGTTTACATTACCCATAACTATCGGGGCGCAACATAAGTCGAGTATAATAAATCTGGACTATCTGGCAGCGCTCGACATAGGTCGTGTGGCAATTTCAGCACGTAATGTTGCTGAGAGAGAGAGACAAGTGGTGGCAGGAGAGTAGCGAGCGTATGACTGCTCCAGACCACCGCGGCGAACCTACTGACACGAATCCCACCTCCTCCCTCACTCTCTCACTCGCTATATACGGAATTGTATGGGGAAAGTGCCGATTTACATGCTTTTTGCACTCGCGTTGCGCGGTTGTTGCAAGAAAACTAGCCATCATAAAAGGATCGTTATGGTGTCATTGGAAAGCTCTGTTTATGCCCTTTCAGGGATAGATACTTGTTTTACGCTCTGGGTCTTATTTAGGCATGAAAATGATCACGTAAACAGCCCTATTTTGGCTAAAAACACCCCGCTGGTGGCTACATATTATATACCGCCTAGGCCGCTCGTAAGGTGTAAAGGTGACCGCATGGATGCACCTGAACTAATAAAGAATGAATGAGGTTAAAGAAAGTTAAATCATGATAATAAGGCTTAGCTGTCAGTCGGTCTGTCTGTAGGATGTAGTTTAGTTTAAATTTATGATGAGAGCTAGATGAAACCGGAACCAGGATCGCGGCGAACTAAAGAGTGGAGGTGTTGCTTGGATGAAGTATAAAAGTGCTCTGCCGCGGTGCGCCACAATCCAAGACGTCATCGTCTTACGCTACAAATCTAGCGGCTACTGCTAAGTTAGTAGCGGATATCTAGCGGTAAATATCGCACCGCTTACATAATATTACAGCATGGTTTATATGATAAATCATATATGCATTCCTAAAGACACTTAAATACTATACTTTCGTATAATAGGCCTTATCTAACTTATTAAGCTTACATACTGTAGAAACTGTATCTAGGGTATGATACATAGAAAATGTAAGTTATACCACTGACTATCGTGAATCCACGATACACTCCCCCCCCCCCCCCCCCCAAACAAAATACCTGAACCCCACCTTATATCTAGAGTTGCCCAGAAGCAATCTTGTGTCGCCACATATCAACGGCGCCACAAGCTGCGCGTCTGGGTCTAGTCCCGATCCGAGGCGGATCCCCAACGGGTTGTGGTGGATCGGCTAAGGCAGCCTCCTCGGATCCAGCATCATCAGGTGGAGCTTCTTCTTGCGTAGAAGAGCCAAGCTCCATAGCGTACAGTCGTGCGACCGGACGAACAGTAGTCCCAGTAGCTGTCTTGAGCAGCGCTACTCGCCCTACCGAGCCTTCGCCCTCGTACACCTTCACTACGCGGCCCAACTTCCAGTACAATCTAGGACTATCATCATGGATGAACACTATCTCGCCTACAGAGGGTGCTGATGGTTGACCAGCAGTCTTAGTTGCCCTCTCACGTAGTGCCAATAAGTAGTCATTCACCCATCTCTTTTTAAAATCACCTATAACCCTAGAAATATACTGGTAACGTCGTGACACCGCAGCCTCGGTGAACATCGAATGGTCCTCTAACTCTGCCTGTGACTGCAGATCAGTAGGAAAGGCAGTCATTGGCTTGCCGTAGAGCAAATGCGCTGGTGTTGAGTGGCAGTGGTTCATGCAGGTCGGTATATACGTAAGTGAGAGGACGATCGTTAACAGCCGCCTCGACTTCAGTGAGCGCAGTTACTAGTTCGCTCCTTTTTAACAAGGCGCGTCCTGCAACCACCCGTAAGCCTGACTTCACGATGCCTACACACCGTTCCCACATTCCACCAAACCACGGCGCTTTGACTGGTATATACTTACACTCGCACCTTCGCTCTCCCAAGTAAGCAACAACCGTTGGATCGTCGCTCATATCTATCAAGTACCTGGAAGCTTGAAGAAAAGTGGGAGCATTGTCGCTAAGAATCAAATGAGGGAAGGAACGACGTGCACAAAATCTCCTGAATGCCAGCATAAACTCTTCACAAGACATATTGTCACAGAGTTCTAAATGTATTGCACGTGAAGTGGCACAAGTAAATAGCAACACATAAACCTTGTCCAGTTCCCTAGTTCTCAGTGTGCCGGTATAGTCTAGTCCTGTTACTCTGAAGGGTTCTAGATGATTAACGCGACACTCTGGCCAGGGTGGAGCAGGTCCAGTAGTAAATGATCTTCCTTTTAGTCTACGGCACACCACACACCTTTTGACTGCTCGTCGAACTACCTGCCGAACTCTGGGTATCCACCAGTTGAGACGCAATTTAGAAATAACGTGGTGGACCCAGTAGTGCATTACTTCCTCGTGTGTGCGTTGTACCAGTAGATCGGTGACATGGTGTGTTGCAGGCATCAGGATAGGGTTGTTGGCACAGTCGTCTACACCTGACCACTTTAGTCGTCCCTCGCATCTAATTAAGTCATTCTTCAGGTGTAGCCTTAGTTGACGCACAATGTTAGGCATTTTATTCTTACCAGAACTTCTTATGGATTCTAATTCCTGACTGAAGGATTCCCTTTGAACCCATCTAATTAGTGTTACCTCAGCTGCTTTTATTTCTACTGCATTTAAGCTTTGACCCAGATTGCAGAGTCGTCCTTGTAGCCTGGCCTTTATGTTGGTGATATAACGCAACACCCAAGCTGCGACTCTGACTAATTTATTGTACCCACCGATCCTTACCCACACTAACATAGGATTCGGTGTTGATGTCGGTTGAATGACAGCTGTCATCGTTTCTAATGGCAAAGCTAACTCAACCTCGGCATTCCATACAGCCCAATCCCTTCGTGGAGCAGACATTTTGGGCCTTGCCACCACAGGTCGGACTTAATCAGTTTGGACGCCGTTACTCCCCTACTTATTAGGTCACTGGGGTTTTCTTTGGTTGGTACATAATGATAGAAGGCGTTTGGTAGTAGGGATCGTATTTCGTCCACCCTATTGCGCACATAGACGGGCAATGTCCTTTGACTATGCACCCAGCTTAGTGCAATTTGGCTATCGCACCATACGTGCACCGCCCTTAGTTGCAGTTCCTTATCGTATGAAATGTGTACATGATTAACCAAACGTCCCAATAGCAGCATGGCAGTTAGTTCCAATTTGGGAATCGTGACCCCCTTTACCAGTGCAACCTTAGCCCGGGCGGTGAGTAAATTAATCCCAAACGAGGTAACACAATAAATAGCTACTCCATATGCTGTAGCACTCGCATCACAGAATGCATGTAAAGACATGGGTCCAAATGCGGCCACTTGGCGCGGTAACTCTAATGTACATAGGGTGTTATAATCTTCTAGTAAGGACCTACCCTGTTCACTTAGATCATCGGGTATATTTTCGTCCCACCCTATGTTGCGTCTCCATATTTCTTGTATTAGAATTCTAGCTCTGATGGTAACAGGTAATGCTAAACCTAATGGAACAAAAAATTGCGCGACCTTACTCAACAGACTACGTTTTGTGTGCGTCCCTGCCTGTTCAGTATAATCTTTGTTCCGGTACATCAGTATGTCTTTCCCTGGTTGCCATATCATCCCCAAGATTCTGGCATAATCTTGGTTATCAGAAGCTACCCAACGCTAAACCATAATTAGTGGGTAAACTGATATTTTCATGTTTCCAGGGTAGACAAACTTCGTATTGCTTTTCCGTGGTCAAGTAACGCACAGATTCCGAGAACTTCTCGATCGCGAAATTTGATTCCTGGTCTTTCTCCACAGGTTGAATTTCTATGTGGTCTAGTTTCCACAGTCTTTCTAGATTGAACTCGGCAGCTAACTTTGGGTCCTCAATGTGAGTATCATCTTCGGTGAACTCTTCTGCCACGGTCGTGCTTATCCTCAACACGGATACCGTGTCAACCAGAACATTTGACTGGGTAGTTTGGACTGTACCGCTCATGCAGTAGCCAAACTTAGTGGGGATCAAGACCACTCCACTCTCTCTTTTAAAACCCGGGTGTACTACATCATAATAATAATCTGCTCCTAACAGTATGTGCACCTCCTTCAAGTCACCTACGGGATCAGACAGGTAAATACCTTTCCTACGAAGTGCATGCTCTACTTTTTTAATTCCTACAGATTGATAGTCTGGGAGTTCATCTACCACTACACACTGGAAGAAGTGTTTCTTCTTACGGTAGATGTAAGCAACTTCAACAACTTCGATTTCTCTACTGTCGGTCACTCCTGTAAAACCTTGCAACCTAAGGGTCTCACTACCTACTACACGGTATTTTAGACCGTCCAGCACCGATCTCTTTATAAAGGATCGTTGTGAGCCCTGGTCTAGGAGTAGCCGACAGACTTGTGTCCTGCCATAACCCTCTATGGGTATCTTGATTGTGGGTGAAATGGTCGGGTCCTTCCTACTGCCTAGCATTAATGTTGCAGTACCCCCTACTTTTTCCTCCTTGACTGGACTACCTGTGGGGCATAACTTGTCAAAGTGATGACCCTCACAGTTGCGACAGGGCCTCAAATAGGAAGCAGTACATTTACCCTGCATACCATGGTCCTTACTCAGACAACCCTTGCACAATTTTAGCTTCCTTGCTTGAGCTAATTTGGCTTCATTGGTTTGATATTTGGTACAGCTTAGCCATTTATGCTTGGGATTGTTGCATAGCCTAAATGACATTTGTGGTTTCTTTCGTGATTCTTCAACCTTCCCTTTAGAACCTACCATCATATTAATTGAACCCCTTGCTGTTGTCCCTTCTGACCTTCCCACCGTCCTACCATTGTTCAATTGTATGTTGCTAATCTCCTTGCTAAATCCCTCTTTGAACTCCTCCAAGTTAAAGGTACGAACCTTATCTAGAATAGCTGGAGGTAATTTCTGTCTTAAAATTATGACCAGCATTTCTTGTGAGGTTACCCCCAACGCATCTAATGATCTTGTATGACACTCCATATCTGCCCTGAACTTTGTCAGTTCATCAACCCTGTACTTAGGCTGTGCTAGGTTCAACAGGGCATTCACGTGGGCTACTTTGAGCTGGTCAGTGTCTCCATATGTCGCCCGTAATAACCTCACAACACTCTCATAATTTTCACCTACAATGGAAAAACCTTCTACCAAATGTAAAGCTTCATCCTCGAGTTGGCCTTTCAGATAATGGAACTTTCGTACATCGTCAAGTTTTGAATAATGCACTGTGGATTTAACCCTTATTTAGCGGCGAGCAACATAAGTCGAGTTAAATAAAGCTGGACTATGTGGCGGCGCTCGACATAACTCGAGTGGCAATTTCAGCACGTAATGTGGCTGAGAGAGAGAGACAAGTGGTGGCAGGAGACTAGCGAGCGTATGACTGCTCCAGACCACCGCGGCGAACCTACTGACACAAATCTCAGCTCCCTCCTCCCTCTCTCACTCGCTACATACTCAATTATGTACCGAAAGTACCGAATTACCTGCTTTTTGCACTCGCGTTGCACGGTTATTGCAAGAAAACTATCCATCATACAAGGATCGTTATGGTGTCATTCGAAAGCTCTGTTTATGCCCTTTCAGGGATAGGTACTTGTTTTACGTTCTGGGTCTTATTTAGGCATGAAAATGATCACGTAAACAGCCCTATTTTGGCTAAAAACACCCCGCTGGGCGGTACACATAAATAAACCGCATAGGCCGCTCGTAAGGTGTTAAAGACGTCCCAAAATGCTAACCACTCGGTCAAGTTTCCCCTGAACTTCGGTAAATTTAATTTGGGCAAGTTGACTTCACGACGGGGGTCTGTCTGCCTGGCAGCGCTGCTAGTCGAGGTTATCTCTACCTTCTTCACCGCCCTTCGCAGTAAATGTATTGCCTCTAAATGGGCGATATCATGGACAGCGCGCTGCTCGTACTCCGCCTGAATATCTGACTCTTCCTCCAAACCTGATACTATACTTTCATTCAAGGTAGCTATCCGATCATAGGTAGTTTGTAGGTATTCCAACTTAGCCTCTAGCTGTGCAGGAGTTGCACTAGCTACAAAGTCTTCCAAATCGGACGTTAGCCTAGTGATGAGACCCCTCTCTGGTTTTTCAAGACTCTGATAGACATAATTATGTTTTTTTTATCTTCTGGTTTACTAGCCATTAAATTAATTACACGAATTAGCCTAACCCTTCGTCAGCCAATACCAATACGGACCTCTATAATGTCTCAATCGTGAAATATAAGCACACCTTTTAGTAATTGTCATATGTACTTACAATTTCAGTCCACATATGCAATATTACATCAAATTAGCCTACCCTTTATAGAATAATGTAATTAAGTAAAGAGGTAGAAATTACTATATAAACCGCTTACCTTACACAATACAGTACCAGAGAGATTGGGATATGAGTAAACAATGAAGGAAATATGAGATGGTAGGTCAGTCTTAAGTCAAAAAGTAAATAATAATGAAATTAGGGAAACAAATGAAGGGTTAACAAAAAAATAAAGAAAAGAAAAAAAGAAAAAAGGATAAGTTACTGGGGGAAGGTGATGGGCGGGATACAGAACTTAGGGAGTCGCAGGCTTATTACTCCGGCTTCACGCTCTAGCCACCATTTAGTCATGACCGTGATCTTGTCATGCAGGATCTAGTTAGTGTCGAGGTCTAGATGGACACCGTCGATGTCAAGATCCTGCGGTTTAGACGAAACCGACAAAAAGCGATGGCGCTTTACGTCTAACCTAGAGCGCAAGGACCGGTTAACCGAATTTCTGATTTTATTATACTGCTCTGCTGGCATTCCCCATACTCTAGAGCGGTATTCTAGGGAAATCAGGATGCATTTCCCTCCCGTGTCCCTCTCGACAGCCAGAGCCAGGTCCCCTAATGCCGCAGCCAGAGCACGGGGTTCGGTGTCGGGGGTTATGTCGTTGCCCCCCGATGAGTAAATAGGTGTAGAGGGGCCGGTATAATACTAGCTTACCCCACTCATCGGAGGACTTAAGACTCGTGATATTAGCCCTCGGCACCCCAAAGTAGCGGAATTGAAATTTCCGATCCCCGGTCGCTCCCCTGTAGTCAACAGGGCCCTGGTCTGCTGCCCTCAATCGGGTTGCATATGAGTGGCCGAAGATCGCTATGCGATCTACCTCGGCCACTACTTGCACCGGTTTATACCCCAGACCTACACCCCCCGGATCCTTTGATCTACAACCTCCCTTAACATGGCCCTTGCTCATATCTAACTTAGGAAATTTAATTGTGGGTCGAAGTTCCGAGGTCTGGGCACCAATATGGCGGATTTAAGGAAGATAAGTTTACTCGAGGCTACCTAAGACTGAAAAGGTCCGCTCATATAATGTAAATAAATAATAATGCCGGGAGTGTAACTCACTTATTAAATCACCATAAAATACAGCTAGGCAAGGTGGAAATGCTGATGGAGGTGCTGATAGATGGTAGGCAAATGGCTGTTATTCAAACACCATTGAATGTTTACATTAAGGTGACCGCATGGATGCACCTGAACTAATAAAGAATGAATGAGGTTAAAGAAAGTTAAATCATGATAATAAGGCTTAGCTGTCAGTCGGTCTGTCTGTAGGATGTAGTTGAGTTTAAGTTTATGATGAGAGCTAGATGAAACCGGAACCAGGATCGCGGCGAACTAAAGAGTGGAGGTGTTGCTTGGATGAAGTATAAAAGTGCTCTGCCGCGGTGCGCCACAATCCAAGAGTCATTGTCTTACGCTACGAATCTAGCGGCTACTGCTAAGTTAGTAGCGGATATCTAGCGGTAAATATCGCACCGCTTACATAATATTACAGCATGGTTTATATGATAAATCATATATGCATTCCTAAAGACACTTAAATACTATACTTTCGTATAATAGGCCTTATCTAACTTATTAAGCTTACATACTGTACAAACTGTATCTAGGGTATGATACATAGAAAATGTAGGTTATACCACTGACTATCGTGAATTCACGATACAAAGCAACCTTAGTTCTTATTTGAGGAACCAGGTTTTTAGTCTCGTGGAGGACTATGCCTTCGAACACGTGGTGAGTTTATTAGACTTCGACCACTTGGACCATTGTTCCATAATAGTACCAGGACGATTCAAAATCGTATATCACTTAACCGAGTTGGCAGGTGGGAAGCGTAAAAATAGTCATGGTCGAAGTCTAATAAACTAACCACGTGTTCGAAGGCATAGTCCTCCACGAGACTAAAAACCTGGTTCCTCAAATAAGAACTAAGGTTGCTTTCCTTATATCCGCTCATGGCCGAGTGGTTACGATGCCCGACTCTCCCAAATATACCTGGAGTGAGTAGGTTCGAATCTTGGTGAGGATACCTCTTACCCAACCTGTCGTACTTAATCGTACAGTCGGCCGCAATTCCGCGTGGGCCACCTAGTCATAGGGTTTGGGTAAATCCGTTGTGTAGTTTGTTCGCTCTGAATATAGTAAGATCTCACACTCCCCTCCCTGAATCAATCGAAGATTTTGCCCCATAGATGGTGCAGCTTGATGGGAAGGGAGGGAGCTTGTCGTAGTGTTAAAAAGGGTAGGACACAATGGGAGGAGGTGACGTTTTATAACATACAGTGACGAATGTTAAACTTATTTACTTCTACTTGTTCATACAATAATGTTCCCGAAACTAATTCGTAATGAACAGTAGATTCCCTCTTTCAGTAACTGAAACGTCTCTCTCTCTCTCTCTCTCTCTCTCTCTCTCTCTCTCTCTCTCTCTCTCTCTCTCTCTCTCTCTCTCTCTCTCTCGGTTATAAGAGGTATACAGAATGTTGAAAGTAACACTATTATATATATCCATTTACACCTTTAATGAATCACATTATGAAATTTATTCAGCAATATGATGAGAACTTGAGAAGAATATATTTTGAATTAGCACCACGAAGTAACATTATACTGACGCGGCCATGTATAATTATCCACCTTCCTCTCCCTCTCCGAGCTCGGACTTTTTTCTATCCTCTAGTCTATTTTTTCCCAGCTGAGGGTAAATTGTCATGTTTCTATCTTTGTTACTCGGCTTTTTTTTTTTTTTTTTTTTTTTTTTTTTTCTGTGATTGAGGGAGGCAAAAGGCATAACTGCCTATAGCGAGTGCCTCCCCCATAGTTGAATGAGTGACAGGGCCAAAATCAAGGGACGTTCGAGCCAAAATGCCTGGACACACGGAGTTTGAAGCAATTTAAGTCATAGGAAGCGGGGAAAACTGATTCTGGGAGAGGGTTCCAGATCTCAGCTGTTGAGTAGAAGAAAGTTTGAGAGTAACGTTTCACTCTTGGGTTGGAGAGTTGCACAGAGTAGGGGTGGGATTGAGTTGCAAGACGGGTACCACGTGCCCTACGTAAAGGAGGTGGTATGCACTGGGATAGCTCTGAGGAACACTGATTATTATAGTAGCGATAGAATAGCGAGAGAGATGCAACATTGCGGCGGAGAGAGAGAGATTGCAGAGAGTTGGTGAGTGAACGGGAGTTAATGATACGAAAGGCCTTCCTTTCAACCTTGTCTAGGAGAGCGGTGTGAGAGGAACCTCCCCACACATGTGAACAATACTCAATACAAGGGCGCACTATGCCCCTGTACAGAGCAAGAAGCTGTGCATGGGAAAAGAACCCCCTAAGGCGGTTGAGCACACCCAGCTTCTGGGAGGCTGCCTTAGCAAGAATGGTAATATGGTCCTTCCAAATGAGAGCAGAAGAAAAAGAGACACCAAGAATATTGAGAGAAGATGAAGGGTTGATTTTTGTATTGTTGAAGAATAAGGGATAGTCCGCTGGGAGATCCTGACGGGTAGATAGATGGAGAAATTGGGTTTTGGAAGCATTAAAGTTAACAAGGTTTTCTCTGCCCCAATTGGAAATAGTATTTAGATCAGAATTTAAGAGTTGTATGGCTTCATTACGTTTGTCGTTGAGGGATTGCTGGCTGGGGCGTTCTGAAAAAGTAATGGAGTAGTGTAAGGTAGTGTAATGTAGTAGTGCGGTATAAGGTAGATTTTGTAGCGAAAGATGATGTTTATTCTGAAAACTTGGCATTAATATGACACACAGCCATAGTAATTTCATATATTTCCATTAAGTATCGAGACATCACCTAATAAGAGATTCAATTTACGATCAGCTGGAAAAAAATAGAGTATCGTTGTCACTAAGGGATGGAGGGACGTAAGGGTGGCGAGGTGACTAACAAGGTGGGTGGAGGTGGAGGAGTTGTGGTGGGATTGTTTAGACTGGTGGATGAATGTATAATAACTAAATTTAGGATATTTCAGTGTGTGTGTGTGTGTGCGTGCGTGTGTGTGTGTGTGCTTAAAGGGCGATCGGGACACGAATGCATAGAGGTTTTGTGTTCGTGGACGGGTGGAAAATTATAAAGCTAAATTTATTTATGTACTATATATTGTATCTCTTTTTATACTGGCATGGCCTTACTTACTCTTTACTTTGTATTAGTTTTGCACACATTTTCAGCATATTTCACTAATTGGCTTAAATATAGTTATGTTTATATGAATGATGCATTAGGATCCCTTTGGACGATCCCCTGTTCGCTTGTTTATGCTTCCTCTTACAACTTCGGTTAATCATTGCACACAAATCTTGATGTCATATCATATTTCGTGAACTCGCTAATCTGGTTTATCTATCTATCTATCTATATATATATCCATCTATTGCCAGACAACCTTATCTCCCGAGAGGAGGTGGACGTGAAAGTATCACCTTCATAAGCTTCTATATGCCGAGGTAACTCATTCGATTATCTAGCTTTTTTTCAATTAATTTCAAAATAAATGTGTAGCTTGATCATACAAGATTATTGCGCAATGCAATAAAACAATGACAAATATTAATTGTCCTGTTGATAAACATTATGTTTGCGGTAATATGAACAATAGATAAAGGTATACTCAATTAACTTCAGTAATTATATTTATTTCATTTATATTTATTAGACAGTCATAGTAAAGTAAATAGATCAAGGAAATAATGTGTTGGGAAAAAATGGATTGCAATTCTCGAGGGTAATTTACTCTAGGTAAATATTTCCCCCTGTATCACATTATCTTATATTATCAGACTTGGCAATATGTAACAAACCACATGCAAAGAGTATAACATATCAGTATAAATAACTATATGTGTGGAATAATATTATCTGTGTATACCCTGGTCTATTTGTGATATCTAATAACATGAGTTTAAATGTAGTTACTCATAGTCTCACTGTTACCAAGGTAATGCACAAATTAGTTATCAATACCATATTTACTACATAAATCGATTAACACAGTGCAACTTCTCTCTCTCTCTCTCTCTCTCTCTCTCTCTCTCTCTCTCTCTCTCTCTCTCTGAGAAACCAGACTAGGCTCCTCCGTGATACCAACAGATTTTTCATATACTTTAGTAATTATTTTATTTATTGTTTCTAGGTTAGCACACATCAATTATTAGCATTCGTCTATAGAGCAAGTTAATCAGAAAGAATTAGATTGGTATACTATAGCTGAATAGTTAAGGTCATAGAATTTACCCTGATAAATGTTGGTAAGCCTGTCGAGTAGGAAGGGTGTATTTTCAGCAGAAGCTTTGGTAAGGAGCTCTTTATGAAGATCCATACTAATTTCAACCTAATGTCAGAGAGCAATAAAGGTGAAACGAGACTCAAACTATCCATGTGGGGGAGGGAAGGGGTAGTTTACCTTGATGCACAGGAAAATCGACTTTAAATCGCCATAAACAGAGAGCAATTTTGTATCTAAGTTTAAACACTGTTGCCAGCTACTCTAAATATACTGATATTCCTGAGGGAAATGCTTTATCAACAAATTTGCCCCGATGTAAATTAATTGTTAAATATATAAATCAGACATGCCATACCTCTACCATATAGCTTAATGTATCAATGTGATCATATGCAATGTTTTCTTTCTGGCTACAGGTAATTTATAATCTTGATTATGATATTACCAATCTTAATGAATCCTGATCAATATAATCAATAGCCCACCGACTCAGTATTAACTGTGACTCTCATGCTTGAGGTAAGTCATCCACAGATCGACATATTTTGACACTACAAAGGTAACTCATCTAAATAATAATAGTTTACTACTTCTGTTAATCTAATTTGTCGCTAGTTTGTAGTTTGCTAACAAAAGGTGTATGTTATATATTATACAGTATGACCTGTACTATTATTTTATTCATACCAATAAAGTGGGTGGAGAGAGAGAGAGAGAGAGAGAGAGAGAGAGAGAGTGACGTTTCAGTTACTGAAAGAGGGAATCTACTGTTCATTACGAATTAGTTTCGGGAACATTATTGTATGAACAAGTAAAAGTAAATAAGTTTAACATTCGTTACTGTATGTTATAGAACGTCACCTCCTCCCATTGTGTCCTACCCTTTTAACACTACGACAAGCTCCCTCCCTTCCCATCAAGCTGCGCCATCTATGGGGCAAAATCTTCGATTGATTCAGGGAGGGGAGTGTGAGATCTTACTATATTCAGAGCGAACAAACTACACAACGGATTTACCCAAACCCTACGACTAGGTGGCCCACGCGGAATTGCGGCCGAGTGTACATAATTGATAAATATTACTCTTCTAGTACGATCGAGAATCTAGGCAGAGCTCAGGCATATAATAGGTAAGCTTTATGTGCCGCATTATATAAACCACACTCATATAGTGATGAAAAGACTGAAGTGTTGAATACTATTATGTATAGAATTAATATTTACATAATTATGATACAAAGTTCACACTAAAAATGAACGAGATTATATTATGATTCAATACACTGGACTCTAATTTTGTTTACTATCACCTTGCGCACTGGTGAGCATTGAATATAGTCAATATTAGAGACAATTAATTTGTATATATAGTTGGAATTTTAATAGAGTCAATATGGGACACTAACTTATTATTGTCACTCGGCACACTAGTGAGAATTAGTCAGAGTCAATTTATGGAACTCTAACTTTACACACATAGGTAGAATTTTGGACAGAGTCAATATGGAACTCTAACTTTTTGACTATCACTTGGCGCACTATTGAGAATTAAGTAGCCGATTGATAGGGACTCTAACTATGCACACATATAAGTAATTTTGGCAGAGTCAATGTGGAACTCTTACTTTATACTATCACTTTGCACACTGGTGAGGATTTAACAGAGTTGTTTTGTGGGACTAATTTATTATATCTCGTCACTAGTATCAACGTCGTCTTCAGTTTTCATAGAATAACTCAAGTAGTAGGCACTTGGAATTAATGAGTTTTCAAGTGGGAGGCAGCTTGTCATCTTCTGATTCTCCGTTGGGCCATCCAGGTTGGCATGTCGTATGAAGTAGTAGTTATAGATAAATTAATGAAAGTGGGATCTTAAATGGGCTCAGTAAATATATAAATATATTTGGGCACCTCATCGGACAAATGCGAGTATATATAGCATAAAGCTTAGGGATACTCGACTATCCTGACCTTTATATTGATCGTTGATGAAGTTCTGTTCAGGTACTCTTGATTTAGGATCTTAAATATAGTACCCCAGTTATGACGAGTTGGCACTATATCAGGCTAACGCGAGGAGACAATATGGCTATGACCACTCTTGTCTTCTCGACTGCCACTGACCTTTGTAAGAGGTTCAAAGAACTTGGGACGGTATTTAAACCTTTTAGTTGTAAAAGTCCAATAGTATGCTACAGACTAATACACCAAGGACGTCTTCTTGCAGAGTGCCAGTTACGGTATCTTGCAGGGCCTTGAGCTACGCAAGTGGCTTTGGAATGCCAACTTCCACTTGGTAGTCTTACTTGAGTGCGGTTTTAATAATATAAGTTTGAAGTGTGGGTATGCCCTCGTACTTCAGCCTTCTATTATTAAAGGTGCAGCCTATTAATGACTCAATATTAGTGATGGTATGCCAACTACTAATAACGATCCTTCAATAGGGAAAATACTCCTCAGACCTGTGGGACTCGGTATGCCGATGGTCACCAACTGAATGGGAGGGTAATTTTAGGACTTTGTAAGTTGGAATGCCAACACTTACGAAGCCCTGAAATTGCTTGCCCTGATCAGTTTCTTCTCAATTAAAGAAATCAACAAATACATGTGGCACTCCAAAAATTCGAACCTAGGATACTCACATCGAAATTCCGCGCACTTATGAATTACGCTATCAAGACAGTAAAGATATATGCACAACCCTACGATTTATTATGCAGTTCCGAATCCTGCATATTAATGTGAGCATGACACAAAAATGGGAAGAAAATTCTCAAAATCGTCAAACTAATGGAACGGTCGTCTTGAAATCTCAAATCTAATATGCTATAAATGAAAGAGAAGGTCCAGAATAAGCGACTACCTCCCCGTTAAAAATAGATACAAAAAATGGGGTTACGGGAGAGTGGGAGGGGGGGGGGGGGGTCACTCCCCCCTGCTGACCAAAGTGCTGACGTAGCCGCCTTAATCTAGTCAGCGGAGGGCCTGCTTCCTCCTGATGCAGCACCAGAGAGAAAGAGAGAGACTTCCACATTACTATCCTCGTCTTAAACCCAAGAAGAGAGAGAGAGAGAGAGAGAGAGAGAGAGAGAGAGAGAGAGAGAGAGAGAGAGAGAGAAGAAGTTACAAGGAATAGTTAGTATTTCAGAGACCTTGCGGTCCATTCCGGGGATATACTCGAAGTGGAAGGAAAGCGACTGTTTAGTGCACTCCACTCATTACAGAGTGCGCAAAATACTATCTACTCTCTTCTTGAACTGCTTTACTGAAGAACTGTTTACAACTTCTGAAGTAAGTTTGTTCCAAGTAGAACAGATCTTATAATATTGTGAACAAGTTTCCGCACATACTAGTGCTGAACCTTTTCAATTCTAATTTCCTGCTATGGTTGCGTGTTGTATTCATATTGAAGCTAAAAATGTTGCTTTAATCCACATTGTCAAACCCATTAAGTATTTTAAAAACTTCAATGAACTGACCTTGTACTCTGCATGTCTCCGACGGAAAGAGATCAAGAGCTCTCAACCGGTCCTCATAGCTCAGTCTTCTAATCGATGGAATAAGCTTTGTAGCGATAGCTTGTACTCTTTCTAGTCGCTCTATATCTTTCCTGAGTGCTGGAAGCCAGAATTGAACAGAATGCTCCAGGAGGGGCAGAATCAGAGCGTTGTAAAGTGTGAGGACTATTTCCTTATTTCTATACTTAAATTGCCTCTTAATATATATAACCCAATCATTTCTGAGCTTTCTTCTCTACTTCAATGCACTGCTTGGAAAACTTTAGGTCACTGCTAATCAGAACACCTAAATCCTTTTCCAAGTCAGTCAATTCCCGAGGCAATCCCAATAGTGAATAGCCTGACTTGGGATTTACTTGGCCGATATGCATCACCTTGCACTTTTCCAAGTTTAGAGGCAGCAGTCCGGCTGGCTCTGTTGATAGCGTGCCTGCTTCCCATCTTGCAGGTCTCGCGTTCAATCCCCGCTCAGATTGAAAAGTTTTTCCGATATATAGCCGGCGGTTACGGTCACCCCATGGGCAAAGGAGATGGGTAATGGTCTCTGGTTGATTAAAGAAGTGTTAAGCGCTTGAGAAGCCTCGAAGGAGGAGATACGGGCGCTATATAAGTAACCAGACGATAATTATTATTATTATTATGGTCTCTGGTCTCTGACCATTCACCCAGTCTGTTGAGGTCCATCCTGAGATGTTCAACCCCTTTGGGGTCTTTCACATTCATTCCAAGTTTTATGTTTTTTTTTGTTTTTTTTTTTTCTATGTGATTGAGGGAGGCAAAAGGCATAACTGCCTATAGCGAGTGCCTCCCCCATAGTTGAAAGAGTGACAGGGCCAAAATCAAGGGACGTTCGAGCCAAAATGCCTGGACACACGGAGTTTGAAGCAATTTAAGTCATAGGAAGAGGGAAAGACTGATTCTGGGAGAGAGTTCCAGAGCTCAGATGTTGAGTAGAAGAAAGTTTGAGAGTAACGTTTCACTCTTGGGTTGGAGAGTTGCACAGAGTAGGGGTGGGATTGAGTTGCAAGACGGGTACCACGTGCCCTACGTAAAGGAGGTCGTATGCACTGGGATAGCTCTGAGGAACACTGATTATTATAGTAGCGATAGAATAGCGAGAGAGATGCAACATTGCGGCGGAGAGAGAGAGATTGCAGAGAGTTGGTGAGTGGACGGGAGTTAATGATACGAAAGGCCTTCCTTTCAACTTTGTCTAGGAGAGCGGTGTGAGAGGAACCTCCCCACACATGTGAACAATACTCAATACAATGGCGCACTATGCCCCTGTACAGAGCAAGAAGCTGTGCAGGGGAAAAGAACCCCCTAAGGCGGTTGAGCACACCCAGCTTCTGGGAGGCTGCCTTAGCAAGACTGGTAATATGGTCATTCCAAATGAGAGCAGAAGAAAAAGAGACACCAAGAATATTGAGAGAAGATGAAGGGTTGATTTTTGTATTGTTGAAGAATAAGGGATAGTTCGCTGGGAGATCCTGACGGGTAGATAGATGGAGAAATTGGGTTTTGGAAGCATTAAAGTTAACAAGGTTTTCTCTGCCCCAATTGGAAATAGTATTTAGATCAGAATTTAAGAGTTGTATGGCTTCATTACGTTTGTCGTTGAGGGATTGCTGGCTGGGGCGTTCTGAAAAACTAATGGAGTAGTGTAAGGTTGAGTCGTCTGCGTATGAATGGATGGGAATTAAGGTACAGTTAAGGAGATCATTTATAAAAATCAGAAAGAGAATAGGAGATAGGACAGAGCCCTGAGGAACACCGGAGTTTATAGGGTGAGGAAGTGAACAATGGCCGTCCACAACCGCAGCTATGGAACGGCCGGAAAGGAAATTAGAGACAAAGGCACAGATGGAGGGATAGAAACCGAAGGAGGGTAGTTTAGAAATTAAAGATTTATGCCAGACTCTATCGAAGGCTTTCGATATGTCTAGTGCAAGAGAAAAGGTCTCACCGAAGTCCCGAAAGGAGGATGACCAAGAGTTAGTAAGATATGAAAGAAGATCACCAGTAGAGCGACCCTTAAGGAAGCCATACTGGCGATCTGAGAGCAGATTATGAGAAGAGAAATGCTTAAGAAATTCGGAAGCAAGAATAGTTTCAAAAACTTTAGAAAGACAAGAGATAAGAGCAATTGGACGATAGTTGGAGGGTTGAGAGCGGTCACCCTTCTTTGGGACAGGTTGAATGTGAGCAAACTTCCAGCATGAAGGGAAGACGTTAGAGGATAGACAGAGACGAAAAAGTTTGCCTAGGCAGGGAGTCAGCACGGAAGCACAGTTTTTGAGAACAACAGGAGGAACACCGTCCGGACCGTACGCCTTATTAGTGTTAAGCCCAGAGAGGGTAGAAAGTACATCTTTAGAAGAGATTAGGATATTAGGCATAAGTAAGAGAGAGGAGGGCGGAGAGGGAGGAATAGCACCGGAATCATCCAAGGTGGAGTTTCTAGCAAAAGTTTGAGCGAAGAGTTTAGCTTTGTCAGAGGAAGAAGTGATGGTTGTGCGATCAGAGTGGGAAAGGGGAGGGAAAGACGAGGAAGATAAATTGTTGGAGAGGTTTTTGGCTAGATGCCAGAAAGCTTGGGAAGAGCTAGAGTTGGATAGTTCAGTGCATTAATTATTGATGAAAGAGTGTTTGGCAAGTCGAAGAACAGATTTGGCTTGATTCCGGGCAGAAACATATGAAGAATGAGAGTCTTGAGTTTTAAGGCGTCGGTACCGTTTGAATGCTTCCTCCTTATTGCGGACAGCAGTAGAACAGGCGTGAGTAAACCAAGATTTTTTAGCATTAGTCTGAGAGAAAGAGAATGGAATGTATGCTTCCATGCCCGATAGGATTACCTCGGTAATGCGTTCAGCACTCTCTGAGGTTATCTGAAGGTTATCCGAAGTTATCTGCAAACTTGGAGATCACACTCAACAGACCAATATCTATGTCATTGACGTATATGATAAACTGAAGTGGGCCATTGACAGGTCCCTGTGGAACTCCAGAAGTGACTGCAGTCTACTCAGAAGAAACACCATTGATTACCACTTGTTGTTGTCTATATGTTAGCCAACTTTCTATCCAATTTATGACCTATGTATTGATACCTAGTGCACTCACTTTTGACATTAGCCTGCAATGAGGCACTTTGTCAAAAGCTTTTTGAAAAACTAAGTAAAGGATATCTATGGCTCAACTTTTGTCATACTCACCTAGCATTTCATGGACAAATTCCAGCAAATTGGTAAGGCATGATCGGTGTCGCCTGAATCCATGTTGGGAACCTGTAATTAAATTATGTATTTCTAGGTAGTCAACTATCATGTCTGCTAGTATCCCTTCCAAGAGTTTTACTATGATAAAAGTCAAGCTAAATAGTAGATAATTCTTGGAACACTCGTGATCCCCTTTCTTAAAGATTGGGGTCACATTGGCCAGTTTCCAGTTTTCAGGGACCTCTCCATTTTCTAGTGATTTATTAAAGATGTCTGCCAAGAAAGGTGCGATTTCATCTTGCACTTCTCGTACAACTCGGGGAAGAAAGCTATCTGGGCCGGTTGACTTGAACCTATTTAACTTATCTATTTTTGTTGCTACCTCCTCTGGGGTGCATCTAATTCTGCTAAGAACTTCACCCTCATGCAATAGTCCTGGACTTGGCATGTCACTGGTATTTTCCCGTGTAAATACTGAGGCAAAATAGTCGTTTAGGGATTTAGCTATATCAGTATCAGAAGTTTGAAGTTGGCTTGTTGGATCCTTTAGAGGTCCAATTCTACTTTTAAATGGCTTCCTTCTGTTTACATAGCTGAAGAACTCTTTATGACTCTCTTTGCAGAGGGATGCAACCCTTAGTGTTTTATTCCGCTTTGCTTCCTACAATATTTCAATCTTCTACACATATTTTTGAAGGAATCTAAATATCTTTGGTCTTGACTTCTTTTGACCTTTCTGTATGCAACCTTTCTCTTTCTAATTGCTGAAGCTATGTCACTTGTGAACCATTTTGGTTGGGTTGAGCATGATTTGGTAAGTTTAGTAGGTACGAATGCAGCTTATCGATCCGTAAACTGCTCTTTGAATGAGCACCAAATTACATTAACATCCTCACCCTCAAGTCTGATCTGGAATAAGCTTCCCCAAAGGCCTTCAAAATGTGCACAATGGAAATATAGTTTTGCACTCTGAGAACTGGTGGGTCTGCTGCTTGAGTTGCGAAGAGAGAACCAACTATATTGTGGTCACTACCTCCAATTGATTCCCCAACAGATAAGCTGGTCACACTTTCATCTTCAGTGGTGAACACAAGATCTAGTATATTGTTCCCTCTAGTTGGCTCGTTCACCCACTGCATCAAAAGATATCGTTAGTAAAGTCCACAAGACACCTACCTTCAGCATCAGCAGTTCTTGCTTCCCAGTTTACTAGGCAATTGAAGTCACCTATAATCACGCTGGTTTTACCCTCGATAACAGCACTCAGTCTTGTGTACAGTAGTTCATCCTTTCCAACATTGTGATGTGGAGGCCTGTGCACCAGAACAATCCTATAGATAGAGTTACCTAGATTGGGGTCTACTCCAAGCAGTTCATGATCTGACCTAATCTTGCAGTCAATTGGGTTTAGAAAATATATCTATCTATCTATTGCTGGACACCTTACTCCCCATGATGAGGGTGGCCATACACAGAAGAACATCTCTGATGTACAAACAAATTCTGTCCCCTTCCTGCATGGTTCGGTCTTTGTGGAACATTCTACAGTATATCTAAGTATTTCAAATTCCCTAACATAATCTCTGGTATCACTGTGAATCCAGGATTCAGTGATAGCCACTACATCGAAGCATTCTGTAGACAACAATGCCTGAAGTTCAGAGAATATATTCCTAATTGTGATCTGGCATTAAGTAATACTACCTTAAGGTGATTCAGTTTTTTTTTAGAACCCCCTAGTTTACCCCGTTTTCCGAAAAGAAAGGGATCTCTGGGGGTAGTGCATTTTCTTGCACACTATTTCACTGTACACTATCAGAGGTGTTGCAATTCCCTATGTTTGGTGAATCCTCACCTGAGGTACAAAAACCACTATCTAGTGGTTCAGAAATTGGCAACTGAGGTGTAGAGTCTAGAGGGAGTTACGAGGTATCTCTCAATCTGTTGGGTAACTCTGCAATTTGTTGACAGGTATTCTTGCTCTCACAGGGACGAACTTCTTTTTTGTGGGACCTCTTTTTGGAAGTTTGAGATCAACTGCTGGTGAGTGTTTGCTCTTTTCCTGATGGGGGATTCTTTCTACATTTTTGCTTGCCCTCAGCAAGCTGTAAAGATGGTGATTCAAGAAATCACCAAGTTTGATTTTACCGCTAGTGCTTAAGTGCACACCGTCACGGAGGTAGAGGTTGCGCTTCCCATAGAACTTATCAAATGGGTCCACAAATCTCACCCAATTCTAGGTACACAGGTCAGCTAACCTACCATTTAAGCCTATTGCTTTGCTAGTAGCACAAACCCCTCCATACATCCTGGGCAAAATACCAAGTATCATGCCTGTCTGTCTTGAGTCGGAGCTCATCAGCCAGAGTCATGACCTCTTCTATTATGGACTCTGTGGAACCGACTATATTTCTTTTGAGAAACAGATCATTACCACTGACCTGGGCTATTATTGCCGCCCCCTTAGTCTTGGACAAGACTTTTTTAACTTCTTTTGTGATCTAGGAAGTCTTTGCTCCTGCGAGGCTCTTCACCTTTCTCACATCTCGGCGAAACTTAACAAAGTGAGACTCTTGGCCTTTGACCTGAGAATACCCAATCAAAATTGTTTTTGTCTCTCTGTCACTAACAAGACCAAACCTGCTTGATATGTTAAGCTTAGTCCCTTTGTTGTTTGAATGATGCATAGTAGGCGTAACATTTTGCTGCCCACTCTGCACTTGACGATCCTTTTTTTCCTCTATTCTGTGATGACTCAGCAAAGTCATACTGACTTTTGGCATGGTCTAGAAGACTGAATTTATTTGAGGTATTAACTTCATATTCCTGTCTCTCTTTTTTTTTTTCTTTTTTTTTTTCCTCGCTCCAAGCATAGCGAGGGTCACTAGCACCAACTGTAGCAGGAATCGCAGCCTATTATGTAGTTGCTGCTTCAGTTGTGGCCTCCTTGACTGGAACTAGCCTATATGCTTATTTGAACCTGCATGACTTGTGCTGGTGTTTGAAGCAACAGGTGACACTCTCTTAATAGCTTCACTTCTAAGGATATCTATTACCTTTTTCAACTCTTATATTTCTTTTCTTCCTTCAGAAACTTCGTTCATTAGAATTGTATGTTATGTGTCTCTTTGCTTTAATTGTTCCTTAATCCTAGGTACCTCATTCATGAGTTTGCCTTCTATCTCACAATAGAGACAAAGGGTGGTATTCTTAAGCAATTATTTCCCTTCCCAGCGCCTAATTCCGAACGAATACTGTTGGAATGAGTGTTGTTTACAGAGAGAACACGGATTAGCATACTCATTTCTCAAGGTAACGCCATTTGCACGTTATTTCGCTCCTCCTTGGCGCTGCGAAAGATTTTTTTTTTAAAGAATACCAGCCTATCATGGTGGATGCAGGCATATGCACCTTCTTTGAAGTCGATACACCACTTTAGCTTCTTGCACTTAGCGCAAGTTGCTTTGAGTTTTGTATAAAAATATACAAAAAATACATACTTGTTGTATATTTATGCTTGATATTGACAGATAACTTGAATTTAAAGGCGATAGAAGGGTTGGGTGGTGACTGGAGGAGCAATAATGGTTTGGTGGTTCTCACAGGTAAGCTACGGTAGCCTTGTCCGTTTCTTAGTCATTAATGTGTGACTTTAACCTCATGACACAGGGACAAGTGGCTTATTTCTACACTTTTGGTAATGCACTATATTGACGAAAATTAGGGCACAGTGTGAAAAAAGCTGTGTCAAAATATCATACTGATCCAACTGTTTGTTAATAAGTTATTACCGAAAAGCCATGTAACACGGCCTCTGAAACCCATAGTAGTTTTCAGATTTTAAGACGTTCAGCCCATTAGTTTGGCGATTTTAAGACCTGTAGCCCCATTTCTTTGTCAATATTAAGACTTTTCGTGTTATTTAGGTGTCGATTTTTTCCTGGCGAGCGATAGCGAACCTGTATTCAAGAGGAATCGGCCTTTGGCCGGGACATTTTTCTATCGAAAAAATGCAAAAATTTATCTTGAAGGAGGGTTTTGGGTGGGTGTTTTTTTAAGCTTGATGTAGATCTAGGGAGGAAACTTGAAAGATATACATAAAGGAGCTAAAGCCTCTGTCACACTATGCCGATATAAGTGCCGACGCTCCACGACTTAAGGGTCGGGAGCGGGTCTTTGCCTACATCGCCGCGCGACGTGGGTTGGCGCCTGCTCAAGAGAGCTGTCGGGAGAGGTCGTCAGGGGCCTCAGGAAAAGTTCGACATGCACAACTTTCATGAGTTGAGTTGGCGGCTAGTAAATTGACGGCACGGGGACTGTAGGCTGGCGTCGTCGGGCGTCGTCAGGTATGCGTCATATGTTGCAAGGGCGCCAGCCTGTCTGCGTCAGACGCCGCTTATAAGGTAGGTCGCCTTCAGGCAGCGACCCAGGGGCCCAGGCGCCGTCATAGGGGGAGGGCATACCGTGAGTCCGCGACCTGGCAACATCGCACGGGACATCGTTGATAGATGGTTTGGGTTTTTTGTTTTTTTTAACCTTGATGGAGGTCTAGCGAGGAAACTAAAAAATAAATTAATATATAAATAAATAGACCCCAAAAATCATCACTGTCCCCTTAATCCGATCCCATCAACGAGTGACTATCTATAAACCTTTTCAATAGCGGTGGCGTCTGTTTTGCCATAGTTCTTCTATACTTAGATGATTTTATGCAGCTTAAGAACGGTCTGTGGGAGTTAAGAGAGCTAAATGAGAGGAATGGAGTTCTTGTGATTGCTACAGGCCCTTTGTAAACATAATACAATAACCTAATAGTTGCCAGACTATAACGAGAAAGACGTCACCTGTACTGAAAGGGTTAACTATAGATGGCCTTGTTTTACCAATTACTAAAAAAAAATAACACTTAATTAAGGGGAGATGGGCGCATTTGTTTGCTCATTTATGGATCTTTTTATTATGTTTTTAGTTTCCTCCCTAGATTTTAAATTTAACTCCCCCCCACCCACACACACACACACACACACACTCACACACACATACGTCGCCTCCGACGGACCGGTTTGCCTCGGTCGGGATCAAGTGTGACGGAGTAGGGGTCCAGTGTGACAGGGTGGCTGTCCATCGCCGCCGTAGTATCTATCGGCGCCGCCCTACCTCCTATAGGCGCCGCTCATCAGGAGCATTGTCGCCAACCAGTTTCTGCGCTACGGCGCATGACGCCGCCCAAGCGGCGTCATTTATCTTCCTTAGATCTTACATGGTTGCCTCTCGACCCCCTCCAGTTGCCGTCAGGTGGCATGCCCGTCCATACTGCCCGCCGTGGGCGTCCCACCCCTCTATCACCCACGATACTCGGCAGTAGTCTCCCCTTTGTATCGCCACTCCTTAAGTCGTGGAGCGTCGGCACTTAAATCGGCATAGTGTGACAGAGGCTTAATGAATACGCTCATCCCCCCTTAACTCGCTCTAGCATTGTAATGTAAATACTCTCAGCGGGGAGTTTGTTCCAGGTAGCGCAAATCTTATAATATGTGAAACAGTGTCCATATGTGACAAAGTATCCTCAACTCATCTTATTCTTTCTCTCTCACTCTCTCTCTCTCTCTCATTATCATTATAAACATTACTTTTCTTATTGCTGGCTATTATTGGACGATTTTATTCAGAACAGGAAGGGTGTGTGGCAATCTGGGGGTTGACTGAGACCGTCTTTACATGTCTAACTCCCACAGATCCTTCCTAATCTGTATGAAATCGTCAATAATGCGTCATAATCCTTAACCCCTTCTGTACCGGCGACGTCCTTTTAACTCATATATTTTGGCTACTATTAGACTATTTTGTTCCGTTTCAAGCAACCATAAAATGGCCACCCCAAGTTCAAATGTGCCCAACTACGCACTAATACCCGGGAAGCCAGAATTGCCACCATCAACCCCAGTGTACCACCCACACCAGGAAAAACGATAAGGATCACTTTCGACCATAATGGAACTCAGAAGAAGAAAATAATATACAGCCAAGCAGAAACAGACCAGCATAAACAAATTTCGCCTGTCCAGATGCGCCGAACTTCCGCGCAGATGACTCACCTCCAGCGCATGAATTTCCCCCCTAAATACGCCCCCCCTGTACTTATGATCTTCTGACCTTCAACTACCAGCCCTGAGACATAGCAGCCAAAGTCAACACTATCCCGACGAGAACAAGGTAGAGCAAGCAATTCAAGGGCTTGAATAAACTTACATGTAAGAGTTCGAACCTAAGAATTAACCTCCCATTTAGCAATGGTGAATATGCTTTAAGGTCTGAGGAGTTATTTTCCCTATTAGGTGAACTTTTGTTTTTACATGCCATGGCATAGTGACAACATCATGATCTCTATTAGGCTGCAAATTTGATATTGGAAGTAGCCCTGAAGGGCATGCCGCAAACTGACTTCTAGTATCAATCCCGCACTCTAACAAAGCTATTAACCCACTGGATCCCAGCGCCACAGCGTATGCGTCGGCAATGTATGTAACGCTAAACCCCAGCGCCACATAAGTTGCGTCCGCTACTTCGAAATGATTTACTCGTCCTATGGTAGCTAGAGGCTTGAGGATGGTATGGGAGACTACCTTATGATGTTACCGAACAGTGGCGGTATGCGGCAACCCCCTAGCCCATCCGTGCGGGTGAGTAAGGGCGAATGGGGAAAGACAGTTTACCCACTTATCCCACCGCCAATTTTGTGCTTATTTATTCTTATCCTATGGTAGCTAGAGGGTTCAAATTCATATGGGATATACCTTATGATGTTGCCCAACAGTGGCAATACTTATCAATTGGCAGTACCCAAGTCCCGCCGCGGTGGGGAGTGGGGAGAGAGAGCACGGGAGTGGAAGGATTGGGCGGCCTCCCACCTCCCGCCAGGCCCAGTTGCCTTGTTTACATCATGAGTTTTGGATGTACCCCGTCGCCTCGCTATGTTTATTGCTCCCCTAATGCTTCCCATAACATAGTTGACTGCCCACCAAGTGGGGAAGAGGAGGAGGAGGAGGATGACCCAGACCCCACGGCATTCCTCAAAATTCCGCCAGGTCATGGTAGGGGTAAGAAGAGACGAGATAGTGTGTCATGTTGCTACGTACACAGCAAGTTTATGTGTACACTGGTCCTCCCCCACTCCCCCTGCCTTCACCACCACCTCCCCTGTTTCCCCACTAAGAATACGTCAAAACCCATATTTCTAAGTCAAAAGTGCCTAAAACAATGTGTAACACTCATATTCTAACTATACAATATACGGTAAAGTATAAAATCAATAAACAGAGTACGTGAGAGAGGCATAATAAAAGTGAGAGTGAGTGAAGGGGAAGTCGGGTGTCATTCAGCTGGCAGTGTGTACGTGCGTGAGTCCATGAACAAGGTGGCCGCCAACCCGCCAGTCGTCATGGTAACCACGATGCAGGCGAGGCTTGCCACATCCTCGACACTTATAAAACTTGAATATATGCACTTATCACACTGTAAATTCACTTACAATGACAATATGTGATACATGTTGCTATTATCTGAACTATGAAGGCACACATGATGCTCGGGTGGTGTAAATAACCGTCACTCGAAAACTGGACGCATCGTACATCTGCCATGCTGCCGCGCTCAGCTGTGTCTTGAAGAGCGGGAAGCTTGAAGGCCGCCCGGCATCAGCTGATGGTTGAGGCTGCCCCCCCCCACCCATAGGACCCCAAAATGACCGAGGTGAGTGTTTTTTGTGTGTTATTCTTCATTTCTCACCTATTTAAGCTATTTAAAAATAAACACAAAAAGGCCAAATCTGCTGGTCTCTCAGTGTACATTTAATCTAAACTAGCTGGGGTTCAGTGGGTTAAAGTAGATCTTGCCATCGTAAGCTAACTCTAATGGTTCGGGCTTTGCGAGGTACAGTCTGAATAACGGCACTTAGTATATAAAAGTCCATACTTTATCTGTCCAACACCATGGTCAAGGACATATGCAGTAAAATGGTTTAAACACCGAATTTGGGTTCTTTGAACACTCTTACAACGGTCAGTGGCAGAGTGAGCGAAAATAATAAGTTCATGATCTTACTTATTTCCTCATTTTAGCCCGATACCTCATCGCTGTGTCATAACACTAGAGACTTTGTATTAAAGACCCTACACCAAGAGTACCGGAACAGAACTTCATCACCGATTAGTATAAAGGTCAGGATAGACGAGCAGCCATAACTTAGGACATGTCCTAGTTCAAGCTCGCGTTAGTCCGATGGTATGCACCCTATGTCATGACATTAAGGAACTACCATTCAAGACCCAACGCCTACTAATCCATCTGTATCCCTATCCACACCACCCACACGGCAGGACCACCTAAGCGGCTCGATGGAACTAGATGAAAGGACTCGGCGACTCTCATTTCATCCCCTCCTGTACCTGCAGCTTCAGATCTACAGGGTGTTAGACTAGAAGTGCTACAGAGGTTATCTTTGATTTCTACACCAGTGCGACCCCGGTGCATCACTTACATTCATATTAGTGTAACAGAGTTAAGTGTGAAACTCTACTAAATCCCTACACCAGTGCGACCAGGTGTATCTCTTTTATTTATATAAGAAGAGAGAGAACCTAAGATAAAAGTGATAACCCATTCTTACACCAGTGCAACCCAGGTTTATCTCTTTAACTAACGACAGAGAGAGAGAGAGAGAGAGAGAGTTGAAGATAAAAGTGATAACTAAATATTACACCAGTGTACAAAGTCTTAAGGTGTATAATACTATTTGATCTAAGTGAAAGAGCACCAAGTATATTCGTAGTTACCTCGTGGATCCTCGCCCGTGCTAGGACCGTTATATATTGATATGTATTAGTGTAAAAGAACATTTTACGTTCTAATAATTGTTAAGCGAATATTAAAGTTAATTCATAGATGTATTCAGTGTTATATTTTACCCTTTACTACTTTCGTGCATGTGTTGTGTGATTTTAACTGCTCCAGTCGAGTAGAACCTACCAAATACCAATTAAAACCCTGTAAAAACCCTGGCCTAACAACCCCCTTAAGTACCGGTGACGTCCTTTTCATTATATTCCGGCTACTATTAAAACCCTGTAAAAACCCTGGCCTAACAACCCCCTTAAGTACCGGTGACGTCATTTTCATTATATTCCGGCTACTATTAAAACCCTGTAAAAACCCTGGCCTAACAACCCCCTTAAGTACCGGTGACGTCCTTTTCATTATATTCCGGCTACTATTAGACAATTGTATTCAGCTTAGGAAGGACGTCTACCCACTATAAGGCTACCCACTATCTCAATTCATCCTTGGAGTTAACATACGTCCTAGCTAAGCAGCGCATAAAATCGTATAAATGGAGTTAAAGGGGTTAATGTTAAGGGGAGAGGGGTTCGTTTTGCTGGTCCCCCTTCTTCCTCATGCTTAGCCCCATTAGTTTTCAGATTGTATAACGCTTGCCCCATTAGTTTGATGATTTTAAGACCTTTTGCCCCATTCCTTTTTCAATATTTAGACTTTTTGTATCATATAGGTGTCGATTTGTACCTGGCGAGCGATAGCGAGCCTGTAATTTAAGAGGAATCGGCCTTCGGCCTGGACATTTTTCTATCGGAAAATATACAAATTTATCTTGAAGAAGGGTCTGGGGGGGGGGGGGTTTATCTTTTTAAGTATTAAGCTTGATGGAAGTGTAGAGAGGAAAGTGAAAAACAAATAATATTACCGGTTTATATATAAATATATATATATATATATATATATATATATATATATATATACAGTATATACATATACAGTATATATATATATACACTGTATATACTGTATATATACAGTATATATATACAGTATATATATATATATATATATATATATATATATATATATATATATATATATATATATATTATATATACTGTATATACTGTATATAAATATATTTATATATATATATTATATATATAGTATATATATATATATATATATATATATATATATATATATATATATATATATATATATACCGTATATACTGTATATATATATATATATATATATATATATATATATATATATATATATATATATATATATATATATATATATATATATATATATATATATATATACAGTATATATATATACTAGCAGGGGTACCCGGCGTTGCCTGCGTAATCACCATAATCACCATCATCAATCACTACTACCACAATCATCACAATACTACTACTACCATAATCACCGGCCTCGACCTCCCTGTGCCTCGTTAAACGGCGACCTCGAATTCGGCCTCTAAATGACCTCCGATTTTGGATCTGACCTCATCCGTACCCCCATTTTGGGGGGCTGCGAACAACTTTCGTTCCATACACCTTTTCGATCGGAGGCCTCCTTCTGCCCCAAGCGGCAATTTTGTTGTTTTCTCATTTTTTTCGCTCCCGTATACTACATAAGTTCTGCCGAAAATTTATTAAACAAAAGTGTCTCTGATTTCCACTAAACTCGCCTAAAACCATCTCCAAAGCCTGGGCTTTCCAACGGTGCCCCACATTCCCACCTGGCACCAAAACTGTGGGAGGAGTTTAGTAACAAAGGTCGGGTAGGTCTGGTAACTGACAGACAGACAAACATTGACCTTTATTTATTAAGATATATATATTATATATATAATCATCTCTTGCTAATCTCGCCAGGGAAAAATCGACACCTAAAGGGCACGAAAGGTCTTAATATTGATACAAAAAATTAGGCAAAAGGTCTCAAAATCACCAGACTAACGGAACGAAACTCGCCTAAAACCATCTCCAAAGCCATCACCAGACTAACGGAACGAACATCTTAAAACCTCAACACTAATATGCTAAACATGAGCGAGAAGGGTGGCCAGAAAAAAATAGTATTAATCCCTTGGCAAGCATCGAACTATCAAATTTAATCCTCTTTACTACCACAGATATCTCTTAAACTGCACAAAATCGTCTAAATATATATTCTATCTATGTATATATTTGGTCAGGCCTATTCCATTTTTTTTTTTTTTTTTTTTACTGGGGGTGGCCGACTAGAGACAGAGCCTAAATCTAGCTAGAATGAAATGTAATAGACGTCGCCGGTCTAGAAGGCGTTAAGGGGGTAGTGGTTCTTTTATTGGTCTAGTTATAATTATGTTTTCATGTATTTCTAGTGTCCTCGCTAGACCTCGCCAGACCTACATTACCTTGTCCATCATTCATTTAAGGGTCAAGTGCTTGTTTTTTATTTTTTTTATTTTTTTTGACCACTTATTAATTTATTTATTTAATGTTGAGTTTTCTTGTTAGACCTTCATCAAGCTTTAAAAAAAAAAACTCCTATACCCCCTTTCAAGATATATTTGTACATTTTTCGGTAGAAAAAATTCCCGGCCGAAGGCCGGTTCCTTAAAATAATTCAGGCTCGCTAACGCTCGCCAGGAAAAAAATCGACACCTAAACGGCACGATAGGTCAAATTATTGACAAAGTAATGGGGCAAAAGGTCTCAAAATCGTCAAACTAATGAATGAACGTCTTAAAATCGCAAAACTAATGGGTCTAAAAATGAGGGAGAAGGGGGTCCAAAAAAAGATAATACCTCCCCCTTAACTGCGCCTTCCCCACCCACTCCTCTCTCTCCACCCTAGGGATGTCCTCCTCCCCCCTCCCCTTTCCTCCTGTTCTTCACCTCTCTTAACAACCTCTCCCTCCTATCCTTTCACCGCACTCTCTCTCTCTCCCCCATTCCACCTACCACACCCTCTCCCCTTCCTCCCACCGCACCCTCTCCCCTCCTTCCTCCCACCGCACCCTCTCCCCTCCCTCCTCGCACCCACTCCCCTTCCTCCCACCGCACCCTCTCCCCTCCCTCCTCGCATCTCACCCTCTCCCCTTCCTCCCACCGCACCCTCTCTCTCCTTCCTCTCACCGCACCCTCTCCCCTCCCACCGCATCCTCTCTCCTCCTCCTCCCCCCTTCACCCTCATCAACCACCACCCTCCCTCCTCCTTGCTGACGTCTGCACCCTCCGTCTAGAATCTTCATTACCTCGACGCTGCATTATTCAACCTTAAACGTACGATATATCCGAGCACCATAGCATCGTTCGCGACATAATCTTATTCCGTGGCGTCAAAATCTAAACAAATTGAGATCTCCTGCGCTATACCACAGAACATGCAATTGGTTCTTGTGTTAAAAAATGAAGGATATATACCCGAGAAAAATGGTGTAACTATGTGAGAAACTGCCCATCCGAAAGAACGAAGGGAAAGAAATTTGTTCCATATAGTCTTGACGCCAATGCTGACTCAGGAGGGAGTTCCAAGGGAGTCAGCATTTGGGCTCCGTTCTTGCCAGCGGTACGATGATATCCCAAAATCAATACCTTCCCCAGCGCCGCTACACAACCCACAACCTCAACAACATAATTATTTTCTGCTAACAATCGGGTAGGTTATTATTAATATCAAGGTGCACAGCATCAGGGAAATATACGAAATGACGATATATTGGTAATTTCTGGCGGTGATCCTGGCATCCGCGCGACAAGGCTTCACTTGTCGAGCGTTGTGGTCGGCAGTGTGGCCAATTTACCTACTTCCTGCTAGATATACAGGTATTTACTTCGATTTAGCGACAATTATTTACATCTAGCGACATGAATTCTAGCGATATTCTGGAGATTTGAGTAATTTTGAGTGATATTCTCGGGGTTCTGGCATTAAGCTAGTGATGTTCGGTATACATTTAATATCTAGCGCCTTTCTATTGAAATGAATAGGAGAAGGAATACAAAACAAATATCTATAAATAGCATTTTGTGGCCATGTTTCACCTTTCAAAGACATAATTTGAGCTACTGTATATACCACAATTTTATCTTTGCATATACCCCCGAAAAAAAAACTAGAAATACAGTATTCGGCTTTCGTTTGGCACCCTGGTCTAGCGAATTTTGAGAGATAATACACATAACAAAGCCACTCCAACAGCATCCTCTCACTCCATCACCCCTTCTCCCCTCTTTACACTCTTCAGAAAATAGGAAAAGTAGAAAGTAGCTAGGAGGTGCCGTTGGAAAGGCTTATAGCTCGCTGGTGTAGTGACTAGCATCTTGGACTTCCACCCAGAAGGCCCAGGATCGCGCCCACGCTCGGCGCATTAAAGATGTTTCACAAATACTGAGTCATTACCGTCCCTCATGAGCAAGGGGATGGGATAGTAGTACAGGACCCCAATGGAAATATGCCTAATCGGCCTTATTGGGCTATACTTAGCTGGTTTAGCATGCGCTAGCTTTAAGAACTATTATCATTATTATTATTATTATTATGATTACCTTCACCTGCCCTGAGAATGGATGTAGCGGTCTATTGTCTGTTGATGTAGTGGTGGTCAGTGTTGCCAATTTAGCAACTTTCCCGCTAGATCTAGAGGAATTTACTTTGTCCTAGAGGCAAATACTTACATCTAGCGACATGAATTCTAGCGAAATTCTGGAAATTTGAACCATATTAGAGCAATAAGGTAGAAATGTTGGCATTATTCTAGGAATCTCTAGCAATTTACGGCATATATTTACTATCTAGCGGACTTGATTTGGTAACCCTGGTGGGTGGTCAGTCGTCAGTGACTCAGTGTCTCTCTGGGCTCCTCAGAGGGCGGGTTGGTGCGCGGGTTATTTAGTGAACAGTGCTGGCCTACCCAACTCTTCCACAACAATTACAGTGAAGGTATCCAGTTGGATTAATTAAGGGGACAGTGGTTATTTTGGGGGGTCTCTCTCTCTATATATATATACCGGTATATGCTGTATATACTGTATACTGTATAATTATATTCATTTATTTTTTAGTTTACTCCCTAGACCTCAATCAAGCTTTAAAAAAAATGAATCCCCCTTCGAGATTAATGTGTACATTTTCCGGTAGAAAAATGTTACGGCTGAAGGCGGGGCGGGGAGGGGGGGGGGGGGGAGGGGGGTATTTAGTTTCTGATTTATCTATTAAAAAAAAGTTTCCGCCTTAGACCTCCATTAAGCTTAGACAAAAACAAAAACTAAGACCCTCCTTTGAAATAAATGTGTAAATTTTTTCGGTAGACAAATGTCAAGGCCGAAGGCCGGTTCCTCCATAATTACAGGCTCGCTATCGATCGCCAGGAAAATAAAATCGACTAGAGAACACTGGCCCCCCAACTCCTCGGGAACACTGGCCCCCCAACTCCTCGGGAACACTGGCCCCCCAACTCCTCGGGAACACTGGCCCCCCAACTCCTCGGAACACTGGCCCCCAACTCCTCGGGAACACTGGCCCCCCAACTCCTCGGGAACACTGGCCCCCCAACTCCTCGGGAACACTGGCCCCCCAACTCCTCGGGAACACTGGCCCCCCAACTCCTCGGGAACACTGGCCCCCCAACTCCTCGGGAACACTGGCCCCCCAACTCCTCGGGAACACTGGCCCCCCAACTCCTCGGGAACACTGGCCCCCCAACTCCTCGGGAACACTGGCCCCCCAACTCCTCGGGAACACTGGCCCCCCAACTCCTCGGGAACACTGGCCCCCCAACTCCTCGGGAACACTGGCCCCCCAACTCCTCGGGAACACTGGCCCCCCAACTCCTCGGGAACACTGGACCCCCAACTCCTCGGGAACTCTGGCCCCCCAACTCCTCGGGAACACTGGCCCCCCAACTCCTCGGGAACACTGGCCCCCCAACTCCTCGGGAACACTGGACCCCCAACTCCTCGGGAACACTGGCCCCCCAACTCCTCGGGAACAAAGTGAAGGTATCCAGTTGGATTAAGGGGAAATGGGCCGTTTTTCTGGTCCCCCTTTTTCCTCATGTTTAGCCCCATCAGTTATGATATTTTAAGACGTTCGGCCCATTAGTTTGGTGATTATAAGACCTTTCGTCCCATTTCTATATCAATATCAAGACTATTCGTGCCCTTTAGGTGTCGATTTTTGCTTGGCGAGCGATAGCGAGCCTGTCATTTTAAGAGAAACCGGCCTTCGGCCGGAAATTTGTTCTATAAAAAAAATGTACAAACTAATCTTGAAGCGGGGTCTAGGGAGTGTTTTTTTAAGATTGATAAAGATCTAGCGAGGAAACGAAAGAACAAATTATATACAAATAAATAGACCCCCTAAAATAACCACTGTCCCCTTAACCCCTTCAGTACCTGTGATATATTTGGGCATATATTCGGGCAAGTATTAGATGATTATATTCAACTTAAGAGGGACGTGTAGCTATTAACCCCTTCAGTACCCGTGCCGTCCTTTTTAGTGGCTGCTATTAGACGAGTGTATTCAGTTTAAAAAGGGCCTCCAGCAATTAACAGGCTTCAAACCATCTTATTTAACTTTTTTACTACCACAGATCCTTCTTAAGCTGACAGAGTAGTATGAAAGAGACGTGACCGGTACATAAAGGGTTAAGAGGCCACGCACTATCTCCACTAACCCTTTTAACTACCACAGACGTGACCGGTACATAAAGGGTTAAGAGGCCACGCACTATCTCCACTAACCCTTTAACTACCACAGACGTGACCGGTACATAAAGGGTTAAGAGGCCACGCACTATCTCCACTAACCCTTTTAACTACCACAGACGTGACCGGTACATAAAGGGTTAAGAGGCCACGCACTATGTCCACTAACCCTTTAACTACCACAGACGTGACCGGTACATAAAGGGTTAAGAGGCCACGCACTATCTCCACAAACCCTTTTAACTACCACAGACGTCACCGGTACATAAAGGGTTAAGAGGCCACGCACTATCTCCAGTAACCCTTTTAACTACCACAGACGTGACCGGTACATAAAGGGTTAAGAGGCCACGCACTATCTCCACTAACCCTTTTAACTACCACAGACGTCACCGGTACATAAAGGGTTAAGAGGCCACGCACTATCTCCACTAACCCTTTTAACTACCACAGACGTCACCGGTACATAAAGGGTTAAGAGGCCACGCACTATCTCCACTAACCCTTTTAACTACCACAGACGTCACCGGTACATAAAGGGTTAAGAGGCCACGCACTATCTCCACTAACCCTTTTAACTGCCACACGTGACCGGTACATAAAGGGTTAAGAGGCCACGCACTCTCTCCACTAACTCTTTTAACTACCACAGACGTGACCGGTACATAAAGGGTTAAGAGGCCACGCACTATCTCCACTAACTCTTTTAACTACCATAGATTCTTCCTAAGCTGCATAACATTCTCTAGACATAGTTGAAATATAACAACAGACATACCCGGTACTGAAAGGGTTAAGGGGAGGTTTTTAGTTTGTTTCCTTGACCTCCATCAAGCTTATAATTACACCCTCTGGATAAATATGTACATTTTTCGGTAGAAAAATGTCCCGGCCTCTTAAAATGGCATGAAAGGTCTTAAAATTGACAGCAATGGAGCGAAAGTTTTAAATATCGCCAAAATAATGGGGCGAATGTCTTATAATCTCAAAAGTAATGGGGGCTAAACATGAGGGAGAAAGGTGTCCAGAAAAGGAAAACAAAAATCCCTAATGTAGAAATCTGCCCTTAATGCTTTCTTTGTGATGTCATTGAAGTGTAAGAAACTGATTAGCAAATAACGTTAACCCCTTATGTGCCGACGACGTTAACCCCTTATGTGCCGACGACGTTAACCCCTTATGTGCCGACGACGTTAACCCCTTATGTGCCGACGACGTTAACCCCTTATGTGCCGACGACGTTAACCCCTTATGTGCCGACGACGTTACCCCCTTATGTGCCGACGACGTTAACCCCTTATGTGCCGACGACGTTAACCCCTTATGTGCCGACGACGTAAACCCCTTATGTGCCGACGACGTTAACCCCTTATGTGCCGACGACGTTAACCCCTTATGTGCCGACGACGTTAACCCCTTATGTGCCGACGACGTTAACCCCTTATGTGCCGACGACGTTAACCCCTTATGTGCCGACGACGTTAACCCCTTATGTGCCGACGACGTTAACCCCTTATGTGCCGACGACGTTAACCCCTTATGTGCCGACGACGTTAACCCCTTATGTGCCGACGACGTTAACCCCTTATGTGCCGACGACGTTAACCCCTTATGTGCCGACGACGTTAACCCCTTATGTGCCGACGACGTCTTTTGTATTATATTCTGGCTATATTTAGACTTGCTATAATAGCTTTGAGATTTTAAAATGTTCGTTCCATTAGTTTGGTGATTTTAAGAGCTTTCACCCCATGTTTGGTGATTTTAAGACCTTTCACCCCATTTATTTGTCAATATAAAGACCTTTCGTACCATTTAAGCGTTGATTTTTTCCTAGCGAGCGATAGCAAGCCTGTAGTTTTAGAAGGAACCGGCCTTTGGCCGTGACATTTTTCTACCAAAAAATGTACAAATTTATCTTGAAGGGAGGTCTAGGAGGTGTTTTGTTTTTAGTTTGATGGAGGTTTAGCGAGGAAACTAAAAAAATATAAATAAATAAATATATAGAACAGAAAACATGCACTACCCCATTATTTATTTATTCATTTATTTATTTATTCTATAGTTTCCTCGCTAGACCTCCATCGACCTTAAAAAAAAAAACTTCCTTAGACCCACCCCCTTCAATATAAATGTTTACATTTTTTGGTAGAACAAATTTGTACATTTTTCGGTAGAAAAAAGTCCCGGCCGAAGGCTGGTTCCTCCTAGAAATGTAGGCTCACTATCGCTCGCCATGCACAAATCATGGCACGAAAGGTCTTTATATTGACCAAAAAAAAAGGAGGCAAAAGATCCTAAAATAGCCAAGCTAATGGAACAATCGTCTTAAAATCTCAAAGCTAATGGGACTAAACATGAGGGAGAACCCCCCCCCCCCCCCCTTAAAGCCCAAATCGCCAGTGGTCCATTATAAGAGATAAAACACGAATATTAACCCCTTTTGTACCGGTGCCGTCCTTTTAACTTTATTATGGCTACTATTAGACGGTTATATTCAGCATAAAAAAAGGCCTCCAGCAATTAACAGGCTTCGAACTATCTCACTTAACCTATTTTTGACTACCACAGATCTTCTTAAACTGAACAAAAGCTTGTAAATATAGCTATACTAAAATTGAAGACCTTTAGTAATTCAATATCCTAAACACCACTTCGGCCGAGACATTATTTTTACCGAAAAATGTACACATTTATCTCAAAGGAGGGTCTTGGGCGTATTTTTTATAGCCTGAAGAAGGAATAGACATATTATCCCATCATCAAGCTTAAACAAAAAATACCCTCAATAAATTGGGAAAAATTTGTACATTTTTCGGTAAAAACATGTTTTTTCGGCCGAAGTGGTGCTTAGGACATTGCATAGCCTACTAAAGGTCCTCAATTGACCACTTGCGAGTTTTGGTGCATAAGGAAGTTGGAGCTGTAGCCATCAATATTTAGCAGAATGATCAGCTAAAATACGGTCCTAATACATATATATATACATTACACCAAATTGATCATACATTTTATCCCTTAGAAACACACATTAGTTTTGCATTTCTCTTTAATATCAATGTTCACGACTCCAACTTCCTTATAGCCTGACACTTGCAAGTGGTCAATTCAAAATACGTCGCCGGTACAGAAGGAGTTATGGGGACCGACCTGCCTTTTCTCTCTGGGTAGAGAAGGAGTTATGGGGACCGACCTGCCTTTTCTCTCTGGGTACAGAAGGAGTTATGGGGACCGACCTGCCTTTTCTCTCTGGGTAGAGAAGGAGTTATGGGGACCGACCTGCCTTTTCTATCTGGGTACAGAAGGAGTTATGGGGACCGACCTGCCTTTTCTATCTGGATACAGAAGGAGTTATGGGGACCGACCTGACTTTTCTCTCTGGGTACAGAAGGAGTTATGGGAACCGACCTGCCTTTTCTCTCTGGGTAGAGAAGGAGTTATGGGGACCGACCTGCCTTTTCTCTCTGGGTAGAGAAGGAGTTATGGGGACCGACCTGCCTTTTCTATCTGGGTACAGAAGGAGTTATGGGGACCGACCTGCCTTTTCTATCTGGGTACAGAAGGAATTATGGGGACGGACCTGCCTTTTCTCTCTGGGTAGAGAAGGAGTTATGGGGACCGACCTGCCTTTTCTATCTGGGTACAGAAGGAGTTATGGGGACCGACCTGCCTTTTCTATCTGGGTACAGAAGGAGTTATGGGGACCGACCTGCCTTTTATCTGTGGGTAGAGAAGGAGTTATGGGGACCGACCTGCCTTTTATCTCTGGGTACAGAAGGAGTTATGGGGACCGACCTGCCTTTTATTTCTGGGTACAGAAGGAGTTATGGGGACCGACCTGCCTTTTATCTCTGGGTACAGAAGGAGTTATGGGGACCGACCTGCCTTTTATCTCTGGGTACAGAAGGAGTTATGGGGACCAACCTGCCTTTTATCTCAGGGTACAGAAGGAGTTATGGGGACCGACCTGCCTTTTATCTCTGGGTACAGAAGGAGTTATGGGGACCGACCTGCCTTTTATCTCTGGGTACAGAAAGAGTTCTGGGGACCAACCTGCCTTTTCTATCTGGGTAGAGAAGGAGTTATGGGGACCGACCTGCCTTTTATCTCTGGGTACAGAAGGAGTTATGGGGACCAACCTGCCTTTTATCTCTGGGTACAGAAGGAGTTATGGGGACCGACCTGCCTTTTATCTCTGGGTACAGAAAGAGTTATGGGGACCGACCTGCCTTTTCTATCTGGGTAGAGAAGGAGTTATGGGGACCGACCTGCCTTTTATCTCTGGGTACAGAAGGAGTTATGGGGACCAACCTGCCTTTTATCTCTGGGTACAGAAGGAGTTATGGGGACCGACCTGCCTTTTCTATCTGGGTAGAGAAGGAGCTATGGGGACCGACCTGCCTTTTATCTCTGGGTACAGAAGGAGTTATGGGGACCGACCTGCCTTTTATCTCTGGGTACAGAAGGAGTTATGGGGACCAACCTGCCTTTTATCTCTGGGTAGAGAAGGAGTTATGGGGACCGACCTGCCTTTTATCTCTGGATAGAGAAGGAGTAATGGGGACCGACCTGCCTATTATCTCTGGGTACAGAAGGAGTTATGGGGACCGACCTGCCTTTTATCTCTGGGTAGAGAAGGAGTTATGGGGACCGATCTGCCTTTTATCTCTGGGTACAGAAGGAGTTATGGGGACCAACCTGCCTTTTATCTCTGGGTAGAGAAGGAGTTATGGGGACCGACCTGCCTTTTATCTCTGGGTACAGAAAGAGTTATGGGGACCGACCTGCCTTTTCTATCTGGGTACAGAAGGAGTTATGGGGACCGACCTGCCTTTTATCTCTGGGTAGAGAAGGAGTTATGGGGACCGACCTGCCTTTTATCTCTGGGTACAGAAGGAGTTATGGGGACCGACCTGCCTTTTATCTCTGGGTAGAGAAGGAGTTATGGGGACTGACCTGCCTTTTATCTCTGGGTACAGAAGGAGTTATGGGGACCGACCTGCCTTTTATCTCTGGGTAGAGAAGGAGTTATGGGGACCGACCTGCCTTTTATCTCTGGGTACAGAAGGAGTTATGGGGACCGACCTGCCTTTTATCTCTGGGTAGAGAAGGAGTTATGGGGACCGATCTGCTTTTCATCTCTGGGTACAGAAGGAGTTATGGGGACCGACCTGCTTTTTATCTCTGGGTACAGAAGGAGTTATGGGGACCGACCTGCCTTTTATCTCTGGGTAGAGAAGGAGTTATGGGGACCGACCTGCCTTTTATCTCTGGGTACAGGAGTTATGGGGACCGACCTGCCTTTTATCTCTGGGTACAGAAGGAGTTATGGGGACCGACCTGCCTTTTATCTCTGGGTACAGAAAGAGTTATGGGGACCGACCTGCCTTTTCTATCTGGGTAGAAAAGGAGTTATGGGGACCGACCTGCCTTTTATCTCTGGGTACAGAAGGAGTTATGGGGACCGACCTGCCTTTTCTCTCTGGGTTTATCCATTCGGCCCCATTCGAACACGTTTCTCCTCATTCAGGTATCGATTTTTTCCTGGTGGGAGACAGTGAGCCATCATTGCATGGAGAAATCCGGCTTCGCCGGAGTAATTTTTCTACCGAAAAATGTACAAATTAAGTCAGCTCTCTAACACATAATCCAAAATATGCTGGCTCGCTATCGCTCGCCAGGTGTAAATCAACACCTGGATGAGAATAAACGTCTTAAAACAGTAGGCTGAATGAGGTCGAATGGCTACTACCCAGAAAGGAAAGAAAGGAGAGAATCCCACTCATAAACAGGTGATCCCCCGTAACGGTACACTTGGATACCATAGTCTCCAGCCCACTCATAAACAGGTGATCCCCGTAATGGTACACTTGGATACCATAGTCTCCAGCCCACTCATAAACAGGTGATCCCCGTAACGGTACACTTGGATACCATAGTCTCCAGCCCACTCTTAAACAGGTGATCCCCCGTAACGGTACACTTGGATACCATAGTCTCCAGCCCACTCATAAATATTCGTGCACTTCACCTATTTCTAATTCCGGAAGTAAATCTCTGGAAACGAATTTATGAATATGATTTTATACACATTAACTGCAAAACTATATAGGCCTATATTAGTTATTGAAAAAGCAAGTTCTATCCCAAAATCATATTGTACAGTCGGCCAAATAAGTAATGTCTCGGCACCAAGTATATTTTGTTTAAGGGGCTAGTGCTTGTATTTGCTGGGGTACTTATTCATTTATATATTTCATTTTGAGTTTCCTCGTTAGACCTCCATCAAGCTTAATAAAACACACCTTATGCCCCCTTTCCAGATATATTTTACATTTTCGGTAGAAAAACGTCCTGGCCGAAGGCCGGTTCCTTAAAAAATTACAGGCTCGTTTTCGCTCGCCAGGAAAAAATCGACACCTAAACGTACGAAAGGCCTAAATATTGACAAAGTAATGGGGCGAACGGTCTCAAAATCGTCAACATAGTGAACGAACATCTTAAAATCGAAAAACTAATGGGTTTAAACATGAGAGAGAAGGGAGTCCAGAAAAAACGAGGACCTCCCCCTTAATAATTGGTGTCAGCAATATCTAAGACTTGATATATTCATTATTGAGGGAGATATACGAACACGTTCCTACACTTACCCACCATATTCAACATCTGACAGACATAATTACAGCACACAGCGAGCCAAACATAATGATAGCTGAGCCATGACTTATTAGCGTTACCGTACCGTTGTGTATTTTGTAAAGCGATAATTCAGACTTACTTTAAGGGGAGATGGGCAGTTTTTCTGGCCCCCTTTCTCCCTCGTGTTAAGCCCCATTTGTTATGAGATTATAAGACGTTCGGTCTATTAGTTTGGCGATTTTAGGACCTTTCGCCCCATTTTGTTGTAAATTTTAAGACCTTTCGTGCCATTTAGGTGTCGATTTTTTCCTGGCGAGCGAAAGCGAGCCTGAAATTTTAAGAGGAACCGGCATTCGGCTGGAAAAATGTACACATTTATCTCGAAGGGGTATCTAAGAGATGTTTTTTACAGCTTGATGGAGGTCTATCGAGGAAACTAAGAACTAAAGAAATACATGAATTAATAGGCCAAACAAACGGCCTATTTCCCCTTAATTATTATAAAGTAAAGATCTTCTATACCCTGTTCCAAATTGGTTGGCCAGATACCGTTAACCCTAACCTCTGTTACTCAACAAGGGCTAGAGCAAATGGGCGGTACATTTCCACACCTATTCCCTGGCTGACCCTTCTCAAATTGGAGAAACATTGGCTCGATTACTGTAGTCGTTTTTTAGTTACAGAGGTTACGAGGAAGTAATTGTTTGTTTGTGTTCTGAACCCACTTCTCCTTCATGTTTCGCTCCATTAGTTTTAAAATTTTAAGGCTTTCCAATATTTCTTTGTCAATATTAAGACCTTTCGTGCCATATAGGTGTCGATTTTGCCCTGGCGAGTGATAGCGAGCCTGTAATTATGGAGAGGGACATTTTTCTACCGAAAAATGCACAAATATATCTCGTGGGGGGGGGGGTGTCCTTGGGGTGTTTTTATTTAAATCTTGATAGAGGTCTAGGGAGCTAACTAAAACAAATATGTACTGTATATACCAAAAATAAAGAGATAAATAAAATAACATTCCCTTAACCCGTACAGCCCCAGCGACGCGTCTGACGCATCGGCGATGTATGTAACGCACAGCCCCAGAGACGCGCCTGACGCGTCACCCTAATTGCGCCGACCGTAACCTCAGGTGTAGCCACTCAAGAGGGCTCAGATTTGTATGGGAACTGTTTACGTATCCCACGCAACCGTGCCGATGGTTGAAAACTATCAAAGTCCACGTGCGTGCGCGTGAGCGCGCAATAACCAGGTTTTTTTGGGTAATTGCCTTCAATTTTTTACTCTTGTAAAATACGTTTTCGGGGGTTCTGTAGGACCATTTTTTAAGCTTTTTGAGCGGTTTTTCGTGGTTTTTCCTTCATTCCTAACCGATTCGCTATTGTTTGTGGAATAAAACCATTTTTTGAAAACCGGCCGGGTTCTGGTGAACAAACATTACAAAACTAGCCACTGGTTAAGGGTTGCGATTTAATAAAAAATATACTATATACAGTATATATATACAATGAAGGGACTATAAAAATGATTGTATATATTATATGTGTGTATTACTATATACAGCCCTCCACTCATTGTATATATTATATGTGTGTATTACTATATACAGCCCTCCACTCATTGTATATATTATATGTGTGTATTACTATATACAGCCCTCCACTCATTGTATATATTATATGTGTGTATTATATATTATATGTGTGTATTACTATATACAGCCCTCCACTCATTGTATATATTATATGTGTGTATTACTATATACAGCCCTCCACTCATTGTATATATTATATGTGTATTACTATATACAGCCCTCCACTCATTGTATATATTATATGTGTGTATTACTATATACAGCCCTCCACTCATTGTATATATTATATGTGTGTATTACTATATACAGCCCTCCACTCATTGTATATATTATATGTGTGTATTACTATATACAGCCCTCCACTCATTGTATATATTATATGTGTGTATTACTATATACAGCCCTCCACTCATTGTATATATTATATGTGTGTATTACTATATACAGCCCTCCACTCATTGTATATATTATATGTGTGTATTATATGTGTGTATTACTATATACAGCCCTCCACTCATTGTATATATTATATGTGTGTATTACTATATACAGCCCTCCACTCATTGTATATATTATATGTGTGTATTACTATATACAGCCCTCCACTCATTGTATATATTATATGTGTGTATTACTATATACAGCCCTCCACTCATTGTATATATTATATGTGTGTATTATATATTATATGTGTGTATTACTATATACAGCCCTCCACTCATTGTATATATTATATGTGTGTATTACTATATACAGCCCTCCACTCATTGTATATATTATATGTGTGTATTACTATATACAGCCCTCCACTCATTAAAATATGTGAAATACCCACGTAGAGCCTTAAGGGGGCAGTGCTTGGTTTTGGTCTATACATTTATTTATTTATGTATTTTTTAGTTTCCTCGCTAGACTTCCATCAAGCTTTAAACAACACCCCCTAGACCCCCTTTCAGGGTAAATTTGTACATTTTTATATAGCAAAATTTCCCGGCCATAGGCCGGTTCCTTCTAAAATGAAAGAACATCTTAAATTCTCAAAACGAAAATGCTAAACACGAGTGAATAGTGGGTCCAGATTTTGACTATGTTAATGTAGATGGTTTAGTTAATTAAAATAGGACTTCAGAAGCTATCAACCCTTCTGGATTATTAAGCCAGAACACTGCAAGTCAATTATAGCGTCAGGACTGGAGCCCCTTTTCGAGAACCCCCGTCCCTTGTCTTGATGGCGTATTGGTTGGTGGGTTTTCTAAATGACAGGCTCGCTATCGCTCGCCAGGAATAAATCGACACTAAAGGGCTGGAAAAGGTCTTCGTTTTGGCAAAGAAAAGGGCGAAACTCTTAAAATTTGAAAACTAATGGGGCTAAACATGGAGGAGAAGGGGATTCATAAAATACAAAGATACGACTCACTCGTGGGTAGAATGAAGCTATTTGGGCAATGCTCCTATAGACTGTTCCAAGTAAGTAGGCCATAACTCTTGAACTGTAACCTCTATAACCCACACACAGGACATCACACAACAAATCCAAGCACTCAACACACAGATTAACAACAAAATACAAGAACAACAAACACTAAATTGGAATAACTACCTACAAACATTTGATCACAAAACAGACCCCAAAAAACTCTACAAAACACTAAACAGCATCACATTTTCCAACAGCAACACAACACAATCACATGCTGCAATTACAACAACAAACTCTACTCTTTCATGTAAACAACAAACAAACACTCATTAATGCTGGAAGTTTGCTCACATTCAACCTGTCCCAAAGAAGGGTGACCGCTCTCAACCCTCCAACTATCGTCCAATTGCTCTTATCTCTTGTCTTTCTAAAGTTTTTGAAACTATTCTTGCTTCCAAATTTCTTAAGCATTTCTCTTCTCATAATCTGCTCTCAGATCGCCAGTATGGCTTCCTTAAGGGTCGCTCTACTGGTGATATTCTTTCATATCTTACTAACTCTTGGTCATCCTCCTTTCGGGACTTCGGTGAGACTTTTTCTATTGCACTAGACATATCGAAAGCCTTCGATAGAGTCTGGCATAAATCTTTAATTTCTAAACTACCCTCCTTCGGTTTCTATCCCTCCATCTGTGCCTTTGTCTCTAATTTCCTTTCCGGCCGTTCCATAGCTGCGGTTGTGGACGGCCATTGTTCACTTCCTCACCCTATAAATTCCGGTGTTCCTCAGGGCTCTGTCCTATCTCCTATTCTCTTTCTAATTTTTATAAATGATCTCCTTAACTGTACCTTAATTCCCATCCATTCATACGCAGACGACTCAACCTTACACTACTCCATTAGTTTTTCAGAACGCCCCATCCAGCAATCCCTCAACGACAAACGTAATGAAGCCATAGAACTCTTAAATTCTGATCTAAATACTATTTCCAATTGGGGCAGAGAAAACCTTGTTAACTTTAATGCTTCCAAAACCCAATTTCTCCATCTATCTACCCGTCAGGATCTCCCAGCGGACTATCCCTTATTCTTCAACAATACAAAAATCAACCCTTCATCTTCTCTCAATATTCTTGGTGTCTCTTTTTCTTCTGCTCTCATTTGGAAGGACCATAGTACCAGTCTTGCTAAGGCAGCCTCCCAGAAGCTGGGTGTGCTCAACCGCCTTAGGGGGTTCTTTTCCCATGCACAGCTTCTTGCTCTGTACAGGGGCATAGTGCGCCCTTGTATTGAGTATTGTTCACATGTGTGGGGAGGTTCCTCTCACACCGCTCTCCTAGACAAAGTTGAAAGGAAGGCCTTTCGTATCATTAACTCCCGTCCACTCACCAACTCTCTGCAATCTCTCTCTCTCCGCCGCAATGTTGCATCTCTCTCGCTATTCTATCGCTACTATAATAATCAGTGTTCCTCAGAGCTATCCCAGTGCATACCACCTCCTTTACGTAGGGCACGTGGTACCCGTCTTGCAACTCAATCCCACCCCTACTCTGTGCAACTCTCCAACCCAAGAGTGAAACGTTACTCTCAAACTTTCTTCTACTCAACATCTGAGCTCTGGAACTCTCTCCCAGAATCAGTCTTTCCCTCTTCCTATGACTTAAATTGCTTCAAACTCCGTGTGTCCAGGCATTTTGGCTCGAACGTCCCTTGATTTTGGCCCTGTCACTCTTTCAACTATGGGGGAGGCACTCGCTATAGGCAGTTATGCCTTTTGCCTCCCTCAATCACATAGAAAAAAAAAAAAAAAAAAAATCACTTCTCTCATGTCAGCCACCTAAAACCCCATAAAGACGACCGACGTGTCATCCGACGTAAGAGACAATTCCCCACAGACCCTGACTATGCACCCTTCACTAACAACCAGACAAAGCACATCATCAACAATCTCAAGCACTCACCCGCCCGTGGCCTAGACAACATCAGCAACATACACCTCAGACCACAAGGCATACAAGCACTCACCAACATATCAAACTACAGTTCTTCACACAACACAATACCAGACATCTGGAAGCATAGGTGTTATCATTACATTCCCCAAACCCAACAAAGGCCCCACGCTGCTCTCCTCACACCGCCCTATCACACTCCTTTGCACCCCCTCCAAAGTCATAGAATGCCTTGTACTACAACAGACCACCCGGCACCCACGCTCTACCCCTAGCATGGCTTCAGGCCACTGCACTCCATAAACACTCTTCTTACAGACCTTACACTAAGAGATTTTGACGGCATCAACTCGGCCAGCCCACCACACAGATTATTACTTGCCACACTCAACATTAGTAATAGTTGAGTCCCTGATGGGTCTTACCGTGAAATGGGGTATATGGAAAGTTTTGTTGCAGTTTTGAGTTCCTTTGGGTATCTATACTGAAAAGAAAGTGGGTGCCAATTTCGCACCCTTGGGCAATTTATTTTATGGGACAAATTCAAAATGTTGGTTTTCATGCAAGTTATTATTGTTCGCTAGTGCCAAAGAAAACCAAATTCCATGCCCTGTTATAGATATTTTGTTTAAAAGGTTATTATTGTTGTAAGAAGGTGTTCTTCTTACGACTGTAATTCACAATACTATATTTATTTGGTTTCTTTTAGTACAGCTGGGTGCCTTAAACTATAATAAGTCATAAAGTGTGTACTTAAAAGGAAATCCGATACACTATGGCGATATCTACACATATAATAATATATGATTAGCTAATGATTTTTTCCCTATTTTGTAATCCCAAATGTGTCACTTAATCTATATAAATCAGAAAAATTATGCTGTACTAAAGCAGACCTTGATAAATATCAATGATGGTTTCATGTGTTTTTTTCTATCATTCACTCTATTTTGTAATCCCAAATGTCACTTAATCTAAAGAAATCAGAAAACTTATGTAGTACTAAAGCGGACCTTGATAAATATCAATAATAGTTTCATGTCTTGTAATGTATCATTCACTTGCTATTTTATAATCTCAAATGTGTAACTTTCTTTAGAAATAATAGAAAAATATACAGTAGTAAAGTGGACCTTGATAAATATCAATAATTGTATCATGTTGTATTTTCTATCATTCCCTCGCCATCATCATCTTCATTTTCATCTTGTTCAACAATGTCATGTTTTGTGTAGTTATTGTGAAAGTTTTCCTCGGCACCACAATTACAGAATGTGGTATACATGAAAGGCCAGCCATTTTACTGTTGCAATTGTTTCGAGAGCATGGCTTGTCTGTTCCACATCCACATGCTACGATCTTCATCAGTTCTTTAGGGGCTGGTTGAGACATTCCTGTAACAGGGGACAAGACTCCTTCCTTCAGTTCCCATCCCCAGTCAGTAGAGTTAACCTGTGGTGGACCTTTCTCCAGAGCTGACTTCCAAAGCATAACTTGCATGTGACATCTCATCAAATGCTGTTGTAGTGCTTCATCTGTTGGTGGTAAACTCTTGATGTTTGGAGTCGTTTTCCTGCTACTGAATAGTTTGTGTCTGAGTTGATTCATTTTCATTGGCAGCTTTGACCCATAAAGGTATGCAAAGAATTTTGTCCCTGCTTCTATGATATCCTCTTTGCTGGACCCTTCTTCACCAAAAACCTCAAGATCAATACCATCATGCTTTTCAAGAACATTGAGGCCAGAGTTTTTGCCGTTTTCCAAATGGATATGAAGTGCTGTCACACCCAGTGAGATCATGCAGGGCAAGAATATCTTTACATCTCTTCCCCAGCTAATTTGATGATTTATTTATACCAATGACCGTTCCATCAAACTTTTGCATGGTGATTAGAGCTGCAGGTTGCTGGTTCCAGCAATAATAGACTAATAACACAAATATGTCTGTGTTATCGCAGCGCACCTGTACCTGCTTCACATCTCCTGTATTGAGCATGATGAATGTATAGCTGATGAGAGATATGTCTGCTTCTTCATGATCAAACACATTCTGCTCTTCGCCAATCATCACAATGTTGTGCTCACTCTGATTTTTGCTGCACAGAAGATTGATAACTTGATAAGCTATCTTTTATTCTTATCATTTTTCATGATTTCATGTCTTGCAGGTAAATGGGTAGCTATTGTGAGTTCAAACTCTGCGTAAACCTGTCCCTCTGCACTGCGTTGTCTTTCGTGGCTTTTCAGATTCATCATGGTATTTGTCAAATATAATATATACTGGACAAGAAAGCTTGGCAGATTTGATCAGGTTGTCGCACAGGTCACTGGTCGATGCCATTTTTGGCCAGATGGTGTGGTATAGCAATTAATTTCCATCTATCAGCTGGACATCACGGGTTCTGGTTCTTCCAATTGCACACACAACTTTGATGTCAGGACTGATTTGACTGATTTCCTTAACAGTCCATTTTCATCAAACAATGAGGATGGTAAGGGTGCCAATTCAAAGTTGAAGACTTCTTCCAGAGTGATATTCCTCTTCTGTGAGATAACAAGCTGTCGACCATATAACTGCTCCATATTGTAGCTGGTCTTGTTTCCTATCTGCACCCCCTTCTTTATGACCTGCATAGTGTTGACTTGGTTGTGAACTGTGGCATGAAATCCCTCAGGAAGACTCTCTTCAAATTCAGATGCCATTCGTCGGCCTATTTTCACAGCTTCATCCAAATGAACTTTCTCACTAGCTACACTCCCATTCACAATGTTGACGACGCGATTAGCATTGCATTTCAAAGGATTTGTATATTTGCATAACTCCTCTCTTAACTTATCCCTGTCATCAGCATCAAGTCTTTTCCTCTTTGTTCCTTCCTCCTTGTGATGGTTTCCAGCTAGTTTCTCATTGTCTTCAAACATTTCATCCATCAGAAGAGAGAGCAGATTGCAGAGATGCTGAGACAGAACCCAATCAGCCACCTGATCCTGGGATAGAGTCAGACCCACAAGCCCCCCTTTGGCCTTTCCATATCTGATGTAGGTCTGCTCTCCAAACTGATCCCCAAACACGCCGTTCCACATTCCATACTTGTGGCGGCAAACATGCTCTTTGCTTCTTCATTCAATATCCCCTATAAAAGAAATTGCCCAAAGGTGCCAAGGTGGCACACACTCGATTATGATTCTAGACAGTCTTGGGAACTTGAAACTGCAAAAATATTTTCTATATACCCAATTTCATGGTTAAGGCTCATTTTACCCTTTGAGAACTCGACTATAAAGCCTTCCATGCCATCCCCCGCCACAACCTAACAAACAAAATCTACGGCACACACATGCACAACAACACAAAAAGGTGGCTGGCCAACTTCCTAGCAGGCAGGTGTGCACACGTATCTTTTGCTGGTCAGTCATCTAGCATCAGAAACTTCCCAAACCGAGTCCCGCAAGGATCCGTCCTGTCGCCCGCACTCTTCAATCTGTACATGCATGATATAACTACACCCCATACACGCCAAATAAACATAGCCTCCTATGCAGATGACATAACACTCACATACACACACCAAAACCCAGACAGAGCAACACTTCGCCTTCAACCCTATCTCAACACACTACATGACTTGGTAGATTCAAGCTAGCCCCAGCCAAATCTACCGCAACCCTCCTCACAAGCTGGACCGCCTAACACAAATACACCCTGCGACTCACCATAAACAACACACCCCTAACACACAGACACTCACCCAAAATCCTAGGAGTAACATATGATACTCTAATGACATTCAAACAACATACCACACACAAGAAAAACAATCCAATAATAAAGACGTCTCCGATACTGTATGGGTTAAGGGGGTAGTGGTTAGTTTTGGTCTGTATATTTATTAATTCATTTACTTTTTAGTTTCCTCGCTAGGCCTCCATCAAGCTTATAATTACACCTCCTAGACCCCCTTTCAGGATAAATCTGTAAATTTGCCGATAGAAAAACGGCACAAAGGTCGTAAAATTGATAGCAATGGTGCGAAAGTTCTTAACGACAAACTTATGGGGCGAATGTCTTAAAATCTCAAAAGCAATGGGGCTAAACATGAGGGAGAAAGGGGTCCAGAAAAATATCCCGCCAGTGTAAATCTGCCCTTAAGGATATGACGGTCAAGTAGGATAAGATGCCGGTATGGGCCACCCCTTCTCCCTCATGCTTAGACCCATTAGTTTTGATATATTAAGACGTTCAGCTCATTAGTTTCGCGATTTTAACACCTTTCGCCCCATTTCGTTGTCAATTTTAAGACCTGAAAATTAGGTGTCGATTTTTCCCTGGCGAGCGAGAGTGAGCCTGTAATTTTAAGAGAAATTTTTCTACCGAAAAATATACAAATGTATCATGAAGGAGGGGTCCAGGGGGTGTTTTTCTAAGTTTGATGGAGGTCTAGCGAAGAAATTAATAAATTAATTAATGAATGAATACACCAAAAAACAACCACTAGCCCCTTAACCCCTTCTGTACCGACGAACGACTATTTTATTGTCTTCGAGCTATAATTAGACGATTTTATGTAGTTTCAGAAGGATCTGTGGTGGTGCAAATGATTAAGTGAGATAGTTCGAAGCCTGTTAATTGCTGGGGGGCCCTTTGAAAATTGAATATAATCGTCTACTAGTAGCCAGAGTAAAGTTAAAAGGAAGGCACCAGTACTGAACGGGTTGAGGGGAGATTTTTAGTTTGCTTCCTAGGCCCCTATCAAGCTTTAAAAAAAAAAAAAAAAAAAAAAAAAAAAAAAAAAAAAAAAAATCAACCTTGCGATATATACTGTAGTTGGAAATGTTTCGGTACAAAAATGTCCCGGCCGAAATGTTCCTCCTAAATTACAAGCTCGCTATTGCTCGCTAGGAATAAATAGACACCTAAATAGCATGAAAGGTATTAACATCGCCAAACTAACGTCTTCAAATTTCAAAAGTAATGTGGCTAAATATGAGGGAGAAGGTTAACAAACACCCTTGAGTGAAAATCTCTCCTTAATGTTTGAGTATTCGGCCTCAGATTATCACATTTCCTAAAAAAGGGTCAAAGGCTAAACACAATTTTGTATTTTTTTCCGTTCTCATTAAGGGGAGATACTTCGTTTTTCTGGACCCTCTTCTCCCTCATATTTAGCCCCATTACACACACACACACGCACACACACACACACACACACACACACACACACACACAGACATACATATATATAGCCAATATACTGTATAATGTGTATATATATAATATATATTTGTTTATGTGAGTGAGGGAGGCAAAAGGCAGAACTGCCTGTAGCAAGTGCCTCCCCCAGAGTTGAAAGAGTGAAAAGGACCAAAATCAAGGGACGTTCGAGCCAAAATGTTTGGACACACGGAGTTTGAAGCAATTTAAGTAATAGGAAGAGGGAAAGACTGATTCTGGGAGAGAGTTCCAGAGCTCGGCTGTTGAATAGAAGAAAGTCTGAGAGTAACGTTTCACTCTTGGGTTGGAAAGTTGCACAGAGTAGGGGTGGGATTGTGTTGCAAGACGGGTACCACGTGCCCTACGTAGAGAATGTGGTATACACTGAGAGAGCTCTGAGGAACACTGATTATTATAATAGCGATGGAATAGCAAGAGAGATGCAACATTACGGCGGACAAAAAAAGATTGCAGAGAGTTGGTGAGTGGACTGGAGTTAATGATACGAAAGGCCTTCCTTTCTACTTTGTCTACGAGTTCGGTGTGAGAGGATCCTCTCCACACATGTGAACAATACTCAATACAAGGACGCACCATGCCCCTGTACAGAGCAAGAAGCTGTGCAGGGGTAAGGAAACTCTTGAGGCAGTTGAGCACACCCAGCTTCTGAGAGGCTGCCTTAGCAAGACTGGTAATATGGTCCTTCCAAGTGAGAGCAGAAGAAAAAGAGACACCAAGAATATTGAGAGAAGATGAAGGATTGATTTTTGTATTGTTGAAGTATAAGGGAAATTCCTCTGGGAGTTCCAGACGGGTAGTAAAATGGAGAAATTGGGTTTTGGAAGAATTAAAGGCAACAAGGTTTTCTCTGCCCCAATTGGAAATAGTATGGTAGTTAAATCAGCGGATAAGTGTTCTATGGCTTCATTATGTTTGTTTTTGAGGGATTGATGGCTGGGGCGTTCTGGAAAACTAATTGAATAGTGTAAGGTAGAGTCGTCTGCATATGAATGGATGGGACTGGAGTTACAGTTGAGAAGATCATTTATGAAAATTAGAAAGAGAATGGGAGATAGACCAGAGCCCTGAGGAACACTGGAGTTGATAGGATGAGGAAGTGAGCGATGGTCGTCCACAACCGCAGCTATGGAACGGCCGGAGAGGAAATTAGAGACAAAGGCACAGATGGAAGGATAGAAACCGAAGGAGGGTAGTTTAGAAATTAGAAATTTGTGCCAGACTCTATCGAAGGCCTTCGATATGTTTAGTGCAATAGAAAAGGTCCCGTAAGGAGGATGACTAAAATATCCGATTTAATGATCACCACCATGCCAGCTCAACACGAGAAAAGAAAAGGAACAGAAGAAAGGGAGACTCAAACAGCAGAACCAAGGAGACACACACAGCAGGGAAAACGAAGAAAGTCCAACAAAGGAGAGACTAAGATAAAACGAACAAAGACGAAGGAAGGAGACACGAAGATATAAAGAATGAAGAGCCCTGGAATACCAACAATCAACAACCACTCAGCAGGCAAAGACAAAACCAGGAACAAGGACCAGAAGGCAACCACAAAGAAAATTCACCACCACAGAAGAAACCAAATACAACATCAAAACTGCAGAAAACAACGAAAACCACAACAAAACCATCAACACATGGCCACCCCAATTCTGCCTTCACACCACTACACCGGAATAAACGAGACGCCAGGGTTGCCACCATAAATCCTCCTCTACCACCCACACCAGGCAAGACAATTCAGATCACCATCAATAACAATGAAGGTCCAAAGAAAAAGATTGTGTACAGTCAGAAGCAGAAGGACCAACACAGACACTCAACAAAGGAGCAGTTGCGCTGTTCTTCCGCACAGAGACCTACCCACCAGCCCGCGAACTTCTAAGGGGTCTACCTAATCCCCCCCAGAATATGCCCCCTGTATTTATGACCTTCTAACCTCCGCACACCTGACCTGGGACATAGCAGCCAAAGTCATCACTACCCCAACGAAAACCAAAGTAAAGCAAGCAATTCTAGGGCTTGAATTACTTACATGTAAGCTTTCAATCCTAAAATTAAACCTCCCATATAAGTAAAGATTGAAACCATGGTGAATATCTTTCAAGGTCTGGGGAGTTCTTTTCCATACTAGGTAAATTAATATTATCACATGCCATGGTATAGTGCTTAATATTAAGATCTCTAATAGGCTGCACCTTTGGTATTAGAAGGATAACCACAAGGACATGTCCCCACCTTACTTCTTTTGCCAAAACTGCACTCTTAAACTATTGAAAGATACTTGCCATGGTAAAAGGTCATTCCAATAGTTCAGGCTTTGTGAGACACCGTCTAAATAACGGCAATCTACATATAGAAGTCCATACTGCATCTGTCTAACACCATGGTCAAGGACATATGCAGTAAAAAGTTTTAAAACACCGAACTTGGGTTCTTTGAACACTCATAAAACGGTCAGTGGCAGATCGAGTGAGATTAGTAAGTTCATGATCTTACTATCTCCTCGCGTTAGCCCGATACCTTGTCACTGTGTCATGACACTAGCGACACTGTATTAGAGACCCTAAATCAAGAGTACCGGAACAGAACTTCACCACCGATTAGTACAAAGGTCAGGATAGACGAACAATAATAATCCAGGACATGTCCTCATTCAAGCTCGCATTAGTCCGATGGTATGTACCCTATGTCATGACATTAGGGAGCTACCATTCAAGACCCAAAACCAACTAATCCATCTGTATCTCTTTCCGCACCATCCACACGGCAGGACCACCTAAGCGGCTCGACGAAACCTAGATGACAGGACTTGATAACTCTCATCTCTACCAGGACTGTGCAAACCACTCCAGATCTTCAAAGTGTTATATTAGGAGTGTTACTATAAATCTCTTTAACTTCTACACCAGTGCGAACCCGGTGTAATACTTGGGAAAAATAGAGCAACTCGTATGACTCTGTTTTTATTCCGACACTAGTGCGACCAGGTGAAATACTTAGAGAATAGAGTACTTCAACTCTGATTTATTCTTACACCAGTGCGACCAGGTGATCGTGTATTTCTATATAAATATGATAGAAGTGATAAACCCCGAATACGCTGAGTAACCTAAATATTTCTCCTTCAATTAATAATAGAGTCGAGATAACGTGTAGAAGAGTAAAAGTGTAAATCATACTATACGCCAGTGTCTTAAGGTGTATATTCATAGTAGAGAAGAGAGAGAACAACCAACTATATTCCTAGTTCCCTCGTGGATCCTCGCCCGTGCTAGGCTCATATATGTGTATATTCATTGTTCTAGCATAAATAAGTATTGTTGTCCTACACATTGAACTATTAATTAAAGTTGTTAATAAGATGTACTCAGAGTTATATTTTACCCTTTACTCCTTCTGTGCATGTGTTGTATGATTTTAACTTCTTCAGTCGAGTAGAACCTACCAAATACCAATGTAAACCCGGTAAAATCCCTGGCATAACAATTACCAAGAGTTACTAAGAAATGAAAGAAGATCTCCAGTAGAGCCACCCTTAAGGAAGCCATACTGGTATCTGAGAGTAGATTATGAGAAGAGATTTTAATGCTTAAGAAATTTGGAAGCAAGAATAGTTTAAAAACTTCAGAGATTAGGAGATTTATATATATATATATATATATATATATATATATATATATATATATATGTATATATATATACAGGGTGTATTGAAAAATAACGCTTACAGACTTCAAGTGCTGAGTACCGATTTAAATAACAAGTTCACTTTATTCATTAATGATATACAGGATATAAAGTAAATTAATCAGTGTTGTCCAAGCATGTGCTATAAGCCATACACTGGCATTGGTTCCTCCCCCCCCCCCCTTCCCCCTCCACCCTCTTCCCCTCCCCCCAATCTCCTAGTTTTACCCAGGAATGTTGAATCTATAAACAAAATTAGTTTTCGGGGTGAAATAATGTAAGTAATGTTCCCTTTATAAAACATTTACAACTCAAATTATTTTCTGTTATTATCAAACATCTTTGTATATTTTTTTCAACACAGGAAAGATCGAAGGCATCTTGGATGAAGTAAATTACGATCCTCAAGTGGTCTGCAGATATAACTGTCATATGTTAGTAAATAAAAGCAATATTGAATGATAAATAAACAAAACAATGTGGGCATTACAAAGTTATTGCCTAATGTTATTTAATTCTACCTAATTTGTCTCTTGATCTGTGTCATCGACGTAAAGTTGGTGCCCTTAGTCTTTTATTTAAAGTTTTTAACAACCCTCAGCATCCCTTACATGGGGTTCTGCCTGGGCCCTATGTCCGGGCTCGTGCAACTAGATTCACAAGCAATCTTAATGATCTTGCCATGAGCCGTGTTAATTTTTCTACTACACAGTTTTCACGGTGTTTTGTGCCGGCCATGGTTGACTTGTGGAATAAGTTGCCAAATGAGCTAGTCAATTCAGCTAATATCTCCATTTTTAAGTCTAGAGTTAATGCTTTTTTGCAGCATTAATTCTAATTTTTTAAACTTATTTTATTCTATTTTATTGTATTATATTTAAGCTTGATATCCTCCACTGCATAATATGTTGTCTGTGTTTAATATGTGTGTATGTACAGTATAGTATACAGAGTATGTTTTTATTTTTTCCTAAGTTGCCATAGTCTCTCTCCAGTGCCTCCGGGTGTTTTGTGTGGATTGATCTTGATGGTGTTTCTGCACCCTGGTTGGAGACTTCGGCATCTCATATAATAATAATAATAATAATAATAATATACTGTACAGTCATGAACATTAATTCAGATACAAACTTATTCGAAGCAGTCTCGGGTTGAATTGAAACTCCTTACTAATTTGTACTGGGTATTTGCATTTCCGAGATTCGTTTAATCAGTTCGAGACTTCAAAATCGATTAAAATTAATTACCACTACTGTACTCAATTCAATTCAATTTCCTTTATTTCGTAACAGAGTACATACAGACACAAAATATAAATTCGAATACAACTTAATTGCAAACGCATTAAAGTTAAAAACGATTATTTACAAAAATGGCTTATGTTCAATTAACATGTCAACTTAAATTGCAGTGCTGATCATATCATCATACCAACTGCTATCTATCTATCTATTGCCTGACGCCGTGATCCGCGAAGGGGTGGCCACGAACGAACCGCCCCCATGCACCTCTGTCCCCAGTCAGTCGACGCCCCTCCCCCCAACCAGCACCGCCTTCGTTCATGTACTTCCTCACTCCATCCTTCCACCTCTCATTCGGTCTACATCTCCCTCTCTGTCCCTCCACTTCGCTCTCGTACACCCTCTGCTGCTGAAGCTTAATACTCAAGAACTGTAAAATCTTATACATTAGTATTTAACTACATAAAACACATAATCTATTTACACTATTTAAAACTACTAAAATATAGATAAAAGTTATTTATATGAATGAGATTAATTGAAAGAATGTTCAATCCCACCAGCCGATGTAATAGAGTTTTGAAAAATCAATCATACCCAATATTTTGAATTTTTGCATCTTTATACTGAGACAAAACATTTCAGTGAATTTCATTAAACATAGGAACGGTCTGCCGCCTATGAATCTATGAGTCAAGAACTATGCTTCATAAACAATTGACTTACCTTCTGCTGCGTTCGGACACCTGACCTAGTTATACCCTGTGAACAGAGTTACAAATGTTACATATTTGTTTACGCTAATATGTTTCTAATACTTAGTATATATCTGCTAACCACATAATATCGTCACCATTTTCTTAGATACTTAACTGATTTCGTAATAACTAATGTGTGAATATTACTGTAACCCTGTGTTGCTACATTTCTAAATATGCATTTATATCATTAATAGAAGATTTCTGGGAAAATGTGATACAACAAAATATGTTCATTCTCCATTTTACAATGTGTTCTTCATAGTCTGTAACAGTTTTTTATTACACCTTGTGTGTATATATATATATATATATATATATATATATATATATATACTGTATATATATATATATGCCAATATACGTACCGTATATATATTTTTGTTCTTTCTACGTGAGTGAGGGTGACAAAAGGCAGAACTGCCTGTAGCGAGTGCCTTCCCCATAGTTGAAAGAGTGACAGGGCCAAAGTCAAGGGACGTTCGAGCCAAAATGCCTGGAGACACAGAGTTTGTAGCAATTTAAGTCATAGGAGGAGGGAAAACTGATTCTGGGAGAGAGTTCCAGAGCTCAGCTGTTGAATAGAAGAAAGTCTGAGAATAACGTTTCACTCAGGGGTTGGAGAGTTGCACAGAGTAGGGGTGGGATTATGTTGCAAGACGGGTACCACGTGCCCTACGTAGAGGAGGTGGTATACACTGGCAGAGCTCTGAGGAGAACTGATTATTGTAGTAGCACTAGAATAGCGAGAGAGATGCAACATTGCGGCGAAGAGAAAGAGTTTGCAGACAGTTGGTGAGTGGGCGGGAATTAATGATACGAAAGGTCTTCCTTTCTACTTTGTCTAGGAGTGTGGTGTGAGAGGATCTTCCCCACACATGTGAACAATACTCAATACAAGGACGCACTGTGCCCCTGTACAGAGCAAGAAGCTGTGCAGGGGTAAGGAACCCCCTGAGGCGGTTGAGCATACCCAGCTTCTGGGAGGCTGCTTTAGCAAGACTGGTAATATGGTCCTTCCAAGTGAGAGCAGAAGTAAAAGAGACACCAAGAATATTGAGAGAAGATGAAGGATTGATTTTTGTATCGTTGAACAATAAGGGATAGTCCGCTGGGAGTTCCGGACAGTAGATAGACGGAGAAATTGGGTTTTGGAAGCATTAAAGGCAACAAGGGGATCAGAAGATAAGTGTTGTATGGCTTCATTACGTTTGTCTTCGAGGGATTGCTGGCTGGGGCATTCTGGAAAACTAATTGAGTAGTGTAAGGTAGAGGTGTCTGTGTATGAATGGATGGGACTGGAGGTACAGTTGAGAAGATCATTTATGAAAATTAGAAAGAGAATAGGAGATAGGACAGAGCCCTGAGGAACACCGGAGTTGGTAGGATGAGGAAGTGAGCGATGGCTGTGCACAACCGCAGCTATGGAACAGCCGGAAAGGAAATTAGAGACAAAGGCACAGAGAGAGGGATAGAATCCGAAGGAGGGTAGTTTAGAAATTAAAGATTTGTTCCAGACTCTATCGAAGGCCTTCAATATATCTAGCGCAATAGAAAAGGTCTCACCGAGGTCCCGAAAGGAGGATGACCAGGAGTTAGTAAGATATGAAAGAAGATCACCAGTTTAGCGACCCTTGAGGAAGCCACACTGGCGATCTGAGAGTAGATTATGAGAAGAGAAATGCTTTAGAAATTTGGAAGCAAGAATAGTTTCAAAAACTTTAGCGATACAAGAGATCAGAGCAATTGGACGGTAGTTGGAGGGTTGAGAGCTGTCACCCTTCTTTGAGACTGGTTGTATGAGAGCAAACTTCCAGCATGAAGGGAAGACATTAGATGAAAGACAGAGATGAAAGAGTTTTCCTAGGCAGGGAGTCAGCAGAGAAGCACATTTTTTTAGTAGAACAGGAGGAACATTGTCAGGACCGTACTCTTTCTTAGTATTAAGCCCAGAGAGGGTAGAAAACACATCTTTAGAAGAGATTAGGTTATTAGGCATAAGTAGAGGAGAGGGGGGTGGAGAGGGAGGAATAGCACCGGAATCATCTAAGGTGGAGTTTCTAGCAAAAGTTTGAGCGAAAAGTTCAGCTTTGTCAGAGGAAGAAGTGATGGTTGTGCCATCAGAGTGGAAAAGGGGAGGGAAAGACAAGGAAGAAAAATTGGTGGAGAAGTTTTGGGCTTGATGCCAGAAAACTTGCGAAGATCTAGAGTTCGATAGTTTAGTGTATTTATTATTGATGATAGAGTGCTTGGCAGGTCGAAGACCAGATTTGGCTTGATTCCGTGCAGAAACATAGGAAGAATGAGATTCTTGAGTTTTAAGGCGTCGGTACTGTTTGAATGCTTCCTCCTTGTTGTGGACAGCAGTAGAACAAGTGTGAGTAAACCAAGATTTGTTTGCATTAGACTGAGAGAAAGTAAATGGAATGTACTGTATGCTTCTATGCCCAAAAGGATTATATATATATATATATATATATATATATATATATATATATATATATATATATATATATATATATATATATATATATATATATATTATATATATATATATATATATATATATATATATATATATATATATATATACTGTATATATATACATATATATATATATATATATATATATATATATATATATATATATATACAGTATATATATATATATAATATTATATATATATTTATATATATTATTATTATTATTTTTTTATTTTTTTTATTATATATATGTTTTTTATATTCCAACTTACTCCCTCTCGGGCATAGGCTGAGCACCTGTACATTCAACCGTTCTACATTGAACGGTGAAGCCCGTGAGATCTCGTTCCAGTCAGGGGGTAAGACATGTCAAGCACTTTCTAGCTGCAACCAGCCCCTGTCATCTTGCCTTCGCAGGATGCATGGGGCTTAGTTGCTCACTCACGGATCGAAGCAGCTCCATCTCTGAAGCTGCCTCGCTCCAGTGCTTCACTATCTCACCTCTTAGACTCGGACCCTCACTCTCAGAACGCCACCTATTGAGCAATGAACTCTCTAGGCATTGCCCTCCTATAGCATATTTTGAATATGTGAATATTCATAAAGTTCTTTTTAATAAGGGTATTTATTTGGCGTATCGGTGAGCTTAGTGGTAATGCACTGATACGAGGTATGGCACAAAGTCCATCCCAATAATATCTTCCCATTGTCATATCAGGATTCGAACCCGGGTCAATTGGATTACCAGCCCAGTAGCAAACCCACTCCACCACACCTCCCCTAGCATTTATACATATATACAGTATATATATATATATATATATATATATATATATATATATAGTATATTTTATATATATTTATATATAATATATGGACTATATATATATATATATATATATATATATATATATATATATATATATATAACTTGCTTCCTAGACTTCTAAGATGCTTAAAAAACACCCCTATGACATACCTTTGAGATAAATTTCGAAATTTTTCGTTAGAAGAATGTCCTACAAAATAATAGGCTCGCTATCGCTCGCTAGGCAAAAAGTCGACTCATTAATGGCACTTATTTTTTTATATTGGCAACAAAATTGGGCGGCAGGCCATAAAATCGCCAAACTAGTGTGGCGAACGTCTTTAAAACTCATAACTAATGGGGCTAAACATGAAGGAGAATAGGGTGAAGAAAGAAACAAGTACCTCCCTTTAATCTCTCTCTCTCTCTTCGCCGCACTGTTGCATCTCTCTCGCTATTCTATCGCTACTATAATAATCAGTGTTCCTCAGAGCTCTCTCAGTGTATGCCACCTCCTCTACGTAGGGTACGTAGTACCCGTCTTGCAACACAATCCCACCCCTACTCTGTGCAACTCTGCAACTCAAGAGTGAAACGATACTCTCAATCTGTCATGAGCTCTGGAACTCTCTCCCTGAATCCATCTTCCCCCCATCCTGTGACTTGAATTGCTTCGAACTCCGTGCGTCCAGACATTTTGGCTCGAACATACCTTGATTTTGGCCCTGTCTCTCTTTCAAGTCTGGGGGAGGCACTCGTCACAGGCTGTTTTGCCTTTTGTCTCCCACATCCACATGGAACAAACAAAAATTATCCTGTTTGGTTATGTTGTCATGAATGAAAACCATTATCAAATATTAACCCTTTGTGTCTTACTCCCTTCTGTACCGGCGACGTCTTTTGTATTTTATTCTAGCTATATTTAGACTGTTTTGTGCAGATTACGAAGGATCTGTGGTAGGTAAAAGGGTTAAGTGAGATAGTTCCAAGCTTGTCAATTGCTGAAGGCTTTTTTAAACTGAATATAAATGTTTAATAGTAGCCAGAATAAAGTTAAGAAGACATCACCTTTACAGAAGACATCACCTGTACAGAAGACATCACCTGTACAGAAGACATCACCTGTACAGAAGACATCACCTGTACAGAAGACATCACCTGTACAGAAGACATCACCTGTACAGAAGACATCACCTGTACAGAAGACATCACCTGTACAGAAGACATCACCTGTACAGAAGACATCACCTGTACAGAAGACATCACCTGTACAGAAGACATCACCTGTACAGAAGACATCACCTGTACAGAAGACATCACCTGTACAGAAGACATCACCTGTACAGAAGACATCACCTGTACAGAAGACATCACCTGTACAGAAGACATCACCTGTACAGAAGACATCACCTGTACAGAAGACATCACCTGTACAGAAGACATCACCTGTACAGAAGACATCACCTGTACAGAAGGAATTAATATTGACAAAGGAAAGGGATGAAAGGTCATAAAATCGCCAAATTAATTGGGTGAACGTCCTAAAATCGCAAACAAATGAGGCTAAACATGAGGGACAAGAGGGTCTATAAAAATCCACTACCTCCCCCATAACCCTTTCTGTACCAGCGACGTGTGATATATAATGTTCTAGCTAAATTTAGACGATATTATGCAGCTTAGGAAGAATATGTGGTACCGGTAGTTAAGCCTTATCATTACTGGAGGTCCTTCCTAAGCTGAATATAATTGTCTAATAGTTGCCAGAATATGATAAATAGGGCGTCCCTGGTATAGAATGGGTTAAGGGGGAAGGGTTTAGTTATTGGTCTTTCTTTATTTTGTTTTTATTGATTTATTAGTTTTTTCCTAGACCTCCATCAACCTTATAATAACATCCCTATGACTCCCCTTTGATATATAATATACTGTATGTACATTTTTCGATATCAAAATATTCCGGCCTAAGGCTGGTTCCTCCTAAACTACAGTTTCCCTATAGCTTGCAAGGAAAAAATCAAAACTTAAATGGTCTTACCCCTACTGTAACAGAGAGTATTACCATAAATGTAACCTCCAATACTAGGCAATGTGGCCAAAATGGCTTCAGAGTCAAGAGAGAACACACCTCAAAAGTTGGAGGAGCACTGACCCAACTAGCCTGTGGGAGCTTGGAACTAAGCTGAGAAGCGTTGCCAATGTCTAAGAGCAGTGCGTACAAGTCATGATACCAGTTACCAATCGATACTGGCAGTTACAAGGACCGCATATTATGGATGTACGTCGTCCGTCACTGGTACTGACGAGTGACTTTTTTTACTAACGGCCAATGTCCGTCGCTGGTATAGTAAGGGTTAATATTGATAAACAATGGGGTGAACGGTCTTAAATAGGGCAAAAGACTTAGGATCTCAAGATGAATGAGCTAAACATGAGGGAGAAAGGGTTAAAAAAAAAAGTCCAAGCGGATTATAGATCGACGTGACCGTGTTAACTTCGAGGAGCATAGTGCGACGCACAGACGAAACAAGGATAAAATAAGGGATAGATCAGAGTATATGTATGTGAAATATCATTAAATAAGGGATAGATCAGAGTATATGTATATGAAATATCATTAAATAATGGATAGATCAGAGTATATGTATGTGAAATATCATTAAATAAGGGATAGATTAGAGTATATGTATGTGAAATATCATTAAATAAGGGATAGATCAGAGTATATGTATGTGAAATATCATTAAATTTGGTTCAGTAATAACCGAAAAATACCGTCGCTCTAACAACAACCACAAACAAAAAAAGCAAGTCCAAGCTGGACTATAGGTCTTTGCGGCCGTGTTAGGATGAAGTGTAAAAATAAAGGGTTCTGTTACGGCTTAGAGGATAGATTAGAGTATATACATGTGGAAGATTATAAAATTTGGTTCAATAATAACCACCAAATTTCGTAATAATCAGTTCATAACCTTTGAGAACCGCCTTCGCTGGCGAAGGTATGCGTTTTTTTGTTTTTTTTTCTATGTGTCTGGAGGAGACAAAAGTCAGGTTGCCTGTGGCGAGTGTCTCCCCTAAAGTTAAAAGATTGACAGAGCCAAATTCAAGGGACGTTGGAGTCAAAATGCCAGGACACTCGAAGTTTAAAGCAATCTAAGCAATCTAAGTCATAGGATGAAGGAAAGATTGATTGAAGGAGAGAGCTCCAGAGTTCACTTATTGAGTAGAAGAAAGACTGATAAAATTTGACAATTCTTGGGTTGCAGAGCTGGACAGAATAGGGGTGGGACTGTGTTGAAAGGCGGGTGCCTTGCACTCGCCGGAAGAGAAGAGGTATACACTGAGAGAGCTCAGAAGAACACTGATTGTTGTAATAGCGATAGAAGAGTGAAAGAGATGCAAATTTGGGGCGTGTAGAAAGAGATTGTAGGGAACTAGTAAGAGTAGGCGAGTTGATGAGGCGAAATGCTTTTGATTCTACTCGTTCGAGAAGTGTGGTATGGGTGGAGCCTCCCCACACATGCGAACAATACTCAATACAGGGGCGCACTGTGTCCCGATACAGAGCAAGAAACTGTGCAGGGGTGAAGAACCCATGGAGACGGTTAAGCACACCTAGCTTTTGGGATGCTGTTTTAGCAAGAGTGGTAATATGATCTTTCCAAGAAAGGTCAGATAAAAAAGGTACACCTAGAATGTTGAGAGAAGATGCGAGTCGAAGAACAGATGTGGCTTGATTCTGGGCAGAGACTTACAAAGTATGGGATTCTAGAGTTTGAAGGCGACGGTACCGTTTGTTGTACCGAAGTTGTAAGTTGTTGAAGAATAGTTGATAGTCTTGTGGAAGATTGTGATGGAGAGATAGAGGGAGAAGCTGGGTCTTGGAGGCGTTGAAAGTAACAAGATTTTCTCTGCCCCAATCAGAAATAATAGAAAGATCAGAAGATAGGCATTCTATTCCCTTGCCACGTTTGAGTAGGTGTGCTTGCATGCTGGGTTGATGTGAAATTCTAGTAGAATAGTGTAAGGTAGAGTCATCAGCATATGAGTGGATAGGACTAGAGGTACAGTTGAGGAGATCATTGATAAATATTTTGAAAGAGAATTGGAGACAGCCAGAACCTTGAGAAACACCGGAGTTGATAGGCTGAGGAAGTGAATAATGGCCATCCACAATTGCAGCTATGGAGCGGTCTGAAAGGAAATTAGAGATAAAGGCACAGCTAGAGGGATAGAAACTGAAGGAGGGTAGTATGGAAATTAAAGACTTGTGCCAGACTCTATCGAAGGCTTTCGATATGTCTAGAGCAATAGCAAAAGTCTCACCGAAGTCCCGAAAGGACTAAGTTAGTAAGATATGCAAGAAGATCACCAGTAGAGCAGCCCTTAAGGAAACCGTATTGGCGATCTGAAAGTAGATTATGGGTAAATAAATGCTTAAGAAATTTTGAGTTAAGAATAGTTTCAACAATTTTGGAGATGCAAGATATGAGAGCAATTGGACGATAGTTGGAGGGTTGAGAGCGCTCACCCTTCTTTGCGACAGCTTGAATAAGAGCAAACTTCCAGCATGAAGGGAAGACGTTTGAGGATAGACAGAGACGAAAGAGTTTGCCTAGGCAGGGAGTCAACACGGATAAGCAGTTTTTGAGTACAACAGGAGGAACACCATCCGATCCATACGTCTTTTTAGTATTAAGTCCAGAGAGGGCCGAGAGTACATCTTTAGAAGATATTATGATATTAGGAATAGCACCGGAATCATCCAAGGTGGAATTTTTAGCGAAAGTTTGAACGAAGAGTTCAGCTTTGTCAGAGGAAGAGGTGACGGTGGTACCGTCAGAATGGGAGAGGGGAGAAAAAGACGAAGAAGTGAAGTTGTTGGAGAGGTTTTTGGCTAGATGCCAAAAAGCTTGGGATGAGCTAGAGTTGGAAAGTTCAGAGCATTTGTTATTGATAAAAGAGTATTTGGCGAGTCGAAGAACAGATTTGGCTTGATTCTGGGCAGAGACATACAAAGTATGGGATTCTAGAGTTTGAAGGCGACGGTACCGTTTGAATGCTTCCTCCTTTAACCCCTCAGACCCGGTTGGGCTCTGAGGCATCCATAAAAAACACCCCCGCGGAACCCGGAAGGGCTCTGAGGCACCGGCAGCTTGAAAGCCTGTAAGCTTGGTGTGCGAGGCGTCTGTCCGACGCATGTAAACAACAGCCGGTTGGACCGACGCCGCGCATCTCCGACCACAAGAAGGAGAGGCGTACTTGTTCGTGTGTGCCTGTATGTTATTGTTAAGTAGTGAAAAGTAGTGTAAAGTGGCTGATATCGCCACAAAGTTATCTCCACGGAAATCGTCATCACAACTGAACCAGTTGACTTAGAGAGCTCTACTCAACACCATTCTACAGGTACGAAACACATCTACGCAGGAATGCAGAAGCAGTCAAAATAACAAAGATACGGTAGCCTAGGCGTTGACGTTTTTCGGCCAAACCCCCAGGTTTCGGTATGGAATATATAGCCGGGTCTGAGGGGTTAATGCTCCTTATTGCGGACAGCAGTAGAACAAGCGTGAGTAAACCAAGATTTTTGTGAGTTAGTCTGAGAGAAAGAGAATGCGGTGTATGCTTTCATGCCCGAAAGGATTTCCTCAGTAAGCGCTCAGCACTCTCTGAGGGTCCTCGGCCAAGATATCAAAATTTATTCCCTGGAAAATCAAAGAAGTACTGCCCTAGAGCCTTCTAGTCAGCAGCGCCAAATTGCCACAAGAGCCGACGGCGGGGGGGGGGGGGGGGGGGGGTCAGAAGGCCATACTGGAGAGGCAGGACAGGTGACAGAAATAAGGTTATGATCGGAGGAGCCCAATGGAGAGAGAAAGTTTACAGTATAAACAGAAGGATTAGAGGTTATATAAATAAGTCAAGGATGTTGGGTTGATCTCCAGGGCGGTCCGGGACATGGGTGGGTTGCTGAACTAATTGTTCTAAGTCATTTAGGATAGAAAAGATGTAGGCTTGTTCACCAGGTTGGTAAGTGAAATTAGAGGAGAGCCAGTGGTGGTGGTGAACATTGAAATCTCCTAAGATGGAGATTTCACAGAAGGGGGAGATGGGTAGAATGTGTTCCACTTTAGAAGTAAGATAGTCAAATAATTTTGGATAGTCAGTAGAATCAGGGGAGAGATAAACAGCACAGATATATTTAGTGAGCGAGTGACAAGATAACTTAAGCCAGATAGTTGAGAATTCAGAAGAGTCAAAGTTGGGAACACAAGAGTAAGTAAGATTGTTGCGTATGTACACGCAACATCCACCTTTGGCTTTGAATTGAGGATAGATATTGTTACGTTACGAGCGGGGTTCGAACCCATAACATAAAGAAACATTCCACTAAACACCACAAAACGAGGACTTATTATTTAGCCTCACAAACTGCGGAAAATATGACTATCAGTTTCAGTCAAGAATAAGTGGTATGTTAAACTTCCACACAAACTAGCAACTCTTTGTAGTCACGAAAACCTTGGTAGGTGAAAAGATGTGGTAAGTTCATAAAATATCAGTTGATATCAAATGGCTGTTTTAGCCTAAAAACCCCAAAGTTATTCCTTTCTTATCACTCGTTCAGAATTAGTTATCTTTAGTTACTTTGACTTAGATTTATCCCAACAATCAAAAGAATAATATATTAGCATATAAAGGTAAAATGTAAAGAGTATGTAAAATATAATTATAATTTATTTAAATGATTAATTATACACAAAAGTTACTTCTAGTGAGAATATCAAATTTGAGAAACATTGATGTGAAATAATAAAGAAACTCTTAAGAAAAATAATACATAGTTATATAAATACTAGTTATATAAATACCCTCCAAGAGAGTAAGTGAAAGCAATCAATAAACATAGACAAAATCATAGGCGATACTTATTCAACTCATTATATACTTGCTGAATTAAAGTATTACTTTTACCAAGAACTCTATGATATATATTTTAAACATTGCTAATTACGATTAGAAAAGCCAAATACATTATTACCTAGTTATAATCAATATCATTCGTACGTCAGGCAACGAAGAAGAGCAAGGGGGTTGGAAGAAAGGGGGTAGAATGAATAGGGTTAAGAGTGTAGGACGATAGGGGGTAGAATGGAATGTGAACGAAAGGGGGGGTAGTCTGCACGAAGCCTCCCTCACCTCACCTCACTCGTTCCTGTACACACTTGAACAAAAATATCTTCCTATATGAAACTAAGCTGCCTACAGGTTAAATTAATTATACCGGGCTCATAACATTGCATACGATGTTCAAACATAAATAATTAAAGATCGTACCCACCATAACAAGCACAATACCTCAATTACAACCAGTGACACTTTAATGAAATATAAATCCCTAACACCTCCCTCACAAAGAGATTTATAAGAGAAGCGAAACTAAATCTAAATCCTAATACAATAATTTTAAACCTAATACCATTCACCAAACCATAAACCAAAACCAAAATCACATTAACAAACTTACAAATTATTGCTGGCAAAATAGCTCTAACAACTAAAATTGTTCTCATTCAGTTCCGGGACAACATGTCCGCGATAATATTGTTCTTTCCCTTTATGTGGTGAATTTCAAGGTTATAAGGTTGCAATGCCAAGCACCATCTCATTAACCGCTGATTCGAGTTTTTCATTTTATACAAGAATTTCAGGGGGTTGTGATCAGTAAACACTTTCACGGGAAAATGTGAACCACTAAGATACACATTAAACTTATCCACTGCAAAGAGCAAGGCAAAACACTCTTTTTCAATAGTGCTGTAGTGTTTCTGATAAGGTTTGAGTTTACCGGATGCATAGCAAACTGGATGCAATATCTCAGCATCACTGTACTGTAACAAAACTGCTCCTACACCAACATCACTAGCATCCACCTGAATTATGAACGGTTTATGAAACTGAGGAGACTTCAGAATAGGTGCATTGACTAATAGGCAACGAATCTTTGTGAATTAATTTGGCATTCTGGGGTCCACACAAATTTTCTCTTGGGACTAATCAAGTCTGTTAGGGGGGCAGAGAGGTCAGCGAAGCTGGGTACAAATCTCCGATAGTACCCAGCCATACCCAAGAAGCGCATTACTGCCTTGCGGTCCTGGGGAATAGGCAGTGTTGAAATGGCTTCGACTTTGGCAGAAATAGGGCTGACTTCCCCTTCTCCTACCACGTGACCCAGAAAGATTAGTTTGGCATGGCCGAACTCACTCTTGGCAAGGTTTACAGTGAGTCCCGCCCTGGCCAAGTTGGAGAAGAGACTCTGTAGCTGGTGAAGATGATCCTGCCAGGATTCGCTGTAGACCACAATATCGTCGAGGTAGGATTGCACGCCCGAGAGGCCATCTGTCACCCGGTGGATTAGTCGCTGGAAGGTGGCGGGCGCATTCACCATACCAAAAGGCATGACTGTGTATTAGAATAGCCCGTCCGGGGTGACAAATGCAGACACTCTCTTGGCCCTCTCCGATAGTTTTATCTGGTAGTAACCCTTCAGCAGATCAATCTTGGAGATGTACTTAGTTCCTCCCAAACGGTCCAACAGGTCATCGATCCGTGGTAGAGGGTAGCAGTCCTGGCGGGTGAGTTGGTTTACCCGGCGATAATCCGTACACATCCTAAATGTGCCATCAGGTTTGTCCACGAGTAGGCATGGAGAGGCCCACTCGCTGTCGCTCCTTTCCACCAATCCATGAGCGAGTAGGAAGTCCACTTCCTGTTGAAGTGCCGCACGCTTCTCTGGATTGGCGCGGTAGGGATGTTGTTTGATGGGAGTGGCCCCCTCAGTCAGGACCACATCATGTTCCACCAGGGGACACTGCTGGGGAACGTCACCAAACAGCTGTGGAAACTCGGAAAGCAGGTACTCCAAGTCTTCACCTTGGTCAGACAACAAGTGCTGGAATTTTAAATGGGGGTTAGTCAAGAAGTCAGAGTTTTGCAATTTGTTATCAAGAGGCAACTGGATGTCATTATGCTCTTTGATCTTTAGATCCTCTAGTTCACCTTCAAACTGTGCTACTGATTCAAAGTTTAATACCTTATCTGGATCTCTGCAGTGATAGACTTTCAGCAGGTTAACATGTACTAGTCTTTCGGACTTCCTACGATCAGGAGTTTTTAAAACATAATTCACATTACTTGTTTTCTTAAGCACAACATATGGACCATGGTACTTGCTTTGTAGCGGCTTTTTAGGCATAGGCAGAAAGGCAAGCACTAGATCTCCTGGCTGAAATTCTCTGACAACTGTAGTCTTATCATACTGCACTTTCATTTTATCTTGAGATTTCTCTAAATTGTTCATAGCTAGTTCTACTGCAGATCTCAGTCTAGATTTAAATTGATGCACATAAGTGAGAAGATGTTTATTAGAGTTAGCATTGATCCAAGTATCTTTTAACACTTTCAAGGGACCTCTGACCTCATGACCAAAAACTAGGGAAAATGGTGAAAATCCTAGAGAATCTTGTACCCTGCTTCTTACAGCATACAACACAAAATGGATACCCTCATCCCAGTCGGCATTGTTCTCTTCACAATATTTAGTGAGCATTGATTTGAGGGTCTGATGGAACCTTTCTAATGCCCCCTGGGACTGTGGGTGACTGGCAGTGGAATGGTACTGGTGTACTCCCAACTCTTCCATGGTTTGCTTGAAGAGCTGAGAGGTAAAGTTGCTTCCTAAATCAGACTGTACCACACGGGGTATTCCATACTGGGTGAAAAATTTATTAAGCGCCTTTACTACATTCTTTGATGTTATACGCCTCAAGGGGAACACTTCTGGATACCTAGTGGTGGAACACATGACAGTTAACAAGTACTCATTTCCACTACGGGTTCTTGGCAAAGGTCCTACACTGTCAATTATGATTTTACTGAATGGTTCATCCGTTACAGGGATGGGATTTAAGGGTGCAGGCTTGATGGGCTGGTTGGGTTTCCCAGCAAGTTGACACGCATGACAAGTTTTACAGTAAGACTTCACAGATTGTTTCATCCTCGGCCAAAAGAAATCATTGAGAATTTTGTCATAAGTCTTGTTGACACCCAAATGTCCACCACTAAGGTCATGAGCAATGGAAATGATGTCTACTCTATACTTATGTGGCACAACTACTTGATGCACCTCTTGCCAGGGCTCATCAGCTGGCACATTGGGAGGTCTATTCTTGCGCATCAGGGTACCATTACTTAGATAGAAGCATTGAGGATAGTTTCCTATATCTGACTCTTCCACAGCCCTATCAGCCCTATTGCCAGTTCAGGGTCCTGCTTCTGAGCCTCTTTGATAGTTTCAGAATCAATGGGAATCTTGCTAATATCCTCTGACTCTACATCAGGAAATTGGGAGGAAGTGTCTAGGTCAACACTATCAGGATCAACTTTGTCCTTCTTACTGTGGTGACCAGCCCCACTCCTAGTCACTACACATGAGGGAAACAAATTGGGATACTGACTTTCTAATTGCTTAGTGTTGTTATCAGAGTAGGGAGTAGAGGTAACTATGGGGTCTGGTATCACTTTGCCACCGGCGATATCGTTGCCCATCAAAAAGTTCACTCCTTCTACAGGTAGGAAATCTTAAATCCCAACAGTAAAGTAACCACTAGCTAAATCAGTTTTTAGATACACCCTAGCCAAAGGAACAACAAGACACCCACTGACTCCATGAATGAGTATACTCTGGCCCAGCAAACAGTCCTCAATACTGGGCACCAATCCTCTTACCAAGAGGCTATGAGAGGCTCCTGTGTCTCTCAAAACATGAATGGGATAGTCAGTGGAAGCGTCAGTAGAGGAAACTGATCCTGTGGAAAGAAAAGGTTGGAACTGGTTAGAACAGCTAGGTGGTATACTAGGGAAAACCTGGTTGTGAGAGCCATCAGAGTCAGAACATGCACTCAACACAGGTGGAGTAGGAGGGGATACTGCTACTCTATTTGGATGAAGTACAAGGGAAGAGGCTAGAACAGCACTACTCTCTGGTTTACGGGTTTTCTCTTTTAACTTTAATTTGGGACACTCTCTGATAAAATGTCCAGGTTGTTTACAGTAGGCACAAACTAAGGGTCCAGGAGGTTTAATGGAAGAAAGAGAAGTTTTGTTAAATTCCTTTTTATCAGATCCATTGCCCCCAGAAGCTACCCTTGAAACTGGTTGGGAGACACCACCATAACCAGACCTACCACCAGTAGATTGGAAACTACCACCTTTATGAGGACCAGCACCAGAATGTGGCCGGTTGCCAGGCCCTCTCTGTCCTGTCCTGAAATAAGAATCGCCATGAGTTAATCGGTAATTTTCAGCCAAAATAGCCGCCCTGTCTACAGATTGCACCTCTCTCTCTTGGAGGTAAAGTTTTAAGGGAGAGGGGACTTTGCGGAGAAATTCTTCAAGCATAACTAGCAGACACAACTGCTCAAAGGTTGTTACTTTACTGGCTCTCAACCAACTCAGAAACTTTCGCTCTTTTTCCTTTACAAATTCTAGATAGGTTTGTTTTTCACCTTTCTTCATATCCCTGAAACACTGACGATGAGTTTCAGGAACCTGATCATACACTGCTAAGACTGAAGTTTTAAGAGTTTCATAGGTCAAGGAATCAATGGGGAGATTGGTGTAAACCTGCTTGAAAGCAGTCTGGGCTAGAAATGCCCACTGATCATTTGGCCACTTGAGTTGGTTGGCTGCCTTCTCAAAAAGGATGAAGAAATTCTCCGGGTCAGTTTCATCAAAACTAGGGACAAATTTCAAACTATGACCCTTATCAGAAAATGGTTTATTTGCAACCGAATCTCTTTGATTCCGGTTTTCTTCAGCTTTTAACTTTAACATGCGCTCATCGTGTTCTCTCTCACGTTGTTTCTCCTCACGCTCATGTTCAATATCACGCTGTTTTTGTTCAAACTCGCGCTGATTTTGTTCAAACTCATACTGTCTTTGTTCACGTTCATGTTCAATTTCACGCTGTTTTTGTTCACTCTCATGTTCAATCTCACGCTGTTTTTGTTCAAACTCTCTTATTGCCGTATGCTCCCTCTGCTCCCTGTCAGCTTTTGCATTCTCCAGCTCTAATAGTTTCACTCTCATCCATGCCTCACTGCCTCCTTCCTCTGCACACAACTGATATGCTGCCTCAGACAAAACACCAGTAGTTACCAATTTCTCAATCACACTCCTTCTAATCTCACCTTTGGTATTACTAGTTCTGTAAGGTGCATCATACTCTGTGGCTAAGGCAATCCAGTCTACTTTTCTGAGCTTCAACACAGACAAGGTGCTCAAGGAGGGGTCAGTGACAAATTCACTAATTTTAAATTCCATGATTGAATGCTATGAACAATGGATGAACGAGAAAATGTTTGACTAATTAGGATAAGTGTGAAACACGAATAATTGGCATTAAATAACGTAGAGGCTGACACAGCTCTCTCAACTCATAAACAGAACAAAACGAGATGGATGAAATGAGTATGCGATGTCCTAGCGAGGGACTTAATGTTTCACTAATGTTCTCAATTACTACCAAACGAGGGAAAGAAAGGAATCCTGGTCACGGCACCATGTTACGTTACGAGCGGGGTTCGAACCCATAACATAAAGAAACATTCCACTAAACACCACAAAACGAGGACTTATTATTTAGCCTCACAAACTGCGGAAAATATGACTATCATTTTCAGTCAAGAATAAGTGGTATGTTAAACTTCCACACAAACTAGCAACTCTTTGTAGTCACTAAAACCTTGGTAGGTGAAAAGATGTGGCAAGTTCATAAAATATCAGTTGATATCAAATGGCTGTTTTAGCCTAAAAACCCCAAAGTTATTCCTTTCTTATCACTCGTTCAGAATTAGTTATCTTTAGTTACTTTGACTTAGATTTATCCCAACAATCAAAAGAATAATATATTAGCATATAAAGGTAAAATGTAAAGAGTATGTAAAATATAATTATAATTTATTTAAATGATTAATTATACACAAAAGTTACTTCTAGTGAGAATATCAAATTTGAGAAACATTGATGTGAAATAATAAAGAAACTCTTAAGAAAAATAATACATAGTTATATAAATAGTTATATAAATACCCTCCAAGAGAGTAAGTGAAAGCAATCAATAAACATAGACAAAATCATAGGCGATACTTATTCAACTCATTATATACTTGCTGAATTAAAGTATTACTTTTACCAAGAACTCTATGATATATATTTTAAACATTGCTAATTACGATTAGAAAAGCCAAATACATTATTACCTAGTTATAATCAATATCATTCGTACGTCAGGCAACGAAGAAGAGCAAGGGGGTTGGAAGAAAGGGGGTAGAATGAATAGGGTTAAGAGTGTAGGACGATAGGGGGTAGAATGGAATGTGAACGAAAGGGGGGGTAGTCTGCACGAAGCCTCCCTCACCTCACCTCACTCGTTCCTGTACACACTTGAACAAAAATATCTTCCTATATGAAACTAAGCTGCCTACAGGTTAAATTAATTATACCGGGCTCATAACATTGCATACGATGTTCAAACATAAATAATTAAAGATCGTACCCACCATAACAAGCACAATACCTCAATTACAACCAGTGACACTTTAATGAAATATAAATCCCTAACAATATAGTAGGAGGATATAGAGACGGGTTTGCTGTCTGTCGCCTTAGACAACTGAGTTTCGGTGAGGAAAAGTAAGTCAGGTTTGATAGAAGAGAGATGGTGTTCCACAGAGTGGAAGTTAGAGGAACGGCCGTGAAGTTACATAAATGGATAGAGAGAGTAGAAGGTAGAGGTCCAGGGCACATTGAGGAGTTCGTTCCAGGTGACAGATCGATGGGGGCATTTATGCCCCCATGTCTGCCCACCAAGTTTCGTCAACATCGGTTAATAACTTTGTGAGCCGTCTACGCTGATGGAAGTATGCGCTCTACCAATCACCTCCACAATTAAATTGCTTCTTTCTTGGTGTACAGAGTATCCTATCTGGTCTTCAACTTTCGTGACAATCTGTTCATAGCTTTTTGATAGGCTATATCTTGTTTACAGACAGACAAACAAGTAAACAGACAAAGCGACAAACAAATGCAAGAAAAAACATAGCATCCCCAACTTCTTTGGCAGAGGTATTGAAAATCATGTGCAGTTGCACGTAACGTATTTCATTAACACCAGATCACATTGTCTGTCTCTCCAGAAGGGAGCCAACAGCGGGGCGCCCAGGGCAAAGTTTGAAAATAGGACAATGACCATTATGTCTAAGAAATAGATGAGATTATGTACATGTGCAAGTACAAATTAGTACTATCCCTAAAATATAACCATTTTCACTGTCCGTCATTTCTGTAGAAGGGGGCCTGTGGTGGGGCGCCATGGACGATATGTTGGATCCAATTATTAATTGATAGTATCTGTGTGTACACTATATACAGGTTGTGGCTCATTAATCATGTAGAAATATCCGATCTCATTGTATGTCACTCCTGTAGAAGGGAGACAGTAGCGAGGCGCCCTGGGCTTAAGTTAGAGATTGGACTCCATTATGGTCTAGGGATAGATCAGACTACAGTATACAGTATGCATGTGAATGAAATTGGCAAAACAAAGACCTCAAAAGCCAGCCGATTAAATATTCCATCAACTCCTGTAGAAGGGGCCCTATAGTTAACCGTCCAAGGCGAAGTATTTTATAAGTGCCCTCTTACAGCCTGAACAATAAGCAATAGTCTATTCATATGGAGTTCTATGAAATATGCCTTAGCAATTTCCGAACAGGTGGCCATTTCATTTTTCACAACTACTGCAGAAGGCGCCGATTAGCGGGCTCCCAGAACGAAATTTAGGGAAAATTACCCGTTACGTCTTAGAGGATAAATTCGATTATATGACTGTAAGTTCATTAAATTTGGTTCAGTAATAACCGAGAAATAGCTAATTTTGATAAGCGTCGCGCTACTGCAGAAGGTGGCTATTTGGGGGGCGCCCAGGGCCTTAATTGAAACAAAGGGCTCCGTTACAGCCTATAGGATTGATCATTTATATGCATGTGTAAGGTAATTTAATTTGAATCGGTAATAACCGACAAAAACAAAATAATGAACGTCGTACTACTGCAGAAGGTGGCAATGTTAGGGGTGCCTACGCCGAAATTTTATAAAAAGGGCTCCGTTACGGCCTAAAGGATAGACCTAAAAATGTACACATTTATCTCGAAGGTGGGTCTTGAGGGTATTCTCTTAACCCCTTCTGTACCGGCGACGTCTTTTACATTTTATCTTAGCTACATTTAGACGATTTGACATAGCTTAGGAAGGATATATGGTAGCTAAAAGGATTAAATTGAAATAGTCTGTAGCCTTTCAATGGGTAGACGTCCTTCCTAAGCTGAATACAAATCGTCTAGTAGTTGGCAGACTATATCGAAAAGGACGTCACCGGTACTGTACGGGTTAAGCTTGATGCAGGTTTAGGGAGGGAAAACAAATATTAAATAAACATATGAATGGACAAATAAACCAAATACCTTCCATTGACTGTTTTCACACTCTTACCGTTGTGTCCTATTCTGCCTTTGCATTGTGCTAGACCTTTGCACTGTTTAATTTGTTTTAAAGTTAATAATCTTATTAAAATAATATTATTAACTTTAAAACAAATTAAACAGTGCAAAGGTCTAGCACAATGCAAAGGTAGAATAGGACACAACGGTACTCTCTACGTTAATTCTAGTGTTTCGTACGTTTACTCCATGTTTCAATCATATATATATTCTGAATATATATATATATATATATACAAAAAAGGGGGGTGCAGTAAGACAACCGCAAATACCAATGGAAGAACAAAATCTGACTAACAATATTAGTAGCAAAGAAAAATAAAACTTTATCATAAAATACTGTTAGAATGTTTGAAACATTCTAAATATGCGAGCTTATTAAAATACAGACCCTCCAAACGGTTGGTGTCTGCAAGCAGGAGCCAGGAACATTAAAACAGATTGAAACTTCTTGCGAAGACTTCAGTGCTCTAAAACAGAGGAATAAAAAGAAAGCTATAAAAAGTGCTTTTAGAATGAAGTCCCTTAATGAGAACTCCAATCTGTTGTATATATATATATATATATGTATATATATATATATATATATATATATATATATATATATATAAATATATATATATATATATATATATATATATGTATATATATATATATATATATATATATATATATATATATATATATATATATATATATATATATATATATATATATATATATATATATATATATATATATATATATATATATATATATATATATATATATATATATATATATATATATATATATATACCGGTATTAACAATTATATGCACATTACTTACTTACATATATATTGTACAGACATTTTTTCTTTGTTTTTGCAGGCAGGACAACATCTGACAACAATGCGTTCATGTGACAGTGGCCTTTGTGGCATCTGTGCAAGGTGCCGTGTTGGAAGTGTCCGGGCACGACTATTAAATAAACCCCTTCCCAGCGACACTCAAGCTACAACTACCACCCAGAGCAACGGTGGTTCTACTACATATAATACCATGCCATACTTTTCTGTCAATGCCATAACTAACACTGACAGTTATCAACACCCGTCAACTTCTAACAGCCATCTCTATAGAAAATCAGCCTCCCCTTACTCCCCCTTGGCTTCCATAGCAACTACAGCTCCCATCTATCCTCCATCTACTACTACCCCTCCCATCTACCCTCCATCTACTACCACTCCCACCACCTCCTTCTACCGCCAACCCGCTCTACCTGTTCATGTAGCCAAGAACAACATGGCCAAGGGCTGCTATGATGTTGTTCTAAGTGATGGCACCAAAGGAACTTACATAGACCTTGAGGGATCCGCTACTGCTACAAGTGGTCCATCTCACTCCAGCGGTACCGGTAGCGGTTATGATACTGGTACTGGTCGTGTTAAGAAAAATCTCAACATTATGGGTTTCCCGACTGGTATTGGCAGTCTCAGTTTTGAAGTTGGTAACAGCAGGGGTCTTAGAGGCTACAACAGTGGTTTCCAAAGAAGTAGTGCTGACATTGGTTTTAGTGAAGGTGGTACTGGTTTGGGAGGCAGTTACTCAAGCTTTGATATAAATAATTATGCTTTGAACCTCAAAGGGCGAGACAGTCACTACAGAACAAATTGTGGTGGTTTCAAAGCAAATTACAATGAATTAAGTTTTCAGAGAAATGAGAGTGGGACTAGGGACAGAATCACTCGGGCTGAATCTATGAGTAGTGGCCTCAGAATAGAAAGCAGAAAAATTGGTTTAGGAGAAGATTGTAGAGGTCGTAGCACCAGTGTTCCCATTGGTTCCAACATCAAAGAAAGTAAAGGGGTCATACAAGATAATGAACATGCTCTTACTGAGAAGGATGGATCTTTGAATTTGAAATTAAAATATTCTGATATCAAGATAGATATCGTTGGCTCTGACACACGTAATATAGATAATGTGCTTGAATCCAAAGGACACCAAGATCGAGGGTATTTTCACAATCATGCTTATGTTTCTAAAACTACACGATCAGGATTAGATAACGGAAGTCACAATGTTAATCCGAGGGATGGAAGAGAAGTAACACAAGACAACTGGAGAAAAGAGAGTAGGACAAAAGATGACAGTGGCTTAAAGGTAGCAGACAGTGGCATAGGTAGTGGTGGTAAGATTAGAGTTAGTGGTTGTGAAGGTGACAGTGACTTAAAGGACATAGGTAGTGGTAATATTAGAGTTAGTGGTTGTGTTGGCGGTACAGTGGAAGAAGGTGGAGATGGTAGTAGCCACAATGATATGAGAGACACGCAGCCCACCTTAGGATGTACGGATGATGGAGTGGTATCAAATAGTGAGTATAGGGACTTTTGGGATGTATTGACTTTAGCTGGCATAAAAAAACGTCAAGATTTGGAAGAATATGCAAACTTATATGCATGGGATATGAGAAGTGAAAAAGTTACACCAAAACAAAGTGGGGTGGAAGATGGAATCAGAAATTGCGTTGATAATATAAGTGGAAAAGTACATAAAGATAAAGAATATGAACTAGGACACAAAGGAGGAAAAAGAAAAGGAGAAATAAAACTAAAAAAAAAGAGAATTGATAAAGGTGAACCTAAAATTAGACAAGACAAAAAGAAAAGAAAGCGAGAAAGAGGGAAGGACAATTATGTAAAGAGAGCAGAGAACCGTGCACGCGAAGTAATATCACGTGAATCAACTGTCACTACAATGGATAAAGGCAAAACTTCTTCTACAGCAACAAAAACTATGACGTGTGACTCAGATAATCCTTCAACGGGAGAAAGAATCATGTCAACGACCTTAGCAGAATGTGCACCAACTGAAGCAACAGGCAACATTTTAAGCAATATCAAAGTTAGTGAAGCAGGACCATTAACAGAAATTGCATCAAACGCCCCAGTGGGATTTACAATAGGTGCCACAATAGAGCTTACAACCGGAAATGCTGCCGAAAATATAGCAGGATCAACAACGAAGACCAAGCTAAGCATCCCGTCAAACACAAGAGTAGCATCACCATTTAGATCTGAACCCTTTCCAGCATTCACAGGAGCAACCAAACCGTTAGACAAATTTGGTCCGTTATTTGGGAATACAATACAAACCATAGCCAAAATTGCATCACAAACCACACTTGGCATCACTAAAGAACCCAAAGTCGACACAACAAACATGACCAAACCAACAGCCTCAGAAGAAGTTACCGTAGCCACAAGGAGATTTACTAAAGGACACGGACTCAGAGACACACATGAATCCACATCCAACACCCGGGCAAGATTCACCAAGGGACATGGAATCAGAGACACATTAACATCCAAAACCCCAATAAGATTCACCAAAGGAAATTCAACAAAGATCATGACAGATATCACAACGGGAGCACCACCACCAATGACGCCAGGGAGACCCGATGGAAGTGAAGCCTCCTCGGTGATGGGTTCTGGAGCAGTGAGGGCGGGCGGCAGACATCAGCTGGTGGACATTCACGGGTTGGCAGTGTTTCTGCGGCAGTGTACCCGTTGTATGATCTGTGCCGCTCCGGGCTCTCTCTACTTTACTGGATCCATCTCGCCTCAGCTGGCCGCAGTCACTCAGGTAACACTAAATAAACCATCAACAAATATACAGTATTGATTAACTATTATGATTAACCCATTCGGTACTGGCGACATCCTTTTCACAATATGTTGGCAACTATTAGATGATGTTTTCAGCTTAGGAAGGACCTCTAGCAATAATAAGGCTTCAAACTATCTCAGCTAACCCTTTCAACTACCACAGCTCCTTCCTAAGCTGCATATTATATCTATATATATAGCTACAATAAAATATAACATATTATATCTATATATATAGCTACAATAAAATATAACATATTATATCTATATATATAGCTACAATAAAATATAACATATTATATCTATATATTTAGCTACAATAAAATATAACATATTATATCTATATATATAGCTACAATAAAATATAACATATTATATCTATATATATAGCTACAATAAAATATAACATATTATATCTATATATAGCTACAATAAAATATAACATATTATATCTATATATATAGCTACAATAAAATATAACATATTATATCTATATATATAGCTACAATAAAATATAACATATTATATCTATATATATAGCTACAATAAAATATAACATATTATATCTATATATATAGCTACAATAAAATATAACATACGTCGCTGGTACTCAGAGGGTTAAGATGCTGAATTATTATTTATCTTACATAACAACTGCAAACTTCTGAAGGGGGTAGTACTTGGTTTTTGGTCTATATGTTTATTTATTTATTTATTTATTTTTTAGATTCCTCGCTAGACCTCCATCAACCTTAGAAAAACTCCCCCTACACCCCCTTTCAAGATAAATTTGTATATTTGTTGGTAGAAAAAATTCCTGGCCTTGGTTCCTTCTAAAATTAAAGGCTCGCTATCGGTCACCAGTAAAAAATCGACACCTAAAGGGCACGAAGGGTTTTAATATGGACAACAAAATGAGGCGAAAAGTCTCAAAATCGCCAAACTACCGGAACGAACGTCATAAAACCTCAAAGCGAATATACTAAACATGAGGGAGAAGGGGATCCATAAAAAAACAAGTAGTGCCCCCTTATTAAGTGGGACAAACTAAACATTGCTGACTGACGATTATTCTCTAATACTAACCTCATACATTGTACTGATTAAAGATACTTAAATTAATTCAATGCTCAATTGTCATTAACATGATTTGAGTAAATGAATTTGCTACACCGTCTATACGTTATATTAGGCTGCTAAAAGTGTTTTGGTGGCAATAAATATTCATAAATTAAGGGAAGATGGGCTATTTCTTTTGTCTATTAATTCATGTATTCCTTTATTTCTTAGTTTCCTCGCTAGACCTCTATCAAGCTTATAAAAACACTCCTGTTAAGCCCCTTTTGTTTTTGAGATTATAAGACATTAATTCGGCCCATTAGTTTGGCGATTTTAACACCTTTCGCCTCATTTTGTTGTCAATGTTAAGACCTTTCATGCTACTTACTGTAGGTATTGATTTTAACACCTTTCATGCTACTTACTGTAGGTATTGATTTTAACACCTTTCATGCTACTTACTGTAGGTATTGATTTTAACACCTTTCATGCTACTTACTGTAGGTATTGATTTTAACACCTTTCGCCTCATTTTGTTGTCAATGTTAAGACCTTTCATGCTACTTACTGTAGGTATTGATTTTAACACCTTTCATGCTACTTACTGTAGGTATTGATTTTAACACCTTTCATGCTACTTACTGTAGGTATTGATTTTAACACCTTTCATGCTACTTACTGTAGGTATTGATTTTAACACCTTTCGCCTCATTTTGTTGTCAATGTTAAGACCTTTCATGCTACTTACTGTAGGTATTGATTTTAACACCTTTCATGCTACTTACTGTAGGTATTGATTTTAACACCTTTCATGCTACTTACTGTAGGTATTGATTTTAACACCTTTCATGCTACTTACTGTAGGTATTGATTTTAACACCTTTCATGCTACTTACTGTAGGTATTGATTTTAACACCTTTCATGCTACTTACTGTAGGTATTGATTTTAACACCTTTCATGCTACTTACTGTAGGTATTGATTTTAACACCTTTCATGCTACTTACTGTAGGTATTGATTTTAACACCTTTCATGCTACTTACTGTAGGTATTGATTTTAACACCTTTCATGCTACTTACTGTAGGTATTGATTTTAACACCTTTCATGCTACTTACTGTAGGTATTGATTTTAACACCTTTCATGCTACTTACTGTAGGTATTGATTTTAACACCTTTCATGCTACTTACTGTAGGTATTGATTTTAACACCTTTCATGCTACTTACTGTAGGTATTGATTTTAACACCTTTCATGCTACTTACTGTAGGTATTGATTTTAACACCTTTCATGCTACTTACTGTAGGTATTGATTTTAACACCTTTCATGCTACTTACTGTAGGTATTGATTTTAACACCTTTCATGCTACTTACTGTAGGTATTGATTTTAACACCTTTCGCCTCATTTTGTTGTCAATGTTAAGACCTTTCATGCTACTTACTGTAGGTATTGATTTTAACACCTTTCATGCTACTTACTGTAGGTATTGATTTTAACACCTTTCATGCTACTTACTGTAGGTATTGATTTTAACACCTTTCGCCTCATTTTGTTGTCAATGTTAAGACCTTTCATGCTACTTACTGTAGGTATTGATTTTAACACCTTTCATGCTACTTACTGTAGGTATTGATTTTAACACCTGTCATGCTACTTACTGTAGGTATTGATTTTAACACCTTTCATGCTACTTACTGTAGGTATTGATTTTAACACCTTTCATGCTACTTACTGTAGGTATTGATTTTAACACCTTTCGCCTCATTTTGTTGTCAATGTTAAGACCTTTCATGCTACTTACTGTAGGTATTGATTTTAACACCTTTCATGCTACTTACTGTAGGTATTGATTTTAACACCTGTCATGCTACTTACTGTAGGTATTGATTTTAACACCTTTCATGCTACTTACTGTAGGTATTGATTTTAACACCTTTCATGCTACTTACTGTAGGTATTGATTTTAACACCTTTCGCCTCATTTTGTTGTCAATGTTAAGACCTTTCATGCTACTTACTGTAGGTATTGATTTTAACACCTTTCATGCTACTTACTGTAGGTATTGATTTTAACACCTGTCATGCTACTTACTGTAGGTATTGATTTTAACACCTTTCATGCTACTTACTGTAGGTATTGATTTTAACACCTTTCATGCTACTTACTGTAGGTATTGATTTTAACACCTTTCGCCTCATTTTGTTGTCAATGTTAAGACCTTTCATGCTACTTACTGTAGGTATTGATTTTTTCCTGGCTACTGATAGCGAGCCTGACATTTAAAAAAGAACTGGCCTTCGGCAGGGACATTTTTCTACCGAAAAATGTACAAATATATCTTGAAGGGGGGTCTAGGGGGTGTTTTTGTAAGCTTGATGAAGGTCTAGCGAAGCTACTAAGAAATAAAGGAATACATGAATTAATAGACCAAAAAAACGGCCCATCTCCCCTTAACCCCTTCTGTACCGGTGACATCCTTATTATCATATTCTCGCATTAATTAGAGGATTTTATTCAGCTTAGAAAGGACGTTTACCCATTAAAAGGCTGCAGACTATCCCAATTGATCCTTTTTAACTACCGGTACCGTGCATCCTTCCTCAGATTTATTAAATAGTTTAAATATTGCTGAAATCGAATAAAAAAAAGACGTCACTGGTATTAACAGGAAAGGCATGAATTGTTGGTTTTCTGTTAGTTAATTAAGGGGATAGTACTCGCTTTGTATGGACCCCCTTCTCCCTCATGTTTAGCATATTGGTTTTGATATTTTAAGACGTTCTTTCCGTTAGTTTGGCGATTTTGAGACCTGTCGCCTAATTTTTGTGTCAATATTAAGACCTTTCATGCCCTTAAGATGGCGATATTTTTCCTGGCGAGCGACAGCGAGTTTCTAATTTTAGAAGGAACCGGCCTTCGGCCGGGACATTTTTCTACCGAAAAATTTACAAATATATCTTAAAAAGGGCGTCTACGGGGTGTTTTTATAAGCATGATGGAGGTCTAGCGAGGAAACTCAAAAATACATTAATGAATAAATATATAGACCAAAAACCAAGCACTATCTCCTTAAAATAGGACTTCAGAAGCTATCAACCCTTCTGGTTTATTAAGCCAGCACACTGTTAAGTCAAGAATAGCGTCAGGACTGGAATCTCTTTTCGAGAAGTCCAGTTCCTTGTTATGTGTTTTCTGGTGGTAATATTTGCCGGCTTCCAGGAAGTGAGGGTGGATATTTGGTGTTTTCGGTGGGAATATAGGACTGTGGGCATAAAATATAGTATATGTTGACAACCAAATGACAGATACATAGGAGGGCTAGGAAGACTCTTTCACTTGTAAAATATAGTATATGTTGACAACCAAATGACAGATACATAGGAGGGCTAGGAAGACTCTTTCACTTGTAAAATATAGTATATGTTGACAACCAAATGACAGATACATAGGAGGGCTAGGAAGACTCTTTTCACTTGTAAAATATAGTATATGTTGACAACCAAATGACAGATACATAGGAGGGCTAGGAAGACTCTTCACTTGTAAAATATAGTATATGTTGACAACCAAATGACAGATACATAGGAGGGCTAGGAAGACTCTTTCACTTGTAAAATATAGTATATGTTGACAACCAAATGACAGATACATAGGAGGGCTAGGAAGACTCTTTCACTGGTAAAATATAGTATATGTTGACAACCAAATGACAGATACATAGGAGGGCTAGGAAGACTCTTTCACTGTAAAATATAGTATATGTTGACAACCAAATGACAGATACATAGGGCTAGGAAGACTCTTTCTGTAAAATATAGTATATGTTGACAACCAAATGACAGATACATAGGAGGGCTAGGAAGACTCTTTCACTTGTAAAATATAGTATATGTTGACAACCAAATGACAGATACATAGGAGGGCTAGGAAGACTCTTTCACTTGTAAAATATAGTATATGTTGACAACCAAATGACAGATACATAGGAGGGCTAGGAAGACTCTTTCACTTGTAAAATATAGTATATGTTGACAACCAAATGACAGATACATAGGAGGGCTAGGAAGACTCCTTCACTTGTAAAATATAGTATATGTTGACAACCAAATGACAGATACATAGGAGGGCTAGGAAGACTCCTATCGTATAAATACGATAGAATATGACTCTTTTGTGATCTTGTATGTCTCTGTGACGTCACGATCTCTCCTACAGCACGATGTAGGACGAGTAGATCGTATATTATAAGATTGTAAATAAGTTAAGTTATAAAAGGCCTAATATGCTATTAAGCAATATTGCCATGGTCTTATGTAGTATATATGAATTTATCGTATATATTAATATAATTTATCGTATAGAGCAACCTAAATGCGGTACGATAATTTGGGCTCCTGGCGGTTTGCCAAGGCAGCAAGGTGTGCTTTTGACGTACGCCAGAGCCTTCACGAACACCAACCAGTTAACATCTAATTTTCCGCCCTCAGTTAATCGTGCTTTTGTGCCTCTAATCACAATACACATACAGCAATACACACAACTACACCATCACGACGCTCTCATCGACATCATGACTGACTGATAGATAAGCATAAATTATAATAATCATGTCCATTCCCATGTAATCATTTATTCTTTCTTTAACTTGACTCGTGTCTTGGGACCGAAGTCTCGTTCCCCATTGTCCACCGCCATATTGGGTAAAACGTTCTCCCTTGCCTCATTGCCACGTGGAACTATTGGTGAGTTAATTCCTGGCTAATATTAACCCTTATAACCTTACCCTATAATTATATACATTTATTATGTGAGACCTTTGGATATAAATTAGCTTGTTTCAGATTGAATTCAATTTAGATATAGAGTATTCATTTAGATTGATTTTATTTGATTCATTATAGCTTAGTAATATTTAACTTCCATTGATAGTTTACCACATTGGTGCCCAGACCCGGGAATTAGCTACCAGTAAGGGATTTTAAGGCAATGAACAAGGGGACATATAACAGGATGCAGGAACAACTCTATGATAAACTGGCAAGGCTAGCCAAGCGATGGTTAGAGCCAGAATGCAGGGTCACATCGTTGTGCCTGCCTAAGTCCTGCTTCCCACCCATCGTCTTTCCCCAATAATTTTCTTTTCTTCCTGTGACATATGACCTGACCTAACATTTTTTCTTGTTCAATATGATCCATTAGTAGGTATTGCTATTTAGTGTACTATTTGTTCTCCATAACATAGAAGTCCGCAGGTTGGCGTCTCTTAATTAGACTATTGATTTGCCGTTGTCCTTGTAACGTAACATTTAGATACATAGCCTATAGGCTCACATGCAAAATGGATAAAGACCATAAAGAGACACCGTCTAGTGGGGTGCTAAGCAAAGCCCCTAAAAATCAAAGGGCGGGACTTCGAGGAGTGTTAAATAGGCTAATTGTGGACTTAAACACTTTCATCACTACTGCTGATCTAGAGGAATTGGAGGCTAGATTAGATAACGTCCAGGCTACCCACGGTCGTATTACGGCTCTGAGTGAGGTGATTGTGGCTGACATGATAGAGGAGGAAGAGATAGTTACAGAGTGTGATAATCGCGCCCTCTATGACGAACCTGTCTTTAGAGCGAAGCGCCTATTACAGCGTGCTGTCGCAAGTAAGAAGGGAGGCGATAATGAGGCCCATAGAAGGGCTGACCCAAAACATACTGTACACCTCCCAAAGCTCAATCTTCCTACATTTGGGGGCAAGTTAACCGAGTGGTTAGCTTTCTGGGACGTATTTCGATCTACGGTTCATGAATCCTCTTTGGATAATGTCCGCAAGTTTCACTATCTGAAGGGACAAATGGAAGGAGAGGCCTTACATTTAATAGAGGGTTTTGCAGTAGTAGGTGGTAGTTATCTTGAAGCGGTACACTTATTAGAGTCCACATACGGGGATAGAGAGCAGTTGAAGATGGCCCATGTCGTTGCCTTGTTGGGGCTCGCAGAACCACAGTATAAGGTTGATGAGTGACAAACTTCAGGGCAAATATGGAGTGCCATACTCGATCGCTAGATACCCTAGGGCTTACCACGCAGGAAATGATAGTCATTATCTTGCGTCAGAAGCTTCCTATGGCAATACTTGATAAGGTAAGATCATTTGAGCTGGGGGAATTCAAAACTCAGTTCAGTAAGGAGATCAATAATCTACAGTTGAACAAAGGGAGAATGTATGAGTCGGAGGGAGTGAGAATGTGGAGAAGAGGGGAACAGTAAGCATGACAGTGGGGACTAAAGTAAAGAAAGAGGGTGTGTATAAGAAACCTGCTCAGATTCTATGTAAGCTATGTAACAACAAACATAAATGGAGTTTCTGTGTAAAATACCCGACAAATGAGACAAAACTAGCACAGGCGAGAAGATTGAAGCTATGTGTAGGTTGTCTAAGTGGGGAACATGGTAAGCAGGGACAATGTAATGCTACATACTTAAGGCCCTGTCGGCACTGCAAAGGACATCACTTTGATAAGTTGTGTCCTACTGCAGATAAAGTCAAAGACGTCAAAAATGAGGGTACTACAACTGTGGCACTAGGTAGCACGCAAGACACCACTATATTGCCCACAATACAGATTCCCATGGAAGGTAATGACATTAACAAAGTTTGTCGGGTACTTCTAGATCAAGGATCTCAACGTTCCTTTATAAAGAGGTCCGTACTAGTGGGATTGAAGCACCGAATCGTAGGGGCTGAGACTCTTCGATTACAGGGCTTCACAGGGGTTACTGATAAACAAGACTACGAGATAGCGGAGATTTCATATTTCTATCGTAAAAACCGGTACTTTATGACTTGTATCGTAGTAGACACCCTACCAGAATATGTATCTGTGGGTGTGAAGAAGGTGGAACACGCATTACGTAGCAAAGGGGTTAACTTGTCAGATCCCATGGGAAATCAGAGTGAGGTGCATGTTCTACTTGGTGTGGATCATTATTATGAAGTAGTATACCCTGGATTTAAAAAGATGTGTGGTGTAATTTTAATCCCCACTAAATTTGGATACTGCATGAGCGGAAAGGTGCATACTACACAGTCAAAGGTCCTGGTCGACACGGTCTCGATATATAGAGTCAATGTAACCGCGGCAGAGGAGTTGGGAAGGGAGGATTCCCAACCTAGTGACCCTAAGATGGCTGCCGAGTTCGACCTGGAACGACTGTGGAGATTGGATCACATAGGCATTAATCCTATGGAGACTGATTATGACTCGGAAGTTGCGCTACAAAGGTTTAACGAGTCTGTGTGCTACTGTGCCTCAGACAAGCAATATAAAGTTAGTTTACCTTGGAAGAACAGTGAGATAAGCCTACCTACCAACTATGGTTTGGCAGTAGGTCGCTTGCGCGCATTGCAGCGGAAATTGTCTAACGAACCGAGCACGCGCCAGGCGTATGACGATGTATTTCGGAGTTATGAGGATAGGGGTTTTATTGAGAGAGTCGATGTCAAGGAACCGTGTAAGAAGGGTAGGGTTCACTATCTGGCCCATCATGGGGTAAAGAAAGACAGCGTCACCACACCAATACGGGTGGTGTATGACTGTTCTGCCCACCAAGGTCAACAACCCAGTCTGAATGACTGCCTGTTGACAGGTCGGACCTGTCCCAACATCTATTGCGGTTTAGGCTGGGAAAGTACGCCTATACCAGTGACATCGAGAAAGCATTCTTGATGGTCAAGCTAAAGGAGGAAGATAGAGATGTTACCCGCTTTCTTTGGTTCGGCGACATTAGCGACTCTGAAAGTCCCATCATAATATACCGTTTTCGGGTTGTACTCTTTGGGGCCACTTGCTCGCAGTTTTTGTTAAATGCCACAATCAGAAAACATCTAGCTGACACTCATGAGGACACAAGTAAACTATCTCGCGGATTATACATTGACAATTTGCAGGGTACTAGCGATAGTCAAGATGATTTGTTGTATGCATACTGGCAAGCACGCAGATTGTTTGCAGATGCACATCTATTTCTCCGCGAGTGGGTTACTAATAGTGAAGATCTTCAGAGTTTAATACAAGTGGATGGTACGGCATCTCTTAACCAGGAAAAGTCCAGAAATTTGGGGATGATCTGGCAACCTAAACATGACATACTAACTTTTCAATCAAGGTCTTTTGCTCAGCAGACAGGAGCGCACACAAAAAGAAGTCTGTTGAGCAAAGTTGTGCAATTTTTTGATCCTTTGGGTCTAGCATTACCTGTTACCATAAGAGCTAGGATTCTAATGCAGGAAGTTTGGAGACGTAAAATAGGATGGGATGACAGTTTGCCCGAGGACCTGAATGACCGAGGGACATTGTTGTTGAATGAATATGCCATCCTATGTACTAAACCTATACCTCGTAAAGTGGCGGCGTTCGGTGACGTTATGTTACACACGTTTTGCGATGCTAGCGCCACGGCATACGGGGTAGCCATATATGTTGTTACTTCATTTGGGGCACATTTAGTTACAGCCCGGGCCAAAGTAGCCCCGGTTAAGAAGGTAACTATCCCTAAAATGGAATTGACTGCCATGCTGCTATTAGCACGTCTGGTGCAACATGTACGCGCAGCATACGAGAGCGAATTAAATATTGAAATCGTTCACGTATGGTGCGATAGTCAGGTCGCACTCAACTGGATACATAGCAAGAAGTCTCTGCCAGTTTATGTGCGGAATAGGGTAGATGAGATTAGAGCCCTTTTGCCAGACGTTGCTTATCATTATGTAAATACAAAGGAAAACCCTAGTGATCTCATAACTAGGGGTATAACGGCTAGCCAGTTAATGAAGTCCGAATTGTGGTGGCATGGTCCAAAGTGGCTGCTCCATGAAAGTGAATGGACGATATGGCATGCTGTTGGTGAGGGACTTCTGCCACTGGAAACAGTGGCAGTTACAGCCCAACCAAATGAGCCACCGGGTCCTATCATAAAGTGGGCAAGATTCGGTGACTATAATAAACTAGTCAGAGTTGTAGCTTGGGTATTGCGATATGTATCCAATCTCAAGCTTAAAGTAACGGGCCAACTCTGCAACAGGGGTCACAACATTGATGCTCGTGAATTTAAAGCAGCTGAAGTAACTTTGATCAAATGGGTTCAAGTAGAAACCTTTTCCAATGAATTAGAATCCTTGAAAGGCTCGAATAAGACATTAATGCCTAATATAGTGCGTCAACTAAGGTTGCACCTAGACAATGGCCTCATCAGGTGTGAGGGTCGCCTGAAGTGGTCGGGTGTACCAGACGGCACAAACCGACCTATACTTATGCCAACAAGACATCACGTTACTGATCTATTGATCATACGTGCACATAGGGAAGTAAAACACTACGGGGTATGTCATATTATATCAATTTACGTCTCACATGGTGGATACCCAGAGTTCGACAAGTAGCTCGACGCGTAGTGAGAAAGTGTGTAATATGCCAGAGACTAAAGGGTAAACCATATGCAACTGGACCAGCTCCACCCCTACCTGAATGCCGTGTAAAGCACGTAGAACCTTTCCAAGCGGTAGGATTAGATTACACAGGGGCATTGAAGACGAGGGAGCATGAGAAAGTTTATATATTATTGTTTACCTGTGCGACGTCTCGAGCGGTACACCTAGAACTATGTGATAATATGTCTAGCGAGGAATTTATGCTGGCGTTCAGACGGTTTTGTGCCCGTCGTTCATTCCCTCAACTCATTCTTAGCGACAATGCTCCCACTTATGTCCAAGCATCAAAATATCTAAAGGATATGAGTAGTGATCCTACTATCATCACTTTTTGGGAGAGAAGAAGTGCGAATGGAGGTTCATTCCAGTTAAGGCACCTTGGTTTGGTGGAATGTGGGAACGGTGTGTCGGCATAGTAAAGTCAGGACTCAGAGCGGTTGTAGGACGTGCTCTATTAAAGAAGAGTGAGTTGACGACAGTCCTCACAGAGATAGAGGCAGTCGTGAATGATCGCCCGCTTACATATGTGTACACCGACCTGCAAGAACCACTACCATTAACGCCAGCTCACTTGCTATATGGAAAACCATTGACTGCGTTTCCATCTGATTTTCAGTCCATAGTAGAGTTAGAGGATCCCTCGTTGTACTCTGCGGTAGCGGTGTCTAAGAGATACCAGTATATATCCAGGATAATCGAGGATTTTAGGAAACGGTGGATTAGTGAATATCTGCTAGCATTGAGGGAAAGGAGTGTTACTCCCTCTGGTAGACCAACGGCCCCTACAGTTGGTGACGTTGTTTTAATTAAAGAAGATAGTCCTCGTTTATACTGGAAATTAGGCCGCGTATTGGAGGTATACAAGGGGGCAGACTCTGTAGAGCGGGTGGCGCTATTAAAGACAGCCACTGGAACTACTGTTCGTCCTATCGCACGTTTGTACGCTTTGGAGCTAGATTCCGCATTGCAATCTGAGGCTCCACCTGTTATTGCTGGGTCCGAGGATTCTCGAAGGAACGACTCACCTCATACTGATGGTGATCATTCTCGGACCGGGACGCGTCCCAGACGCGCTGCTGCTGGCGCTGTCGACTTGTGGCGTCAGAAAATAGCCTCTGGGCAACTTTAGGTTTAAGGTGGGGTTCAGGTCTTTTTTGTGGGGGAGTGTATCGTATAAATACGATAGAATATGACTCTTTTGTGATCTTGTATGTCTCTGTGACGTCACGATCTCTCCTACAGCACGATGTAGGACGAGTAGATCGTATATTATAAGATTGTAAATAAGTTAAGTTATAAAAGGCCTAATATGCTATTAAGCAATATTGCCATGGTCTTATGTAGTATATATGAATTTATCGTATATATTAATATAATTTATCGTATAGAGCAACCTAAATGCGGTACGATAATTTGGGCTCCTGGCGGTTTGCCAAGGCAGCAAGGTGTGCTTTTGACGTACGCCAGAGCCTTCACGAACACCAACCAGTTAACATCTAATTTTCCGCCCTCAGTTAATCGTGCTTTTGTGCCTCTAATCACAATACACATACAGCAATACACACAACTACACCATCACGACGCTCTCATCGACATCATGACTGACTGATAGATAAGCATAAATTATAATAATCATGTCCATTCCCATGTAATCATTTATTCTTTCTTTAACTTGACTCGTGTCTTGGGACCGAAGTCTCGTTCCCCATTGTCCACCGCCATATTGGGTAAAACGTTCTCCCTTGCCTCATTGCCACGTGGAACTATTGGTGAGTTAATTCCTGGCTAATATTAACCCTTATAACCTTACCCTATAATTATATACATTTATTATGTGAGACCTTTGGATATAAATTAGCTTGTTTCAGATTGAATTCAATTTAGATATAGAGTATTCATTTAGATTGATTTTATTTGATTCATTATAGCTTAGTAATATTTAACTTCCATTGATAGTTTACCACAACTCCTTCACTTGTAAAATATAGTATATGTTGACAACCAAATGACAGATACATAGGAGGGCTAGGAAGACTCCTTCACTTGTAAAATATAGTATATGTTGACAACCAAATGACAGATACATAGTGGGCTAGGAAGACTCCTTCACTTGTAAAATGCACCTACTACACGAGACAGAGTAAGTGGCGAGGGAACCCGAAAGTGGTCCCGGACTCTAAAAACTGGAACTTTAAATGTTGTTTCTGTTCCAGCTCTGTTTTGAATCGGCCACCCCCATTTATGGGGTATGTGCCTGAGTATGTACATAAATACATACATACATACATGCATACATACATACATACATACATACATACATACATACATACATGCATACATACATACATACATACATACATTGCTAAATTAAAGGAGAGGTATTTCATTTTCTGGTCCCCATCTGTCTCATGTTTAGCCCCATTAGTTTTAATATTGAAGGATGTTCGCCCAATAATTTTGTCGATTTTAAGACCTTTCGCCTCATTTCTTTGTCAATACTAAGACCTGTCGTGCCATATTGGTCTCGATTGTTCCTGTCGAGCGATAGCAAGTCTGTATTTATTTAGGAGCCGAAATTCGACCTGGACATGTTTCTACCGAAAAATGGAAACATTTTATCTCTAAGGGGAATCTTGTTTTATTCTAAATTTGATGGAGGGCTAAGGAGGAAACTATATTGATAAATAAATTCATAAATAAATATATACAGGTATATATATATATATATATATATATATATATATATATATATATATATATATATATATATATATATATATATATACGGTATATATATATATACATATATATATATATATTAATATATATATAATATATATATATATATGAGAATATATCACAAATACACGTGAGCCACTAAATGTTTCTAGTCTCTCAGTGGGGATCGAACCATCGACCATCAGAACGATAGCCGACGCTTTAATCAATTACACCACGGCAGTCTAAAAGACACTCAGCCTTCTATCCTATTTATGTTAGGGAGAAGGGAAACCCACTAGGCGAATATATTTCAATTCAAACCTAGTTGTAGGATCCATATTCCAGAATACCATACACGGATTTTTGAGTGTCCCGACGCAACTCGGGTTGAAATTGATTTCATTTAATTCTAACCAACAAAGCATGAGAGTTACAAATATTGAGAATATATCACAAATACACGTGAGCCACTAAATGTTTCTAGTCTCTCAGTGGGGATCGAACCATCGACCATCAGAACGATAGCCGACGCTTTAATTAATTACACCACGGCAGTCTAAAAGACACTCAATTTCAACCCGAGTTGCGTCGGGACACTCAAAAATCCGTGTATGGTATTCTGGAAATATGGATCCTACAACTAGGTTTGAATTGAAATATATTCGCCTAGTGGGTTTCCCTTCTCCCTAACATAAATAGGATAGAAGGCTGAGTGTCTTTTAGACTGCCGTGGTGTAATTGATTAAAGCGTCGGCTATCGTTCTGATGGTCGATGGTTCGATCCCCACTGAGAGACTAGAAATATATATATATATATATATATATATATATATATATATATATATATACCGGTATATATATTAATTAATTTTTCTATGTGATTGAGGGAGGCAAAAGGCAGAACTGCCTATAGCGAGTGCCTCCCCCATAGTTGAAAGAGTGACAGGGCCAAAATCAAGGGACGTTCTTGCCAAAATGCCTGGACACACGGAGTTTGAAGCAATTTAAGTCATAGGAAGAGGGAAAGACTGATTCTGTGAGAGAGTTCCAGAGCTCCGCTGTTGAGTAGAAGAAAGACTGAGAGTAACGTAATAATTGATATCCCTTAAAGGAATACATTAATCAAGTCTCAATAAATGGGTTTCTCTGTATACACCATTAAGAGGAGATGGGTCTTTTTATGGTCCCCCGTCTTCCTCATGTTTAGCTAGCCCCTTAGTTTTCAGATTTAAGACGTTCGCCCCATTAGTTTGTCGATTTTAAAACGTTGCGTCCCATTTCTATAACAATCTCAAGACCTTTCGGGCCATTAAGGTTTCGATTTTCTCCTGGCGAGCCTGTAATTTTAAGAGAAACCGCTCTTCGGCCGGGACATTTTCTTTAAAAAAATATACAAATATATCTTGAAGGGGGTCTAGTGAGTGTTATCTTGAAGGGGGTCTAGTGAGTGTTATCTTGAAGGGGGTCTAGTGAGTGTTATCTTGAAGGGGGTCTAGTGAGTGTTATCTTGAAGGGGGTCTAGTGAGTGTTATCTTGAAGGGGGTCTAGTGAGTGTTATCTTGAAGGGGGTCTAGTGAGTGTTATCTTGAAGGGGGTCTAGTGAGTGTTATGTGCTTAATGAAGGTCTGGCGAGGAAACTTAAAAAATAAATGAATATATACATAAATAGACCAACAAAAATAACCGAAGTTGTCTTAAGGGGGAAAGGTTTATTGAATGGTCTATGTATTATGTATTATGTATTTATGTATTTATATATATTGAATGGTCTATGTATTATGTATTATGTATTTATATATATTGAATGGTTTATGTATTATGTATTTATGTATTTATATATATTGAATGGTCTATGTATTATGTATTTATGTATTTATATATTTATTTGTTTCCACGCTAGACCTCCATCAAGCTTTAAAAACACACCCTAGACCCCTCTTCAAAATAAATGTGGACATTTTTCGGTAGTAAACATGTCCCAGTCGAAAGTTGGCACCTCTTAAAATTACAGGCTCGCTTTCGCTCGCTAGGAAAAATTCGACACCTAAATGGCAACGAAAGGTCCTAATATTGACAACAACAAATATGGCCAAACTAATATGGCGAACGTCTTAAAATCTCAAAACGAATGGTGCTAAACATGAGGGAGACGGGAGGCCAGAAAACCCAACCATTCCCCCTTAAAGATAAAATTATATAAATGTTACCCATTAGTAGTACGATGACTCATTTCCTTTCCGTTTTCTAGCTATTAGTAGTCGATTTTATTCAGATTAGAAAGGGGACAGGAGGCTAGGAATCCTCTTCCTCAAGTACAATTCTCTTACTCAACGAGACAGAGACAGGGGTGAGGGAACGCGTAAGTGGTCCGGAACCCGAACAATTGGAACTTTAGAGGTTTCTGTTTGGGCTCTATCTCGAGTCGGCCACCCCCAGCAATGGGGTATGTGCCTGAGTATATACATACATACAAACATAGGAAGGGTATATGGAAGTCAGAGGGTTGATTGAGATAGTCTAAATTTACCCTTATAATAATTCACCCAGATCTTTCTTAAGCTGTATACAATTGTCTAATACTCTCCAGAATAAATATCGAAATGCGTCATAATCGTAAAAGGGTTAACCCGGTCAGTACCGGTGCCGGCCTTTTAACCCCTTCAGACTCATATGACGCAGAGGTTGCCAGATTAGCAATAAGAAATAGAGTTCTCTCACTCTTATAATTACCCCTCCAAAATTAGTTTTCTGCCCACAGCTAACTCAAAGACAACTGCAGAGGTTGAAGGAACTAAACTCAAGGTTTCTAAATACCCCTGATGGTAACAAAGGCTTTAACCCTTAACTGGCGGCGCAACATATGTCGAGTGAAAGAAATTTGGACTAAGTGACATTTCACAACTTATGTCGTGTGCCATTTTCAGCATGTAATGTTGCTGAGAGAGAGAGATAAGTGGTGGCAGGAGAGTAGCAAGCGTATGACTGCTCCAGACCACCGCGGCGGACGTACTGACATGAATCCCACCCTCCCCCACCCTCACGCACTCACTATACAGGGAATTATGTAGGGAAACTACCTAATTACATGGTTTTTGCACTCGTGTTGCGCGATCATTGCAAGAAAACTAGCGGTCGTACAAGGATGGTTGGAGTGTCATTGGAAAGCTCTGTTTATGCCCTTTCAGGGATTGATACTTGTATTACGCTCTGGGTCTTATTTAGGCATGAAAATTATCACGTAAACAACCTTATTTAGGGTAAAAACACCCCGCTGGGCGGTACATATAAATTACCGCCTAGGCCGCTCGTTAGGTGTTAAAGTATCCCTAATCGGCTCAAAATTGCGTCATATGTCGGAGAGGGTTAACTTGATTCTGGCTACTGTCAGACGATTTGATTCAGCTTAAAATGGACGTCTACCCATTAAAAGGCTACTGACTATCTCAATTAAAGCTTTTATCATTCCCAAGCTTCATATGATAGTCTAAATACTGCTGAAATATAGCAAAAAGATGTCTTCGGTACAGTAGGGGTTAAGGGAGGATCTTAGTTTGTTCGCTAGACCTCCATCAAGCTTAAAATTACACCCCCTAGACCCCTTTTTCAAGATAAATTTGTACATTTTTCGGTAGAAAAATGTCCCGGCCAAAGACCAGTTCTTCTTATATTACCGGCTCGCTATCGTTCGCCAAGAGCAAATCGACACCTGAATGACACTAAAGGTCTTACTATTGACAGAAATGGGGCGAAAGTTAATAAAATCGCCAAACCAATGGGTCGAACGTCATAACATTTCAAAAGCAGTGGGGCTAAACATGAGGGAAAAAGGGGTCCTGAAAAAAACTCCCCCAATTGGAAATCTCCCCTTAATGAAGTGTGTTCTACAGAATATTGTCCAACGAAGTACAAACACGTTGTCACAAAAGCAAATGATCTGGCAATTTTTGATAAGCAGATTTTGTTCATAGTATTTTAGGACTCTTTCGCATTGCTATCGGTCTTTCTTCTATTCAACATGTATACTTTGAAACATTCTCCTTCAATCTGTCTTTCCCTCTTCCTATGACTTACTCTGCTTCAAGCTCAGTGCGTCCAGGTATTTTGACTTTAACGAACCTCGAATTTGGCTCTCCATCACTTTCAACTTTGCGGGCGAAAAACTTGTTCCAGGCAGCTTAGGCTTTTGTCTCCTTCATATATATATATATATATATATATATATATATATATATATATATATATATATATATATATATATATATATACTGTATATACATTATGACTAACGGTAGACTATTCTGGCTGGATAAATTCTGATGCCAATAATGTTTTGGAGCAGTCCGTCTACAATCGCCTGAACAATTTGACGGGACAATTAACCCTCATACGACTCGGCTGTTAAGGGGACAATAGTTATTTTTGGGGGGTCTATTCATGTATATATTTATTTATTTTTTACTTTCTTCCCTAGACCACCATCAAACTTTTAACAACAAATATTAGGTCCCCACTTTAGATTAATTTGTAAATTTTTTCAGTAGAAAAATATTCCAAAACTACAGGCTCACTCTCGTTCGCCAGGAAAAAAATTGACACATAAATATAACGAAAGGTCTTAATTTTGATAAAGAAATAGGGCGAAAGGTCTTAAACTCAACAAAATAATGGGACAAACGTCTTAAAATCTGAAAGTTAATGGTGCTAAACATGAGGGATAAGGGGGTTTAGAAAAATTACCCATCTCCCCATAACCCATTACGTCAACCATCCTAAATAGAGTTTTTTCTGGTGCACTGCAACCGTCCTCAATAGATCCAGAGCATAAAAAAAAAATTAAAACACCCCAGTGGCACTCAAAACAAAGCAATTTTTGATTAGGTGAGATAATTCCCCTCCATTACTTGCTACCACTCCTACATATGTGTCCCAAACCCCAACCCCCTTTCCCTACCTTTTCACCCCTCCACAATTATCTGCTATTTTCCTCATATTCCCCCCTCACGTGGTCTCTTTAACACGGGCGAAGCAGCTAGAGATCCTTGCAACAGAGAGACTCCTAGTGCAAAGCCTCAGTGTCGCTCTACAGCTCGGAGAGGGAGCATATATGCCGCCCCGGCTCTTACCTCATGATATGACTGGGCGGCAATAATATGTCTTTTGCACCCCCCAAATGCTATTCCCACTTCTTTTATTGCTCTTAAATGTTCATATGTTCATAATAAAAGCAAAATAGATGCATATGGATAAGTAATAATTATATACTGTATATATGGTACTATGACGATTTTCGTCAGAATAGAACCAAATACCTTCACTTGGCGGGAGGGTTTGAACTACCGTAGCTTCGCAGTTTACGAGTTAAGGCGGTGTCACAAAATGAGATTGTTCCATCATATTTTACGGGCAATTGTAGTCTGGCGGCTTTAAAATTCAAGTTTTGTTATAACTCATCTACCTACCAAAATCTACCTTCAGTATAGTTTCCATGTCAATGCGAAATAGTCTCAACATTTTATGAAAAAAAACTTGCTCATCGAAAATTGTCGGAAAAATCGCTCCTGTGACACCGGTAACCAAGGTGTTCTGTCTCCCCAGGTGAAAGTGACATGCCAGAAGTGCCAGTTTACCTCCACCCAGGCTCTCTCCAGGCCCTCCAGTACCACCGACGAGCCTGCCAGATGCCCCTGTCCCCTCCCACCATTCCCGGCCCATACCCTTTCCTCCACCCAGGCTCTCTCCAGGCCCTCCAGTACCACCGACGAGCCTGCTAGATCCCCCTGTCCCCTCCCACCATCATCCCCGGCCCACACCCTTCCCTTCACCCAGGCTTTCTCCAGACCCTCCAGTACCACCGACGAGCCTGGCAGATCCCCGTGCTGGCCCCTCCCACCACCATCCCCGGCCCACACCCTTCCTTCCACCCCACCAAGGGACAGTTCTACACTACCAGCACAATACCACAGCTTATCCAATAAAGCTGAAGAGGCGGCCAAGTCACACATGCCAACACATAGAGGCCACTCAGCTTCATCTGTATTGCCCCCACCACGACCAAGAGAACATATTAAGCTGACTTCATCCAATAAGCTTATCCCCTCTGAAAGCTTTTTAGGGGTGGGTGAGCCATTGGTTGGGATTGAAAGATCCCAGGTATCTACAACGGTACCACAAGAACCATGGGTGGCGGTACAGAGAGACCAGGTACAGAGATCCCAGGTATCTACACCGGTACCACAAGAACCATGGGCGCCGGTACAAAGATCCAAGGTATCTACACTGCTACCACAAGCTACCAGGGACCCTAACAAATATGTCTCTATTTTACCTAAACCTGCCAGAGGTTTGGATCGGGAAGAGGATCACTCGAGGGGTGTTTGTGATCCTGTGATGGTTGACCTGTCGGGGGAAGGGAGGCGATGTACAGGTAGGTCCCCGCTTTATCGTTAGTCAGAGTCGTTTATGCACTCACTTTCACTCTCTCTCTCTATTTCTCACTCTCACTCTCTCTCTCACTCATTGCTCTTCAATAAACCCTTGCACTCTGGAACTATACCTGATTAGTGGAAGCTCGCCATCTTAACACCGATATTTTGAAAAAATGGCAGCAAATCCTTACCACTCGTAAGAGACAGACTCGTAAATCACTTAGAGGAAAACAACATACTTAACACCTTACGAGCGGCCTATGCGGTTTATTTATGTGTACCGCACAGCGGGGTGTTTTTAGCCAAAATAGGACTGTTTACGTGATCATTTTCATGCCTAAATAAGACCCAGAACGTAAAACAAATACCTATCCCTGAAAGGGCATAAACAGAGCTTTCGAATGACACCTTAACGATCCTTGTATGATGGCTAGTTTTCTTGCAATAACCGTGCAACGCGAGTGCAAAAAGCAGGTAATTCGGTACTTTCAGTACATAATTGAGTATGTAGCGAGTGAGAGAGGGAGGACAGAGCTGAGATTTGTGTCAGTAGGTTCGCCGCGGTGGTCTGGAGCAGTCATACGCTCGCTAGTCTCCTGCCACCACTTGTCTCTCTCTCTCAGCCACATTACGTGCTGAAATTGCCACTCGAGTTATGTCGAGCGCCGCCACATAGTCCAGCTTTATTTAACTCGACTTATGTTGCTCGCCGCTAATTAAGGGTTAAAGATACTCAACACGGCTTTCTAAACACTCAAGCCGCGGGGCCCGACATATGTCGAGTGAGAGAATCATTGCCACCCCTGCGGTGCCCGACATATGTCGCAAGGGATGTTGAGCACATTATCGGCTCTGAGAGAGAGTCCACTCGTTGGGAGGACGATAGGCGGGCTCTGACCGCTCGGCACGAACCCAGTGCCGCGACTGACACTACCTCCGCACCATTCCCCACACCCACGGCCTCGCGAGACCAGGTAAAAACTCGGGAAATTACCGTATTTTAGGGTTTTTCCCTTCGTGTTGCGCGATCGCTACAGGATAACCCGTGGTCGTACAAGGATGATTCAGGTGTCATTGGAAAGCTCTATTATCGCCCTTTCACGAATACATAATTGTATTATGCTCTGGCTCTTGTTTATGCATGAAAAAGAGCATGGAATGAAGTTTTTAGGGTAAATATGCCCGCCTGCCAAGTAGTAGAATTTACAAACATCCCCGTTGGACAGGGGTTAACAAACCAAACGCTCCTGCTTAACAAACCTCTTAGACTTCTTGTACGATATCCTTAACCTATATGATGAGAGTAAAACTGTCGATATTATATACCTTGATTTTCAAAAGGCCTTTGACAAAGTTCCCCACAAACGTTTGTTGATATAACTAAAAGCGCATGGAATACAAGACAGTGTTTTGAAATGGATAGAAAATTGGCTCAGTGACTGAAACCAAAGAGTGGTCATAAACAGTACAGGATCCAAATGGATCAATGTAAGTACCCCAGGGATCGGTACTGGGGCCAATTATCTTCCTAGTTTATATTAAGAGCAAACTATTCAATGAATGGCATCCAGTTTAAGAGTGTAGAATGAGAAACTGATTTGGGAGTAACAATATCATGTAACCTAAAACCCAGTCAACAATTTACAGAAGTAGGTAGGAAGGCAAACACAACAATTGGCTTTATAGGCAGGTCATTTGAGCCTAAATAGAAATATGTTATCCTAACTCTTTACAATTCCTTAATCCGCCTTTTTCTGGAATATTGCATTCAGTCCTGGTGCCCCTACTGCCAAAAAATATAGACAAGCTAAAATGAGTTCAACGTAGAGTTACCAAATGATACCTTGTCCAAAGGAACAACTTGAGATGGTTCAGACATATGGAACGTATGGAAAGCGAGAGAATGACTAAGAGGGTGTACGAGAGCGAGGTGGAAGGACAGAGAGGGAGAGGTGGAAGGATGGAGTGAGTAAGTATATGGATGAAGGCAGTGCTGGTTGGGAGGAAGGGCGTCGACTGACTGGGGACAGAGGTGCATGGGGACGGTTCGTTCGTAGCCACCCCTTCGGGGATCACGGTGCCTGACTGTCAATCGACGCCCCTCCCAACCAGCACTGCCTTGATTAAAGCGTCGGCTATCGTCCTGACAGCCGGCGGTTCGAACCCCACTGAGAGATTAGAAACATTTAGTGGCTCACGTGTATTTGTGATATATACTCAATAATCAATATATATATACAGTATATATATATATATATATATATATACAGTATATACCGGTATATATATTGAGTGTGTGTGTGTGTGTGTGTGTGGAGAGAGAGAGAGAGAGAGAGAGAGAGAGAGAGAGAGAGAGAGAGAGAGAGAGAGAGAGAGAGAGAGAGACAGAGTCTATACAAAATTTTATATTTATCCAGAATAAACAATGTATTTAGAGTAAAGCCTATCCTACCATAACATATCAATGTTAACCCCTACTGTAAGGTAGACGTCGTGTTAAATTGTATACTACTTATATTCAGACTATTGTATGCAGTTTAACAAGGATCTGTAGTAGTAAAAATTTTCAAGTGAGATTGGTCAAAGCCTGGTAATTGCTAGAGGCCCTTTTTAAACTGAATTAATTCGTCTACTAGTAGCCATAATAAAGTTATAAGGATGGCTCCGGTACTGAAAGGGTTAAAGATGAGGCATTGACTGTTTTTTAACATTATATCAGTAAGGATGATTTATCTTCACAAAGTACAGTTGGCCACATTAATTCGTATCTGTTCCCAATTAAATGTCCTTTCCTTTCACTTAAGCATTAGGCTATTCAGTGTGCAGTTGGGTTTGAGTACATGATTAGATTGATATCCAGTATTCGATAAATGGATATGAAATCGTAGTCTTGTACTTAACCTTTAACTGTCTTGATGGTGTAATGGTTGGAATGTTTATGATATGTATGTGATAACCCAGGTTCGAATCCCGGGAGGATCATATGCTTTAATTAATTTAATTAGGAAGTGTTTGGTGTTAGGAGTTAAATTAATAAATTAGATTAGGCCTCCATGATTAAATGTTTGGAAGGAAAATTAGTGTGATTGAATTATAAGTGTATTTTCTTATGCAGTAGTTGAATTCTATGACCAATTAATGGTACTAAAGCAAATTATCCTTGTAAATCAAACATACTACCTTTCCTTACATACATCAACTTAAAGTGTATGTAATGTTATGTGACCAACTGTGCAGCTACTGACAAATGTTCGTGAGCTATTGTGATATTCTGTATGCAAATATATCCAATTAGATTGATGTACAGATACATTCAGCTTTATATTAATAAATGCATATTATGTATTTATTTATATATAGCTGAATTGATCTAACCATTAATCTAAATGGATGTAATTGCATACAGATAATCGCAAAAGCTCACGAACATGAGTTGCTGTACAGCTGGTCATATAAGTTCTGTTCCTCTCAGTAATCTTATACATAGAACTATAATGCAAATAGTTGAATTAAGAGTGTAGTTTCTTGTGCAGTAGTTAATTCATATGATTAGTCAAATGATAATCATATGAAACTACTCTCAATCCATTTATGCTAGTTTACTTTCATATATATATAATCACGACGAGGAACGGAACTTATGTGGCCAACTGTACATACTGATTGTAAACACCGCTATCACATAGTTGTTATTGATTTTTTTTTTCCAGCTCCGTCACCGTGCCTCGTCAGCAGAGCGGCTACCTCCCTCCCCCCCACCCTGCCCCTCGTCAGCAACTATCAGCCGAGCTTGTCAGTTGTCGAGAGGGCCGAGTCAGCACCCTTACGCCTCCTCCACTCCATAAAGCCCTGGGAAAGTGCTGATGCCGCTGATTCTCCCCTCGCAGCAGACTTAAAACCTGAGCAGGCGGTGCTGCTGGGAAGCGATGGGAATTCTGAAATGGACTCTTTGATCAAATGTCTTACCAGTTCGTCTGTACTTAGTAAATTAGTACCTCCCTCAACTACTGCCCCTCCCCACCCCTTGCCTCCTCTTACCACGGCCATGTTTAACCAAAGCCCAAGTTCGTCGCCTTTACTCCACACAGCAGAGATTAAACGCAAGCTGGAGAGGGATTTGGAAGCTTCTCTATGTTTAGTGCGACACATGATTCAGCGAAGCACCCATTTCTCACCTTTAGAAGTGGCACCAGATACGGAGAACAAACAATGTACACCAGATAAATCATCCTCTTTGGTACAGGAATCTTCCGTTAGTCTATATGACACTGAGGCTGCACGAAAATTATACTCTAATTCAATCGGTGACAGTAGTGATTTAGACAGATTACCAAGCGACCTTATTATTGACAAGATTCCAATCAAACTGAACCTAAACGATAAACTATGCAAACGAAAGTCAGCAAAGGAAATCAGTCACAATGAAAATAATACGAACAAAAAGTTAAAGCCAGACTGTAATCCAAGGAAAGAGAACAAGTCAAGAGGAAAACTAAAGAGTCACGGGGACAGATCTGCTGACGATAACAGAGAGCGAAAGAAAAAGAAAACTGGGCCGAAGTATTCTGATGCTGAACAATGTGATATGCATGTATCCAGTGAGATAACAACCTTTGATAGTACTAGTACATTATCTTCAGTATCTCCTGATGATAAAGAAAGTCTCATTGACACTAAACGAGAGCACAATATGGAAGCAGTACCTACGTCAGATATCAATAATATATCGACAGCTAATCAAAAGTATCATCCAGTCAAACAAATAGAAGAAAGTACGGAAAAGGCCTCATATCTCTCTTCGGAAAATGCATCATTGAGTCCTTGCCATGAATCTGTCGTGCATCCTTCCTCCGACCTTGATTTACAAAATAGTTCTTCCTCGCCACCGTCAGATCTTGGCTCTTCAAACACCATCAGCACCAGACAAGAACCAAAGGACGTGAACCAACAACAACAAACACATCACAATAACGTATCAATAGAACAACCAAACAATGTGAGCCAACAACAACAACAACAACAACAACAACAACATCACAGTAACGTATCAATAGAACAACCAAACAAGCTGCATCAATTATCCTCCACAAGCAAGTCGGAATTTGACGACACAAACGAAATGATTGACAGTCTGACGCGGGAGATTAAACTGATGATGCACAAAAATTCGCTCAAAATTGCAATGAAAACTCTGCTGAGGAACAAGATGATAAAAGAGCGGAATTGTGAATTGCAGTTAAACAAGGAGAAGGCGAGGGAGGGAGGTCAGGAGAATAAGGAAATAGTGTCAGATATCAATATATTAGGATCTTGTACTATAGAGGATCACAGCAATATGTTAGGATCTTGTACTATAGAGGATCACAGCAATATGTTAGGATCTTGTACTATAGAGGATCACAGCAATATATTAGGATCTTGTACTATAGAGGATCACAGCAATATGTTAGGATCTTGTACTATAGAGGATCACAGCAATAGGGTAGGATCTTGTACTACAGAGGATCACGGTATAGAAGGATCCTGGAGGTTCCATGATCTTATCTCCAGTGATTCTGATTCTTCCTCTGGTGATGGCCAATTGGTCATCGATACTGATGATCGGTCTGAATCTTAACTTGTGTGAGGCCAATCATTATTTGCTGCAGTGATCGGTAAATATATCAAATTGGTCATCGATACTGATGATCGGTCTGAATCTTAACTTGTGTGAGGCCAATCATTATTTGCTGCAGTGATCGGTAAATATATCAAATTGGTCATCGATACTGATGATCGGTCTGAATCTTAACTTGTGTGAGGCCAATCATTATTTGCTGCAGTGATCGGTAAATATATCAAATTGGTCATCGATACTGATGATCGGTCTGAATCTTAACTTGTGTGAGGCCAATCATTATTTGCTGCAGTGATCGGTAAATATATCAAATTGGTCATCGATACTGATGATCGGTCTGAATCTTAACTTGTGTGAGGCCAATCATTATTTGCTGCAGTGATCGGTAAATATATCAAATTGGTCATCGATACTGATGATCGGTCTGAATCTTAACTTGTGTGAGGCCAATCATTATTTGCTGCAGTGATCGGTAAATATATCAAATTGGTCATCGATACTGATGATCGGTCTGAATCTTAACTTGTGTGAGGCCAATCATTATTTGCTGCAGTGATCGGTAAATATATCAAATTGGTCATCGATACTGATGATCGGTCTGAATCTTAACTTGTGTGAGGCCAATCATTATTTGCTGCAGTGATCGGTAAATATATCAAATTGGTCATCGATACTGATGATCGGTCTGAATCTTAACTTGTGTGAGACCAATCATTATTTGCTGCAGTGATCGGTAAATATATCAAATTGGTCATCGATACTGATGATCGGTCTGAATCTTAACTTGTGTGAGGCCAATCATTATTTGCTGCAGTGATCGGTAAATATATCAAATTGGTCATCGATACTGATGATCGGTCTGAATCTTAACTTGTGTGAGGCCAATCATTATTTGCTGCAGTGATCGGTAAATATATCAAATTGGTCATCGATACTGATGATCGGTCTGAATCTTAACTTGTGTGAGGCCAATCATTATTTGCTGCAGTGATCGGTAAATATATCAAATTGGTCATCGATACTGATGATCGGTCTGAATCTTAACTTGTGTGAGGCCAATCATTATTTGCTGCAGTCATCGGTAAATATATCAAATTGGTCATCGATACTGATGATCGGTCTGAATCTTAACTTGTGTGAGGCCAATCATTATTTGCTGCAGTGATCGGTAAATATATCAAATTGGTCATCGATACTGATGATCGGTCTGAATCTTAACTTGTGTGAGGCCAATCATTATTTGCTGCAGTCATCGGTAAATATATCAAATTGGTCATCGATACTGATGATCGGTCTGAATCTTAACTTGTGTGAGGCCAATCATTATTTGCTGCAGTGATCGGTAAATATATCAAATTGGTCATCGATACTGATGATCGGTCTGAATCTTAACTTGTGTGAGGCCAATCATTATTTGCTGCAGTGATCGGTAAATATATCAAATCGGTCATCGATACTGATGATCGGTCTGAATCTTAACTTGTGTGAGGCCAATCATTATTTGCTGCAGTGATCGGTAAATATATCAAATTGGTCATCGATACTGATGATCGGTCTGAATCTTAACTTGTGTGAGGCCAATCATTATTTGCTGCAGTGATCGGTAAATATATCAAATTGGTCATCGATACTGATGATCGGTCTGAATCTTAACTTGTGTGAGGCCAATCATTATTTGCTGCAGTGATCGGTAAATATATCAAATTGGTCATCGATACTGATGATCGGTCTGAATCTTAACTTGTGTGAGGCCAATCATTATTTGCTGCAGTCATCGGTAAATATATCAAATTGGTCATCGATACTGATGATCGGTCTGAATCTTAACTTGTGTGAGGCCAATCATTATTTGCTGCAGTGATCGGTAAATATATCAAATTGGTCATCGATACTGATGATCGGTCTGAATCTTAACTTGTGTGAGACCAATCATTATTTGCTGCAGTGATCGGTAAATATATCAAATTGGTCATCGATACTGATGATCGGTCTGAATCTTAACTTGTGTGAGGCCAATCATTATTTGCTGCAGTGATCGGTAAATATATCAAATTGGTCATCGATACTGATGATCGGTCTGAATCTTAACTTGTGTGAGGCCAATCATTATTTGCTGCAGTGATCGGTAAATATATCAAATTGGTCATCGATACTGATGATCGGTCTGAATCTTAACTTGTGTGAGGCCAATCATTATTTGCTGCAGTCATCGGTAAATATATCAAATTGGTCATCGATACTGATGATCGGTCTGAATCTTAACTTGTGTGAGGCCAATCATTATTTGCTGCAGTGATCGGTAAATATATCAAATTGGTCATCGATACTGATGATCGGTCTGAATCTTAACTTGTGTGAGGCCAATCATTATTTGCTGCAGTCATCGGTAAATATATCAAATTCCTATTCCTATTTTTGTTTTACTACATTTACAATTACTACACCTCCAACAGGATAATGCCAAGATTATTTTAATTGTTTAAGGGGGTAGTACTCGCTTTTTAAGAACCTCCTTCTCCCTCATGTTTAGCCTATTTGCTTTGAGATTTTAAGACGTTCGTTCCATTAGTTTGTCGATTTTAAGACCTTTCGCCCAATTTTGTTGTCAATATTAAGACCTTTCGTGCCATTAAGGTGTTGATTTTTTCCTGGCGAGCGATAGCGAGCCTGTAATTTTAGAAGGAATAAGCCTTCGTCCGGGACATTTTTCGTCCGAAAAATGTATATATTTATGTTGAAAGGGGGTCTAGGGGGTGCTATTTTAAGCTTGATGGAGGTCTAGCGAGGCATCATAAAAATGAATATATTAATAAATACATAGACCAATAGCCAAACACTACCCCCTTAAAAATAATGGAAAAGTAAAGCCAAGTGATGCACAAAGGATAGGGACACTACGAACACTAAACTTACACACTGGCTTTGGACTAAGTGAAATACAACTTATTCAATGGTAATTGGGTTAGTAAATACATAGATGATTTGAAAAATTTGTATACATATATGTATACATATATGTATATATATATATATATATATATAAATATATATATATATGTGTGTGTATATATATATATATATATATATATATATATATATATATATATATATATAGTGTTATGCCGGGTTGTAATACAACTTAGCTTCGTTATGGTCTTTACTCAAATCCAATTATGGACTTTTAGACTCAATGTATGTTCAACAGGGACACATCGAACACATTCTTATTCACAATTATGTACTCAATCAGGTTGTAATAACACAATAAACACACATAGATAATTATATACTCTTATTTATTCAATGGCATAGAAAGTAATATTCAGGTTCGCTTAGCTACTAATCTGTAATAGCAAGAGAACCAATGCATTTAGTTGGAGTACAAGATGTCTCTTAATAACATATATATATATATATGGACATAGAATGTGAGCTTAAACTTCACTTAGCTATTATAAGTAATAGTAAGTAAATTACTAAATATAGTTAGAGTACAAGATGTCTCTTAATAACATACAAATTAACATGGAATATTGGATAGTATTATTGGGGAAATATGCAATTATATACAGACATACATATACATAGAATAACTCCTTGATAATAATATCTATGTGAGTTGAGTGTCTATCGTGAAGTATTCTGATAAGTTCAAGGAAGATTAAGTTGAACTCTAGAATTACTTACTAAACAATATGGCTAACCGCACGAAGATTTCTATAGTGATCGTTCAAGAGCGCGGGGCGATATGTGCCCAAGAAATACAAAGGTGGCCGCGCGTAGGTAAATATGACCAGGTAGGTCAACAGGTCATCCGCTGGACTGCGGTGCGGGAAATAACTTGTGCGGTTAATGCCATGTTTCTCTTGAATGAGGGAGGAAAACTTTAATTTAAAAAGGAGAAGGGAGATAAATTACTTTGACAATTAATTACGTAGTTGGATTATTCTGAGAAAATTTATATTATGAATATACAATTACTGAACTTGCATATGTAATAATAATCTCACGGGTCGAGGAATTCAGATTTAATGATTTAGATATACTGAATAAGAATCAAATAATGAACACAACCTGACCTGAATCATATGATATTTTGACTACAGGAGGTTAAGAAACGCATTAATAAAATAGCGTGTATTAATAAGTATATTAATACTAATAGTATAAAATGGCGTACACGACGAAGTTGCACTTAGATAAAAACACCTGGTATGGTATGAAGGAGTTCTGAACTGGTTAACAGATTCCTATATAAGGAATACAGAACGAATTAGCGTTGTATTCGAGATTGTGAAATAGTTAGATAATAGATCTATGTATAGCTAGAATTCCTAGACAAGATGGATCGAAATTATCTATTTCATAACTGAATAAGCAAATAAGTTATTTATGAATAAACAAGTTAATGCAAAGGATCACAAAGCGTGAATTGGGTTTTCGAAGAAGTTAGATTTACCTTATGATTATAATCAATAATATTTCTTCACAAGAAAGATAATCTGAGTTTAAGTAATTATGAAATTGAGCGTAGGTTCTAAGTAAAAGCTAGATTTGAATATGGAATAGATACACGTTATACACTTCAACTTCGACTTGTTACATACACAATATAATGGACATTTACAAGAAAAATCTGTGAGTATTCAGCTAGATATAAGTTAACACGAGTATGTAACATATGCGTATTATTATATAGGATGTTTAACACAAATTAATAATAGACCTTGGGCACAGATCTAGTTCAATAATTAATATAGCTTCTGAAGGATTAATACATAACGCAATATATATCGATCTTGGGCACAGATCTAGGCAAGAATTAGCACTGGAATACTCGCATATTTTACCTTACCTTCACATCAATAATCACAACGTAAGATACTCAGAGACACTTAGGGTATGTTAAAGGTGGGGGCTCATGGGTTGAGATAAACATGGAATGATAATCTCCAAGCTGTACATAATTATCTTGCAAAATGCAATGGCACTTAAATAATTATTAACAATGGTATAAAGGATTTTGTGGATCGTCTATACCGGGCCTGTGACGTCACAAGAGTGTAAGTCCACCATCCAGTCTAGGCTAAGGATACTGGTGTGACGTCACTATGACGTTACAGGCCCGGTATAGACGATCCGCAAAATCCTTTATACCATTGTTAATAGTTATTTCAGTGACATTGCATTTTACAAGATAATTATATGCAGGTTGGCGATTATTTTTCCATGTTTACCTCAACCCATGAGCCCCCACCTTTAAGAGGATAGCATTTCGAGTGCAAGTCTGGCCGACGTGGATTGTAGATTTGGCTGCCTGGACATCAAGGGGAACTGCCTCTCACAAGCAGGGATCAGAGGTCCTGGTATCAGAGGGAAGCAGCAGGTCTGGCTGTAGTCTCGGAGGGGAGGGGGGAGGCAGTTTCTACTTCAGTGATATCCCGGACTTTTCAGCCGGAGGAATATTACTTAGATAGAGGTGCTTACTTCCTTTAATTTCAGTGCGACTATGTTCGGGTTATTTCTTAGGTTTAATTTATAGTAACTCAACTTTAGGAGGACATAGTGAATGGTTGTGAAGTAATTTGTGAAGGTAATACCTAGTCTAAAAAATACATGGTGGTTATAGGTTTATACATAATCAATTTAAGTATTTTATTTAAAAAACTTGTTGTGGTTACGAAGTCTAGGTAAGATATAATTATAACTTCCGTGAGTCTATGATAATCAGGGGTTATTCTTGGTGAAGTTTATATCTCCGGGAGTTTCTAGGTTCTCTGAGTTATGTTTAGTTCTCCGGAACGGTACTGCAAGAGAGATCCTAGCATCTCCACTTGTTTCTATAGCATTCCAGTCTCTGATGCCTAACTTGCATAAACATTTGCTCATTATATTGCAAGTCAGGCTGTTGGTCAAATGGAGGCTGGTGATAGGTCGAGGTGGTTTGAAAGCTCATTGGTGATTGGTCCTGCTTCCAACTCTTTTGTATGGGAGACTGACCTAACTTCCAGGTCGTCAGAGAACGGGAATGACTTGAGGGAATGGGGAACTCCTCTGCTCCGTTTTCTTCTAAAGTATGGGAAGCTTGTGGATACTCCCATTTCTCCTCATGTCCTTTATATTCTTCTGCAGGCTAGCAATCTTACATGTCCTACTCAACCCCGTTACTTCATATATATATATATATATATATATATATATATATATATATATATATATATATATATATATATATATACAGTATATATATATATATATATATATATATATATATATATATATATATATATATATATATATATATATATATATATATATATATATATATATATATATATATATATATATATATATATATATATATATATATATATATGTATATATATACTGTATATATATACAGTATGTATATATGTATATATATACTGTATATATTATACAGTAGGTTTGATTCCCGAAGGGAAGTAGTGAAAACCTAATATTTAGTAGGGGCCCCGGAATCATTGACGATCCACATTCGGTGGATTTTCTTGCGTTGTGGCTTCTTACCGCCTCTCGCCAAGCGCAACAATTCGTCCTTCAATGATATACCAAGATAAACTAAAAAATATCAGCGAATGGGAAGGGGATGGCTGGGAGGGACGTCGTCGTCAATGATTCCGGGGCCCCTACTAAATATTAGGTTTTCACTACTTCACTTCGGGAATCAAACCTATAATTTAATAGTGGCCCCTCCATCATTGACGATGTTGCCTGAATTCCAAGACTGGAGGGGGACATTCGTAGTATGAACATCTTAATAACCGCATGGTTAAGTCAAGAAACCTCATAACAGGAAAAGCTATTCGTATATGTAGTTGTGCATACAACACAGTTAAAATATTGACAGAGTGTGAGCAGTGTGTTGCTTCAAAGAAGCCTGCTCCAACAACAGAGGCCTCATACAGGAGGTGTGTGTTGTATCGGGTGAGACAGAGTTAAAAGCATAACCCCTCATCACCCTGACCCTCCACCCGGTCGTTGTGCCAGTCAGTCAAACTCGATATTGGGGGGAGGGGGAATTGGGGACAAGGCATTGGATGTAACATCTATAGCAAATTGTTGCAGTTCCTGATCCCACGTTCCCCACGGCCCATCGCCCACTTCACTTAGATTCAACTCCCTTTGGTCTCGATGAGGACCATTTCTGTGAAATTTACCAGAAGTCTCCTGCCTTGGAGGCAGAGGACGACAGCCAGTAGGGCTACAACGTTTTTGACAAACAGGGCAAATGGGAGTGTCTGGGTGAAGAGGATCCTGGACCGGGGAATCCGCCGGAAGAGGAACCAGCTGACATGGGTTGTACACAAAATATTGAAAATTTGCCGGATCCGGCTTGGCATATATAGGAACCTGCAAGACTGTACCTGTAGCATCTTTGGCCCTAAAGACGTGTTTACAGTTCACTTCAATAGCCCACTCCACTGGCACCGGGACCTCCCCTTGTATTGATTTATGCCCCTTACCTTGTATTACTACCGTAACCGGAAGCCAGAGCCTTCCCGACGCTTTAACTATCTGAGACGTTGATGGAACACCCGGCGGGGCCAATGGGGCACCAGGGAGAGAACTGTGGGTAGAAGAGGGACACGGCAGGCTACTCGCCATATGGGTCCTGTCTATTGAGGGGGACAAACAAGGTTGGGTATCCTCTGAGCTTACAGAACTATTCAATGTTAGGTGCTCTTGACTATGAACTGACTCAGTGTCCAACCTAATCAAGGGGGCTCTAAGGCCGGGAGGAACAATTGCCCAAGGTTCCGCCGGTAGTCCATGTTTGGGCCCGCCGGCAGAAGGTGAAGTAATATTGTGGGGTTTCAACCCATCCATGAACTCGAGGTCTCCTAAGCCTAGGAGTTGCGTAGAGGTTGAGGGCCGGACTAATGGATCTGGCAACGAACCTGGGTTAACTTTTACGGCCTGCGGCTGCAACTCTTGCCTCGCAGGTCGGGAATGAATTGGTCTGTCGGGTGCCGGGCCCTTGGGCTGCGGGTAGTCAATTATACGGGCCGTTGGTGGCCCGGCGGAGGGGACTGCCGGAGAGGGAATGTCTACATTGCTGTGAGAGGGGAGCCTAGCTGTACTGTGAGGTGGTCCCGGTGCTGAAGTAGAGGTTTGACCCTGTTTAATGGCACACTGACTCATCACCTTATATAACAATTCATTCAGTTGTACAGTCGGTAACCTTGTGGTAGTGGCTTGTGTCGATGGCCTATCATGTTGGTCTGTCTGTGTCAGAGTGGCAGCCTGTGTGATAGTGGCCGTTTGTGTCTTATGAGTGTTCATCAGCGTCAGACTATTACTAGCCGTAGCCGGGTGGGGTGAACCGCAAGCCGGTGACTTCTGGTCACGCGGTTGAGGTGTTAATGGGTTGGTCGCATTCTGCGAACCTATAACCTTGAGGGCGGCTGTTAAGCCGGGCTGGTCTTTAGAAGGAGCCAGGAGTGTCGCGTGAGACCTTATGGTCGTAACCGCATCTGACGTAAGTACACCCGGAGACTGAGTAGTGATATGAGCCATGTCATTTTGGTGAGCCTGTTTATGTGACAATACTAACTTAGAACCCTGGAGCCTCACGTGTACAGATTGTCTCAGTCTAGTGGCCAAGTGAGGGAGGTCAGCTTCCGGCTCAGGGAGACCGGGACTAACACCCTGCGTCCCTGAGGAGGTCGCCGAACCTGCCCGCAGTGATCCCGTGAGATCTACTTGTACAGGAGTCGAAGTTTCATTAGAAGGTAGCACATGTCGTGGTGGGCTCGAGAGCCGTCGGATCTTGCCAGGCAGATATTCTGTGCTGTCCATGCGCCTCAGGTTGCCCGCCGGGGGAGCCGGTTGGGTAAGGTAGTGGCGGTCCGGTGAGATTAAGCGGCTCCTTTTTGCAGGGGGAGAGGAGCTCTGTGCGGATGCCATGGAGGATGTCGGAGACCCAATGGTCAACAAGGGTATAGGGGAGATATGTAATTGGTGAGCTATATGATCTTCAAAAGAATACAATCGAACTACCCTTAATAATTCCGAGTTATCACATGACAGTTCTTTGTTCGCTACCTGAAAAGCATAGGTTTTAAATTTAGTCTGGACCTCAATGAGCGTGAGTAAACAAGACATGACTTGAGCCGCTAGCCATTCTTCAAACAATTCGGAACAAACCGGACATGTACAAGTTGCCCACAAGAACGAGTTTCTGTTTAAACACTGAACACATCTGATACATTTGCTATGGGCTGGTATAGGGAGCAAAAGACAAGAGGGGGTCGAGCATACTCTAAACAAAGGCATGATGCAGAGGCTCCTCTCCCCGGCGGGAACGGCGCGGTAGACAGCTGTCCTGAGTGTCCACCTGGAAAGAAAATTTCCAGGAATCAATGCTCATAAGGATATATAGGGAGAGTCTCACCCATCCTAATCTCCCGGCGTAATAAGAATAGGACGCCACAGCCTCCCCTTTCTTATGACTCCTAAGAGGGCGTGAATATCCTCCTCCCATGCCCCTTGGTAACATGAGAAGGGGAAACTCCCAACTGAGGGCCCCCGTTACGGCGTATGCCGTAACAGAGGGAGCCCTTTTACAGCGGACCGCTCTGTGCTCCGTAAAACACATAAGCAGTCCCTGAGTAGGTTACCAACTGGGCCGCCGGCAAGGCGGGGTAAACTTCATTAAGATAAGCGTGCTAGTCAATAGACACCAGTACAGTGTCTGCCGGTGTCTATTACGCACTGGGCCGCCGGCACGGCGGGGTAAACGACCGCAGTAACCCTCGTCAAGAACTGACCAGGCCGAAAGACTGGGAGGGGGGGGGGCCCCCGAACGGCGGGTACCGAAGTTCCGTATACGAAAACACCACCCGCCGGAGGACTCTAAGCTCTCGCAACCGCCGGGAGGCGGAGGCAAAGTCCGAGGGGTTGAAAAGCACTACTAGATCTACATCGGCGTCCGCCGGATTCCCGAGGGACCAGGGACGAGGGGGCAGTGGCGCTGCCACAACCCCAACACAAAGACCCGGCGAGGAAGACCTGAGCTCGTGAACACGCCGGCCCGGCGGACCGACCAACGGGTATAAACCGTAGGCCAGCGAGCCCAGCAAAGTGAGGTGGGGGACTCGGAGCAAGGCACAGCCGCGAGGAAACTAAACCCTAACCTCACTCACTCCCAAGCTAGGAACACGTTGCCGGACCCCCGGAAAGTGGCACACTAACCAACGGGAGACCACAACTCACAGGGGACATAATAAAAACAATCATAGTAATAATAAAAATTCCCCCAAACTAGATAACCTATCGGCTTATCCGGGAAAAAAACACAGACCACACGAAGAACTCAGAGCCCTGCCAAAGGGGCGAAGAGAGAAGCCCCCACGAAGGGCCTCTCCTCGGGCTCAGATGCCGGAGGATGCCCCAACCACGTGGGGCGATCCAAACCCTGGCACGTCTGCAACAAAGACAGGATCCTTAGATCCTCAAGCCATCCCTAGGAACAGCAAGAAACTTAAAGGAAAGCCTCCTAACTAAGTAAAAAAGCAAAAACTAAGGTGCCTAGCAACAATAAAAAAACACCACGTGGGAAAATTGAACACAAGTAGAAGCGCCTAAACGTACCCTAATTTTAACACTTCCTGCGGGCCAAATATAACATAACCCGTGCTAGCTAGTCTAAACCCTGCTCACTATCTCCCAGATACATACAAATGAGAAAAGACTCACTAGAGGAGAGCGAGCATCGAATGAAGCCAGAGCGCCGGGGCACAAGTGTTGACAGTAGGCCCACGAGGAAGAGAAGGACGAATTGTTGCGCTTGGCGAGAGGCGGTAAGAAGCCACAACGCAATAAAATCACCGAATGTGGGAAGCTTGTGAATAACAGTGTTAAAGTGGAAATTCTTTTTCCCTTTTTATTCTCTTATTTTTTACGAAGTTTTTTCGTAGTGGGTACCCGATCAAGATGACGACACCATAAGAGAAGTAGCGTTGCACTTATGAAGATGACTCTCTTTCTTCCTTGTGGCGGTTGATTCAAACGACTGACGTGGGTGTTGAATGGAGGCTATTATACTAATAGGCAACATCGTCAATGATGGAGGGGCCACTATTAAATATACTGTATATATATATATATATATATATATATATATATATATATATATATATATATATATATATATATATACAGTATTATATATATATATATATATATGTATATACAGTATATATATATAAAGAGAGATATAATAGTAATCTACAAACGTCATTAGCATCTAATCACTTCACACAATGTACAGTTGCCCACTTCTGTTCTGTTCCTTGTCGTGATGATATGTAGGAAAATCAAATTAGTATGAATAATTGGCGAGTGTGGTTTTCTTCAATTATCAGTTGACTAATTTGATAAGTTAACCAATGGTTACGATATTACCCTCGTAAGTTAATCAGGCGCATTGTATTTCTACGTATAATATCACGGAGAGGAACAGAACTTATGTGTGCAACTGTACAAGGTAGGGTTATTTAATGATGAATAATTGCAACTACCGAGAATCGAATCCGGGACCCACAAACTGGACGGAGAGAGGGGGGGGGGGGGGGGGGGTTACCCGTGATCGCTGTACAGGACAGTAGATGTGACAACGTATGGTAGTGAGATGCCTTGATATCGAATTGGCTTGGTATTGAGCTGGTAAGGTGATGAAACCGACTGGTGTAGAAAAGGTCTAGTGGTGATATGGCATGGTGTTGAGGTGACTCGTTTTGTTTGTGTGGTGAGAGCGCCTGGTGAGAGCGCCTGGTGTTTAAATGTATAGCATCCAACAGGACGACAGTGCTCTACCACTGTACTAACAATAACTTAAGGGGAGGTGGGTCGTTTTTGCTGGTCCCCCTTCCTCCTCATGTTTTGCGCCATTAGTTTAAGATTGTAAGACGTTTGGCCCATTAGTTTGGCGCTCTGTTTACCTTTCGCCCCATTTCTTTGTCAATATTAAGATTTTCCGTGTCATTTAGGTGTCGATTTCTTCCTGGGGAGTGATTGCGAGTCTAATAATTATATGAGAAAGCGGCCTTCGGCCGGGACATATATATATCGAAAAATGTACAAATTTATCTTGAAGGAGGGTTTGTTTTTTGTTTCTGTTTTTAGCTTGATGGGGGCCTAGGGAGGAAACTAATACAATAATAAAAATATACATAAATGAGCAAATAAATACTCCCATCTCCCCTTAAAAGGTTTAGCACACACTCTTCGTTCATATGCCTTATCGATATATAGGAACATGCACGGAGTGTTACAATAAACCCAACCTTACTATCACAGTCAAATGGCATTTCTTTCATAATACTATATCTACGAATTTCAGTACTTCCATTTGACTATCATAGTGAGGTTGGGTTTAGTGCATGTTCCTATATATCGACAAGGGATATCTATGAAGAGTGTGTGCTAAACCTTTAACATTCTTGATAGTACAGTGGTAGAGCACTGTCGTCCTGTTTGTGAGTCCCGAGTTCAATTTTTGGCAGTTGCAATCATTCTTCATATATTTACCCTTCAATGTACTTTTTGTGAGGTGATTAGATGTAAAGGATGTTTGTATATTATAATGATATATAATAATGTCGTGCTCATTAGTATTTCTTGAAAAAGATATATATATAAAATATATATATATATATATATATATACAGTATATATTGAGAATATATCACAAATACACGTGAGCCACTAAATGTTTCTAGTCTCTCAGTGGGGATCGAACCTTCGACCATCAGAACGATAGCCGACGCTTGGTGTAATTGATTAAGCGTCGGCTATCGTTCTGATGGTCGATGGTTCGATCCCCACTGAGAGACTAGAAACATTTAGTGGCTCACGTGTATTTGTGATATATTCTCAATATATATATATATATATTGAGGTATATATATATATACCTCAGATGGCAGATGAGGTATATGCCAGAGTATTAAAAGAATGCAGAGATGAGTTAAGTTACCCATTAACATTTCTTTTTAACAATTCATTAGAAACAGGTATAGTTCCAGAAGCTTGGAAACTTGCAAATGTAGTTCCGATTTTCAAAAAAGGTGATAAATCAATAGCATCCAATTACCGTCCCATTAGTCTCACTTCAATCATAGGAAAGCTACTAGAGTCAATTATTGCTAGAAAAATGAGAAACCACTTAGAAACATTTAACTTAATCAATTCTTCTCAGCATGGATTCACTCAGGGACGTTCTTGCCTTACTAATTTGCTTAGTTTTTTCTCAGAGGTATATGAAGCAGTAGATAATGACAAGGCATACGATATTATATATTTAGATTTCAGTAAAGCTTTCGACAGAGTCCCTCATGAGAGATTGATGAGAAAGGTTGAGGCACATGGAATAGGTGGGGCGTTGTTGGGATGGATTAGGTCATGGCTAATTGGTAGGAAACAGAGAGTCGGCATAAATGGTACCAAGTCAGAGTGGGGAGCAGTCAAAAGTGGTGTCCCCCAGGGATCGGTATTAGGTCCCCTGTTGTTTCTTATATACATAAATGACCTAGATTTAGGTATAACTAGTAGGATAAGTACATTCGCAGACGATACTAAAATGGGGAGATCAATTGATTCAGATAGCGATATAGAGTGCCTCCAAAGGGATCTAGATACCTTACATAAATGGTCAGTAAATTGGCAGATGAAGTTTAACATTGACAAATGCAAGGTATTAAAGATAGGGAAGATGCAAACAAATGTTAAATATAAACTAGCTAATTTAGAATTAGAAAATTCAGACTGCGTGAAAGATCTAGGTGTGTTTGTTAGCAATGATTTGAAGCCTAGAAAACAGTGTATAGGCGTTCGTAATAAGGCAAACAGGATTCTCGGGTTCATCTCCAGGAGTGTGAGTAACAGAACTGCTGATGTTATCTTAAAACTTTACTTGTCATTAGTGAGACCCCATATGGATTATGCTGTCCAATTTTGGTGTCCTTATTACAGAATGGACATAGATTCATTGGAGAGAGTACAGCGTAGAATGACAAAAATGATCCATAATATTAGAAATCTTCCGTATGAAGAAAGGTTGAAGAAATTAGGTTTACATTCGTTAGAGAGATGCAGAGTTAGAGGGGATATGATAGAGGTGTTCAAGTGGGTTAGTGGGATTAACAAAGGGGACATGACAAATGTACTAAAGCTCAGTGATAGCGAAAGAACTCGTACCAATGGTTTCAAATTAGATAAATTTCGTTTCAGAAAAGATATAGGCAAATATTGGTTTGGTAACAGAGTTGTAGATGGGTGGAATGGACTACCAAGTGCTATAGTGGGATCTAAAACTGTAGGGAGCTTTAAGATAAAATTGGATAAGCATATGGACGAGAAGGGTTGGGTGTGAAGGAGGATCAGCCGGGTTGGGCCAATCAGCGCTCTGCAGACCCCCATAATCCTGCGTTAATCTCTAACCGTTTTGGTAAGATGATCCTCAGGGTATTAGAGTGTTGAGCATATAATTGGGCTTTGTAATTGATTTGGGGTTGTGTGGGACAGGGATCTGCCTTGCTTAGGCCAATCGGCTTTCTGCAGACTCCCATTTTCTTATGTTCTTATGTTCTTATATATATATATATATATATATATATATATATAGAGTATATATATATACTGTATAATTATATATATATACCGGTATATATATATATATATATATATATATATATATATATATATATATATATATATATATACTGTATATATACAGTATATTGTATATATGTATATTATTTGTTTTTGTTTTATATGTGAGTGAGGGAGACAAAAGGCAGAACTGCCTGGACACATGGAGTTTGAAGCAATTTAAGTCATAGGAGGAGGGAAAGATTGATTCTGGGAGAGAGTTCCAGAGCTCAGCTGTTGAATAGAAGAAAGTCTGAGAGTAACGTTTCACTCTTGGGTTGTAGAATTGCACAGTATAGTGGTGAGCTCTGAGGAGCAATGATCAGTGTAGTAGTAATTGAATAGCGAGAGAGATGCAACATTGCGGCGAAGAGAGAGAGAGTTGGTGAGTGGGCGGGAATTTATGATACAAAAGGCCTTCCATTCTACTTTATCTAGAACAGACACCATATTGTTCAGACACCATGTTGTATATTTCTGTTTTACCATTCTGTGTTTTGTCTATGTCTATGTTCATGATACATACTGTATATTAATTTTTAAGCAATTGAACGTATACAAACTCTTAAGTCACTATTAAGCCCTCTGTTCAGAAACAAGTATTTGATCTTCTAATTCAACAAGTATTTAACATTAGTGTTAGTTCTCTCAACAGTACAGCATTAATCTCTAATTTGAATATAGGAAGTATTAATTTCTCGTTACGACAATTATCTAATCGATTGGTAGCGTGTTTCCAGTGAACGGATAACGATAGCAACAAAATAGTATCATATATCTTCCTCGTAACATACTCTTTGTGAGTGTCTCTTGCGCTTCTGTTTGATAAGATTACTTAAGATGTGTTCCGAATAACCTGTTATGTAATTCTCTAATTAAGCCTTATATGCCCGAACGTGGGTGGCTAACATAAGCAAATATACTGGAAGTCTAGGCTCTTATCTCTGGTTGATAATTCCTACTATCCATTGCTGATGGTCTAACGGATCATAACTTGTCTTCTTCAATTACTGGTAAAGCCAACTCAATTACTAAGTTAATTACTCCTAACCGCCTAGCTCACAAATTTTGTTGCGTGCGCACGCGAACGAAGGCTCTACCTAACTAATGTCTAAACTCTGTAGGACTTCTTAAAGTCAAGTAACTAATCAGTTGATGATTACTAGGGGAGCTAATCTCGGAGTAAATTGAGCAAGTGTACAGGCAATTGATCAAAAGTTCTCGATAAATCCTCAGGGTCTTCCAATTCTATCAGTACTGCTAGAAGCACTCTATCGACCGTCTAACGGCCCTGTAGTTGCCTATTACAACTATTCAAATAGGTGATGGGGCTGGTCATCCAGGGCCAGGGATTCTCATCTCCTTATCACCTCATGGTCGGCTTCGCCTTCGTCTTCTGTGCGAAGGGCGTTGGCAGCAGGACTTCCTCCACTGGACTCGGGAGGGGCATCGTAAGGGGCGGCCTCAGTAGTACGGTACAGGTGCCTACGTTTCTTGCTGCAGCTCTTCCCTTAGGACTCTGGGCAACTCTTGTTTCGCAGTGGGTAGTCAACTCCTCGAAGTACTGGTCTGGGGCCCCTAGGGTTTGCCTCTGGATCAGGGCTTGTAGCTACAGCAGTCCAGGATTGCTTATGATTGGGGGCAACTGTAACAGTGGCGGAGGAAGGCTAGAGATCAGACTACAACATTTATCTTTGTCAACACATTTCCTTTTGCATTGCCTCTCGAGGAACCTTTCATCCTTCCAGGTGCTGCAGAAGGGGGAGCTGGGGGTTATTAGAGGAAGAGGGCTGAGTTCTTGGGAACAACATAGTTTACTGTCTGTCGAAATGCAAGATGATATGATATGCAGCCACCTGGGCTGCACAGGTTTTTTGCAATTTGCATACTCGCCAGTGTTGTGGGTTCTTCTTATCCGTAGATGTTCTCCAAAGTCATTATCCAGTCCTTCTTCTTGGCTTGTTCTGAAATGGCATGGCATATCCAGCTGCCGCCCTCACCCTTTTGGTGTAGGATGCATCGGCAGCCATATTTTCTCCAACATTTGCACCGAGTCACGTAAAAGTCTTACATGATCGGTACAAGGTTTTCATATCTTTTGCTGATGGTTAGGTTATTCTTCTCCAGCTTAAGCCGCTGAGGACCAGCTAGTTATAAATAAATGTACCACCAGGGACCGGCAGGTTTTTTTTTTTTTTTTTCCAGAAACAATAGCGAATGGGTTAGGAATGAAGGAAAAACCACAAACAAACGATCAAAAAAGTAAAAAATTGGTCCTACGGAGCCACCGAAAACGGATTTTAGAAGAGTAAAAAATTGAAGGCAAATACACCCAAAAACCATGTTTTTGCGTGCTCACGCGCATGTGGTTAGACTTTGAGAGTGTTCAACCATCGGCATGGTTGCGTGGGATACTTACACAGTTCCCATACAAATCTGAGCCCTCTAGGTGCCATAGGACCGGAGCAATTGGGACCGGAGTAACACTGACGGAACTGTTGCGTCGCTGGTACTGGCAGAAAAATACATAGCCGACGCACTGTTTGCGTCGCTGGGGCTCAGTGGGTTAACGCCTCCATAGAAGATGTTAGAGACAAAGTAGTCAGTGTAGGCACCAGTAGTCCTCTCGTCTACCCTCGACTCGTACATTGGCAGTGCTGCTTTTGGTGCTTCAGGCCTGGGCAAGGCGATGGTGGGGAGGGTATTTGCCTCCAGCAGGTCTTTGAGGTAATCTCTAAATAGATTGTGGTCCCCACCAGCGAGAGCCATTGCCGTTGTGACAACGATCTGGATGATATTAGATCAGTCACAGGATGGATGACCACGGCCTGCTGATGGGTAGTCTCACATTTCTCTTTTTGCCTCTTCCTTTTTTCCCCAGGTGTTTCTGGAGCCTTTCAGGATTGTTCCTTCAGGCCCAGTAACACTGGTGGCTTCGTCACCCTTCCTTGTCTTCTGTATGGAGAAGCATACCCTCTCGTTGTTGGCAAGAGAGGGTTTAGAGTGGTGAGGGTTTGGCTTGAATATTCCTGTACTATGTACAAAAATATCCCCCCCATCATCTCTGGTGAGGAAACCGAAACCTTTTTCACATTAAACCATGTAACATGGCCTGTGAAAGTCTCGTAGCTGGTAGAAAACATAATAATAATAATAATAATAATAATAATAATAATAATAATAATAATAATAATATTTATTCAGTTAGCATTTTACAATGTTGGTACCACATAATATGTTACAAATATGACATGTACCAGCTTTGCATAATTCCAACTAAGGATAGTCCAATAAGGCCGTTAGGCGTATTTCCATTGGGGTCCTTGTGGGATTAAGTTAGCTGGGGAAAAAGGGGAGGAAAAAAAAAATAGATACTTTAGAGAAAGTATTTCTAGGGGGTTATATTAAAATAACTTACATTCTATAGTTGGACTAGTAAAAATATTTCAGTAGTCATTTCAGTTAGTTTTGCCTACCTCTTATATCGTATTTGGTAGTAGACATAAGCTTGGTGCTTCCTTCTCGCAGTTGTCCGGTTCAGGTGCTCCTTCAAGCTACGTCTGAAGGAATACAGTGTTCTCTTTTCACGGACTGACTGGGGTAGGTTGTTCCAGTCTTTGATGGCAGTGAAGAAGAATGTTAGCTTACCCTGTCCTTGGATTCTCGGGACCGTAAAATTATACATCCTATTCCTTGTATTGTGTCCAATCCTCTCATTTGCTTTAACAAAATTACTCCTTAAATACTCTGGAGCCCTATCATAAAATATCTTGAAGGCATTTATGAGTCTGATTTGCTTGGCCCTGTCAGAGACATTGAGCATACCAAGTGACTGAAGTTGTTCCTGGCCAATATGCGATCTGGGTCCTAGGTTCAGCATGAACCTAACCATTTTATTTTGAGTTACCTGAAGTTTGTGCTTTGCTGATTTAGATGATGCAGAATAGTCAAAATGACATTGAACAAGCGCTTGGCATAGGGTCTTTTTGGTCGCCGCTGGCAAGCATCCCACCTGTCTATAAAGGTATTTAATACATGCCCTACATTTACTCAGGATCGATTCCCAGATTGTTTCACCTGACAGAGTCGAGTCCCGTTTTCGTCCGAGATATTTCACTTGTGACACTGTTGTTATGAGAATATCATTACAGTTGACCGAGAAGCCCTCAATGTCTTTCAATTTGCGCTTTGTTCCACATAAGATGGCTTCTGTCTTGCCCAGGTGAAGAGATAGTCTATTGTCCACTAGCCAATCACTACACGATTCTAGTTCTTGGGAAAGTGAGGCGGCAATACTTATTGGGTCTTTTCCTGAAACCAGAAGCACACTGTCGTCAGCATACAGTAATAATTTACACGACACGCTCAGCTCCATGTCGTTCACATAACAGAGACCAAGGATGCTTCCCTGCGGGACCCCACAGTTAATTGGCATAGGATCAGAAAGATTATCATAAATTTTGACTCTTTGTGTTCTACCACTAAGATAAGATTTAAACCAGTTCACTGACCCAATGCCCATTGTTTGTAGTTTATTACATAGCTAGATATTATGATCTACTGTATCAAATGCTCTTTGTAGGTCAAGAAGAACCATACCTAGTTAACTTTAGACATTTCATTACGAATGTGATCTGTTAAATGGATGAGACAGGAGTCTGTCGAGTACATGCCTCTGAAATCTGATTGAAACTTATATAATAGATATTTTTCTTTGAGGTAGTGTTCAATTTGGGTGTATACAGCTCTTTCAAGGATTTTTGATACAATACATAATATGCTAACTGGTCTGTAGTTAACTTTAGACATTTCATTACGAATGTGATCTGTTAAATGGATGAGACAGGAGTCTGTCGAGTACATGCCTCTGAAATCTGATTGAAACTTATATAATAGATATTTTTCTTTGAGGTAGTGTTCAATTTGGGTGTATACAGCTCTTTCAAGGATTTTTGATACAATACATAATATGCTAACTGGTCTGTAGTTACTAACATCTAATTTATTTCCTTTCTTGAATAGAGGGGTTACAATAGCTTCCTTCAGTTCAGCAGGTACAGTGTTGGTGTTAATTGATAGGTTGATGATGTGGGTTAGGGGACCTGCTATACCAATGGCTCCATCTCGTAGAAATTTGGCAGGAATTATGTCTGGTCCTGTGCTTTTATGTACATTTAGGTTAGAGAGCTCCTCAAATGTGTATTTTGGTGTAACATTTTGCAATCCAAAAGAGTTTGGGTGTATGCCTTTATCCCTGTAGAAATTTTGAAAGGTGGCAGTTGTTGTGGTGTATTTGTTGAGAGGTTGCAGTAGGTTCTGTGCTAGTGTGTTTGCTATGGAGGTGAAGCAGGAGTTGAAGTAGGTTGAAATTTGTCGTTTATCATGGCAAACCTGATCATTAATTTTGAGAGCAATATTAGTGTTAGATGAATCCCTTGCCTTGTTGCTGTAGTCCGTTGTTTTTAAGTGCCTCCATAGTTTTTTGGGGTTACTCTGATATTCCTCTGCCTTATTGTGGAAATAATTAGATTTCGCTGATTTAATTTTCCTACTTAGTTTATTCCTAACCCTGTTGAACTCATGTTTCAGTCCTTGATTTTGTCTATGTTTCACTAGCCTTTTTAACAGATTGTCTCTATGTTCCAGATGGTGTAGTATGTCATTATTGATCCATGGGTCTGACCTTGCTTTAATTCGTATATCTTTCAGAGGAGCTATTTCGTCTAGGATGTTTGTGATGATGGTTCTGAAGCCAACTCATGCGTTATTAACGTTTGTATTTCCAAACACTGGAGACCAATCTGTATTCCACAAAATGTCCAAAAATGTTTCTTTGTTGTCGTTTCTGAGTGACCTTGTTCTAATGACCTTGTGATTCTCTAGGGTAATTTTTGGAGTTTTACGTGTACAATATGTGACGAAGTGATCACTTATCCCCGTTTGTATAACCCCTGATTGTGATATTTTGTCCTCTCTTTTACAATTTACATGGTCTTATATTGTAGCAGTGTTATCAGAGATACGTGTGGGGGTTGTGATGAGTTGTTTGTGATTGTGCATTGTCAGTATGTGCCTGTATTCTCGTACAAGCCTATTATTTCGTTGTTTGTAACACAAGTTAAAATCCCCTAGTATAATAGATTCATTGCGGGGGTCTAGTAATGACAAAGTTCGTTCAAATTTGTTTAAAATTAGACGCGAATGTAGCTGTGAGCGTGTGACTATGTAAACAAAGCGGGTGGTGCGTCCGCTAACACAACCCTAACCGTACATTTTGTTGTTACCGACCGTGAGATACAATAATAGGTTGAGGGGACGAAGCCCTCTGGACTTAGTGTCATCATCAAAAAGATTACCAGTAGGGGGCAAATAACAACTGGCTATGGGATACTTTTGTTAAAAAAGTCAAATTTGATACAAACATAACTGCGACCTTACAACTTATGTAACATAGGTGGAGGTACGTCCACTAACTAACATCATCCTTCCTTACAAACAAAAAACAATTTTAAATGGCAATTATCACCCTTTTATCTTTGAGGGAGATGCTTGTTGTTGTTGCTGTTCCCCAGGCTGACTGGCTGAACAGCCCCAAGGTCCCGAGCAAGGCCAAGGCAGCTTTGCCTCTTGTCTCCTTCACAAAAAAACAAAACAATACAAAAATGAAAAAAATAGGCTAAGCATAATGATTCAACACAACTCATAAGACATATGGGTCTTAGGCTTTGTGTACTGTGTTCAGTACCACTGTTCATACCAAGGCTGCAACCAGGTATGATAGCCTATGGTGCAAAATGTCTGTCTTTTAATCACTGGCTGTAGCGCGGTTGGTACAGCACTCGCCTGCAAACCGTGAGGTAGACGATTCGAGTCTCGGGCCAGTAAGTGCGTTGTTGGCAGAAGCCATTGCTGTTGGTGGATAGTATACATACACAAATTTAAAGACCAAGTGCTCCACACAAAATGCAGTTCTGGTCTCACGTCCTACTGGCGGCGTTCCAGGCAGCCCTGTTAAGAGCTGTCTCACTTGTCAGATTCTTTGATTTAAGATCAGACTGCAAAGTCCGATCCCACGTCTTTATTGGTTCGCCCCTTGGTGCAGCTCCCTCCACATTCATGGACCTGCATCTTTTCACCCAGCTTTCTTCATCCATCCTCTCCACATGTCCAAACCATCGAAGCCTGCTATTACGCATCTCATCACTGATACTCTTGATACCTAACATTCTCCTTAGCTCTACACTTGATATCCTATCTTGCAGCTTGGCACCATACATCCATCTCACCATCCTCATCTCATTGAGTTCCATTCTGTTTGTATCATCCGCTTTGACAGGCCACGTTTGAAGCATATGTCATTGCGCTTCTGATGCATGAAGCGTACACCTTTCCCTTCAAGGGGAGAGAGAGTCTTCTCATGGTGAGTAGTGGCAAAAGTTCTCTAAACTTTCCCCAGCCGCATCTTATTCTGGCGATAGTGGCGGCCTCAGCCCCACCACCGGCAGAGATGGTATCTCTCAAATAGCAAAACCTGTCCACCATCTTCAGTGCCTCATTGCCAAAGTTAGGACTCTCGAGCCGGTCATTGAATACAAGCTCACCTTTGCATACTATGCATACAAATTTCTCAATTTCGGACTTATTTCTTTGGTAGAGGTCCCTTTATTCTAGTGCAGCGTTCTTCCTGTGATGTACCCAGCTGCGGCAGACGCTACACTGTATTGAGTTGTTCCACCTCTTTTATGCATACTACGCATGGGTATGCCCCACTTTTTTCTAACTTTCCTATCCCTAATCCCCTACCGTATGTAAAATCATTGTTTTATTTATATTAACTCTTAACCCTTTAGCCTACTTACCATGCCCTCTTTCCATCTTCTGAACTTGGCCTCGGCATCCTGCGCACTATCTGTGATAAGTACTAGGTCATCTGCGTATAGCAGTTCCAATGGGAACCCAACTCTGAAATCACCAGAACCTCCAGAATCTCCAGAACAATAACAAAGAGAAGAGAGCTTAGCACAGAGCCCTGGTGAACTCCGACGCGAACTGTAAACACCTCACTCAGTTCACCTTTCACCATCACTGCCGTTCGAGAGTCCTTGTACATCTTCATTATCACATGCACCAGCCACTCCTCTACGCCAAGTTTTCTCATAGCCCACTGCACAACTTCTCTGGGCACCCTATCAAAGTGCGGTGTAGCAATCTGTGGCAGCTATTCATTGATGTCCCTGATCATCAGGGCACCCACCCTAGCCCAGCTCTTGAGCAGGAAGTACATGGTGGTAAAAACCGCATCAAGTGAAATTTAATTAATTTTACACAATTATATCTGTCAGGGTGTCGAACCGAGTCGATTTGGTCTTAAGACTGGATTGAATATGTGAAAAATATGGAAATTAAATATTATATAATATAAACGGTATTACATTTTCTTAACCATTTTATCACATACAAAGCCCTAACAAAGGAATAGGTCTCTGGACTAACACCCCGTTATATTTTGGGGGTAGAATGTAGAGTTCGGGCGTACCGCCAGCCTTGTCTACACTACGCGAAGCGGCGGCGGACGCTTGCCATCATGTTCCCATCTATTTTGACTGCCTTTGGATACAATATGTTGAGGGGGGCCCTGTCCCCCTCACCCCCCCCCCCCCCTCCACGACATATTGTCATCATCATATATATTGCCAGCAGGGGGCAAATAACCGAAAAAATCGCCGTCAAAATAGACGCGAAGTTAACCACGGAAGATCGAAATATGTAAACATGACGGCGGCGTCGGACGCTTGCCATCATGTTCCCGTCTATTTTGACTGCCTTTCGATACAATATGTTGAGGGGGGCCTTGCCCCCCCCCCCCCACGATGTATTATCATCATATACGTATATTACCAGCAGGGGGCAAATAACCGAAAAAATCGCCGTCAAAATAGACGCGAAGTTAACCACGGAAGATCGAAATATGTAAACATGACGGCGGCGTCGGACGCTTGCGATCATGTTCCTGTCTATTTTTAACACCTTACGAGCGGCCTATGCGGTTTATTTATGTGTACCGCACAGCGGGGTGTTTTTAGCCAAAATAGGGCTGTTTACGTGATCATTTTCATGCCTAAATAAGACCCAGAACGTAAAACAAGTACCTATCCCTCAAAGGGCATAAACAGAGCTTTCGAATGACACCATAACGATCCTTGTATGATGGATAGTTTTCTTGCAATAACCGTGCAACGCGAGTGCAAAAAGCAGGTAATTCGGTACTTTCAGTACATAATTGAGTATGTAGCGAGTGAGAGAGGGAGGAGGGAGCTGAGATTTGTGTCAGTAGGTTCGCCGCGGTGGTCTGGAGCAGTCATACGCTCGCTAGTCTCCTGCCACCACTTGTCTCTCTCTCTCAGCCACATTACGTGCTGAAATTGCCACTCGAGTTATGTCGAGCGCCGCCACATAGTCCAGCTTTATTTAACTCGACTTATGTTGCTCGCCGCTAAATAAGGGTTAATGCCATTGGATACAATAATATGTTGAGGGGGGTTTTCCTCCCCTAACCCCCCCCATGATATATTGTCATCATCATATATATTGCCAGCAGGGGGTAAATAACCGAGAAAAAAATCGCCGTCAAAATAGACACGAACTTAACCGCGGCGATCGACCTATGTAAATATGACGACCGTACGCCCGGACACTACATCCATCCATATTTGTTTTTATACCGGCATGCACTATATAATTATATGGTACCGGTACTCCTTTTTATAAGCTACCGGTACCATGTTCATTTGTGTTTTCTTTTTCTTTTCTTCTACTTATCTTGTTGTTTTTGGCATAGATTGGATGTCCAGGACCGTACAGATAAAACAATCCTAGTTAACGCAATGACTGCGGCACTCGTCATATGACAATTGCTTGGTCCCCATTGTGCCATACAGGGTTTTTGGATTATAAGTAACCTTCACTCCCTGCACATTTTCATGTATAAACATGAGCTAGAACATATTTCAATGATACATTCATGAAAACAGAGGAATAGGCCTTTCCAATGACAGCTGACTCATGCCTGTACGACCACTGGTTGCCGTGCAACAATATTGCACAGGTGACACTAAATCAGTAAAAAATAGCGAGTTTGAGCATTTTTTTATATTCTCAAGTCTGTAAGGGAGTTGGAGATGTCTCCCACTGTCACTAGTCACCTCCCAGACACAGGGGGCTCTGCTTATACTTGCTCGCCTGCCTCCCAGGCATTGTTCTAGGCAGAAATTCGGCAATTGTCATATGACAAGGGCCGCAGTGATGACCGTATTTTTTATATAACAGCCCACAGTCATTGAGTTAAAGAATACCCGGTATACTATATACCGGTATATATTTGTTTTCATGTGTTGACAGGATGAGGGAATGCAACGCACCCATTTAACCCTGGTGCAGACCTCTTTTACTGTTAGTCTGTGAGTCTTTGTGTGTCCGTCTTCACTGCCCATGAATTTTGCCTTGATATAATTAAAGAAGTCTTGCGCCGCACAATTAGAAACAATTTATTAGGGACAATTGGGACCAATAGACTCGCCATATTTTTCTCATTATAGTCCGTATGGAGGAATTTCGTTATCGACAACTTGAAAAAACACGATTTCACCAAAGCATAACTCCAAAAAATATTCTAAGTCCCGAATGTAAACAAAGAATTCCGTCGACTTGACCTTCTTCTCCTTCATGTTTCAAACAATGCGGCAGGCGCAATTCACTCAATAAATGGCTCGAGCGTTAGGCTACTCACCAAAACAATTGTACTGGCCTACCTGTTTTTGCCTCCTTACAGATCAACATATAGGAGGATGACAATAAGTCATAGGGGGGTGAGGGGGCCAGCGCCCCCCCTCAACCCATCCTGTAACCAATTTACCCCACAATTTCCCTTACCTACTGTAAAAGCGCGATTCACCCAATAAATAGCGCCATTTGACGCCATATCTTCAGATTAATGAATAATGGGTAAGTTAATGCAAATCATCCACTCAAACCATAAAAATAAACAGTAAAACACTATATTCCTTGAAAACAAATATAAAGAAAACTTGGTAAATAGGCTGCTCTATCTGTCTTGAATGCTACCTTTACCTTTTCTTCTACCTTCGACCATCCAATAGGGTGAGTGCCCGGGCGAGCGTCTCGCCCAATCTGCCGTGATATCTGTTGGATGACCTTGGCTCGCCAATGGGGGAGAGTTGGGGCTGGGGAAGCTCCGCCCATTGCCGAGGCTCGGTACTCATGAAGGGCTCGTCCTCCAACTTGTGGGGCTTGGGGATCCTGAGTATCATCAGGATAGGGATCTTGGCTGGTTCCGTCCGGGGCTGTTTGCTTACTTGTTCCGCCCGAGGCTGTTTCCCTGGCTTGGGTGAACCCCCAACATTTGTATAACCAAACATTTACCGTACTGTACTAGCAGACTTTTATAACTTAGATAATATCTATGCTTTTGAAATAGTTCAAATAATTGAATTATCTTCAAATTTATTGACTTTATTACAGTAAACCCCCGTTTTCCCAGACTCTTTTTACTCAGAAACCCGTACTTCTCGCAATGGCATTTCATGTCGGACATGGCCCTGTAGATCTCGACAATTTCTGAGTTGGACGGGATTTGTGTCCGGTTTACAGTGTTCTCTCACTCGGTTTTAAGTGGTTTTACGACGAATTCAAGCCTGTGCCTTATAACCAGTGTGTTAATATTAATTACTATCTACTTTACTGACCCTGACAACTTAATAATGTTTGTATTTGTAATATATATTGATGAATTTCGCATGCAATGATGTAATTAGGATATCTCGGAAAATCGTACATTTCGGAAGTGGCCATCCCCCAATTAGTCTGAGAAAACGAGGGTTTACTGTTCTTGTGATAATCAGAGGAGCTTTTTTGTACAGTAGTGCACCCAGTTTTGCATTGTCTAAGTTCTCGAATTGCATAAATATTTAGAGGTGTTAGTCACCTTTATAAAGTTGAACAGAAACTTAATTGGTAGAATGTGGGTACTGAGGCAATGCGGGACCTACTACGACTCGATAATGAGTACCGGTATGGTACCTTGCATGCATGTGTCTGCGGGAAGGTATAGGGAATGATATAACGTCCAAGTGATTGATAATTTACGGTGCGTACATGTGTATATGTGTGTGCGGGGATGGAGGGTGTATATCCACCCTCCCCGCACTCGCACACACACTCACGCACCGTAAATTACCAATTGGTTGACTCGTTCACCCTTTAGCTGAGGTCCACGTGCGTCAGCCATATATTTCACCGAGCCCATTGTAGTAGTAGTAGTAGTTGTTCCCTAGTCTGCCTGGTGGAAGAGCCCTGAGCTCCTAAGGAAGGCCATAGCCAAGACCATATGATTTCCCACTGTAATAGTAGTCTTATGAAGTTAGAGACTTTGGGATTCTCTGAGATTAGTTTAGGAGTCAGAAGGTAGAAACACCGTTTCTCCTCCTATACCGTTAAACCACAGACAGGCCCCCTCTGTCCAGCTAGGCCTATGTGTACGTACGCACACGTGAGCGTGTGTGTAAAGTCATGTACGTGTTGGTGCATTTGAATCTGAGAGCTGCTTGGAGCGCTCAAGGCACCCCTTGGTCAGGCAGTCTCAGCCCAACCACGAACGACGATAGACCTATAGCATACGAGTCTAGTCGTGAGGGTGTGTGTGTGTGTGTAGCTAACTATAGCTATAGCCTACAGTGTGTTATAAAGCAGTAACAATAAGGACATCAATAAACATTCAAGCAGAGAGAGCATTGGGAGTTTAATTAATACCGATGTGTATATATGTGTAACATAACAGTCATAAAAGCAGACTGTTACAAATGGTGGCAGCCTGGTGGGATGCGATTCGCAAATCGTGTCTTGTTACACATCGATAGTTATACTGGTATAAACTATTCCTTCTATCAAGACTCAACAAGAAATACCAGCACAGACAGCGCTACCACGTCCATAATCGTCGGAGCAACACAGACGCACACACACACCCGCCACCCCGCATCGGCATTGTAAAGAGAGCTGTACGCAAGGAGAATTCCGCCAACGTGACGACGGTGGAGAGAAGCCTGTAGCAGCATCTGCAAGGAATATTTGATCAATGCGGAGGAGAGAAGAACGACAGGAGCAGTATATACCAAAAACAACACTGAATCAACGAGTTGGAGGCAGAATAATAATAATAATAATAATAATAATAATAATAATAAACGGTTTATTAAAGAATGGCAGCCTCATGAGCTGAAAATACACATTTTACAATTTAGTGGATGAACATGAGATGTACAGATATGAGGATGGTAAGCTTAGTTTACAAACAAAATAAATAAATAAAAATCAACGAGTTCCCGCGTAAATCCAAACAAGGATACGAGGAATGAGAGGCAGGAACAAGTGGGGCGGCGAGCCTGGGGTGCAGCGCCGTCTACAGGGATCTTCCTGCCAACGTGGTCGTGCCATTGTGTAGCGCGGCTAGGGAGAGCGAGCGGATCAGCTGATGTGAAGGGCGCATGGACCTGTACCGAGACGACGCGGCCTGGGCGAGTGGACCTGGCGGCGAGAGGTCCTAGGACGCCTAGTCAGCTGATGTGTGGAACGCGCTCTTATGTAAGTATCGTATAAACCCAATTTTGTTAGTATATGTTTTGCCTGAAGTTAGTACACTAATAGTGAGATAAGAGGTTTATTTTATTCAATCCTGCATTAAGATCAAATTTAAATTTGATTTAGAGATACCGTTTGACTTAGCCTAATTCTTGTAACTTAACGATTTTGAAGTGTAACATTAATAGTTGAGTTGAAACATTTTTTTTAAAGTTAGGAAATACCTCTTATCTAACATTTTTGTTTTGAAGTCATCAAAATATAATAATTTCATATTTTGTCATTGACATTGCATTTTCTAGAATTCTGGGTGATTGTATCCGTTTTCTATACCTACTATAATTTCAAGGGTCGCTTATTTATTTTTATATTACGCCAGTGTTTGAAGTTTTGAATTGCATAATTGTGATTTAAAGTTTGATTGATTCATGTGATTAAATTTGCAATATTGATGTGAATTAAAGAGATATTTTTGCAATATTGTTGTGAATTAAGGTGATATAGCATTTTTGTCAGAGACATACAGCGATTGGATTCAGTTTTATTAATGGTGATTTATGGTATTAATATATATAACTGGGGATAGCAACTTATATATGACCCAATTTCTCAGGTTGAGTGTAGGCAAATACCTCTACCTGGAGACCAACCCTAACAAGAGAGCACTTTTGCTTCCGGTAGCAGACGGCTGTATCCCTGGACAGCCCTTCTCTGTCTGCCAGAGGATTACATCGTCTCCTGCAAGGATTTTCGACAGTGGAAATCCTAGTGAGTATAAGTTTGTTGTGTCCTTTCAAACACGGAACATGTTTTCTTAGAGAATCATGCATGACTATTTTACTAGAAGTCATAAATTTTGCGAAGTCTTTCAAGACAACATGGCCGACACGGTATTTAATAGGCCTACAGCTCCTTTAGTTGGAGACAGTCAATCTCCAGCAGTGGCATACGAACCTGACAGGCCACCGACCGTGCCGACACGACAAACTGCACTCCTAACCCTGTTAATGGAAGGCCACAGGAGGTGCCACGAGATAATTCCCTAGTATCACTTCTCCCCCAGAACATCTTGCCAATAATCCATCTTTTATGCGCATGATAGAGGAATATGTTTACAAATGCATGTTTCAAGCCAAGACAAATGCCTTGGTGCCCTCAATTAGTCAAGGGCCCGAAGGTGCCCATGTGCCCCAAAGTTCCTTTACAGTTCCCAGCGCTCCACCCGTGACAATGTTTACCCCTACACCCTTCGCTCAAACTCCATATTCTCAAATTCCTACCAGTTACGACCTTCGAACCCATATGGTCAACCTTCCCAAATTTTCAGGAGACCCCACTGACCCCTTGTCCTTAGATCAGTTTATCTATGTCATTAATGGAGAAATAGCTAACCGTAAAATAGTGAATGATGTAGATAAGATTAATTTCTTCAGAGGTCAGATTAATTCTGATAAGGGTTCAGCCCGGTCAATTATGGTTCTCACACATCTGCAATTAATTACAGATTATCCTGATTACGTGCAGATGTTCAGGCAGTACTTCAAGGATATTTCAGATAATACAGCTATCAGTGTAGCGGGGAAACTAGCCCAGATGAAACGGGAGGTTAATGAGGACCTGGAATTATTCACAGCTAGGCTAGACAGGGCTGCTGAGAATTTAGGCCCCATGTTAGTTGCCAAAGGTTGGGCAGAAAACGGTACGGTCAAACTTAGGCATGTAGGCAAAATTATAGCCATTTCAGTGTACCTACAGTATGTTAATCCTGCTACCCGCAAACACTTAGAGCATAAGAAGATTAAGCCTAAGGAGGAGTTAGGAGAGCTTCTGTTGAAGTGTTGCGAGGTTGAGAAGAAGGGTAGTAAATACACACCACCTGCACAATCCAGTCTACCTGTGCTTAGGGCGGCATCTAACTCTCAGGGCATGAGTAGAGGCTTCTCACGCATCTCAGGTCCTAGTAATGCTAACGGTAATACTAACGTTGCTCAGGGCAATGTTGCAACAGGTAGACAATGGGGGTCTGCCCAAGGTCAATCGGGTCGCCCACAGGGGGTGGCAGCCACTAGACCTAACACGCAGCCCTAAGGGTTTATGCCAGACAGCCAGCTTTCACTGAACAGCAGGCAAGGAATGCTCAAACAAGCCTTTACAACCGTCCACAGAATGTGAATGGTTATCCAGGAACATATACCCAGGTAATATGTTTTAATTGTGGCAGTCCAGGACACAGACAAATCACATGTAGGAACACTTCATATTGTCCAACTCACAAGACCAACTCACATAGCTATGGGGAATGTAGATCTAGTGCAGGGAATGTAAATGCCACGCAGAGATATCCAAGCCAGCAGGGATTCCAGGGCTATCAAAGCCAACCAAATACGAGTAGTCAACGTACACACTCACAGCCAGCTCAGGGCTATCAGAGCCAACAGACAGGGAATAGTGTAGGGACAGGTAGGCAACCTTCCTATGCTAAAGCAGTCTACTCTGATCCTTCGGGGGACGATTTAGGCCCCCTCCCAGAATACCTAACATAGTAGCAGAGGCAAGATCCATCGAAGAGGTACCTGATTATGAAGTTAACGTAAATCCAGTACCTAAGTAGTTTCTATCAATTGTATTAAGCAAGGCCCATTGATTGAGGCGCGGTTACAAGGTATACCTCTTAATGTTTTATTTGACACTGTTGCGAGTGTGAATTTGATCAATTTGCCCACTTTACTGAAGTACGTCCGTTTGCAACAGCCTTACGAGAAACATTTATACCCCTCTAACGTAGTCATCACTGGAGTGATGGGCTCAAAGATGAAGCCCGTAGGTGTCATCCATTTAAGGATTAAGTTTCACAGACACATTTCTCCGGTCTTAATACCTTGTCAAGTATTGTCTCTTGCTCCAGATTTGAATGATAACTTGCTTTTGGATTTAGAGACCATGAGAGAGCACAAGTTTCTGATAGACCCTAGTCGCTGGGGTGTCTTTTACAAGAGCAATTTTTTGCGTTTTCTTGGTGAGCCGTACATGGTCCCTAGAGTTGTGCAAATGCTGTATGATATGAGAAACGATGAGGTTAATGGTAGCGGTAATAGCGTTGCCGAGCGGTCTAAGGCTTTACCTACAGAGACAATTCCTCAGTGTAGATTTATGAACAACAAGGACATTTCTATTTTGCTTGCAGACAGTGTGGTACAGAATGGTTCGGTAATAAAGTCGACAATATTGCCAGGCCATACGATATCAAAAGTCTCAGTGAAACTAAAAGAATGTTCCTCATGAAACGGTTGTGATGGCTTTACTTGAAAGTTCTCGTGCACAGAACCTTGATGTTGAGTCCGCCTTATACACCGTAAATAGAAAGACTTTAGAAATGTTTGTGTTTAATAAGAAAGGTTACCCTATTCCACTAGATGAAGGATTTCACTTACTGGATTTCTTAACTTACCCCCACCCGGTTAAGGTAGTTGAGACGCCTGGTGAGGGTAATCATGAGTTTCGTGGTCATGTGTTTCAAACCACAGTGCATGAAGATGTTGAGAGAGAGAGAAATTTGGATGCGCACCTCAACCCGGTAGATTATGATAATTATCGCGGTAATCCTGTAGAATTTCTGAGTCGCTACAACAACATTGTTGCTTTGCCAGATGATCCCTTGGGTAAAACAAATTTAATTGAGCATGAGAGACGGTTAGAGCCAGGAGTGAAACCGAAATATATTCCTGCATATCGTCTTCCTCATAAGCAGAGAGCAGAGGTGGACAAGTATATTACTGAGATGTTAGCCCAAATGTTATTGAAGAGTCTATTTCCCCGTGGAATTATCCGATGTTTCTAGTTGCAAAGAAAGATGGATCATGGAGGCCTGTGATTGACTTTAGAAAGTTGAATGAAATGACACTACCGAACCGACAGCCTATCCCCGTGCTGCAGGACATTCTGCAGAACATTGGAAAAGGCAATACAATATTTTCTACGATAGACCTTTAAAGTGGCTTTTTGCAGGTACCGTTAGCGAAAGACAGTCAGGAGCTTACTGCTTTCAGCACTCCTACTGGGCATTATCACTATAAGCGTATGCCCATGGGACTTAGAAATAGTCCTCCAACCTTCACTCGACTTGTTAATTCAGTTTTTAATGGCATTATAGGTACTCCTGTTTTTGTCTATTTAGATGACATCATCATTGCGAGTAAAACGCTTGATGACCACTTCCGTAAATTAACATAAGTCTTCACTAGGTTACAAGCTGCGGGTCTGAAGCTTAAGCTAACAAAGTGTCATTTCCTTAAAAAGAAAATATCGTTCTTGGGTCATGTTGTTGATGAAAGAGTAATAAGTACCTCTGATGATAAAATACAAGCTGTAAAGTTATTCCCTACACCGACTAATGCTGATCAAGTCCGTTCATTTATAGGATTGGCGGGTTATTATAGAAGGTTTGTTTGGAAATTCTCGGAAAAAGCTGCGCCCCTTACGGATCTATTAAAGAAAGATTCCAAGTGTGCATGGACTGCTGATCATCAAGTTGCATTCGATATGCTTAAAGACCATTTAGTTAGAGCCCCCGTTTTGGCTTTCCCTAACTACAGTCACGATTTTGAGCTACTCACGGATGCGTAGCTAACTGGTATAGGAGCAGTCTTGATGCAGAAAATTGATGGGAAGAGAAATGTTATTGCGTACGCTTCTCGAAAACTTAATTCAGCAGAGCAAAATTATGACACTGCTGAGAGAGAGGGTTTAGCTGTAGTGTGGGCTCTTAAACATTTCAGGGAGATAATTTTGGGTTACAATGTTCATGTCTATTCCGATAACACGGCAGTAGTCAATTTGTTTAAGAATACAAAATTAAAGGGACGTCTTGCTAGGTGGTTCCTTAGCATTCAGGAGTATTCTCCCACATTTGAGCATATTGCGGGTAAGAAAAATGTAGTTGCTGATGCACTTTCACGTAATGTCCCAGTCTTCTATGTAAACCTTGCCACACTCGACATGGCCGATGTAATCGCGAGTCAGGACGAGGATACTGTTTGGGGACCGTTTAAAACTTGGTTGAAGTCAGGGAAGAAAGGAAAACCACCTACCACACCCGTTAAACCGAAAGACTTAATTTTGCAGGATGGCCTTTTGCATAGAGTAGCTCATTTCAATTCTAAATCAATGTCTTCCAGGCCAGTACATCAGAGCATTATACCTTGCGCAACAAGAGCCAAGGATGTAATGAAACTGATACACGATTCACCCCATACCTCGCATCCTGGTCGAGACAGGAGTTTTAGACAGGCCCAGGTAAATTACTAATGGCCCAGGATGAAAGAAGATATTTTTCGATATTTGGCGAATTGCGAGTCTTGTGCAAGAGTGCCCTATTCTTTCGTACCCCATTCGTGACGAACCTTGGAGTCAAGTTTCTGGAGATTTAATGGAATTACCCATGACTGAAGCCGGTAATAAGTACCTATTTGTAGCAATTGATTCTTTTTCTAGATTTTGTTTTAAGACTGATTCCTAATAAGACTGCCAAGACAGTTGCGTCTACCTTCTTGAATCATGTAATATGTCCTTTCACGACTCCACAGGTTTTGCTTACTGATAACGGAACGGAATTCAACAACTCTATATTGCCTAAACTCTGTGAAATATTGAGGGTCAATAAAGTAAATACATATGTTCGACATCCGGCCTCAAATGGCCTTGTAGAGAGACAGAATAAGAAAATTTTAGAATGTCTGAGACACTTGGTTTCGCCTGAAAGTATGAGTTGGGATTTATGGATACCTCAAGTACAGGCATGTCTCAATTCTGCAATTAATAGTTCTACAGGGGAAACCCCCCCCCCCAATTGTATTGTCTTTGGAGTAGACAAGAAATTGCCTTATGAGCTACTTCATTCAAGACCTAAGCCTTGTTAAAATGTTGATGATTTTGTTGCAGTGAGACTACAGCAATTTCAGAACATTTATCAAGGTATTCATGAGAAGTTAGCCCAATCAAATGCAGAATTGGTCAAGAGACAACATAAGTCTGCATGCCCTATATCCATAAACCCTAGCTTTTTGAAAGATCGTCGAAATTAGATAACAAGTTCGAAGGGCCATACAGAGTAGTTAGAAGAACAATAGGTAATAAATTTGAGATAAGGCATATTTATACTAAGCTAGTACGGGAGTGTCATGTTGATCACTTTAAAAAGTTAAGTAGATTTGTACCTGTGAATGATTCTGATGGCTACGATGGCAATCCTGATTTACTATAAGTTGTTCAGGAGAATGTCACAAGGCAAAAGGATATAAATAATGATAAGTACAGATCAAAGTTGAGGTCCCACAATCACACCCGTTTTGTAAATAGTAACACTTTCCACAGTAGAGTAAGTGATGGATGCGAGTTCCATAAACATGTAGATACTATCATTACGAATTTAGATATTAATGTTAACTCTGTTTATAGTTCATTAGTTTTCCATATATATATATAGTAATTTTAATAACCCAAAAAAATAACAAAACAAAAAGTAATCATAATAATATTTATCATTTTCACTTCTGCATTGGCACAGGAGTTTATTGCACTGGACTTTCCATGGGTTTTGCTCTGTATTGTTCTCAATTCCTAAGCGATTGGGCATGATATAGATTGTTCTGGGAGTCTAGTAGTGGTATGGTTAGGTAATATTTGTGATTTTGAGGAGTCTGTAATAACTGATATTCTGTAATGAGTTCTTAAAGTCTATATCATTTTCCTCGACATTCTTGGCTAATTGTTTGACCTACGAGTACCTCCGGATTATGCGGCACGTCCCTCTTGGAGAATTACGTGTACAGTACTTCCCTTCAGAATATTGGTTTGCTACCAAGCATACCAGTAATTGAATTTTGAACTTTGCTCTCATACAGTTCCTTCCTTACTTATTGACATGTCGTGTCAGGCCCGATGGTACGATACTGCTGATATCTGTAGACTTGCATTGAAAGTCAAACTAACCCTTTTAAGAAATATTACTTTTCTTTACAGTACTGTATTTATTGACCAATTATCATTTTATGCATGTGTTTTGAGAGAAGTTATTTAATCTTTCTTGTTCCGTGTTTGGATTTAAACAACATGCTACTTGTACTCACAAGTGAAAACATCTGTTGAAAGTACATGTCCTAGACATTATTTATACTTAAGAGAGATAACTGGACTTCATGCTAATTTTTGTCCAATATAGTAACCTTCAATGTTTATGTGTCCCTTGGTGGACTGTACTCTGTTTGTTAATTGTTTTCATGAGCATTATCCTCAATTTACTTTCCTTGTTAAAGGATAAAATGAACTAGTTACTGATCTCATATATCACAAGTTTCTGCTAATTATGTTCTCATTATAATCATTGGTCTCTTCGTTAGTTATTTGTATATGAGAAAGGTGTGCCAGAGCTGGTAACACCGCTGTGGACCCTGCCAGGAACCCTATACCTGCCAGGACAACACTTCAAGCTTCCGGTGATCATTCACCATGTCAAGAATCCACTGGAAGATACTTCGATTTTTAGCAATATTTTTTTGTTAAAGTTCAAATACCCCAATTATGGACATTTGTTTGGGTGTTTTTATTAAGAAAATTCATTAAATTGTCACTTATATGACAATAAAAAAAAAAAAAAAAAAAAAAAAAAAAAAATCATATGTAAAAATAGAAAAACAAATAATTATACTGAACGAACTTTTGTGACTTCCTGTGAAGTGATTTCATTCGGACGAACATTATCCAGTGACCTCGGCGAATTGTGTGGAATACTTCTTAACACGAACTATGCAAGTCGTTGCAGTGTTTCAAATGTATATATTTATTTCTTATGTCTATTTTTAAGTTTATGAAATTTGGCCAATTTTGCATGTTTATCCCAATTTTTCATGTTTATCCCAATTTTTCATGTTTATCTTTATGTGTGATATTTCCTCAGGGATGATATACTTTACTTGTTGCATTAAATTCTATGCTTCACCTAAGTTGCCTTTCACCTCATACCAGTCGAGACGCCTGGAGTGGCGTGATTGAGCATTGTAATAGTAGTCTTATGAAGTTAGAGACTTTGGGATTCTCTGAGATTAGTTTAGGAGTCAGAAGGTAGAAACACTGTTTCCCCTCCTATACCGTTAAACCACAGATAGGCCACCTCTGTTCAGCTAGGCCTATGTGTACGTACGCACACGTGAGCGTGTGTGTACAGTCATGTACGTGTTGGCGCGTTTGAATCTGAGAGCTTCTTGGAGCGCTCAAGGCACTCCTTGGTCAGGCAGTCTCAGCCCAACCACGAACGACGATAGACCTATAGCATACGAGTCTAGGCGTGAGGGTGTGTGTGTGTGTGTATAGCTAACTAGCTATAGCCTACAGTGTTGTTGTTGTTGTTGTTGTTCCCTAAGCTGCCTGGCCGAACAGCCCCGAGTCCCTGAGAAAGGCCATGGCCACGATCGGGCTTTCCCACAGAGCTCTCATTGAGTGTAGATTGTGTTGTTGGCGTAAGTGGTTGTGTGAAATGCAGTCTTCTATGATGTGTTTAATGGTATGGGGTGCTGTGTTACATCCCGGGCAGGCGTCGACAACGGAGTCATCCAGTCTCTTCTGATAGCTCAGGAGAGCTGGATGGTGTCCGCATCTCAGCCTGGCCAGGTGGACTCTGTCCTCGCGAGGAAGGGAGGATTCGGAAGGATGGATTTCGGGAGGTCGTGCATGCAGCTGCGTGTTGTCTGTGAGTGAGTGGATGGATCGGTGAGAGATATGAGTATGGATGTGCTTCTGGAAGTTGGTTCGGGGTGGGCAGGGAGGGAGAGAGGACAATAATTGTGTGTGATACCGTGTGCTGGGTGTTGTTTTGATATTTCTTGGTGTCTGTGGGTGTGTTGCCATGTAGTTTAGTGGGTGGTCTTGGTTCGTGGAGGCTGCTGCCAGGAATTGAGTGCCTCTCATGTCCAGATGGTCTTTGACTTTGAGGATTTTGGTTTCTTGATGTAGGTGATCTGTGGGTGCAGTAGCTGTGCAGCCTGTAATGATCTTCAGGGCTTTGTTTTGAATAGTCTGTAAGGTCTTATGATGTGTTTCAGCTAGGTTAGAAGCCCAAGCTGGGCTTGCGTATGCCATCACTGATCTTATGTATTGTTTATATGCTGTGGTGGTAGTTTCTTTGTTGTGTCCAAATTTTGTGTGAGCAAGTGACCTGAGGGTGTTAAGTCTGGGTGTCAGTTTCTTTTTAATGGTTGTGGTGTGCTGTTTGAATGTCATATGAGTATCATATGTTACTCCTAGGATTTTGGGTGTGTGTGTATGTGTTAGGGGTGTGTTGTTTATGGTGAGTTGAGGGAAAAAAAGCCTACAGTGTGTTGTAAAGCAGTAACAATAAGGACATCAATAAACCTACAAGCAGAGAGAGCATTGGGAGTTTAATTAATACCGATGTGTATATATGTGTAACACAATAGTCATAGAAGAAAGACCGTTACACCACAAGGCTCTCAAGGAATGTGTATTGTGTTGTTGGCATAAGTGGTTGTGTGCTATTCAGTCTTCCATAATACTGGTATGTTTGATAATGTGCGGTGTTGTGTTTCAGACTAGACAGGTATCCTAAACGGAGTCATCCAGCCTCTTATGATAACTCAGAAGTGCTGGATGGTACCCATATCACAGCCTAGCCAGGTGGACTCTGTCCTCACAGGAAAGGAGGTCTTTTGAGGGATGGACTTCAGGGGGCCGTACATGTACCGGTAACTGAGTGTTGTCTTTGAATACGGTAACTGGATATATCGGTTGGTGATTTGAGTATGGATATGCTTCTGGAGGCTGGCTTGGGGTGGGTGAGGGTGGAGTAATGACAATATTTGTGTATGATAACGAGCTCTATGTGTTGCTTTGATGTTTCATGGTGTGTGTGGGTGTTGTTGTTGTTGTTGTTGTTGTTTTTCCCCAGGCTGTCTGACCGAAGAGCCCCAAGGTCTCGAGCAAGACCAAGGCCATAACCGAGCACCCCCACATAACCCTCCCTGCTTACCACTAAGAAAGACCAGGTGACTGAAGCCATTTCCAGATGAGGAGCTGAGGAGGGTGCGGAAACGCCCAGGACACCAAAGGCCCACCCAATGCCCTGTGCCCCTCAGCAATTATGAAGGGATCGTTGAGGGGGTGTTCTGCCATGTAGTGTGATGGGTGGTGTTGGTTTATGGAGGCTGCAGCGAGAATTTATGTGCCTCTCATATCAAGGTGATCCTTGATTTTGAGGACTTTGGTTTCCTGGTGTACCGTAGGTGCTCTGTTGATGTGGTAGCTGTGCAGCTAGTGTTCATTTTGAGGGCTTTGTTCTGTATAGTCTGTAGTTTTTTTTTTATGTGATTCAGTGAGATTAGCAGTCTAAGCAGGTCTAGCATTTTCCATCACTGAACATATTTATTGTTTGTATACTGTAATAGATCATGCCCGGTGCCAATTGTAATAGTATTCCTGTCCAGCTCGCCAATTGTAATAGATCATAAGACTAATAGGTTACTGTAACACTTGCCCATTATCTAGGAAATAAACCTATAATTGATAGTGTCGTTACTTTAGATCAAAAATAGACAAATATCCGTTGTGAAATTATGGCAACAAAAGTCCCAGAACATGCTATACATTTATATCTATACTGTCTCGATGCAGTAATATATTTGAAAAGAAAATTGCAGTTCCCAGCTTGCGGGATAATAGAGTACACAGATTTATTGTAATGATAGGTATATATTGATAATAATTATATTCTTAAAGTTAGTAAGAATTAAAGAAACAAACATTCCTACTAAAATGGTTTTATTGAATAGCGACACTGAAATTGCATTAATCAAACAGACAATTTCATTCACACACTCAGCCACTCAATCTAACCCACTTACCTAAATACAATTACCCAGTATTATAACTACCCCTAAGATTACCCCAAATCATTATACTGATTACTGCTTGTCACACGAAATCTCACATCAACCAACCCTTTAGTCTCCTGTGTTACTGAAACGTCCAGCCCAGCAAATGACCGCATGATCGAATAAGGTACGAGATTTTCCCACACTCACAGTACCCGTCAATCACACTCATCACTCTCTCTCTCTCTCACTTCCTCACCTCGGTTACGTGACTCGCTAGACTAATGAGAGTTGCCTAATTAAAGGGTCTCAAAATGGGCAGTTCTCCTCTAACAGTAACCTCACCCTCTGTGGGGTTGAGAGCTACGGCGTCACTCACCGACACACCAAACACGTGACTCGCTAGACTAATGAGAGTTGCCTAATTAAAGGGTCTCAAAACGGGCAGTACGACAAGTCCTAGGGAGTCAAGCCGACCATCCTCTAACAGTAACCTCACCCTCTGTTGGGTTGAGAGCTACGGCGTCACTCACCGACACACCACACACGTGACTCGCTAGACTAATGAGAGTTGCCTAATTAAAGGGTCTCAAAACGGGCAGTACGATAAGTCCTTCAAGCCGACAATCCTCTAGCGTTAACCTCACCCTCTGTGGGGTTAAGTGTTACGGCGTCACTCACCACACCCGCACACATCCACACACACCCCTGGCCACGTGCATAGCTAAATCAGTGGGATATTGCCGCAGGAGAACTATGTCGCCCTGGGCATCCCTAGCCTTTAGCAAGCCCTCTGTGGGGTCATGCTTACACCTGCCATTCTCGGCCATAGCATTAAGCTAATTCGGTCGGCGTCACAACCTTGGCCATGTGTACGGTCTGGCACAGTCCTGGTGACTGGCCAACGCACACAAGCACACCACCACACATCACTCTCACCACCACACATCACTCTGGATATCTCAATCAACGTTGACACTTGTCTAACTGAATTGGACTCACCTGATTATGGTTGAATTAGGGCACGAGGTGCTTTCGCAGCCCTGCCGACCCATTCATCGCGGGCACAACAAAATTGGACTATCTCGTTGGGGTCGGGCAGGAGGAGAATAAGACCTGTCCTGGGCATCCCTGCCCCCTTTATAGCCTCGGTTTTCCCCTCCCCCATCACATTTTGAATTTGGTGCCAATGAAAAGACTGGACACTCCCTATGACCACGCCTACAACATGAACGCACACACACATGTACGCGTAACGGCGGCCTACCAACGCTCACAAGCAAGAACGCACACACGCACACATGTACGCGAGGCGCCTAGCGGTACATAGGCCTACGCCCGTACCTCCACCTCTCCCTTTCTCTACAGCTGTTCCCGCCTCCCCAATTTTTCCCGCGCTCGAGAAATATACCTAACCCTATAGTATATAATCACAGTCACGGCCTGACCCGTGACATATACTTTACTGTAATGTACTGTACAGCTGGTAATATTTCAGATAACTTTCAGATTTATTTATTGGGAAAAAAATACTTTGGGGGTAACTTTTCGCATGAGCCCAGAACCAATTACCCCTTTTCCCATAGGAACAGTGCCCCAACTTTTGCAAAATTAGGTTTCACATGCATTTCTCAGAACAGATTTCGCTCGAAAGTTGGTGCACTACTGTAGCCTACATGATAATCTATCTATCTCTCTATTGCCGGACGCCGTATCCTGGAAGGGGTGGCCACGAATGAAACGCCCCCATGCACCTCTGTCCCCAGTCAGTCGACGCCCATCCTCCCATCCTGCACCGCTTTCGCGCATATACTTCCTAAATCCATCCTTCCACCTCTCTCGATTTACCTCTCCATCTCTGTCCTTCCACTTCACTCTCGTAAACTCTCTTAGTCATTCTCTTACTTCCCATACATTCCACATGGCCAAACCATCTCAAAGTGTTCCTTTTCACACTTTCCAGCACATCTACATCCACACCACATCGCTTTCGTACTTCATCATTCGTCTGTCTATCCCTCCATGTAACTCCGCACGCATTTCTCAAGTAACTCATTTCCACCCCTCTCACTCTTGGTTTGTGTTTCTTCAACAACGTCCATGCTTCGTTCCCATAAGTCAATGACGGGGTTACCAGTAATGTCATGTAAGGACTTCTTTACTTCCATGCTGACCACCCTATTTCGTGTTACTGCTGTCAGCTTTCCTACAACCCTCTTCCCCTGTTACACCCTCTCCCACACTTATTCATACATACTCTCATCTTTACTCAACACACTGTCCAAATACTTAAATAAGCTCACATTCTTCATAGCCTGACTGTTCAACCTCACCTCACACCCTGTGGCTGCACCCCTTTCAAGGACTATAACCTTACTATTCCTCGCATTTACCTTCATATTCCGTTTTCACTCACTGTTCCAAACATAATTACCAGACCCTAATATATACTGTACAGCGGCTCGCTGGTGTAATGACTACCATCTTGGACTTCCACCCAGAAGGTCTCAGGATAGCGCCCACACTCGGCGCATTAAAGGTGTTTCACAAACACTGAGTCATTACCGTCCCTCATGAGCAAGGGGATGGGATAGTAGTACAGGACCCCATTGGAAATACGCTTAATCGACCTCATTGGGCTATCCTGAGGTGGCTTAGCATGCGCTAGCTTTAAGGAACTATTATTATTATTATTATTAAAACACAGAGGAAACGAACAAACACCCATAGAGAGAAAAGGAAAACGGTGCAAGAAAGAGGACGAACTGAAACAAAAGAAACAAAGAAAACAAAGGAGGAGCGGAAGAGAAAACGAATGGAGAAGAGGTGGACTGAGCAAGATCAAGAAACCAACATCGGACACTCAACGCCTCAACAAACAACATGTGTGACACCAACCAGAGATGCCTGAATTGCCAAGGTGACAGTAGACTGTCCCCCGACCCCAGGGAAGACTATTCACCCCACTACGAGGACTACGACATCCCCACATAGAGGAGCAGTAGTCTTTTAATCAATCAGAGAAAGAATCACATAAGCAAAGTTCTCTAATTCGATATCATTACCCATGTTTTTGTAAGATAAGTTACCTATCTATGTAGTATAATTATTCCACGTTATATATTATTAAAATAAGCAAAATATAATCCATATCGTATATTATTATAGATATGTCCAAACCCTGACCATCACATACACACAGATTAATTCTTTTACTCACTTTCCTCCAACACACATATATACATGTCTTCTCATTCCTAAGCTATCCTCCTAATTAACATATCACATTACCTTCCTCCATGCCTTTATATAAACCCTTAATGTTCGACCTACTAGCATCAACCCTAGTAGGTCACCAGATTGATAATATTAAGGTTATTATACCTACCATTATGATTAAAATACCGAGAAAACGGAAAGACACCCCAGTAGTAGAGGAAGAAACAACAGAGAAAGAAGGAGAGAATGAAATGAAAAAACCAAAGAAAAAGAAAAGAAGAAACGAAAGAGAAAACGAAAAGAAACGAAAAACAAAAGGGGAAACCAAAACAAAACACACAACCCCACCTAGACGAGCAACGCCAGGACTACCCACACCTGTAGCGACCCCCAGGGATGCCCGAGTCGCCACAGTGACGACAGGATGTCCTGCGACCCCAGGGAATACGATTCACCCCATGGCGACCACTTCCTCACCCAGAAGAAAGATAGTCTTCAGCTAGAAGTTTTGAATCAAGAACATTTAATTATTTTGCATATATCTATGTGCCATGTTTGTAATACTAGAACCACCCATAATGAAACAACTTATATTATTCTTAAATAATATGTATCATTATAATGTTAAGAACGTCATACGACAGATTTCCTATGTTTTCCAAATATTGTGATCAACTAACTAAACGTTTTGATAGACTTTGTCACTTATGCAAAAACTCTTTCAGATAACATAGCTAACTCTTCTATCTATTTTATACCACACACATATGTACATGCCTTATAATCACTAAGCTTTTCTATTCATAAACAAACCACATTCCCTTCTTGTATACTTTTTATATTCACTACTACCAGTCGAACACATCACCGCCCCAAATCTTCCCGCCTTCCAGATAATCTCTTGACCCCAGGAGTACAAACATGAACTCGCCGAACTACCAACATTCCGGGATCCACACACACGTGTATATTTCCATCTCATATATAAAGAAGCTCCAAAATTACTAGTGTTACACATAGTAAGCTAATATAAAGGCTCATCTGTCCCTGATATCAATAATAACGATGACAGACTATAGTTTGCAGAAAAATATCAGGATACGCCTGAGAAACCTAATTTTCTTGTAACTCCGTCACCCCTGAATTTTCCCCCTCAAAGTTCAAACCCAAACATCTTCCAACCCTGAACAAAAACTAAAGTATCTCTGCAACCTCATGCCCTCTCCTGTGATATGTAACCCCAAATAAGCCTTGGCTTGAATGTTATATATATAAAATATCACCTTTGCCATATCTTGGAGATTAATAAAGATATTAATAAAATAAGAGAAGTCAACCTTCCCCTAGGACAAGAAGGACTTCTTGTCCTAACAGAGAGCGCGCACTTCCGCCCTTGCTCTCCTCAAGGGGAGAACGGGTACCTCTCAGTAATTGTGAATACTATGCCAGGAAAATCTGAAGGAAGTTAAGCAATTTTGAGGCTTCTCGATCACTGGCATCCCAAGTTGAGAAACCTCAAGATTACCCCTCCATTCAGTTGGATGTACGGCACCCCGAAGTCCTACACTGTCTGTGAGTTAAAGAAAACCTAAGAGAATTTTGTTAACTGTGGCATCCCATCAGTTTAACATAGAAGCCTCTAATAGGCTGTATCACCAATATCAAAGGTTGAAGTGCACAGGCATCCCTCCACTTCTAATCTTGATATTGTAGTTACGGTAACTGTGTCCTATAAAAGGAACTGTGTTATTAGTGGCATCCCAGTGATTAACATAGCCACCTTCTCTAGGTTACGCTTTCCCTAGTTGAAAGTTGAGGAACTCAGGCATCACTACTCCTCAATACTTTCACTATTGAAAGTTCACAAGTGTCTTATTAGAGGAACTTTGTTAGTACTGGCATCCCAGTATTTAACATAGTCGCCTTCTTCTAAGTTACACTTTCCTTAGTAAAAGTTGAGGGACTTAGGTATCCCTACCCCTCAACACTTTACTAGTGAAAGTCCACACTCCCACTTCTCACAGATCTTGGCATCCCACAATCTTTTGTTTTATAAGGGCTTGACGAGACACCCTCACAGGGACTCTGCAGACACAAGTCCTAGGTGCATTTCGTCTGTGGCATCCCATTAGACTTTGCAACTAAAAGGTTAAAACACCGCCCTGAGTTCCTTGAACCTTTTAAAATGGTCAGAGACAGTCAAGAAGATAAGTACTCAAATCTTCTTGCATTCGTCCGATATCGTGCTATTCCGTCATAACTGAGGCACGATATTAAAGACCCCATTCCAAGAGTACCTTAACAGAACTTCATCACTGGTTAATATAAAGGTCAGGATAGACGAGTATAAATGATAAAGCTATAGGCCCAAATACTCGTGTTAGTCCGATACTGTTTAATTACAAGTTACGGAGCCATATTTAAGACCCCACACCCATTAACCCATCTGTAAAATTACTTCACACGACCGGCCAGCCTGGACGGCCTATGGAGACTCAGAAGACTTCAAGCAGCCAGTATTCTACATCTCTAAGAAAAGAAAGATTGAAGAAAAGATACCTAAGTCGATGCCAGTGACGAGGCAGAAATAAGTTAGAGTTCAAAAAATTATAAAAATATTCAGAGTTCCCTAAACTCCTTATTTAGAAATAAATCATCAAAGTGTTCATCAATGAGAATCTATAGAAACAGATTCCCTCTACTAGTGTACTAGTGTTAAATTCGTTTAGTACACCTCTCTAACTTAAATAAGGAATTAAATCCAAATAAGACGGATTTCGCATAAAATAACTGTCACATTTCCGACCAGTGATAACATTTTCAGAATCCCTAAACTCCTTATTTTGAAGAAAATCATTCAAAGTGTTTACAAATTAGAATCTATAGAAACAGATTCCCCCTACAAGTGTATCAGTGTTAAAATCAGTTAATGGGGTATCCCACTGTGCGACTTTTCGATGGCGAATGCCCTGCGACAGTGTTTTTTTTTCTATGTCTGTAAATTCGCGGTGAATAGGGCGAATTCAGAAGCGAATGATGTCGAACAAGGCGAATTATGGCGATAGCAGTACGACAGAAGTACGCTCAAAGTGCGATTGTGGCGACAATGGCGAATGATGTGCGAAAATTGATGGCGAATCATGGCGAATTTGGCGATCGATGATGGCAACAGTAGCGTTTGCAGGGCAATTGTCCTACGAATGTTGGACGATGTGATTGCGAACACTGCGAAGGTTGTGCGAACATGGCGAATGTCAGACACCTTTCGATTATTGGGGATTATGGCCAACAGGTAGAATTCATAATTACAAGCCTTTGAAAACGATGGAGCATTGTATTAACATTAAATATGACTCACTCTATCCAAGCCGACTGGAGAATTGAGGTATTTCGCCCTCACCTTCCCCTATATAGATGAGGAACACCATGATTATATGGATAATTAACAAGTCAAGTAATTAGTATTGATGTATGTGTATGAATGCGTGGATAGATATTTATTGTTATTACCCATCATATACATTTATGTTGTCACATGAGGAATTGCCTTACTTATTGGTTTATAATTTTTTTTTTTCAATTGACCATATTCATTTGTATGTTTACCTATTCACGTACTTATGTCAACCATTGCAACCATTCATATGTTTATCTATTTTGCATATGGCAGTTTAATTTTAATAGCAAGAATATAATTTGTTTATATATTTGACAGTTTTATTGGAATAGCGTAGTGAAATGGGTAATTGAAAATGACAAATACATGTGTTATTGTTTTATAAAAAAAAAAAAAAAAAAAAAAAAAAAAAAATTATATTAAAGTTTAAAGGAGGTAGTATGGTGAGCAACACGCGCCTCCAGGACCGCCAGCCGAACTCACGACCCCTCAACACCTGTGTGAGAAAAGAGAAAGGGAACGTTCATAAAATATAAATATTTATTCATACACAAATCCTTTAATACATTCATTTTAATGTCAGACATCCCAAACAGAGTCGCAAACCCTGTGTGTATACTAGACCAAAAGTGTGGTCGCCACCATTATCTGATGACACCCACCCTCAACTCCCTCTCTCCACTAGTTCACAGGCAAGCTTATTTGAGTGGGTGATGATTGCCAAACGAATACTGAGAATGTTTGTATAAATCTGTAAACGCACAAATGAAATGGGTGGCAATTGTTTAACGATTACTGAGAATGTTTCGATATAAATCTGTGCAGCAGTTGGCAACTTTTAAGGCAGACTTGTGAGAAACATTTACATCAAATTGATTGCATAATGGGTAACGATAATTTTACAAACATTGACAGATTATATAAACCTGTCAAAGGGAAAACAAAAAAAATCTGGGTCCAACACAGAAGGGAAATTACAACAACATGACAATTTTATCTAACTTTACTTTACTTGGGGGCAAATGGACCGCAGTTTCACGTGCATGCCTGTAGGCTATCACCGCGAGATAATGAGAGGGAGATAGGACAACCCTTATACAGCCTGGAGGCATAAATCCTATTCATAGCTTCTCAGCCGGCCTCATGACCATGATAATATGGTATGGTAAGGCAAATATTTAATGTTTTGAGTATATATAATTTTGTATATATATATATTATATACCGGTATATATATGTACAGTATATATATATATATATATATATATATATCGATTTCTCAACTTTATGGCTCAAACTATCCTGTCATTCTCATACTAAATATTTCTGTGCTGTCTATGTTTCCCCTAACTCTACCGACTTTCCCAAATTCTTCAACTATCTAAACTCTAAAGTGAAACACATTCTATCTATCTCTCCCTTCACTGAAATCTCCATCTTAGGAGATTTCAACGTTCACCACCGCCAATGGCTCTCCTCTCACTCTACTGATAAACCTGGTGAACAAGCCTACATATTTTCTATCATAAATGACCTACTACAGCAGCTGGTCCAGCAACCCACCCGTATCCCGGATCGCTTGGAGATCGTCCCAACATTCTTGACTTATTTCTGACTTCTAACCCTTCTTCTTATACTGTCAATCTTTTCTCTCCTTTGGGCTCCAGAGAATTCAGATAATTCAGATGAAGAGAGGGGAGAAGGGGTGTTGGAGAGAGAGGAAGCTGTGGGAGTGGCTTTGTTATGAGTGTTTAGTCTGTATATGTCGTCAGGATGTCCCCAGACTGGGTGCAAGCATGGTAAACATGCTAGGACGTACTACCACACCCACTAAATGTCCGCCATGGCGGGGATTCGATCCCGGGTCTTGCAGATTCACACGTGAGCGTGCTCACCACTCGACCACCACGGCGACCATAAACCGTAAACTTATCTCCCTCACCTGTCCTATCTCTCAGTACGGCCATCCAATCTTCCCAGCCGGCGGCGCTTGTGGCACTTTGGCGCTGCCGACTGGGAGGCTCTCCGGCAGTACTTCTTTGATTTCCCATGGAATGACTTCTGCTTCCGTGGCCGAGGACCATCGGAGAGTGCTGAACGCATTACCGAGGTAATCCTCTCGGGCATGGAAGCGTACATTCCATTTTCTTTCTCTCAGTCTAATGCAAAAAAATCTTGGTTTACTCACGCTTGTTCTACTGCTGTCCACAACAAGGAGGAAGCATTCAAACGGTACCGACGCCTTAAAACTCAAGAATCTCATGCTTCCTATGTTTCTGCCCGGAATCAAGCCAAATCTGTTCTTCGACTTGCCAAGCACTCTTTCATCAATAAAAAATGTACTGAACTATTCAACTCTAGCTCTTCCCAAGCTTTCTGGCATCTAGCCAAAAACCTCTCCAACAACTTTTCTTCCTCGTCTTTCCCTCCCCTTTTCCACTCTGATGGCACAACCATCACTTCTTCCTCTGACAAAGCTGAACTCTTTGCTCAAACTTTTGCCAGAAATTCTACCTTGGATGATTCTGGTGCTATTCCTCCCTCTCCACCCCCCTCTCTCCTACTTATGCCTAATATCCTAATCTCTTCTAAAGATGTACTTTCTACTCTCTCTGGGCTTAATACTAAGAAGGCATACAGTCCAGACGGTGTTGTACTTAAAGACTGTGCTTCCGTGCTGACCCCCTGCCTAGGCAAACTCTTTCGTCACTGTCTCTCCTCTAATGTCTTTCTTTCTTGCTGGAAGTTTGCTCTCATTCAACCTGTCCCAAAGAAGGGTGACCACCCTCAACCCTCCAACTATTGTCCAATTGCTCTCATCTCTTGTATCTCTAAAGTTTTTGAAACTATTCTTGCTTCCAAATTTCTTAAGCATTTCTCTTCTCATAATCTGCTCTCAGATCGCCAGTATGGCTTCCTTAAGGGTCGCTCAACTGGTGATCTTCTTTCATATCTTACTAACTCTTGGTCATCCAACTTTCGGGACTTCAGTGAGACTTTTTCTGTTGCACTAGACATATCGAAGGCCTTCGATAGAGTCTGGCACAAATCTTTAATTTCCAAACTGCCCTCCTTCAGTTTCTGTCCCTCCATCTGTGCCTTTATCTCTAATTTCCTTTCCGGCCGTTCCATAGCTGCGGTTGTGGACGGCCATCGCTCATTTCCTCATCCTATCAACTCCGGTGTTCCTCAGGGTACTGTCCTATCTCCTATTCTCTTTCTAATTTTCATAAATGATCTTCTCAACTGTACATCCAGTCCCATCCATTCATATGCAGACGACTCTACTTTACACCACTCAATTAGTTTTCCAGAATGCCCCAGCCAGCAGTCCCTCAAAAGTAAACGTAATGAAGCCATAAAATGCTTATCTTCTGATCTAGCTACTATTTCCAATTGGGGTAGAGAAAATCTTGTTGCATTTAATGCTTCCAAAACTCAATTTATCCATCTTACTACCCGTCAGGAACCTCCAGAAGACTACCCTTATTCTTCATCAATACAAAAATCAACCCTTCAACTTCCCTCAATGTTCTCGGTGTCCCTTTTTCTTCTGCTCTCACTTGGAAAGACCATATTACCAGTCTCGCTAAGGCAGCCTCCCAGAAGCTGGGTGTGCTCAACCGCCTCAAGGGGTTCTTTACCCCTGCACAGCTTCTTGCTCTGTACAGGGACACAGTGCGTCCTTGTATTGAGTATTGTTCACATGAGTGGGGAGGATCCTCTCACACCCCACTCCTACATAAAGTAGAAAGGAAAGCCTTTCGTATAATTAACTCCCGTCCATTCACCAACTCTCTCCAATCTCTCTCTCTTCGCGCCAATGTTGATCTCTCTCTCTATTCTATCGCTACTACAATACAATCCCACCCCTACTCTGTGCAACTCTCCAACCCAAGAGTGAAACTCTACTCTCAGACTTTCTTCTATTCAACTGCAGAGCTCTGGAATTTCTCCCAGAATCAGTCTTTCCCTCTTCCTATGACTTAAATTTCTTCAAACTCTGTGTATCCAAGCATTTTAGCTCGAACGTCCCTTGATTTCGGCCCTGTCTCTCTTTGAAATCTGGGGGAGGCACTCGTTGCAGGCGCCGGATTGGAGGTGTCCATCTCAGATCTATGCTGAGATTCCGGTTCTGCCACATATTCCTTCTCACAGGGTTCAGCTCTCCCAAAAATTGGTGACCGTGACCGTGAGCGTGATCTAGGTGATTTGCCTTCTCCACTCGTGCCTGGTGTGGACTCTGACTCCATCTTCTTCTCGGCCTTCTTCGGGGTAACTTTGGGCATGATGAAACTGGTGCGTGGACGATAGTAGGGACGTGTGCTCTCGGTGGTGGTAACTAGGGTAATGACCCCCTGACACGACTGGTGTATATATATGGGTCAGTAAAACTGGAGCGACCATAGATAGTGTTATCGCAAGGGTCAAGGCGTCCCCAATATGATTTCTGTGCCCAACGTTTGCCCTCATTCGACCTACATTCGCCCTCATTCGACCCATGTTGCCCTGCTGTCGTGTTGCATTAGCTGATATTCGTCGAAACACTCACTGCATTCGCACAACCACTGTAAGGTAGTCGCCATAATCGAGCGAATTCGCTCACAAGCAGCGTTGCCAATAATTGCAATTCGCCATATTCGCTCCAAAGCTCACAGGGCATTCGTCCATAATCGCTCATATTCGTCCGGTATTCGCTCGGCATTCGCACAACATTGGACCTATTCATCCAACATTTGCCTAATTTGCTCATATTCGCCGGTACTGGCGAATACGGGGACAATGGTACGAATTGTGCGATTATCGTGCGAACAACGTCGAATGCAGTGAGACAAAGGGCGAATGTCGCACAACATTCCCCAAAATTTTGAATTCGCAGCCGTTTTTTGGGTATGCTCAAAATTTACGTGAATCTGGGGGAATCTGGGCAAACATGGGCGACGCTAGGGCGAACGCTGTGCGATATCGGCGACAATTGGAGAATATTCGCGCGAATATGGCGAATTTTGGGACATAGACAAAAAAATCCAGTCGCCCTTCGTCGCTGAGCGTTCGCCATCAAAAAGTCGCACAGTGGGATACCCCCTTTACTACGCCTTCCTAACATAGAAAAAGAATTAAATACAAATAAGACGGATTTTCGCATAAACTAACTCTGAAATAATCCCGACCAGTGAAAATCTTTTATAGTCCACAAAACTTGAATTCAATCTTGCTAAGTATACCAGTGTGCAAGGTTATATATTCATAGAAATGCAATATCTTAACCTTGTCAAATACTAGTAGCTGATTATACCCAAGTTACGGGTAAAGTGAACATTAAGGTACCCGACTAAGTATTTATATAATCTTTCGAAAAGAGAATATTGATTTGATCCTAAAGAATGGAAATTCAATTTAAGTCGCATTGAACATACCTGATCTCCATCTAGATCCGTGATCGTGCTAGAAGATATGTGATTAAGTTGTACCATTTATGTTCTCATGTTAACGCATTCTTGTTCAATAATATGGATTTAGGGAATAAGTGAAATAAAGCTGTATTACAAACTATATTTTGGTATTATATGTATCCTCTATTGTCTTCCTAATATGTACTTGTATGAACTTGGAGATCCCAGTCTCGAAAAAACTCACCTGAACTAATAGTTAAACCTGAATAAAATCAGAGCATAACAAGGATGTTAATATATGCATGTTTCTACTCATGCAAGAACCATATCCTACCAAACAGATAAACTCTTTTACGTATTTTTCTCCAACCAACATATTCATATGCCTTCTCATTACAAAAGTATTCTTCTAGTAAACAAACCACATTATCTTCTTTCGTGTCTTTTATATCAATCCTTAATAATTCGACCTACTAGCATCAGTCCTAGTGGGTCACCAGAGTGTTCATATTAAGAAGGTTACTATACCTACTATTACGATGTTAATATATACAAAGGATGCCCTATAACGAATTCCTGTTTTCCAAATATGTCAAAACCCTTTTCACGATCCTGCAAAACGAATAATACAACCAACTATAATATGACGTTTTGCCAGGCTTTTTTACTTAAGCAAAAACTCTCTCCTACCACCTAGCTAAACTCTTTAACTTATTTTTCTCCAACACACATATGCACATGCCTTCTCGTCACTAAGCTATTCTCCTAGTAAACAAACCACATTCCCTTCTTTCATACCTTTTTATTTTCACTAAGACAAGTCCTTATTCTCGAGTCTATTGTGCGCACCCTCGCCTTCACGTCTCTCAGCTAATCCCCAAGCTCCCGGGAGTACCAACATGAACTCGCCGGCCTACCAACCTTCCAGAATCAGAGCACACATATAGATACACATCTCGTATATAAAGAAACCCCTCACTTACCAGTTTTCAGATAAAAATATAACTAAACTGTTAATCTACCCCTGATATCAATCCTAAGTATAACAGACTACTCTTGTAGATGAAATACCTTGATGCGCATAAAAAAAACTCACTTTTATTTTGACACCTTCACCCTGAATTTTCCCACTCAAAGTTTGAAGCCCAAGAACTTTAAAACCTTGAACAAAAGTTAATTATCTCCACAACCGCATGACCCTGCCTGTTGATCTGTAAATCCAAATAAGCCTTGGTTTGAGTCCTGTCTACATAAAATCAGGGGCGTCATCTGCTCTCTAAAAGTGGGGGGGGGGACATTCAGAGATAGATATTGGTAAAACTGGCGAGCGAAGCGAGCCAATGCAGTTGGGGGGTTCGGGGTTGGGGTGGGGGGGGGGGGGGGGGAGCTGTAAGCCCGGCCCCCCCCCCCCCACCCCGATATTTATTTTAGAAAACTGAACAATATTTAGTGCATTTTAATGACATATGGTATGTATTTGCAGGTAGTAGGGGTAGGCAGCCCCGCCCAGGGAAGTACTACCGCCAAGGTTTCGGGAGACTCAGGGAATAGCCTGAATTCCATTTTCTCTCCCAGGCCTTGGTAGCTGGATACATATCTTTCTGCCTCACACATCAGGGGTATCAGGAAAACCCTCTTTATATAACATACACATCCAACTTCACGACATTGCCCTACATCGCTATCCTCTATCCATAAAATACTACTCTTCCCACTACATACCATACATGTAACACCATACACTTACCTTAAATATGGCAGTACAATTGTTAAGAGCAAACCTGGTGGTCCCTCGGATATCCACCCCCGGCAGGGTTGGGTTATTGACACAGGGCCCTCCCGGTCGTCATCATGCGACTGTGTCAAGAGCATTGCAACGTCCCAAAGCTGCTTGTCAGTACAGCTATTTCTTTAGTAATATAAGGGGACTTCACTCTAACATCAATTCTGTACACCAATTTCTTCAAGCAGAATCCCCTACTCTCCTTTTTTTGACAGAGACTCAAGTAACATCCACATCTGACACATCTAGATTTAATTTTCCAGGTTATCAACTGCTCCAAAATTTCAGACCTAAAGGTGGTGTATGTTGCTTCGCAAAATCTGAAATTGCCCTGGAGGAGGTTACTAGTTTCAATTGTCCCTATTTTGATTATTCTATATACAAATTAATTTCTGCTGGTAAATTTAAATACATATGTTGCATCTACCGTTCCCCAAATACTCCTCCAGAGCAAAGTCTTTTTGATTCTCTGTCCTCACAACTCAGTGTCCTCAACTTAAATGCTTCTTCTGAAATCACTGTGTTGGGTGATTTTAATGTCCATAATGTTGAATGGCTCACTCATTCAGCCAGGACTGATGATGCTGGTCTTGAATGTGAGCTATTTGCAGACTCATTTAATCTCATTCAACTAGTCAACCAACCCACCCGTGTACCAGATAATCCTAATCATAATTCCCACCTACTGGACTTATTTTTAACAACCAATTCAGAAAATTATGATGTTACAGTGAGGTCCCCACTTGGATCTTCTGATCACTGTCTGATACAGGCCACCTGTCTATCACCTACCACACCTTCCCACTCTGAACCTGTTTTGGTGACTAAATGGCATTACGATAGGGCAGACTGGGAGGGTCTTCAAGGTTTCTTTATTGATATTCCCTGGACCTCTTTCTTTTCTAATGATGCACACTCCACCTTGAGCCACATACAAGATTTTGTAAAAATTGGAATGGAAACTTTTATTCCTCATCAAAAGTACAGTAAAAGATCTAATTCACCTAAATGGTTTGACCATAATTGTGCTAGAGTAACTGAACAAAAAGCAATAGCCTACAATGCATACACAAGATCAAAAACACATGAAGCCTTTAATTACTTTAGAAACATCAGAAATCATGCCAAAACTGTATTAAACTTAACTAAATCAAACTTTCTCCATAAGCAGGCAAATAAACTTCTAAATAATCCAAATGATAACAAAATATTTTGGTCTACTCTTAACTCATTCAAATCCAACTTCACTACTGCTTCATCCATTCCACCATTAAAATCTCCGACTGGCAATCTTGTAAGTGACCCACGAGGTAAAGCTAACCTTCTTGCAGATATTTTCTCCACCAACTCAACCTTAGATGACATAAATCAAGATGTCCCTGTACTTAATTTTAATTCACCTGAAATTCCCTCACTTAAGATCCACACCAGACATGTCAAAACTATTTTGCAGAATCTCTCAGTAGATAAGGCTCCTGGTCCAGATGAAATTCCTCCAATAGTACTTAAGAATTGCTCCTTGGTGCTCGCTCCTGTATTGGCAAAATTTTTCCGTCTGTGTACTCATACCTCATGCTTCCCAGTACCCTGGAAAGAAGCAAACATCCATCCAGTTCCTAAAAAAGGTGCCTCTTCAGATCCATCAAACTACAGACCAATAGCTATAACTTCCACTCTTGGCAAAGTTTTTGAAATTATATTAAATAATCACATAATTAAGCATCTGGAGAATAATAAATTAATCAGGGATAGGCAATATGGTTTTAGACGATGTCGATCAACTGCAGACATTCTTTGCCTTCTTACGCATCAAATCAACCAAGCTACAGACCAACATGGTGAAACACATACAATAGCACTGGATATATCAAAGGCATTTGATAGAGTCTGGCATCAATCCTTATTGTCGAAGATGTCACACTACGGCCTTGCATCATTAGTTCCACTAATTTCTTCTTATCTTCATAACAGAAAAATACGTGTAATGGTAGATGGCCTTTATTCTCAATTTCACTCAATAAATGCTGGTGTTCCCCAGGGATCAGTTCTGGCCCCAACTCTGTTCCTCATTCATATCAATGATCTCATATCTACCACTCATAATCCAATACATTCCTACGCAGATGACTCAACACTCCACAGTTCCTTCACATTTACCAATTCTTTCACCCAACCCGATCTTATAAATTCAAAAATAAACACTGCAATTTCTCTGAACCAGGACCTTTCTAGAATTAATGAATGGGGACAAGAGAATCTAGTTTCCTTTAATGCACAGAAAACCAAGTACATTCAATTTTCTAACCGACAGAATCTCACTGACTCCCATATATTTTTTAATGATGTAAATATTCCCACTTCCCCTAGTATTGACATTCTCGATGTAACATTAACTACTAACTTGAGCTGGACACATTATGTTAGAAGCATTGCTAAGAATGCCTCTAAAAAACTGGGACTCCTGTACAGAGTTCGAGAATTCTTCACTGACGAGCAGTTGGCCGTAATATATAAAAGTCATGTGCGCTCTCAGATGGATTACTGTTCACCTCTGTGGGGTGGAAGTGGAGTGGTTGCATTGAGGCAGTTGGACAAAATTCAAAATAAAGCTATTAGATTAATCAATAACCCTGCAATCACACAGGACCTTCCTACATTAGCCATACGAAGAAACGTTGCATCCCTTGCATTATTCTACAGATATTTTCACAGCAATTGTTCCGAGGAACTTGCTTCAATTGTGCCGCCTCTCCACATCTTTCCCCGTAGAACTAGGGCAGCTGAGAGCGCCCATGAATTTACACTTTCTCCTCCACAATGCAGAACTTCTGCTTATCAGAATTCATTTATCCCCAGAGCTACTACTCTTTGGAATTCACTTCCCTCGAATTGCTTTCCACAAACTTACAATCCACAAATGTTTAAATCCAGTTGTTACAAACATTTTATGAATGGAGGATGCCTTTAGGCACATGGACCTTTTTGTTTTATCTGTGTTTTTCCTTCCTCCGTTCATTGTCTCTTAAAAAAAAAAAAAAAAAAAAAAAAAATATGAATATGAATAAATTATTGATATTAAGGAGGAAAATATGTTTTATTTATCAATATTAACCAGCCTGCAAGTTTAAACACCTATAATTTACAGATAGAGTTAAAGTCTACTCTGACATCCTCAAATTCTCATTATGCTATTTAAATCAGCAAACACTATGATCAGTATTTAACATTAAAAGGAATAAGGATACAAATAAAATCATTATTATATGGCAATGATAGTACATAATAAACTTTTAACAAGTATACAGGAATCAGTAAAAATAGTTTTCCTTCAAATTCCTGATTATAATGAGAACTGAAAATAAAGTAATGTATAACTATAGGTTTGATTCCCGAAGGGAAGTAGAGAAAACCTAATATTTAGTAGGGGCCCCGGAATCAATGACGATGTTGCCTATTAGTATAATAGTCTCCATTCAACACACACGTCAGTCGTTTGAATCAACCGCCGCGAGGAAGAAAGAGATTCATCTTCATAAGTGCAACGCTACTTCTCTTATGGTTTCGTCACAGATTGGGTACCCACTACGAAAAAACTACGTACAAAAATAAGAGAACACAAAAGGAAAAAGAATTTTCCACTTTAACACTGTTATTCACAAGCTTCCCACATTCGGTGGATTTCTCATTGCGTTGTGGCTTCTTACCGCCTCTCGCCAAGCGCAACAATTCCTCCTTCAATGATATATCAAGATAAACTCCAAATATCAGCGAATGGGAAGGGGATGGCTGGGAGGGATGTCGTCGTCAATGATTCCGGGGCCCCTACTAAATATTAAGTTTTCTCTACTTCCCTTCGGGAATCAAACCTATAATTTAATAGTGGCCCCTTCATCATTGATGATGTTGCCTGGATTCCAAGACTGGAGGGGGACATTCGTAAATATCAAACTCTCAATAACTGCATGGTTAAGCCAAGAAACCTTATAACAGGAAAAAGAAATAGTAATTGCGTTGTTGTGCATACAACAGTAAAAAATAGGAAAGATTGGGAGCAGTGCGTTGCTTCAAAGAAGCCTGCTCCAGCTACAGAGTCCTCTTCCATGAGGTATTTGTTGTAGCGTGTGACACAGAGAGTTAAATTAAAAAAAAAACTCGTCACCTCGACCTGTAACCTGTGCTGAGCTCAGCTTGGTCCTTAGGTCCATTTATTGAGTCGCTTCGACCAATACTAAACTTAGTGAATCTAGTGCAAACTAGGCTGGAACATGTGTTGAGTCATTTCGACCAATACCAAATTTTTCGTAATCTAGTGCAACTAGCATAGAACCTGCAATGTACATATATAGCAATAATGAACAGTAGTGTAACACAATCTTTTATTATTCGTAAACTACATGAGCTTTAATTAAGCTTTGCAAACTTAAAATGAATACATCAGATTTAATAATTAAAAAAAATTTCTCGAGTTTCTTAGCTCGTGCATATCTATTTGGGCTTGGCCCGGCGTAAATAACGCCTGGCTTGCCCTGCATTAACTTGTAATCCTGTGGAAGGGGGTTCATCTCTTGTACTGGGATCCACATACCCCCCCCCTCTTTTTCTTAAGCTCCTATTGGGCGTCCACATCACAGTACTAACGGCTGGAATTGCAAGGAAAACAACAGAAGGAGTGTGCCCTTGTGCAGACGATAAGAAAAAAGGGCAGGGCGTAATAGAAAACCGAGTTTGTAACCAAAAAAGGGAAAAAACACATGCAAAGAAAAAAGTCTGCACCGAGGGCGCCTCCTGTGACTACCACGTCCTCTGCTCACTTGGTGTGGAGCGAGGACACATAGGATCCTGGATTTTTTTTAGAGAGCTAGATAAACAACTGGCTATATCAGTTACTCCGCCGGGGGATGTCAACATTTTCTATTCTAAGAGGATCGAACAAGATACCTGTGGGACATGAGCTGTACGACCTGAATGGCCCCGACCCCGGCTTCCCCCTGCGGTAAATGTACCTCAGTCTGAACGTTTTTGTCTCATACCACTACAAAATAGTTCACGATTATTTAGAGGTCAGAGAAAACTCCGGTTCAGCGCGGCTGGCCATATATTAAGGAGGGACAGGCTTCTAGTCTAAGCCGGAGGGAAAACAAGGAGCCTGGGATTGAAGGGGAAAACTGTCACTTTTGAAGAGTGATTGTTTGCGGCAATTACAGAAAATTTAAGAGAGCTGATATGTTTGGAAGGCTAAGGATGAGACTGACAGAGATCTCTCTGGTGCGTAAGGACTGCTAACAGCGTTAAGTTATCGCTATGCCTAACTGAAAGTATAAGCCTAAGTAACGAAAAGTGAACACTTTTGCAAGATCAATATAAGCCGCTCTACTGGCCGTGTGTAACGAGAACGTGGCTGTAATTTCATATGGAACAAAAATAAGGGCGAGAGAGTCCATAACGGTTTTCATCTATCACATGTAAGAAGAAAAGTGGGGGGAAAGTAAATAACTGATTCGGCCTTAAGAGGTTATCGTAAAGTGGAGTAAATAACTGATTCGGCCTTAAGTGACTATCGTAAAAGTGGGAACCTGCCGCTAAGCTGTCCCTGACCCTGGTAAAACGTCTCAGTTCGTGCGCACAGCTCGAATAAGCATATGGAAAGAGGAAGAAGTCCTCTCTAATAGTGGAGATGGGACTAACATCCCGCCGGGATGAAATTCGAGCCCCCCGCGGCGGGACTCTTCCCAAAAAGGGACAACCCCAACAAGGCTTGCTGAGGGCTTAAAAGATGTGTAATCATGAAGTGAGCTTATCGAGAGTGAATACTGATTCGCGTTGTACCGCACGTAACGTAAACAGAGGGGCATCCTGGGGAATTGACAAGTGTAACTGTAATAGAGACCCCTGAGGATACCGTCCTCCAACCCATCTAGATGTACTGACTAGTAGGACATCATCCTAAAGACATCCTGGTAGCCGCTTGTCGGCGGACGGTTGTCTGGCTTATAACCCAAGTTAGTGTGAGAGAGGCGGCCCTTCCAGGTGTGGGCCTGCCGCAGGGTTAACTGCGTACGTACACCAGACCTGGGCCGAGGATCGTGTGTGTCCCTCTGTGTAATTACTAAGTATCACATCCCTTATGCAGAGGGTAGTATCATTGTTATGCAACGCCGGGTGAGGCAAAGTCGCGTGACTTCCTATCAGGCGATCACATTGCGGTGACCGGTACAGTTCGGTCGCGCAGAAGAGATAAGGTGGTGCAACCACCCTTAGGAAGTAACACCTCGTTGAACCTCGGAACCCCATTGCACTAGCACTGCCGAGGGAGAGAGGGGGACGGAGGGAGGACACACGACCCATTCCTTAAAGCATTTTATTTTAAATGTACTAGATTGTGGGAGGGGAAACCGTCCGTTGGCCGCTTGGAGCCTTCGGGAAGACCTGATGGGGGTTCCCTACATTCGATATCCTCCTTACCTTCACATCTCCCTGTCTAGCTAATCATGAGCTTCGGGGTGGAGACCAGAGAGAACCAAATCCTATAATAAGCATTCATAGGTCCCCTGAGCCATACCAAGTCTGAGGAGCTGTCGTGACCTGACTGCCTCAAATAAGGCTGTCCGGATTTGTGTGAAAGATCTCGCCGGGGAAGGGAGGAGATATTATTGAGAAGCCTTAGCTAATTCCTCCTTCCGCCATGGGGGCGTAACCCTAGTCAACAGGAAGCTAAAAAACTTCCTGTGGGCCTTATCTCTGACGAGAAAATTACCTTTGGAGTTCAAGAGGTTCATGAGCAAAAAGGGGCAAAGGAAAAACCTCTGCAGTTAAGTGAGGGGCGATGAAAAAATTAAAATAGGGAGGGGGACCCCTCCCGGTTGTTGTATTAGCCAGTCAAACTCGGTAATGGAGGGGAAACTGGGGACAGAGGAATAGATGGAAAAACTATCGCAAATTGTGGGAGTTCCTGATCCCACGTTACCCATGGTTCATCGCTCATCCCACCCAGAATTGGGTGAGGTGGGAAAGTGACTGGAGGCAAGTACTTGACCGCTTATCCGGCGGGTATTCCGGGTAAGTGTTGTCCCGCCGCAATACCGTTCCCTGATCCTGACAACTAGCGTTCAAGCGAAAATATGTCTATTTCCCGGCATAGGGACATGGCATATGTTTTGTCGAGAATTTTTTGGAAGATATTTTAAGGCTTAAGAAACACCATTGGATAAAAACTGAGATGATCGATTGTACTACTATCGAGTCGATCAGAGAAACAATCCGTGGGACTGATGCTACCAAGATCGCCCATCCGTTCGTGGTATGTTGACCGGGAGACAGTGAACTCCGGCGGGCTAAGTCCCTAGAGTTTATAGTGAGAGCAATTCTGCCTCTAACACCACCGGTCCTATTTTAGCGAAATAGATGAGGATCCTTCCTCGATTTCAACATTCAAGTGGGATTGAAAGCTAGAGGTCATTGAGTAATGAATTTAGGCCTCTGACTTAACATCCACTTTGGCCTTACCGAGTCCGTAATGATTTATTCGGAAGTATGCCTAACACGGGGCGAAGCGCCGGGAGGGCTGGTATGACTAAACAAAACGAGACTTTAATCCATGGAATCAGTGAGAAAAGGTCTACTAGGTATACCGTGTATACCATTGCCAACTCAAATCAGAAGGGTTAGACTAACCCTAGATCGTCAACCCGCCTCGACGGGACCCAGGGATCAGCAACTTATACATAATGTTTTGGGGTGAACCTGAACCGTTCCCACTAGGCCTGGAGCCGTGCAATTGCAAGTACCTATAATAGGAAAAAATCCACTAGATATCCAGCAAGCTGATGTCTATAGATAAGCTTGTAAAACGGTCCATACACCGGCAGTATAAAATAACACACCGTACTTGTAAGAGTTATGTCGTTAAATTACTGCTGAATGCATCCAAACTCTTTATCCATAAGAGTTCTTATCTTATTATAGATTCGTGAACAAAAGAAGGTAAAAAAAAATTGGCATCTGTTTTCTTCATTTTAGGATGAGAGTCATGTCGCCGGCCGAGGTTTAGCGTAAACAAACGAGCCGTCCCGCCGGCCTAAGTGCTTGACAATTATGATCCGTATGACTGGTTTAAGTAATCGCGGGAACCATTAAACGAGATACTGATCGACTTTTCTTAACTTAGATTTTTTTAAGGAAAGAAAATTTATGAGCCGTATGACTGGCTTAAGTAGTCGCAGGAACCATTAACCTCTCCGCGGCGCACAGGGGGTTTTCTACAGGGTAAGACTGTGCGCACCTATGATGATTTTGGGACCTATTGCCAATTTCGATAAAAAGTACATCATCGTGTAGGGAATGTTTGCGTGCATCGGCCCATATATATTTGACCCCCCAAAAAATGTCTGGGGGGGGTAGGGGAACGGTCCGTAGTTGAAAAATGTGGAGCGAATGGCACCGCGCGGCTAGATTGTCATCGAGCGGCGAGATTTCCCTGCCGAATATTTACGCGCGCAGGGGATAGAAGGAGAGGGAGGAGGGGGTGGGTTACCGCGTATTATCACGTATATCTCCTTTTTCGAGCCCTTTTAGGCTATTTAGAGTATGTATACGTGTGTAGGGCACCCATATAACAATGAATATGCCTCATAGTGACCAAAAATTGCAATATATAAGGGAATTATAAGAGAATATTTAGGCGGGAATGAAGATGTGTTGGAGGTTTGGCGGCAATTTATGAGCTGAGAGTGTGGTTTACGCCATACATATCACGTATATCTTGTACGTAGAGCACTGTCACGCTATAATACAGACTTGTACGTATGTATACGTGCCATATATCAAAATATATACCGCATATAAACCAATTCATGCGATATTTACGCACATTATCAATGAGTTTCTATGCGTGAACCAAGGTGTGAGTGAGTTGTGGTGGGAATGAAAGGGGGAGAGGGTGTGTTACGCCATAAATATCACGTCAATCTTGTATTTAGAGCACTCTCATGCTATAATAAAGACGTGTACATATGTAGGCGTCCCATATAACAAGGAATATACCGCATATAGCCCAATTGATGCGATATTTACGCAAATTGTGAATGTGTTTCTAGCAGACGGAAGCCTGAAAGGGGGGGTTGGGGGTGGGTGGGTGGGTGGGAGGGAGGCATGCAGGGGTGCAGTGAGTGAGTGAGTCGTGGAGAGATGGAAGTAAGGCAGATCTCTAGATAGATAACCAGCTTAGTGATAATTGTGGAGGCGCCCCAGGCGTATTGATGTTTGGTATTTTGACCCTTATGTCTACCAGATGGCTGGTGTTCGTTGCCATCAACAGGTCTACAATAACATGAGTCAGGAATGGAGAGAGAGAGAGAGAGAGAGAGAGAGAGAGAGAGAGAGAGAGAAACTGAGACATGCGTATGTCGTACATCTAAATGGACTTCAGAATTGCATTTTTATGCAAGCAGACATTGCATTTTAGACACATGTGAAGTACCACAGAAACATGTAGGCCATTGACTGTAAATAAAGTACTATATTTATAGACCACCAGCGACGGTGCTGAGTCAACACAGGCAGATTGCCTGTTGTGATAGAGGGCTAAATATAGACTGGTGTCTCCTTACACCTGCGAAAGGGTAGATTGCCACCAGAGAAACGTTTACTTATTTATTTCGAAGTAATATGCAATCTAAATGTATATTCGAGACCTACTGCAATTATTTGTATGACAGTCATGACTATGTATAATCCAATATACGCGCGTAGGCGAGACATAAGAAAGCTGGTTGAGCAATTTTCGACACCCACACAGTTATTATTCATTTTTATTTACAATATTATACAATACAAATGTATTTGTGAAGAGTATTTTATCCATTATTGTATTTATACCAATTTTGTTCCCAGACAGAGCTGCTGTAGCTGGAGAATCAAGGAGCGGCAAGGGTCACCTCGTGACCGCCTGACCGTGTGAAAATGAGTGGAGTCACACTGAGAGGGGCAATTTTGCTGAGTGTTTGGGCAATTTTTGACAGAATAAAGTTATATAATTACTAATTCTTGACAGAGACAAACTATTATAAACCTTGGCATGATATAATTGATAATCCCATCAATTTACAAACGTAAATTGGTGGGATAATTCATTTTTTTTTGTATATTGTCATTTCGATTGTACACACGAAGTTTTGAGTGATATTTGGTATGAGCTCCTGTGGCATGGTTGGTAAGGTCGCGGACTGGAAAACTCAAAGTGTCGTAGGGTAGTGGGATCGAATCCAGGAGGGGGTTATGGGGAAGGTTTTATATTGTCTAGAAAAAATTTTATAAATTTTTTTTTTTACAAGATCATGCCATTGTATTCAAACAATATGAAATATTCATAGAATATATCATATTGTAAGAATACAATGACATGACCTTGTTTTCTTTTTTTCTTTTTTTATTGTTTTATTTTATTATCATAGTAGGTTTGACATGATTTATTGAAACATATTTATTTTTGTACAATTCATTTGAGGTAAGAAAATAATTATATACACATTACTTAGGCTAATAACAAACATATATATTGATATACTAAAAAAATAAGGCATATTACATGTAAATCTTTGAAACTTATAAACTAAATAATGAAACATACAATTATATAATGTAAAAGCTATATCACAGGGACATCTTTGGAACTTATACATTATATAATATATATGTTACATTATGAGGTAGCGTGATCAATTAGGTCAGGTCAGGTAAGGTAGGGCGCGAGTCCAGGGCAGGGCAGGGCAGGAGGCGAGTCCAGGGCAGGGCACGGGGCGAGTCCAGGGCAGGGCAGGGCAGGGCAGGGGCCGACACTCAGTAGTTCTTGAAGGTGTGGTAGTCCCTGAAGCAGTCACCCAGGCAGAGTGCAACTTTGCACTCAGCGCACATTGAGGTGACTCTTTTGGTCACATGGGGTTTCCTCACACTGGAGCTGCAGACGGTGCACTGCACCTGCCTGTGACGAGTGCCAATCAGCTCGGTGTTGGTTGTGTAGTGTCTTTCGACACCCAGCTGGATGCGGTCAGGAACGTGATCCCCACGCCATGCCGTACGTCTGTGAGTGGTGGTGGCATACTTCTCCAGGAGTTGGTAGGAGACGTTGTACACGAACTCCCGGAATTTCAGCTTCTGGTTTGGGGCCATATCCTTCTTCACCAACCACAAGTTGTAGGCGTTCAGCATCGTTATGTCAACTAGGTGGAGGAAGAGCTTGTGATACCACTTCACAGTCTTCCTCAGACACTCAACACCTGACAGCTGACAGTCAGACTTGTCCACCAGGCGCATGTTTTTGGTGTAGTCCACTACCATGTCGGGCTTGTAGATTGTCTTCCTGGTTCGGTAGTGGATTTTGCCAGAATCCACCTGGGCACCTGTGTCGACGGTGGAAAGCAGGTGGACGTCTCGCTTATCCTTCCACTTCAGGGCTATCAGTTTCCCACACTTCTCGAGCTGCTTGTATTTCTGCCCTTTCGTCGCCTTCTTCGCACATGCCTCTCGCGGTGTTCCTTGGCCAGGTCGTCTTCTGAAGGTGTGTCACTGGAGGAGGCATCTGTGAGAGGAATGACATCACCTGTGAACTTTGGCATAAACTTTCTTGTCTTTCTGACAGTCCCACATGACCCCGTTTGGTTGTCATAAAGAAACTGGCAGAGAGCAGGAGAAGTATACCAGTTGTCAGTGTAGATGATGTGGCCTTTGCCCAGGTAAGGTGCCAACATTTTCCTGACGATGGCACCTGACATGCCCATGGGGTCATTGGCAGCGGCTTTCGGTATGTCAATGTCAGTGCCTGTATACACGATCATGTCAAGCACTATTCCAGTTTCACAGTCGCACAACACGAAGAGCTTGATTCCGAACCTATGCCTCTTCAAGGGGATATACTGCTTGAAAACAAGACGTCCTTTGAAGAGCACGAGCGACTCATCAATCACCAAATTGAGGAAGGGGTAAAAGTATTTCCTATACCTCTCCAACAACATGGTGAACACATCCCGAACTTTCCATATCCTGTCAATCCTGTTAGGATTTTCGTTGTCTGCAAAGTGCATAAATCTTAGCAGCAACAAAAATCTGTCACGAGTCATGAACTTATTGAAAGTTGGGGTGGCGATGAGAGGGTCGTGCTTCCAGTAGTGTTGCAACACATGCTTCTTGATCAGAGGCATGAGGAACAACAAGGCAAAGAACGTCAGAAATTCTGCCACAGTCGTATCCACCCAGCCTCGTATTCTCGCTTTTGGAGAAAGGACGTCCAATCTGCCAAACACCCACCTGTAGTAGGCGTTTGTTTGGGCAACGATGTACGTCATTACCTCCATGTCGAAAAAAGCGAGGAAGAAGTCGCTTTCATTCGCTTGATCATCACAGGGCCAGTTGTCAGTTGTTCCTGACGTCCCAGGATTGAACTGGGGCACGTCAGGTACAAAATTGACCCCGTCAGACCAATCGAACGAAGGCATGCCAGGGATCGGAATGTCGTCTGCGTCTTCTTCTGCGTCTGAAATATCGCTTCCATGGTCGCGATACAGCACTTCATCATCATTACCCTCCTCTTCACTCGACAGACGATGCCCTTCCTCGTTTTCGTCACCGACGTCGGACTCACTCCCACTGTCCACTCCCAAATCCCCCCACCCTTGGTCCCGTGCTAGGGCTTCGTCGTCGAAACCCGGGCTGCCAATGTCCTGCGAATCACCATCAAACAGCAGGGCGGCATACTTAGATGGTGTAAGATTTTTCCGGGTCACTTTGGCACGTGCGGGAGTCTTATGGACAGGGACAGCAGAGGTGGTGGCAGGGGCGGCGGCAGGGGCGGCGGCGGCGGCAGGGGCGGCGGCGGCAGGGGCAGCAGTGGTGCGTGGCCTTGATGGCAAGATGATGGTGGTGCCTGTCGCCCTTCTCTCTGTTCCTTGGGCAGGGGCGGCAGGGGCGGCAGGGGCAGCAGGGGCGGCAGGGGCGGCAGGGGCAGCAGGGGCGGCAGGGGCAGCAGGGCCGGCAGGGACACCAGGGCCAGCAGTCGCTTTCCCAGTCACTTTCCCTCTCCCTTTCCCCTTCCCCTTCCCTGTTCCTTGGGCAGGGGCGGCAGGGGCGGCAGGGGCAGCAGGGGCGGCAGGGGCGGCAGGGGCGGCAGGGGCAGCAGGGGCAGCTGGGCCAGGGGCGGCTGGTGGTGGTGGTGGTGGTAGGGGCACTGTGGCTGGCGTACGGGTTCTCTTCCCTACGCCCGTGCCTTTAATTTTTCCTGCCCCCGCAGGTAATGCAGCCCTAGGGCGGCCTCCTGCGTCGCTGGTACCGGTGGCAGGGGTGGCAGGGGTGGCAGTGGTGGCAGTGGTGGTGGTAGTGGTTGTTGCAGTGGCCTGGGTCGTGGTGGCAGTGTCCCGAAAGACCAATGACCTCTGTGCCATTGCCCTGCTTGCACGTGTTTTACGTGCTTTTGGTGCTGGTGATTCGTCCTCTGAGCTGTAGGGCGTGTCGTACTGGTAGCTAGGGTCTTTGGCAGCCACCCTCTGCCTTCCACGGCGGCTAACACCACCAGAAGGAGGGCTGGTTGTGTCATCAGGGAGCGAGCGTGAGGGACGTGTAGGCTCCATGACTAGTGCGTGGTTACTGGCGCGGTGGTGCTTGCACGAGTGCGGGGCGAGCGTTTGGCGGGGTGGTATCGAGAGTTGACATGTAGTACAATACCCACACCAATTTTCAGCCGCCTGGCTATAAACGCGCGGTTTTGGTACGTGTTCAAAGTCTCCGCTCTTAAGAGTCTACCCGCAGTGCGCCGGGGGAACTCTTAAGAGTCTACCCGCAGCTCCCGGGTTAACCGAGATACTGACCGACTTTTCTTAACTTAGATTTTTTTAAGGAAAGAAAATTTTACTTACCCTAGCCGGAGACCTAGGTTCCATTACTCGGGACTGTCCATCAAGAACGTTGTCCGGCGAAGCCTGGAGGGTTCTTGTATCGGGGGTGAGGGGTGCATGGGGGCTGAGTCATAACCAATGGCTAATTGCTCAGCTAAGTGGTGAGTATTGATTGCCGAGATGCAACGTTATCTCTGATTCTGGGGAATTTTTTGTTTTGAAAGTTAGCAACTGTAAACAATTCCCATACTGTGGTCATTTAGGTACCTATCGATCCTGGCCGCCAGGCCCAATTGATCTATACAAAAAAACTCACCCAATCCGCACCAGGATCTATGCCCACCGGGCATTGCTGGGAATTCCAGAAGCAAACTTACTGTAGATGCAGCCTGTCGTAATCTTAGAGTGCAAGTAATTAAAATGTTAAGATGCAAACAATGGGGGGTTCCGTGTGGGGGCAAAAGTAAACATTTTGACTAAACCACTGACCCCCCCCCCTCCTTTTCTCCCTTCCCCACCGTGGGAACGGGATGGTCCCTTGCCGTGCTGATCTGGAAAGAATTTCCAGGAAGCAATGCTCATAATGATAACCTGAGAGGAGTTAATAACATGCTAGTGCAAGTCCGCCGGAAAGTTAGAAAAACACACTATTAGTCTAACCTTCGACCGGACCTGATTCAGTCAAATAGTGGAATTATTTGGTGTAGGAAATGTCTACAGTGACTCACGTCACTGGCCCAAAAACCGTGTAGATTATAGCATATAATCTGACCTTCTCAACTGGATCGCCGCAGGGCGATGAAGCCGGAGGTCCTGGGTATGTAGACTCCCTCACCCTGGCGGACTCGCTGAGCGAGTAACCCTTTTATGTGACCCGAGGTTACCCGTGAAACGGGCTCGTGTCGTATGTCAGAGAGGGTAAGTCTTATTGCGCTCGGCTAACAATTAGGGCGAATTCCCTTGGCGGGCCGAGTACAGGGGCCCTTTAATAAGTAGCACTTCCCGTCGGGAGGCATGTAGGAAAACCCACACACCGGGACATTCAGATTTTTGTTTTAACTATTTGCAAACTAGAACCCGGCGGCCCTGCTAAGAAAAAAACGCCGGTAAAACCGTCCAAAATTCTCTAGAGGCGGCGACTTCACACAGAAGACAGAATGCCAATGTATGACATGAGGCCTCGTTGTTTAGGCCAGTTTGCGGCGGGTATCTGCGTGCTATTATGAAAAATTGCTAGCAGGCGCCGGTACGTTTACACACCTCGCCGCCGTGAAAGATGGGGTAAACACAACAAAGGGCCGTTCACACAGAAGACGGAGTGCCATCCTATGACATGAGTCATTGTTTAGGCCAGTTGGTGGCGGGTATCTGCGTGCTATTATAAAAAATTGCTAGCAGGCGCCGGTACATTTACAAACCTAGTCGCCGTGAAAGACGGGGTAAACACAACAATGGGCCGGGCGGCACGCCAAAATCTTTATCTCTACCAGACATCCCTCCTTCCGCCGGCCATACCAGGTCGCCGGAAGGAGGGAAACTTCACAAAGATCCCAAGACAGGGGGGGGAAAGAGGAACACAACCCCATGCCGGTACTGAAACCTGGGTCGCAGAACCGGGGCCGGCGGGGCCAGAGAGGAGTTCAGTCGGTGCAAAACACCACAACGAGAGAAAACCAACCTTACTCTCAAACCAACCCTGACGTAACGACGTCTCCTTGGACTCCCGGGAAGTGTGCAATACGAACCCACAGGGAGCGCAAGAAAAGGGGGGCAAAAAATAATTCACACATAGAGAAAAATTAAATAGATCCCCCCCAAAAGCTAACCTAAAGGCTTAATCATGAGAAAATAACTTTCAAAATGAAAAAAACACGAAAGAGCAGCGAAAGTAGAGCAAAAGGCTCAGAGAAAGCCCCCAAATGGGACCTCTCAGCAAACCCGGATGCCAGAAGGTCCCACAATCACGTGTGACAACCGTAACCCGGCGCGTCTGCTAAAAGACAAAGATGGGGTCCCAAGACCCAAAGCTGAACTAAGGAACAGCTAGCGATGAATAAAGCCTCCTAACTAAAGGGAAAGCAAAAGAACTAACAAAGGCTCAGAGAAAGCCCCCAAACGGGACTTACCTGCAGACACGGAACGGCGGAAGGTCCCACAACCACGTGTGACAACCTTAACCCAGCGCGTCTGCTAAAAAGACAAAGACGGGGTCCCAAGACCCACAGCTGGACAAAGGATCAGCTAGCGATGAATAAAAGAGCCTCCTAACTAAAGGAAAAGCAAAAACTAGGGCGCATAGCAACAAGTAAAACCACGCGTGTGGTAACAAGAATGAACACAACAAGTAAACGACTGAAAGTACCCTAATTTTAACACTTCCTGCGGGCCAACAATACACAACCCGTGCTAGCTAATCTAAACCCTTGCTCACTATCCCCCAGATATATACAAATGAGTAGGGACTCACTAGAGGAGAGCGAACGTCGAATGAAGCCGGAACTCGGGGGCACTAGTGTTGATGGTTGGCCTGCGAGGAAGAGAAGGAGGAATTGTTGCGCTTGGTGAGAGGCGGTAAGAAGCCACAATGCAAGAAATCCACCGAATGTGGGAAGCTTGTGAATAACAGTGTTAAAGTGGAAAATTCTTTTTCCTTTTGTGTTCTCTTATTTTTTACGAAGTTTTTTCGTAGTGGGTACCCAATCTGTGAAGACACCATAAGAGAAGTAGCGTTGCACTTATGGAGATGAATCTCTTTCTTCCTCGCGGCGGTTGATTCAAACGACTGACGTGGGTGTTGAATAGAGACTATTATACTAATAGGCAACATCGTCAATGATGAAGGGGCAACTATTAAATAAGTAGGTTTACAAATTTTTTTTTATTCAATGTATCAAATCAATCTGTAATGTTTGTTTCTCAAAGTTGCTCTATAATTAATCAAGGATAAACACACACAATTACTGTACTGAGAAAAAATATGTTGATTTAGGAAGAAAAGAGGGGAAAATAAATCCGCAATCTATGTTTTCAGTCTTGACCATTACACTTGATGATCATGGTTCTGATAATTATTGTCATAAAAGTAAATAATCCATAAGAGATACTTTGTAGTGCTTATATACCCCAGTATACATAATAACAACCACACAATTATCTGATGAAAAGTTATACATAAACAATGAAAAGGTAATATAGGCTACTCTTAAAATCCTAGTCATTCAATGTGAAGACATCAAAGGAAGGCTTCCAGTACTTGTAACCAGATACACTGTTACATGACTAGGATGTCAAACTGGAGTAATTTTGTTTGAACACTTAAATTAATTAATCTAATTAATTAATTTCACTACCAACACCAAACACCTCCCAATTAAATTAATGAAAGCATTGTGATCCTACCGGGATTCAAGGCTGGGATACCACATACAGATTTGTACACACTTAAACCATTACACTGCCAAGAAAGAGAAAAGGAGTATTAGAAAATTAACATGAAATAACATTGTTTTGGTAATTTTATCCCTTCCCAACACATAATTTGAACTATAAACCATAATGTTATCCTTACATAACAATAATGAAGACTCTAACTATAATATACCTCTTAGCACCAGGCAGAAAATGTAATTTGCACTAAATAGATGAAGGAAATTTTGCAGGAGATACAGAAAGATCAAGCTAAGAGTAACAAATTATAGCCTACAGTACGTTATTTCAATAATTTCATATCAAAAATTGAAAAAACAGTAAGGTTAAATGTTTAAGGCAGAGTAGATAGTCTACCGGTACCATATAGCCTAGACAGCCTAGTAAGATTGAGAAGAGTGGAAGACTGTAGCCTACACCAGATTGAAAGACGAGAGCTTGAATTGTGCAAGGGTAGAATGGAACAAAATAACACAAAGGAAATTAATGGTGAAGATAGGAAGAAGCCTTTGTCCTGTAGTGGACGAATATACTAATATGGCCTCAGAATAATGACCATAAATAAAAATGTGTAGCATACCAAACTAACCCGTCGGACCGTCCCATTCAAGTCTACCGTGCACCGTCCTCCTAGTTTCAAATATTGTTGTAGAAAAACAATGTCTAATAGTGAAGGCATTACCATAGATCCAGGAAACAAGAATAGCATCCTAAAAAGGCCGCTAACGTTGGCGTTCGTCGACTTACAGTACTTCAGTCTTCATGAAAACAGTGGGATACGTCATACAATATTTACGTAAGAAATTAAGCTGACAACGAGCCTAACAAATGACTACATCAATAACATCATTAATATTTTATATTTGTATGTGTTTAGTTTATATTTTATCGTATTAACAATTTCAGTGACTTTCTAGTTTCTAGTATATAAAACTTGGTGAAAAAAGTGGGGGGGATAATCGATATTTTGTCCCCCTATGAATGAAAAGTGGGGGGGATATGTCCCCCCCCCCCCCCCCCCCATGCATAAAATACCACCTTTGTAATATCCTCATGTATAGTAGAGTTATTAATTAAAGTAATGGAAGTCGACCTCCCCCTAGGACAAGAAGGACTTCCTGTCCTAACAGAGAGTGCACGCTCACGCCCTTGCTCTCCTAAAAGGATGGCCGGGTACGCCTCAGTAGTTGTGAATACTATGTCAGGGAAATCTGAAGGAAGTAAGCAATTTTGAGGCTTCTCGATCACTGGCATACCACGTAGAGAAACCTCAAGATTACCCTCCCATTCAGTTGGATAAACGTCATACCGAAGTCCATATTGTCTGTGAGTAAAAATCCTATTAAGGGATCGTTGTTAATTGTGGCATACCATCAGTTAACATCGAGGCCTCTAGTAGGCTGTATCGACAGTATTAAAAGTTGAAGGACACAGGCATACCATAGCCCTTCAACATTTATTATTGTAGTTACGGTAACTGTGTCCTATAAAAGGATCTTTGTTACTACTGGCATACCAGTAACTAACAATGACGTCTTCTCTTAGGTTACACTTTCCATAGTGAAAAAGTTGAGGTAACAGGCATACCTATGTCTCAACAATTTTACTATAGAGAGTTCACAAGTGTCCTGTGAAAAGGAACTTTGTTACTACTGGCATACCGGTAACTAACATTGTCGCCTTCTCCTAGGTTACGCTTTCCATAGTGGAAGACTGAGGTGCACAAGCATACCATAGCCCTCAGTGTTTTACTATTGAGAGCTCACAAGTGTCCTATAAAAAGAATCCTTGTTACCACTGGCATACCAGTGGCTAACATAGATGCCTTTTCATAGGTTCTACTTTTGATAGTAGAAGTTGAGATACACAGGCATACCATAGCACCTCAACAGTCTATTATTAAGAGTAAACACTCCCACTTCTCGCAAGTGATCTTGGCATACCACAGTCACTTGTGTTAGAAGGGCTTGGCGAGAAACCCTCACAGGGACTCTGCAGACACAAGTCCTAGGTGCATTTTGTCTGTGGCACACCATTAGATTTTGCAACTAAAAGGTTTAAACACCGCCCCGGATTCCTTGAACCTCTTATAACGGTCAGAGACAGACAAGAAGACAATTATTAAAGTCTTCTTGCGTTAGTCCGATATAGTGCTATTTCGTCATAACTGAGGCACTATATTTAAGACCCTACTCCAAGAGCACCCTAACGGAATTTCATCAACGTTTAATATAACGGTCAGGATATACGAGTATCAACAGTAAAGCTATAGGCTCTGGATACTCGCGTTAGTCCGATGTGGTGCCCAATGTTTAATTATAAGTTACAGAGACACATTTAAGTCCTCAAGCCCATTAACCCATCTGTAACCTACTTCACACGACCGGCCAACCTAGACGGCCTACGGAGACTCAGAAGACTACAAGCAGCTAGTGTTCTACACATCTACAGAAACAAATATTGGAAAACCTACCCCAGTCGATGCCAAGGACGAGGCCAAATAAGTTAGAGTCCAGAAGTTCCTTATTTAGAAATTAATCATCGAAAGTAATAGTTGATTTGAATCTATAGAAACAGATTCTCGCTATGAGTGTACCAGTGTTCAAAATCCTTATTAGTACACCTCTCTGATATATACAAGGAATTAAATCCAAATAAACCAATTTCCGCACATATTGACTCTACCATAATTCCGCCCAAGTTATAAATATTTCAGAGTCCAGAAGCTCCTTATTTAGAAATTAATCATCGAAAGTATTAGTTGATTTGAATCTATAGAAACAGATTCTCTCTATGAGTGTACCAGTGTTCAAAATCCTTATTAGTACACCTCTCTGATATATACAAGGAATTAAATCCAAATAAGCCAATTTTCGCACATATTGACTCTGCCATAATTCCGCTCAAGGATAAATAAGTCTGAGTCCACAAAATCTTAAATTGATCTTATGAGTATGTACACCAGTGCGTGGGTGACCATATTAATCGAAAATCATCCTGAATACTCTAGCTGGCCCTCGTCAATAACAGGAACTAAATCCTCCACACTTAGGTATAAAGTGAACGTTAGGTATCCGTCTATAAAGTTATCCTATGTCCAAGCGGCATACTATTTGAATGCTAGATAAAGTGTTTGATATTAAAACTAAGCTGATCATACCTGAGCTCCATCTAGATCCACGATCGTGCTGGGAGAATAAGGAATTAAGTTGTACCCTATGCATTTCTTATGTTAGCATCTTCACACTCAGTTTTATTTATTTAGGAAATAAGTGAATAAACTGTACTACAAACTATATTTTGATATTATATGTATCCCTGTTGTCTTCTATATATGTATTTGTATGAACTTGGAAATCCCAGTCTTGAAAGAACTCACCTTAACTAATTGTTAATCCTGAATAAAATCAGGGTATAACATTGGTGGCTAGCGGTGGTTCTTGATTCGGATAGAAAAATTCACTACATTTCACATAGCTTGAAACAATAGAGTATTATATAACATTTAAATATGGCAGTTGTACGCTCACACATTTCCATTTCCAAATACGATGGGAAAACTTATGAGATCGAAGTCTACATGGACATAGTGAAGCCAATGTTAGACTTGGCATACAACACGGACCGCGAAAAAATAGCCGTTTCTATTAACGCACTTGGGAAAAGCTGTTTCCCTCGTTGCCTCACAGGTAACCCCTGCACTCACCTGGGATCAGTTTAGACCCATGGTAATTGAAGCGATTAAGCCATCACTGGGTATTTTCGTCGCCCATGCCAAGAAAAGGACATCAAGCACGAAGGCGATTTGGACGCCACTTTAGCAAACGTCACTCAGCAGGTGAAAGCTGCATTTCCAACTCTCCCCAAAGCTCAGCAGGATCAACAAATCCTTGTGAACCTAGTACAAGTGTTACCATCGGCGGTACAAGAACATTTTGCAGTACAAGACCCTGTTGGATTTCAGCGAGATTAAGTGACCATCAGAAAAATTCTCGCAGTTCGCCCAAATACCAACACCATAGCAGCCATTAAGAGGTTCCCTACTCATCCTCAAATGCCCAACAAGCCCAGAGAACAAACCAACTTCATCCGCCACTCAGCTCCAACACCTAAGCCAATCTACCACTCTGGACAATATCAAGCAAACAGGCCAAAATTCACCCCAAATCAGTTAAAAAGAGTATACCCAAGAAACCAAACCAACAACAACTACAAAGGTAAGAATCAGCCTCTCGTCATTATCAATCCTTTCGATTTTCCAGCCTGTAGTAATAAATGCTCCCTTCATGATATTAGAGATTCCGCCAAGTACAAACCAAATTACCCTCGTATATCTGCAAACGAGGAAGAATTTGGAGAAGACGAAACTGAAGAACACGGGGATAATGAAAATATAGCTCAAATCTTACCTAGAGAAGAAGAAGAAGAGATCCTAGAGGACGAAGAAACAGATCCCCAGGATTTTTTAAACCTCCCCCGCCTACGATGGCTTCGGCGGGGGATTCTGCAAATGATAGACCACCCCCAATATACCACCTTGCCAAGAAAAAGGACATTCCTGTATTGATAGATACTGGCGCAGCCCGCTCATGTATTTTCAACTCTTTTTTACATCAAACACAGAAAAAGATTTGGAGAGTTAAAGGCCACAGCCACAAATCTGATCAGTGCTGGAGACACCCCCCCCCCCCCCCCCCCCTCCAAATCCGAGGGGAGACCAGACTTCTCCATGTCACCACCCCCCTACCTCATGCCAACTGCTACCATCCTTTCGTAGTGTTCTATTCAGAATGTCAACACCACGACGGCTACCTGGGTTTAGACTTATTACAAAAGTTACAAGCACAAGTAGACTGTGGACAAAGGTTAATTACTTAAAAAAAAAAAAAAAAATCAACACCGTCTCAACCCACCCAAACCACTCACAGCAAAATCTCCTCCTCCTCCACTTTTCCCACTAGACGAGGAGAGAGAAATCAACTAAAAACAAAATCAGTAAAGATCCACCTAACAACATCAATCTGTCTAAATACAAATCTCACCTCTCTGATGCAACTAAACCAGTAGTTAATCAAATTCCAAATCCCTCTGAACAATCAACGCTACACGTTTTTTCAAACACAAACCACCCTAATAACTCCATTACAACCCGCAATCAAACAAAAAACAATCAAACCAGTTCGCCCCGTACCACTATCATCAGCCCCGCTATCACTAGACAGAAAACCTCAATTCCCCCTCAGCATCAACAATGGGTGCCGATTAATCAAATTCTACAGGATGCCATTTTCCTGATCCCCACCAAACTCACTACTGGTCAAGATCGTTGCATGATTCAGCCAGCAATTATCTCATCACATCAAAATTCCATTCTCATTGCAAATATTTCAGATGATACGTTGACCTTACCCAAAGGTCTCATCATTGGGGATTTGGAGACATTCAACGAAGTTGCCCCTACCCCTAAGAAAACAAATAACTCTCCCAGTGTACTACCCACCATTCCTGACACCTTAACTACCCTACAAAATACGGAAATAGGACAGACTACGATGGAAGAACACTCCATGCACACTACTGGACCTCCCCTTCGTTAACCCTCACGTCAGAGAAACCCCATACAAAGGCAGGAAGAGGAATATCAGGTCCAAGAGATGTTGGACGCCGGCATCGCCACTCCCTCCGTCAGCCCATGGTCGTCACCTGTAGTCTTAGTAAAGAAAAAAGACAGATCAACCAGATTTTGTGTGGATTATCGCCGCCTTAATGACGCCACGATCAAAGATGCAACTCCGCTACCTTGTATAGACGATTCTTTAGACTCCCTTCATGGCTCCAGGTCGTTTACTACCCTTGATCTACAAGCCGGGTACTGGCAGGTCCCAATTAACCCTTATTTAGCGGCGAGCAACATAAGTCGAGTTAAATAAAGCTGGACTATGTGGCGGCGCTCGACATAACTCGAGTGGCAATTTCAGCACGTAATGTGGCTGAGAGAGAGAGACAAGTGGTGGCAGGAGACTAGCGAGCGTATGACTGCTCCAGACCACAGCGGCGAACCTACTGACACAAATCTCAGCTCCCTCCTCCCTCTCTCACTCGCTACATACTCAATTATGTACTGAAAGTACCGAATTACCTGCTTTTTGCACTCGCGTTGCACGGTTATTGCAAGAAAACTATCCATCATACAAGGATCGTTATGGTGTCATTCGAAAGCTCTGTTTATGCCCTTTCAGGGATAGGTACTTGTTTTACGTTCTGGGTCTTATTTAGGCATGAAAATGATCACGTAAACAGCCCTATTTTGGCTAAAAACACCCCGCTGTGCGGTACACATAAATAAACCGCATAGGCCGCTCGTAAGGTGTTAAAGCTGAACACCAACAAAAAACAGCTTTCTCGACCAGCGGAGGACATCTATATGAGTTCAACGTGATTGTGTAACGGCCCAGCCTCGTTCTCCCGACTCATGGAATCCGTATTAAAAGGACTAACTTGGGAAACTTGCCTCGCGTACCTGGATGACGTTATCGTGTACTCAGGAACTTGGCCTGAGCATTTAAGAAGACTCCGTCAAGTATTACAATGTATCAGGGAAGCTGGGTTAAAACTCAAGCCTTCGAAATGCGAGATTGCCAGGAATTCGGTAGACTTCTTGGGTCGCGTTATCTCTAGCGAAGGTATCTCACCCGATCCCAAGAAATTATCAGCAATCAAGGAACAACCACCCCCAACCACAGTCAAAGGTGTAAGATCATTTCTCGGGTTAGCCACCTATTACCAACGATTTGTACCCAACTTTGCAGCCATAGCCAGACCACTTCATCAACTCACTCATAAAGATACAGAATTCGTATGGACAACCGAAGGAGAAATAGCATTCGAAATTCTATAAAACAAACTTTGTAACGCTCCAACAATAGCTTTTCCTGACTGCCAACAACCTTTTCGTCTGTATACTGACGTATCACTGTATGCCATTGGAGCCGTATTAGCTCAAATGCGAGACGGACAAGAACACGTCATCGCTTATGCCAGCTCAACGTTAAACACTGCCCAACAAAATGATGCAGCCACCAAGAGGGAATGTTTAGGTATTATCTGGGCCTTAAACCATTTTCGTCCGTTAGTTCTAGGAACAAAACTCGACATCATAACAGATCATCAATCCTTACAATGGCTTAGAAAATGTGAAACCAATTCAGCTTTATCAGTACGTTGGAGAGAAACTTTAAAAGAGTATGATTATGTAATTCAATACAGACCTGGCAAGTTACATACCAACGCCGATGCTCTCTCTCGCCTTCCTGTACCAGAGCAAGTAGCCACCATTCTCGCTGCTTTACAACACTACACACATGCCATCACACCAACATCTGTGACCACGACGCCTCCAGAACCCACTCTACTACAATCATGGGAACAGAAAATCAAACCGAAATGGATTCCGAAACACATCTTCCAACATCTATGTCGATGAGGAGATCAACTTACCACTGAATCAGGGCACATAGTTGTAGAACCTCATATAGCCCAAGAGTACATGATCGCACTTCATGAAGGTAATGGAATACATTTGGGACAAAAGAAAATGCTAAAGGTCTTTCAAGATCAATACTGGACTACCAACCCATCCGGTATTGCAAAGAGGGTCACAGAAGCTTGCAAACCCTGTGCTCTAGGAAAGGACAGATGCAAAACAGCAGGAACTATTTCAGCACATAACCCATGGCAGACGCTCTCGCTCGACGTGATGGGACCTTTTCCCACTAGCCAAGGTAAACGCTTCATAGTCACGTCCGTAGACCTATATTCGAAATTCCTGATAGCCTGTCCTACTAAAGATCACAGTGCTTTAACAGTATCTGAACTACTCACCCCAGAAATTTTCCCCATATTCGGTCTGCCCATCTCCTTGCTGTCGGACAACGCTCCCGAATTTACAGGACAAGTTTTCGGAGGCCTTTACAAAAAAATGCGGCATACAGATCAAACACTCCTCACCCTACTGCCCCCAGGGAAATGCAGTGTGCGAACATAGTCATCGCACCATAAATAACCAATTGAGAACAAGAATGATTGAGTTAGAGACCTCCGACTGGCCAGCGCAAGTGAAAATGATTCAGTGGGGAATCATATTCTTGCCCCAGAGAAGATGGAATTTCTCCCTACGAAAGAGTTTTTGGCATCGCCCCTCTGCTACTACCTTTTCACCATCTTGCCCAACCCTCCATCACTCAGCTCACTGTTGATCCGCTCCAACATTTAAAGAACACTTTACATACAGCTCAAACCTGTCAAGATACAAAACCTGACACCGTCGATGAACAAAATCCGTTCGCAATCGGCGACACAGTGATCGTAGCCAAACTTCCAGTGGTAAATAAATTAGGTCCAAGATACGTGGGCCCTTACAAAATTTCGCAAGTTCCATCTCCTTTTCAAGTGGCAATTAAATACCACGGGGAAACACGAGTATATAGAAACAGGTTCGTCAGAGTTTACCATCCAATCACAAAAGAAGGAGATTCACCGATGCCAGACAATCCTGTTCCTCCACCAAAAACAGCTCCGCCAATTTCCCCTACTTCTTACTGTAGCCCAACACCACAAATTAAAACCACAATTCCTCTTTCCATCCAACCAAAATCAACCACTAACAGCACCAGCACAAATCAACAAAAGACCATACTTCAACACACTCCACAAACACCTCAACCATTACCTTTTTCTCCATGTGCAACTCCACCTCACCACCAGACAGAAACCGACACATCAACACAGAAAGTTCCTAAACCACTCCCGTTACCCTCACACTATAAACTACGACCACGAACAAAGTCGAAACCTCCCATGAAAACCACCAAGTACCCACCTGTAACCACCACAAAGTTTCCTCAAGCAAGACCCTTAGCTACTAACCTCAAACAACCTCATCACCGACGTTTTTCTAACTCGTCAACCTCCCCTACCACATCACCACCACACAAAAGACCACGCCCACATACCTCTCCTTCCACTTCACCACCCATATCCCCATCTACTTCAGATAAATCAAACTCTACCTCTCTATCCCCCTCCTCCTCAACTTCTGACATACTTCCACAACCACTCACTACTAAAAGAAATCGTACTGCTACAGTCCCTACTACCATAACAAAACAAACCTCTACCGAAACAACTCCATCAAAAACAACACTTCCGAAACCTTTCTCAACCACGACACAGAAATCAAATACACCAGCTCGACCATCAACCTCTACACAAAGACCGACGATTCCTACTCCCCAACCGCGCCTTACCCCACCAAATCAATCACCTTTTCCCTCCACAGTTTCACCGAAACTCGATCGATCACACATTAAACAAAACCTTCTCAAGCCAGTCATCCAAACATAGTATAAAACTCGCGCCCCCACCACGCACACCCAACCCTAGACCACCTCGGTACAGACCATCATCTTCATCAGATTCTAGCCCAGAACCGCCACTCCGATCAAATTTCCGTACGAAATCAGGTCGTCTCGTTAAAATACCGAGTCGATTTACACTAATTTTGATACCATCACGGAAACTCTGACATTCTTCATCCTTAAATACAAAAACAAACCACACAACATACTCAAACAACACTGCAACACTAAGAATAGCCTTTATAACTAACACAAAATCAACCCACCCAGTCCACTTCCCCTCAATTTCGAACAAGAAGATAATCCCTGGTACCTTCGCGTCCGCAAAAGGTATTACCTACCCGAGTGTCAAAGGTCAAGTCATCACTTACTCACTCAACCCCGACGAATCAACAGCCACCTCCTTCAACCACCACCAACTTTCGGTCACCACCATGACGTGCCAAACACCCTTCATCAAACGTGTAAAATGGTCAGCCGATCAGAAGAGCTTCTCCAGAATACGTCACGTCGAAGAAGCCATTACAGCTTCTCTTATGGAAGGCGAAGTAACAACCATTACTGTCACCATCGTCCCCGTCAAAACTCCAGACCAACGTTCTCTAGCCTGGTGGAAATATCTACACTCTCTTCCTCAGGATAAACACCACGGAAACTCTCTTACCTTCACCCTGGAGGCACAGGGACGTGCCTATGATGAAGGGAAGGGAAGTAATATCAGAGGAAACGAACAAGCACCCAAAGAGAGAAAGGGAAAACGGTGCAAGAAAGAGGACGAACTGAAACAAAAGAAACAAAGAAAACGAAGGAGGAGCGGAAGAGAAAACGAATGGAGAAGAGGAGGACTGAGCAAGATCGAGAAACCAACATCGGACACTCAACGCCTCAACAAACAACACGTGTGACGCCAACCAGAGATGCCCGAATCGCAACGGTGACAGTAGACTGTCCCCCGACCCCAGGGAAGACGATTCACCCCACTACGAGGACTACGACATCCCCACCTAGAGAAGCAGTAGTCTTTTAATCAATCAAAGAAAGAATCACATAAACAAAGTTCTCTAATTCGATATCATTACCCATGTTTTTGTACGATAAGTTACCTATCTATGTAGTATAATTATTCCATGTTGCATATTATTAAAATAAGCAAAATATAATCCATAACGTATTATTATTATAGATATGTCAAAACCCTGACCATCACATACACACAGATTAACTCTTTTACTCACTTTTCTCCAACACATATATTTCCATGTCTTCTCATTCCTAAGCTATCCTCCTAGTAAACATATCACATTACCTTCCTTCGCGTCTTTATATAAACCCTTAATGTTCGACCTACTAGCATCAACCCTAGTAGGTCACCAGATTGTTAAAATTAAGAAGGTTATTATACCTACCATTATGATGTTAATATATGCATGTTTTTACTTATGCAAGAACCATATCCTACCAAACAGATAAACTCTTTTACGTATTTTTCTCCAACACACATATTCACATGCCTTCTCATCTTCTCATTACTAAACTATTCTCCTAGTAAACAAACCACATTATATTCTTTCGTGTCTTTTATATCAATCCTTAATAATTCGACCTACTAACATCAGTCCTAGTGGGTCACCAGTGTTCATATTAAGAAGGTTACTATACCTACTATTACGATGTTAATATATACAAAGGATGCCCTATAACGAAATCCTGTTTTCCAAATATGTCAAAACCCTTTTCACGATCCTGCAAAACGAATAATACAACCAACTATAATATAACGTTTTGCCAGGCTTTTTACTTAAGCAAAAACTCTTTAACTTATTTTTCTCCAACACACATATGCACATGCCTTATCGTCACTAAGCTATTCTCCTAGTAAACAAACCACATTCCCTTCTTTCATACCTTTTTATTTTCACTAACACAAGTCCTTATTCTCGAGTCTATTGTGCGCACCCTCGCCTTCACGTCTCTCAGCTAATCCCCAAGCTCCCGAGAGTACCAACATGAACTCGCCGGCCTACCAACCTTCCAGAATCAGAGCACACATATAGATACACATCTCGTATATAAAGAAACCCCTCACTTACCAGTTTTCAGATAAAAATATAACTAAACTGTTAATCTATCCCTGATATCAATCCTAAGTATAACATGAGTATAAGTATATACGAGATGTGTATCTATACGTGTGCTCTGATTCTGGAAGTTGGTAGGCCGGCGAGTAGATGAAATACCTTGATGCGCATAAAAAAACTCACTTTTATTTTGACACCTTCACCCTGAATTTTCCAACTCAAAGTTTGAAGCCCAAGAACCTTAACACCTTGAACAAAAGTTAATTATCTCCACAACCTCATGACCCCTGCCTGTTGATCTGTAAATCCAAATAAGCCTTGGCTTGAGTCCTGTCTACATAAAATACCACCATTGTAATATCCTCAAGTATAGTAGAGTTATTAATTAAAGTAAAGGATGTCGACCTCCCCCTCGGACAAGAAGGACTTCCTGTCCTAACAGAGAGTGCACGCTCACGCCCTTGCCCTCCTCAAAGGGTGGCCGGGTATCCCTCAGTAGTTGCGAATACTATGTCAGGGAAATCTGAAGGAAGTAAGCAATTTTGAGGCTTCTCGATCACTGGCATACCACATTGAGAAACCTCAAGATTACCCTCCCATTCAGTTGGATAAACGGCTTACCGAAGTCCATATTGTCTGCGAGTAAAAATCCTATTAAGGGATCGTTGTTAATTGTGGCATACCATCAGTTAACATCGAGGCCTCTAGTAGGCTGTATCGACAGTATTAAAAGTTGAAGGACACAGGCATACCATAGCCCTTCAACATTTATTATTGTAGTTATGGTAACTGTGTCCTATAAAAGGATCTTTGTTACTAATGGCATACCAGTAACTAACAATGACGCCTTCTCTTAGGTTACACTTTCCACAGTGAAAAAGTTGAGGTAACAGGCATACCTAAGTCTCAATATTTTTATTATAGAGAGTTCACAAGTGTCTTGTGAAAAGGAACTTTGTTACTACTGGTATACCGGTAACTAACATTGTCGCCTTCTCCTAGGTTACGCTTTCCATAGTGGAAGGCTTAGGTGCACAGGCATACCATAGCCCTCAGTGTTTTACTATTGAGAGCTTACAAGTGTCCTATAAAAAAGAACCTTGTTACCACTGGCATACCAGTGGTTAACATAGACGCCTTTTCATAGGTTATACTTTTGATAGTAGAAGTTGAGGTACACAGGCATACCATAGCACCTCAACAGTCTATTATTATTATTATTATTATTATTATTATTATTATTATTATATGAGATGCCGAAGTCTCCAACCAGGGTGCAGAAACACCATCAAGATTAATCCACACAAAACACTCGGAGGCACTGGAGAGAGACTACAGCAACTTAGGAAAAAATAAAAACATATACTGTATACTGTACATATACACATATTAAACACAGATAACATATTATGCAGTGGAGGATATCAAGTATAAATATAATACAATAAAATAGAATAAAATAAGTTTAAAAATTAGAATTAATGCTGCAAAAAAGCATTAACTCTAGACTTAAAAATGACTTTATGAGCTGAATTGACTAGCTCATTTGGCAACTTATTCCACAAGTCAACCATGGCTGGCACAAAACACCGTGAAAACTGTGTAGTAGAAAAATGTACACGGCTCATGGCAAGATCATTAAGATTGCTTGTGAATCTAGTTGCACAAGCCCGGACATAGGGTCCAGGCAGAACCCCATGTAAGGGATGCTGAGGGTTGTTAAAAACTTTAAATAAAAGACTAAGGGCACCAACTTTACGTCGATGACACAGATCAAGAGACAAATGAGGTAGAATAAAACTGATGGAATTTAGCGACCTGTCAAGCAACTTCAGATGGCAGTCAGCTGCTGACAACCAGACAGGTGAGCAGTACTCGAAATGTGGCAAAATAAAAGCATAAAAAGACTTGATAACTGTGGCGTCACAAGCAAATGTTTTATAAACCTTGCGAAGCAGACCAATTTTTTTTGGAAATGGAAGAGGAGAAAGAACGAATATGCTTTTCAAAAGTAAGTTTGGGATCAAGAGTAATTCCTAACAAATGCAGAGTATCCACATTCTCAATTTCCTTGCCAGAAACTTGTAGATAAGGATGGGGAGGATCCAAGGTACGAGATCTGCTGATGATAATGGAGTGTGTTTTACTAGCATTAAGTTTCGTGCCCCAAAGTTCACACCATGATGTAATTTTGGCTAAATCCCTATTCAGAGCAGTAGCAATTGTGTGTCGATCTATTGGTGATGGAATTGACGCATATAAAGTTGTATTATCAGCATAGGAGATTAGTTTATTTTCAAGCTCGTAACACAGGTCAGCAGTAAAAATAATAAAAAGCAAAGGCCCAAGGACACTGCCTTGTGGAACACCAGAAACAACAGTAACAGAAGGGGAATGCCACCCATCAATGACCACAGACTGAGATCTTTTCGTCAAAAAATCTTCAAAGATCCTTAAAAAATTGCCACCAATACCGATGAGCTGTAACTTATACAGAAGTGCTTTATGGTTGACTAAATCAAAAGCAGAACTAAAGTCAATAGCCACGACACGAGACTCATGTCCCTGGTCCAATGAAGATTGCAAGTCATGGGTGAGTGTCAGAAGCGCATCACATGTACCCAGTCCCTTACGAAAACCAAACTGTGAGTTTGGTATCAAATTATGACTATTACAATAAGAGGAAAGGCGTCTGGACAAAAGCCTCTCATAGAGCTTGGATAGGATAGGTGTAATGGAGATAGGGCGATAGTCATTAGGAGATGATGAGGCAGTATTTCCCTTTGGAATAGGAGTGATAATAGCCTTACACCAGCAAAGAGGAAAACTACCTGATTTCAAAAGCAACCTAAACACCACGGCCAATTTAGGTGCCAAGACCACTGCAACCTTTTTAAAAAAGAGAGGGAAAAACCCATCCGGGTCGGTGCCACCATAGGTATCAAGATCCAGCAAGTACCTTTTCAGTTCAGCTGATTTGAATGCCATTGAATTGAGGTTGGGTCTAGGGAAACATGTCAATGGCAAAGACAGTTCCTGATTACTTTGCTTATTAATACAAATATTAGATAGAATATTGGCCTTCGATAATGGATCAAAAGAGATGGAGCCATCAGAATCACAAAGAGGAGGCATGGAGGAATCTATTCCAAATAAAGAGGATTTCAAAGCGGACCACCATTTATGAGGCTGTGTAGCTCCTGCCAGAACATCCTGAAGATGGGAGTTTTAATCCCTCTCAGCACCATCATAAACTCTCTGCGCAGCTGCCCTTTTAAAAACATAATTTTCCCAATGCAAGGGGGTCATCAAATGCACGCTTGCAGTCATCATTAAACCATGCTTTATCCCTGATACGAGACTTAATTGTTTTTGATGGAACTCTTTTGCGAAGGATACCAAGAAGGGAATTGTTGAGAGCTGAAACCGGGTCATGAGATCTTAGTATGTGATTCCACTCAATATTACAAACGTTGTCCCAGTTAACCCGGGATTTAAGGTAGACTTTACGTGAGAGAGTAATATCAGGAACAGAAAAATCAAGATTAATTTTACACATGATGGCATTGTGGTCGGAAGTGCCAACAGGTACAAGAACGGAGGTTTCTACAACGCCAGGAATATCTGTTAGTACTAGATCAAGACAATTTCCAGACATATGAGTAGGTCCTTGGATTAGCTGTTCACAACCAGATAAGTTTGCAAAATCCAATGCAGCAAGACCATTTCTATTAGTTGGAGAGACCGAGTTCAACCACTCTTGATGATGCGCATTGACATCACCAACAAAAATAAAGGATGATTTGACATCTACAGACTGTATTGAAGCCATGGCTGTTAAGAGGCAGTCATATATGTCATTGTTAACATCAGGATTTCTGTACAGGCTAAAAATGTAATGATTATGATACTTGCTGGAAACTTTAACTAACTGCATCTCATGGCATTTACAAATATGCTTAGTTAAGTGCTGAGCATTATACCCAGATCTAATATAGAAGCTCATTCCACGAGCACGGGGAATAGAATCACGCCGAATAAGAACTGGTTTACCGAAGTTAGGTATAAGAAGTTCAGAATAATCTCTATAACCGGAGACAATGGTTTCAGAACAAAAGACAATATCATAATCAACAGATGCCAATGTAAGATCCTTGATGTTCTTATAGAGACCACGAATATTATAATAAAATACACGACAACTTGTAACAGGTTGTCTGTGAGGACCGGGATTAACTTCTATATCACCAGACAAAAGTAGAAACAAAAACAGAACAAGTTAAAAGCAATCCATACACAAATACATAAAGATGGATATAAACAGGTAGACCCAGACGGAGCCATCACATCTGGGTAAGGTATAAAACAAGCCCCAAAGACACCATATCCAGGGGGGAGCAGTAGCGGTGGATTTTATTTGTTTAGAAAAGACGAGAAACAGAAAAAGAATGCCAGGTCTCCTGAAAATCCACCAGACTCAAAAGTCTTCCTCATTGGCCTGCTAACCACCGTGGGGAAACAAACCCAGGAGATTGCAGGAAAAGGAAGGAAAGTTGCTGTATAGCACCAAACAGCAGGGATGGATGAAAACTGACAATGGAAGACCTTGGTGCAGGCTATGGCAGCATCCTAAACATCCATCATGATAAAATACCATAGGTTTGCTAGATGGCCGTTGACTAATATATAGTTCATCCGCCCTTTGACAGGTATTGCTTTTAGTCCTGCAGGGTGTCTAGCCACCCACCCTCCAAGTAAGAACCCGGAGGGGGAGCCGGTTTAGTCGCCGACAATCCGACCATGAAACAGGTAGTATCAGATTACATCTTACTGATAGCAGGAATACCTGACCTGACCAGAGTAAACACTCCCGCTTCTCGCAAGTGATCTTGGCATACCACAGTCACTTGTGTTAGAAGGGCTTGGCGAGATACCCTCACGGGGACTCTGCAGACACAAGTCCTAGGTGCATTTTGTCTGTGGCACACCATTAGACTTTGCAACTAAAAGGTTTAAACACCGCCCCGGATTCCTTGAACCTCTTATAACGGTCAGAGACAGACAAGAAAACAATTATTAAAGTCTTCTTGCGTTAGTCCGATATAGTGCTATTTCGTCATAACTGAGGCACTATATTTAAGACCCTACTCCAAGAGCACTCTAACGGAATTTTATCAACGGTTGATATAGCGGTCAGGATATACGAGTATCAACAGTAAAGCTATAGGCTCTGGATACTCGCGTTAGTCTGATGTGGTGCCCAACGTTTAATTATAAGTTATGGATCCACATTTAAGACCTCAAGCCCATTAACCCATCTGAAACCTACTTCACACAACCGGCCAACCTAGACGGGCTACGGAGACTCAGACGACTACAAGCAGCTAGTGTTCTACACATCTACAGAAACTGTTGTGCCCTGATTTTATTCAGGTTTAGCTATTAGTTTGGGTGAGTTCTTTCGAGACTGGAATATCTGAATTAACACAAATACATATAAGGAAGACAGTAGGGATATAGATAATATCGAAATATGGTTTGCAATATAGTTTATTCACTTAAATCTATATTATTAAATCAGTTTGTGTGTCTGTCTGTGCGTTCTTAATAGGCGGCCGCAGTTTTGGACCTGGGGAGCTAAAACTTTGCATGTGGGTGTCAATTGACCTGGGTCAGGTCATAGAGGGGGCGAGGCCACGATCGGAGGTCGTTTCGAGGCCGAAATTGAAAAAAAAAAAAAAAAAAAAAAAAAAAAAATGGCCGTTTGGGGCAAAAGGAGGCCTCCGATCGAAAAGGTGTATGGAACAAAAGTTGTTCGCAGCCCCCCAAAATGGGGGTATGGATGAGGTCAGATCCAAAATCGGAGGTCATTTAGCGGCCGAAATCGAGGTCGCCGTTTAATGTGGCACAGGGAGGTCGAGGCCGGTGATTATGGTAGTAGTATTGTGATGATTGTGGTAGTAGTGATTGATGATAGTGATTATTGTAGTAGTAGTAGTGGTGGTAGTAGTGATGGTGATTATGGTGGTACAGTATTATTACCCGGGCAATGCCGGGTACCCCTGCTAGTTATTATTATTACAATGGCTACTATTAGAAAAATAATTAAGCTAAAGTAAAACAAACAAAATTAAGTGATAGATGGTATAACAATAACATTTATTTGTTTCTGTTTCCACAGCCACCTTTGGGTGTCCAAGGCAATCATAAGAATACATGTCTATTATTCATAAATGTATCTAATCTGGGAGTGCATTTAAATTGTCAAAACTAAATAGTTTGTTTCATTACATTGTTGGTATGTATAATATTTTAAACCCTCAGACTGCAACAAGAGTTGGTATTTTTACTATTTTTCTCGTAATTTCAGATCCTTTTGTGAGAGGGCAGCGGGGGAGAAGGCTTCCTCCATTCACAGCTCTCCCAGCAGTACCACCGTTATAGGCTGATCTCATCGGCACGTTATCTAACACGATTCCCAGCGGTAGAGTGCCGCACCTAGTAAATGCTCAACACTTCCAAACGATCAGCATCTCCTAGTCCATGGGCCAGATCCAGAAATCACATGAACCGGTACCTTCCAAGGGGGTAAACATTTCAACATATCTCCGTTATACTGCAATTAGGTGATTTACAAACTCATTAACCAAGTTCTATCTATCTATCTATTGCCCGAAGGGGTGGACACGAACGAACCGCCCCCATGCACCTCTGTCCTCAGTCAGTCGATGCCCCTCCTCCCAACCAGCACTGCCTTCATCCATATACTTCCTCACTCCATCCTTCCACCTCTCCTTCGGTTTACCTCTCCCCCTCTGTCCTTCCACCTCGCTCTCGTACACCCTCTTAGTCATTCTCTCGCTTCCCATATATTCCATATGACCGAACCATCTCAAGGTGTTCCTTTTCACACTTTCCAGCATATCTACCTCCACACCACACCTCCTTCTTACTTCCTAATTCGTCTTTCTATCCCTCCATGTAACTCCGCACACACTTCTTAAGTAACTCATTTCCACCCCTCTCACTCTTGGTCTGAATCTCTTCTTAAACATCCATGCTTCGCTTCCGTAAGTCAGTGCCAGGATTACCACACTGTCATGCAAGGATTTCTTCACTTCCATACTAACCACCCTATTTCTTGTTACTGCTTTCAGCGTTCCTACAACCCTCTTCCCCTGTTGCACCCTCTCCCGCACTTCTTCATCCATATAGTCCCATCTTTACTCAATACACTGCCCAGATACTTAAATGAGCTGTCAATCTCCATAGCCTGACCGTTCAATTTCACCTCACACTCTGTGGCTTCACCCCTTTCGAAGACCATAACCTTGCTCTTCCCCGCATTTACCTTCAAATTCCGTTTTTCGCACACTGTTTCAAACATATTTACCAGACCCTGCAACTCCCATTCATTATTGCTCATCATAACTGTATCATCAGCAAACAGCAGTACAGGTAACTTCCATTCATATCCCTCCCTTATCAGCGATACACCATCATCCACTGCTCTTCCTTGTATTTTTTTCATGACTCCATCCACATTTTTTTTTTTTTTTTTTTAAGAGACAATGAACGGAGGAAGGAAAAACACAGATAAAACAAAAAGGTCCATGTGCCTAAAGGCATCCTCCATTCATAAAATGTTTGTAACAACTGGATTTAAACATTTGTAGATTGTAAGTTTGTGGAAAGCAATTCGAGGGAAGTGAATTCCAAAGAGTAGTAGCTCAGGGGATAAATGAATTCTGATAAGCAGAAGTTCTGCATTGTGGAGGAGAAAGTGTAAATTCATGGGCGCTCTCAGCTGCCCTAGTTCTACGGGGAAAGATGTGGAGAGGCGGCACAATTGAAGCAAGTTCCTCGGAACAATTGCTGTGAAAATATCTGTAGAATAATGCAAGGGATGCAACGTTTCTTCGTATGGATAATGTAGGAAGGTCCTGTGTGATTGCAGGGTTATTGATTAATCTAATAGCTTTATTTTGAATTTTGTCCAACTGCCTCAATGCAACCACTCCACTTCCACCCCACAGAGGTGAACAGTAATCCAACTGAGAACGCACATGACTTTTATATATTACGGCCAACTGCTCGTCAGTGAAGAATTCTCGAACTCTGTACAGGAGTCCCAGTTTTTTAGAGGCATTCTTAGCAATGCTTCTAACATAATGTGTCCAGCTCAAGTTAGTAGTTAATGTTACACCGAGAATGGCAATACTAGGGGAAGTGGGAATATTTACATCATTAAAAAATATATGGGAGTCAGTGAGATTCTGTCGGTTAGAAAATTGAATGTACTTGGTTTTCTGTGCATTAAAGGAAACTAGATTCTTTTGTCCCCATCCATTAATTCTAGAAAGGTCCTGGTTCAGAGAAATTGCAGTGTTTATTTTTGAATTTATAAGATCGGGTTGGGTGAAAGAATTGGTAAATGTGAAGGAACTGTGGAGTGTTGAGTCATCTGCGTAGGAATGTATTGGATTATGAGTGGTAGATATGAGATCATTGATATGAATGAGGAACATAATTGGGGCCAAAACTGATCCCTGGGGAACACCAGCATTTATTGAGTGAAATTGAGAATAAAGGCCATCTACCATTACACATATTTTTCTGTTATGAAGATAAGAAGAAATTAGTGGAACTAATGATGCAAGGCCGTAGTGTGACATCTTCGACAATAAGGATTGATGCCAGACTCTATCAAATGCCTTTGACATATACAGCAAACAAGCACGGGGAAATCACACACCCCTGTTTCAACCCAACATTCAGATCAACAAAGAACTCGCTTTGCTCATTCTCCACACATACTGCCGCCTTTGCACCCTCAGATAGATAATTCTGATGTTCTAAGCAATATCACCATTACAGTGAGAGAAATATTGAAATGGTTAGAGAAACTCAAGATAAATAAAATGCCCAGACCTGATACAATCTCACCTAGAGCTCTAAAGGAAGCTAAGGATGAGATCTCCAAACCACTGACATTGCTATTCAATAAATCCTTGTAGTCTGGAACTGTGCCTGATTAATGGAAGCTAGCTAACGTAACACCGATTTTTAAAAAGGGCAGCAAATCCCTACCCAGTAACTATCGTCCAATTAGTCCTCAGTTGTATGTAAAATGCTAGAAACGCTCATAAGAGACAGACTCGTAAATCACTTAGAGGAAAATAACATACTTAAAAATACTCAACATGGCTTTCGTAACAAACATTCCTGCTTAACAAACCTCTTAGACTTCTTCAACGATATCCTCAACCTCTATGATGAGAGTAAAGCTGTAGATATTATATACCTTGATTTTCAAAAGGCCTTTGATAAAGTTCCTCACAAACGTTTACTGCTAAGACTAAAAGCGCATGGAATACAAGACGGTGTGTTAAAATGGATAGAAAATTGGCTCCGCTACAGGAAGGAAAGAGTAGTCATAAGCGGTGAGGCATCTAAATGGACCAATGTATGTAGATGGGTACCCCAGGGATCGGTACTAGGACCAATTATCTTTCTAATTTACATCAACGACATAGATGAGGGTCTCACCTTTACAATCTCAAAGTTTGCTGATGATACAAAAATTGCAAATAGCGTACTCTCAAAAGAACAAGTTGACGATATGCAACACAATCTAGATATGTTTTCATGTTGGGCCCAAATTTGGCAAATGAGTTTCAATGTGGATAATTGTAAAGTACTACATATTGGATACCGAAATGAGAAAGCAAACTATTCGATGAATGGCACTCAGCCTAAGACTGTAGACAGAGAAACCGATCTGGGAGTAACATTATCGAGTAATCTAAAACCGAGTCAACAATGTTCAGAAGTCGTTAAGAAGGCAAACAAAACAATTGGCTTTATAGGCAGGTCATTTCAGCATAAATCCAAAGAAGTTATCCTAACTCTTTACAACTCCTTAGTCCGCCCTCTTCTGGAATACTGCGTTCAATCCTGGTGCCCTTATTTCCAAAGAGATATAAACAAGCTAGAACGAGTTCAACGTAGAGTTACCAAAATGATACATAGCCTAAAGAAAAAAACATACGAGGAACGTCTTAGAGAATTAAATCTATTTCCTTTAACCCAGTGCAGATTAAGAAGCGACTTAATTCAAGTGTTCAAAATCATCAAAGGCATCGACAATATGAATTGTAGTAAGTACTTCACTATCGACTAATCTAATTACACGCGGGGAAACGGTTGCAAAATTATTGGTAAATCTTTTGACTCACACAAATCTAAGAATTTCTTCTTCAATCGAGTTGTCAACTTGTGGAATGGGCTTCCCCGAGACGTTATTGACTGCAGCACCGTTGATTCTTTTAAACTTCGCCTAGACAAATATCTTGCATCAAACCCGCGACTGACTGCGTTTGTAAATGAATAACTTTATTTTATTCTCCCCTCATATTTATCAAGGATTACTGCGTATATATATTACTAAGACGTTATTCTCTTTTTCCCAGATATACGAAAGATCACTTATAACTGTGTTATGTTACTAACCCATCTGTTCCCTACTAACTTCCTAATCCTGCCACGGACATTAGTTCCAGGGCAGTAGTTCCCTTTCCAATTTTTCCTAACCCACTCTAAACCACTGTTTGAACACTTGATCCTCAGTGTTTTAGAGGACAAGCAGCCTAGAGGGGTCACTAGACCTGTTGCTGCTTGATTTCCTTTGTACTCCTTTATACATGTTCTTCACTGCTTTCAGCAACTTGGTATCTACTCCATATATTCTAAGTACTTTCCACATACCTTCTCTATCCACTCTGTCATAGGCCTTCTCCATGTTAATAAAGGCAACATACAGCTTTTGTTGCTTCTCCAGATATTTCTCCACAACATAATTCAGGGTAATCATCTGATCTAGACATCCTCTTCCCTTCCTAAAAAAAACACCCTGCTCGTCATCTATCCATTTCTCCGTTCTCGCTCTCACTCTCTCAATCACTACCCTACTGTACACCTTTCCTACTACGCTTAGAAGACATATTCCTTGGTGGTTACCACACACTCCTCTTCCCCCTTTACCCTTATATAGTGGGACTATTATGCCTGTCTTCCAGTCATCAGGTGCACTCCCCTTCTCCCATGCTAGTTTGCACATTTTCCATACCTATTAATATCGTTCCAGTACACAAATAATATAATTAAAAAGAGTCAATAACATTTTTCCTTTGTCTTTTCAGAAACTTAAGTCCGTCTCATTTATGTTCGCATTTTATCGATCGCTTGGACCTAGCAACTCTATCTATCTATCTCCCTTATACATTAATGTAACTATGTCATATTTGGTATTTTTTTAATCTATGAATCTCGGAATGAAAGTTGAAAGTGCAATGTATCAATTAATTGTTGTGCCAACAGTGATGTATGGGGCTGAGATATGGGCTCTGAAGGAAAAGGAGAGGAGAAAGCTGGATGTGATGCAGATGAGCTGCTTGAGGATTATGTGTGGATTTACTCGTAGAGACAGATGGAGGAATGAAGACATACGTAGGAGAGTGGGGCAGCAGGAACATTTGTCGGCCAGAGTGGACAAAAGGGTGCCGAGCTGGTATGGTCATGTTGAACGAATGGAAGATGAAAGGCTTACAAAGAGAATTTGTGAGTCAGATACAAGGGGAGATAGAGGGGCAGGAAGACCCCCATTGAGATGGAGAGACTGTGTAAGACAAGCTTTGGATGATAGAGAAATGACTATAGATGAGGCAAGGGAAGTGGTAATAAACAGGAATGAATGGAGAATGGTTGTGAATAGATGAGTGAACACGTGGTCATTTGGGAGAAGGGGTTAGGTGCAAGTTGGCCTAGATAATAGCCCATCAGGCGCCAGGCCCGGGGAGACAGTTTAGGCTATATGAAGGGTATGCCTGGAAGTGTGGTGGGCAGGCTTGTGGTTTCGCCTTCACTGCATGTCTGGCTGATGAGATCGGAACCTCTCCGGGTGGAAGGGGGGAGTGCTGGAGGGACCTTGGTGACCCTGGTCTCTGGGTCTTCTCCTGGGTGACCTAGATATGTGTGAATTTGTATTTTGTTTGTGTGTGTTTATTGTTTTCTGTTATGTTATCCTTAATCGGGCTCTGTCTTAACACCTTACGAGCGGCCTATGCACCCCCCCAAAAAAAAAAAAAAAGAGAAAAAGGAAAAGTGGGGTTTGGGCCTGAGTATATACTGTACATACATGAATAATTTCTAATGTGATGTAATTGAAAAATATAATATCCTTCTAGATAAAAATAAAATAACAAAGAGTCAAAAAAAAAAAAATCCCTCAGCTTCTCCAGATAGACGCTCAGCTAATTGGTGTGAGCCTCCGACCAAGTGCAGCAGTTGGGATATCTACCGACGTCAACACATCAATCCACACAAAAAAGTCAGTAACAGGTACAAAGCAGTTCTTATTGATGCTTTATGTTATGTCTTATATGATGTTGGTGGTATAATGTAATATAAGTCGGTTGAAGGAAGGCAAACAGGTCAAAGGGGGGACTTTGGGAAAGTGGCTGGAACGAATTAATTAATTCCCATATGGGCTATTATTTCTAAAACACGGTTTTGATATAAATGGTACGTACACGGTACGTACCGAATTAACCGCATATATCGAGACCTGACTGTACTATGTTTCTGCATCATAATAAGACCAAGTTTATATAATTAACACCATATTTCACTACAAAATCTACAAAACAATGGAGAAATCATGATGGGAGCTTTGCAATTTACCGTCAATTGAAAAGAAACAGAGTATAGTACTGTATAGTGAAACACGTATATATATGTGGCGGGAAGGGGTGGAGGGAGGTGATAGAGAGAAAGTGACATGCATGTGCTTTGTGGGCCTGCTTGAGGCAAAATTACTCTTCCAGCCGTCCTCCGCGCATGGGAAGATGATGAGGAAGTGTGTGAGACAATGACTCATCCTATTTCATTCAGGGAAAGGGAGGAATGGCGATAATAGAAGGAAAAATAGCCAATAATTGAGGAGGGAAGAAGTGGGGAGGGGAAGGAGAGGGAGGAGGGGGTGGTGACACATGTAAGGGAGAGGAAGGAGTTATAGAGGGTGTATACATACACGCTGTACAGTCAACGGCTAAAGTCCTGTCGCCTCTCCTGCCTCACCGTCACTCGGGACATTCATAGACTCGAGAATTTTAGATGTAAAACGTGCATCTTTCTGCCAACAGATGGCACACTGTGAGGTGTGTGGTTGTGAGGGTAGAGGGTGATGGAGGAGAGGAGGGGTAAGAGCTTTTAGGGGTAGGGTAGGAAGGTGGGAGAAGGAGGGGACCACTTGTTTGTAGGTCAATAACATATTTTCATCACTTTTTGTAATATGTATTATCATAATTGAAATACCCCAGGAACGAAATTCCCAGGAGCGAAACCCTCATCCCCAACGAGATCCCCAAGAACGAAGGGACCCGGCGCCACAGGGAAGGATAGCTATAATTATCACCAACTTCGTTTTTCCTCTCTTCCACTTAACTCCACATGTTATACGTCTCTTCAATCACAGTCTTCTAATACACAAACCAAATTACTTTACCCCTTGACATTCTTGATGTACCAACTAAGTATGTATTTAATTAGATAACAACCATGCAGGCTATAATACTTTCATTGTGTAGGTACGAAGGCGATCTCAAGACACCTTAGCTTCCATTTCACAACAAATCAGATCATGATTATGTCAGCCCTGTATTTAATTATGTAACCACCATGCCCCCCCTATTTATACGACGTAAGCTATAATGCACGCGTCGTGTGCGTGTTCACTGTGACTGTTTTAATTATTGTTGTATTTATTTTGCGTGCGTTTAACTACGGCCCAAACTCAGTACAACCGCCTCAATCGTTACCCCGTGAAAATCTGTTTTTCTATGATGCCACACTCAGAAAACGAACAATTCCGCCCACACTATTCTAATATCAGAGATATTTAGAATGTGAGTAGGTCCCCAGCTATGAATAATAAGACCTCAAATAACCATACCGAGATCTGATCCCTTAGGACTATAATTCACCCTGTATCCCCCTCCCCCAGAAACCCCCCTCCTTCCCCCTAACCTATAACCTCTAAACGTAATACTAACCCTATGCCCAGTTATTGTATTGATTTATATCTGTTGATTTATATATGTTTAATTATGACCAATCTGCATACGATCATCTCAAGAGAAATGCAGGAAAGATACCTAGTATCTCTCTCCATCACGAGTATAGATACTGTAGATGCAGCCCCCATGCTCAGTTGTTCCCTTATAGCAACTAAGTGTAGATGTAAGTTGAACTAGAGTTATTCAACCAGGTTCCATCATCTTATTATGACAACGGCTATAATACCGTTATTTATGCATGTATTCAATTCTTGGGGTAGCTATCTGTTATCCCCGATGTTGTTCCCCTCTTCCCTTTTTTCCTTTCCACATCTGTTACACGTCTTCTCAATCACCCCCCTCTAGTCCACAATCCACAATACTCTACTTTACTTCGTGACCCCATGCCCAGTGTAGCCTTTTTGGGTCACCCTGTCACTTTCTCCTTCACACACCGCTGCACACACTACTCTACCTGTCTGATCGTAGGGCACTGCCACCCCTATGTCCAGCGCATTAAGGGTCACTGTCAAAGTTCACGAGCGACGCAGCGACCTAGCCTCGCCCCACAGCCGCCTCTCGCCACCCTAAAAACTGTATCTTTCCTGCTGACTTGCACTTTCACGAAACCACTATTCCTAACCCCCACGAGTGATCATAGTAGGTAAAAGCTAGATGCAGTGATCAACCATAACTAGGGGTATATTGCCTGACCACATAAAATCAATATATCAACCCAATTAGCGTAAAGAACTCCATATACATGTATTTAGGGTGCGGCATCCCCACCCCACCCCGACCCCACGGGGACCCCACCAACCCCCGCGGAGGTTTACCATGGCCCGGGCAAGCCAACAAATTCTTGCCAGACACCAGGTGAGTTTCCAACAGGTTATGAACTAAAAGATAGATACCCTATCCAAATACCATCTTACCCAATCCTTAACCCAACCCAAAATCCCCCTTAACCCATCCTAGATTCCGAATAGCATGTCAGCTAGACCAGAGAAGGATACTTATGTGAGTTGATGAATAATGCTTTCCTGCCTGGGCCCATATAGCGCCAAACAAAGTAGTACCCTCCCCTTGAACAAATCCTGCTCTAATCGACTCAAATAGTGACTTGCACTAGAGTAAAGATGTCCACAATAACCAATCATGTTACAGACTACCTATTGCCGAGATAAAGACCCCCCTCACTACTCCCCTAAGTTAACCAGAATAAATTAACTACTTCATAGCCCCGACATCCAGTACTTCGAGAATATTCTCTGTTTCCCTTGACCAAGCCTATAAATAACACCACAGAGCGGCTGCGCCGTTCTGGTTGCCGTCTATTGTGCTCCACCCCTCAAGATTCTCGATAATTCGGTGTCCGAAATATGTGTAACTCTGTGAGGAAGTGAATTAACCCTTTGTGAATGTTTTATTGCAGCCGGGACCCCCCCGAAGGTAATATTATATCTGCAGACAACAAATTCACCAATTTATGATTGTTTTATAAACATCTTGTAGTGTGTCCTCTTCTATTTGGGTTTACAAGCAATCATTATTCATAACTGGTCTAGGACAAAAAGATCTTGTTATGTTAGAAGGGATTATGCGAGAAACTCTTAATTGAGGACTCTGCAAGAATAACTAGTTGGCAACAATTGACTGTAGGCCTCATCAGCATTGTTGACAAAAAGGTGTAAAACCGCCCACGCCCCTTGAACCTTTCGTAAAGACCAGAGACAGTTAAGAAAGTCGATTCTCCCGACTGTCTTACGTTCGTCCGATTCATTGTTACTCCGGTTGAACCTGAAAGAGTGCAATTTAAGGTCCCTAGTTAGAGTAACATATCGGGGCGTCATCACCGGTTAGGCAAGTAAACCCCTCTGTACCTTCTCTACACTCCCGGACAACTTGGACGGCCCCGGAGCAGCTGTGAGCCCCCCAACATCACCAACTCAAGATAACCAGGAAACTCTATCACAGTGCTAATTCTCGAAGTACCAGTGTTACGGTACCATTAACTCAATCATCCAGTGTATTCAGTTGTGTTTCGATTTTCTCGGATGCTAAGAGGAAAGTGATTACTAGGCTAGTGTGCACTAAAATATATCTGTGAAGTTAAACTAGGCGACTGACTCCTGTAATTATTCTTGCAATCAGGTTCAACATCGCCGAAGAAATAAGTCCTCACAAATTGGACTGCGGCTCGAGTGAAAGCAATTCTGAAATAAGTGATTGTGATATTAACCCGAAACCTGAATCGCCCCCACTGATATTCTGTCTTAAGTTTTACCTAACCAAGTGAACATACTAGACCAGTGAACCTAGCTACCGTTATTCCCTTTACCTTAATTCTTGGGAAATAACCATATTATTTAATTGCATCTTTGATTTTCGAGTCATATTACCAGAGAGTTAATTAACGAGATACCTAGCCCATGTGATTCGTGTACCCTACGTATCGTTGAAGTAATGTGATCAGAAGAATAATATCATGGTGGTCAAGTGGTGAGCACGCTCGCGTGTGAATCTGAAAGACCCGGGATCGAATCCCTGTCACGGCGGATATTCAGTGGGTGCGGTAGTACGTCCTAGCATGTTTCACATGCTTGCACCCAGTCAGGGGACATCCTGCCGACGTATACAGACAAAACACACATAACAAAGCCACTCCAACACCTTCCTCTCTCTCCAACACCCCTTCTCCCCTCTCAACACTCTTCTCTGAGCTATTGCCGATAAAAATGGCATGTTCAGTCCTGTACAGAATCGTAAGATTCAGAGTCGTAAAGATTCCAGGACGAGCTCATCAGCGGCAGATCCCCAGATCGACCATGGTGTTTGTCACCTAAACATCTATAAAACAAACAAACAAAACAAACCTGAATGTTGGACGTGTGAAGTGAGTCTCTATCCAAATCTGCGAGAAGTGCTAGAGATTATAAAAGTCCAAAGAACGCATCTGACTTACTCAATTTACCATTGTTTCAAGTGCACCTATAACCATTATTCTACCTAGTGTTTTTGGAGAATAAAGATGCATTATAAACCATTACTTTGAGATTACCTATGTCCTCTATTGATTCAATTTGTGTACTGTGCATGACATCCTATAACCCAATCTTGCAGAACCCACCTATCGTGACTTATGAGTGTCCACGATAGACCTTTCTATTTCCAGTTGGGATTGGTTAAAAATGGGATCTATAATTCTGTATATACACAAAGTATCATGTAAAGTTAATTGGGTTTGTATATCAGATGCATAATATATAAGGGGTAATTAAGGTATAGGCTTTGGTGTACATTTATTCTATAAAGAGTTAATTTGAGAATATAGTATTCCATAAGTATTAAGTACTATTTAATATAGTAATTAAAGTAATATGAGGAACGTTAGCAGCATCGAGAATTATTGCGCATGTCTAGCTTCACTTGTTACCAAGCTGACGTTCTAAGATATCTCCCTATAAAGGGTGCTACTCAATAACAACAACCCTTACCAGCAACACCGGCGATCGGCCACATCTATCGTCCCATATGTTAAACATCCCAGCACCTACTATCCATCAACATGCTCCAATAACCAGCTAAGTCTATATATATTCACTGGTGGCCATTATAATATGTATAGACCATGTATAGCATGTGAATTAACAACAAAGGTGAGACGATCTCAATGCTTCCCCCTTAGGCTGATAATCCAATCCCTTTACTTGTCTTGTAACTAATTCTTCCTAAATCCACTATACGATCCTAAGTCTTGACAGTAAAGTATGGTACCGTGACCAGGATTTAAGTATAGCCTATATGCCTTATTAATTAATATACTGTACTCCATTTTTGTGTTTAACCTAGGCCTAATTGTGGCTGGGCATCTTGTTGGGCCTGCTTTTACCATCCCTGCTTTCTACTTTCTAGTGCTAGGCTATAGTTTACACACTAGCCAATGATTCGAGGGTCTAGGGTGGCAGCGCGGGGTTGGGGCGGTATTGGCGAGAATTTTGAGCCGTCCCCATCGCACAATAAACACCCGTTACCTAAAGTTGCGGTGATTGGACACTCGTAGGTCAATAGATTTGAACCGCCACCATCTCCTATACTCCGTGAAGGCTTCCAGCTGAACTTTCTGGCACTAAGTGGGGCCACAGTTGATTCAATCCATAATTCGCCAGCCTTCGATGGTCTTGTAAAGTTTCGTCCGGATCTCACATTCTTGATAGTCGGAGGTAACGATATATTTGGCGATACGGTAGTTAATGAGTTAGCCAGTAAAATAAATTATTTGGCTAAACATATTGAGGATAGAATAGGGGGGCATTATAAAATCGTGGGAATAGAGTCTCGTACCTCGCCCAGGGGCCTCAGTGCAGAGCAATATAACCGAATAAAAAATGCCGTCAAGAGACATTTACGTCAGAAATTCCCATTCTCCAAGTCAAGGTTCAACCCTATGGAGAGGGGTAAGGAGGACTTGGCATATGATGGCGTCCATTTAGGACCTTGGGGGACGCACAAGCTCTGTAACCTAATCGTCAGTAGGGCGGCGCGATATTTTGACGAGGAATAGGCTAGCCTATATTTATTTCAGTTTATTAGGCTAATAGTTTATTTTATCGTCGTTCATCGTCCATCGTGACTCGCCTATCCCCTATAAATTTGTGAATTGACTGGTAACAGGTTGGGTTCCCTATAAACATGGACATCACCAAGCTGACGAGGTTGAGGGCTGTGGCCAAAGGAGGCATTACTAAATTAACTAAGGATTTCACCACTTTCCTCAACGAAGCCACAAACGATGAAATAGTTGCTAAAAAAGTCAGTATCAACAAGGCTTTACACAACATCAATTCTTTCAATGAGAAAATATATCTATTGTTAGAGTCTGAGGAAGATTTAAATGAAGAATTGGCTAATGATATGATTTATGAGGAACAGGTACAACACTTATTAGCCCCTTTGGATAGTAGACCGGTACGTACAGAGGTCTCTCGCAGAGAGGCTATAAAGTCGGTAGTAAAATTACCAGCCTTAACCCTCCCGAAGTTTGGTGGTGATCCTGCCCGGTGGACCGGATTTTGGGATTTATTCCAATGTTCGGTTCATGGGCGTCAGGACCTAACAGATATTCAGAAATTCACATATTTGAGAAGTCAGCTAGAGGGAGAGGCCTCGCAGCTCATAGCCGGATTTAGCTTAGAGACCACAAGTTATACTCCTGCCATAACACTTCTCCTCGAGACCTATGGACAGATTGACCGCAGCAAGTTTGCCCACGTTGCCGCCTTTTGTGAGATTCCTGGTCCTCGATATGGTGCGCAGGACCTTAGACATTTCCATGTGGCTGCTGAATGCACACTAAGGTCGCTTAAATCTTGCAATGTGACGTTGGAGGATTTTTGTGCCGTAATGTTGTATAATAAGATTCCGTCTTCTTTGAGTGAGACTATTCGGCGAGAACTGAAGGATGACTGGTTACAGGTTGGTGCGGTCACTCGGACCCTATACGAGGAGATTTGTAACATGGAGGGGGCTGGCCTGCCTGCACAAGAAAAATATAAACCTACTGCTGCTTTTACTATTCAACAAAACAAGGTAGCACATTACAAGGCGGGAAGCAATGGCTCTGATAAGGGCTGTAAGCTGTGTGGCAAGTCAGGGCACTGCTGGTTTAAATGTTTCAAATATCCTAATGCACAAACCAAAATAAAGAGGGCGAAGGTATTAAAGGTGTGTGTTGGCTGTTTGGATAGAGACCATGGTCGAAATGGTTGCACCAACCCCAAAAGTGGAGTTGTGCAAACATTGTCAGGGCAAACATTACCATAGTCTTTGTCCGAATAGGGGCCACGAGTCGCCACAAGCTCATTCGGGACACCCAGTTACTATGTCGGTTACTACTCAAAAGGAAATGGCATTGCTCCCCACAATGCAGGTACCATTAAAAGGTAGGGAGACTTATGTTACACAACTTCGTGCTTTACTAGATCAGTGCTCACAAAAGTCCTTTATATTGAAGTCCTCATTGGAGTTAATACAACATACAGTAGTTGGTAAAGAGACTCTACAATTGAGGGGGTTCACAGGCTCGCTGGAGGATGCAACTTATGACGTTGTTGCACTAAACTATCGACACAAAGGGTGATGGCGCCAAATGAAAGCCATTGTTGTCGATCAGCTTCCTAGTTACTGTGCTCACAAGGGACTTACTTGTATCACTGACAAACTCACTGCGCAAAAGTTGAAATTAGCCGACAATGACTTTCATTCCAACAAACTCGATATGCTGATAGGAACGGAGAATTATTATAAGTTTGTACACCCAGGCTTTTAACCCTACTATGAGCAATATGGAAGTGTCATTCGGGATCAGATAGCAGGAGGTTTCATTGAGAGAGTGTCAGTGGATAACTTTGACAGCACTAACCAGACTCACTATCTGGCTCATCATGGTGTTGAAAAGGACAGTCGGACCACACCCGTGAGGGTAGTCTTCAACTGTTCAGCAAAGACAAGCACAAATAAGCTGAGCTTGAATGATTGTCTGTTTGCTGGACCTTCTCTTGTCGCTGACCTAACCCAGGTCTTGTTAATAATAATACTTATAATAATAATAATAATAATATTTATTCAGTCAGCAATTTACAGAGTTGGTACCACATAGTTTGTTACAAATATGACATGTACCAGCCTTGCATAATTCCAACTAAGGATAGCCCAATAAGGCCGTTAGGCGTATTGGTTCAGATTGAACCAATATGCTTGGGTCAGCGACATTGAGAAGGCCTTTCTTATGCTCAAGTTGCACGAGGATGACATGGATTGCACACGGTTTCTGTGGCCCGATGATCCGCTGGATATCGACAGTCCAGTGTCGGTCTATAGGTTTCGCGTGGTTCTTTTTGGCGCGACCTGCTCACAGTTTTTGTTGAATGCAACTATCTTGAAACATTTGTCACTGGTAGATAAACATGCTCAACATGTTCACAGTCTGAGACATGGGCTTTACATAGATAATTTACAGGCGACCAATGACAGTGAGATGGACCTTCTGGCCATATACAACAGCGCCCAGGACATATTCTCAGGAGCGCATCTCTTTCTCAGGGAATGGGTCACAAATAGTCCGCATCTCCGTGATACCTTATTCTCACATAATGTCGCAAGTACAGTACAGGAAAGGGTGAAGACACTCGGGATGACTTGGGTAACTGATACTGATATGTTCACATTCCAGAAGAGGGAGCATTTTTTACAAGCTAGCACAAAAAGAGAAGCGCTCAGTGTCACTGCTAGCATATTTGATCCGCTGGGGGTTTTGTTACCTGTCACCATTAGGGCTCGCATTTTTGTACAGGAGCTTTGGCGTGTAAATTGCAGGTGGGACGAACCTCTTTCGGACGCGCTTAGGGAATCCTGGTGTGACATTGGTTCTGATCTCTGGGGTTGCATGGACTTAGAAATACCTAGATAGGTTACCTTTTCGAGATATGTGACCTTACACATTTTCAGTGATGCTAGTACAGTTGCTTACGGAGCCGCTGCGTATTTCTGTGATGACAGGGATACGTGCCGCTTGATTATGGCAAAGGCTAGGGTGGCCCCGATTAAATGTTTAACTATCCCTAAACTTGAACTGACAGGTTGCGTACTTGCATCTAGGTTAGCCACGTTCATTAAAGAGGCCTACGCATATGAGCTGTCAATCAAAGAAACAGTCATCTGGTGTGATAGTTAAATGGGTTTATGTTGGCTTGCAAGTAAGAAAGTGTTACCGGTGTTTGTTCGTAATAGAGTTGACGAAATCTTAGCGTCATGTACGAACACTCAGTTTAGGTATGTCCCTACCGACGTTAATCCAGGCGATTTGCTCACAAGGGGAATTACTCATTCCTCCCTACACAGTTCTCGGCTTTGGTGGGAAGGGCCATCTTGGCTATCCCATCCTGAACAATGGCCAGATGGGGAGGAACAAGGTCCTGTGGTTCAACAAATGTTTGCGACCTCTACGGACACTCCCTCGAACGAGACCCATGTAATAGATTGGCCTCGCTATAGATCGTATGAGGGACTAGTACGCATCATGGCATGGGTGAAGCGCTACGTGGGTAATCTGAAAGCCAAATCGAAGGGGTCGGATCAGAATCATGGCATACTTACAGTACCGGAACTAAGAGCAGCTGAAGTCACTTTAATAGATGTAGCACAGATGGAAGTTTACCATAAGGAGCGACAAGAACATGACACTAGCACCACTGACAAAAAGGTTAAGAGTAGCATTATTAAACAGTTGGGGTTATTTTTGGATCAAGGGATCATTAAATGTAAAGGGAGACTACAAAGGGCTAAGATAGATTATAATACTAAGTTTCCAATCCTTCTTCCAAACAAACACAGGTTAACCTCACTGTTGATAGACAATGCTCATAGATTGTGCTTGCATTGTGGGGTGGCATATGTGGTTTCGTATCTGAGAACGAGATGGTGGATTCCGAGAATGCGGCAAACAGTGAAGTCAGTAACTAGGAAGTGTGTCGTGTGCAAGTACTTTCAGGGAAAAAGCTATGGGTTGCAGCCATCTCCTCCACTACCTGATTTCCACGTTAACAGGGTGGAACCATTTCAGGTCACAGGCGTGGACTACTCCGGCTCACTGGCTGTGAGGGGTGGGGGCGGTACTATTGAAAAGGTTTATATAGTATTGTTCACTTGTGCTGTAACGCGTGCTATTCATTTAGAAGTTGCTCCTGATTTATCTTGCGAAACCTTCATGCACATTTTCCGAAGGTTCTGTAGTCGTAAAGGTTATCCTCAATTAATGCTCATCGATAATGCCACCACATTTGTCGGTTCTGCCAAATTATTAAAATCAAGATTAGGTGATCCTCAACTCAAACAACATCTGAGTAAGTTTAAATGTGATTGGAGGTTTATCCCAGCCAGAGCTCCATGGTTTGGAGCGATCTGGGAGAGAACAATCGGCACAGTTAAGGCAGGACTGAAAAAGGTACTGGGTCGTGCCTCAGTCACACTTACAGAGTTGACTACGATACTAACAGAACTGGAGGCGGCTGTGAATGACAGACCATTAGGATATGTGTCAGGAGATTTAGAGGATCCTGTACCTATTACCCCTTCACAGTTGGCCAGCGGACGTAGACTTAGACTGTTTCCTGAACCGATGAACGACAATGAAATCACGGATCCCTCATTGTACGTTGTGCACAACGTCTCCGTGCGATATAGTTATGTCTGTAAATTATCAAATGATTTGTGGAAGCGCTGGACGACTGACTACCTGCTGTCTCTAAGGGAGAGTCATACTAATTTAATAAGAAACAAGGGTAAATCTTGGCCCAAAGTAGGTGACGTTGTCCTGATACACAATGAGGGTCCTCGTTTGTTTTGGAGATTAGGTCTCGTCCTAAAATTACTTCCGGGCCTAGATCAGCTTGTTAGAGTCGTGCAGGTCTAAACCTCTACCGGTATTACCACTCGTCCGATTGCTAAATTGTATCCTATTGAACAGGAATGTGAAGATGTGGGCGAGATTATTGCAGATAGTATCGCCGGTGCAGACGCACCAGCGCAGTCTGCTGCTAGTCGGGATGATAGTAATCTTCGTCCTCAGCAGCAGGCTGCTTTGGGTTCCACGCGACTCTGGCAATCATTGATAGGTGGTGTAGCCTTATAATTTTCCACACTAGTTTAAGTCCAAATTGTAAAATTTGTAAATATTTGGTGGCCGGGAATATATCGTGACTTATGAGTGTCCACGATAGACCTTTCTATTTCCAGTTGGGATTGGTTAAAAATGGGATCTATAATTCTGTATATACACAAAGTATCATGTAAAGTTAAATGGGTTTGTATATCAGATGAATAATATATAAGGGGTAATTAAGGTATAGGCTATGGTGTACATTTATTCTATAAAGAGTTAATTTGAGAATATAGTATTCCATAAGTATTAAGTACTATTAAATATAGAAATTAAAGTAATATGAGGAACGTTAGCAGCATCGAGAATGATTGCGCATGTCTAGCTTCATTTGTTACCAAGCTGACGTTCTAAGATATCTCCCTATAAAGGGTGCCACTCAATAACAACAACCCTTACCAGCAACACCAGCGATCGGCCACATCTATCGTCCCATATATTAAACATCCCAGCACCTACTATCCATCAACATGCTCCAATAACCAGCTAAGTCTATATATATTCACTGGTGGCCATTATAATATGTATAGACCATGTATAGCATGTGAATTAACAACAAAGGTGAGACGATCTCAATGCTTCCCCCTTAGGCTGATAATCCAATCCCTTTACTTGTCTTGTAACTAATTCCTAAATCCACTATACGATCCTAAGTCTTGACACCACCTATACCAAGTTAATCCTGTATAAAATCAGGGCATAACATTGGCGGCAGCGGTGGTTCTTGATTCGGATAGAAGATTTCATTACATTACATTTTTTTGGAAGCAATAGAAGCATGGTAACATCAAAAAATGGCAGCCCGTTCTCATATTCCCATTCCGAAATACGATTGGGAGACCTACGAAATAGAAACATACATGGACATTGTGAAACCAGTGTTAGATTTGGCCTATAACACGGACCGTGCAAAAATAGCCGTCCTCTTAACGCACTTGGGAAAAGCCGTTTCCCTCGTTGCCTCACAGGTAACCCCTGAACTCACCTGGGATCAATTTAGACCCATTGTAATCGATGCCATTAGGCCATCACTAGGTATTTTCGTCGCCTTTGCAAAAATTAAAGACATAAAGTTCGAAGGCGATCTAGACGCCACAATTGCCTCCATTCGTCAGCAAGTAAGAGCTGCATTCCCTGCTCTTCCCATGGAGCAACAAAATCAAATTCTCTTTGTCTACCTCGTGCAAGTGTTACCCCTTTCCATCCTACAACAGTTCACTGTGCATGACCCCGTTGATTTCCCTAAAGATCTAATCACCATATGAAAGTTTTTAGCGAACCAACCCAAGACCAACACCCTAGCTGTCATCAAAAATCCCCCCACTCAGAAATCAGCTGCACGTTTTTCACGCCCACCCAGAAAGAATCAGAATAAAGCTCCTCCTCCCTCACCTCCCTCTCCTCCACCACTGTACAAAGTACAAAGGAAGGAGTACAAAGGAAATCAAGCAACAACAGGTCTAGTGACCCTTCTAGGCTGCTTGTCCTCCAAAACACTGAGGATCAAGTGTCCAAACAGTGGTTTAGAGTGGGTAAGGGAACATTGGAAAGGGATCTACTGCCCTGGAACTAATGTCCGTGGCAGGATTAGGAAGTTAGTAGGGGACGGATGGGTTAGTAACTGAGGGGGGGATAAAATAAAGTTATTCATTTACAAATGCAGTCAGTCGCGGGTTTGATGCGAGATATTTGTCTAGCGGAGTTTAAATGAATCAACGGTGCTGCAGTCTATAACGTCTCGGGGAAGCCCATTCCACAAGTTGACAACTCGATTGAAGAAGAAATTCTTAGACTCGTGTGAGTTAAAAGATTTACCAATAATTTTGCAACCGTTTCCCCGCGTGTAATTAGATTGGTCGATAGTGAAGTACTTACTACAGTTCATATTGTCGATGCCTTTGATGATTTTGAACACTTGAATTAAGTCACCTCTTAATCTGCGCTGGGTTAAAGGAAATAGATTTACTTCTCTAAGACGCTCTTTGTATGGTTTGTTCTTCAGGCTAGGTATAATTTTGGTAACTCTACGTTGAACTCGTTCTAGCTTGTTTATATCTTTTTGGTAATAAGGGCACCAGGATTGAACGCAGTATTCCAGAAGAGGGCGGACTAAGGAGTTGTAAAGGGTTAGGATAACTTCTTTGGATTTATGCTCAAATGACCTGCCTATAAAGCCAATTATTTTGTTTGCCTTCTTAACAACTTCTGAACATTGTTGGCTCGGTTTTAGGTTACTCGATATTGTTACTCCCAGATCGGTTTCTCTGTTTACATTCTTAAGCTGAGTGCCATTCATCGAATAGTTTGCTTTCTCATTTAGGTATCCGATATGTAGTACTTTACATTTATCCGCATTGAAACTCATTTGCCAAATTTGGGCCCAACATGACAAATTATCTAGATTGTGTTGCATATCGTCACCTTGTTCTTTTGAGAGTACGGTATTTGCAATATTTGTATCGTCAGCAAATTTTGAGATTGTACAGGTGAGACCCTCATCTATGTCGTTGATGTAAATTAGAAAGAGAATTGGTCCTAGTACCGATCCCTGGGGTACCCCGCTACTTACATTGGTCCATTTAGATGCCTTACCGTTTATGACTACTCTTTGCTTTCTGTCGCTGAGCCAATTTTCTATCCATTTCAACACACAGTCTTGTATTCCATACGCTTTTAGTTTTAGCAGTAAACGTTTGTGGGGAACTTTGTCAAAGGCCTTTTGAAAATCAAGGTATATAATATCTACAGCTTTACTCTCATCGTAGAGGTTGAGGATATCGTGGAAGAAGTCTAAGAGGTTTGTTAAACAGGAACGTTTTTTACGAAAGCCGTGTTGAGTATCTTTAAGTAAGTTATTTGCCTCTAAGTGATTTACGAGTCTGTCTCTTATGACCGTTTCTAGCATTTTACATACAATTGAGGTTAAGCTAATTGGACGATAGTTACTGGGTAGGGATTTGCTGCCTTTTTTGAATATCGGTGTTACGTTGGCTAGCTTCCACTGATCAGGCATAGTCCCAGACTGCAAGGATTCATTGAATAGCAATGTCAGTGGTTTGGAGAGCTCATCCTTAGCTTCCTTTAGAACTCTAGGCGAGATTGTATCCGGTCCAGGCATTTTATTTACCTTGAGTTTATCTAAACAATTCAATACTTCTCTCTCTGTATCGGTGATATTGCTTAGAACATCTGAATTATCAATCTGAATCGGCGATGGTGTAGGGATATCACTGAGGTCTTCGGTTTTAAAAACTGATGTAAAGAAGGTGTTGAGGGCATTACTCATTTGTACTTCGTCTTTGGTGTATTCTCCATTTTCATCGACTAACGGTCCAACAGTTGAAGTAACTACTTTATTCTTTCTGATATAACTATAGAATTCTTTCGGGTTTGTTTTACTTTGATTCGCAACAGGTAACTCCAGGGTCCTTTTACTTTGCTTAATTAACTTTTTGGCTTTGCGTCGTAGCTCTACAAATTTCACCCGTTCTTCGTCATTTTGTGAGGATTTTAATATATCATTAGCAATTTTTTTAGCAAGCAGACAGTCTGAAATATCTTTATTCCACCATTTGGGCTTATCATTATGGCCTGGACGTCGTATTTTCGATGGTATGCAGTCTTGCACTGCCTTAAGGTAAGTGGTTGTGAAACACTCCCAAGATGTATTTATGTTGTTATTGTTAGTCAGAAAGCTCCAGTCAGTTTCTTTAACCCCTCCACCCCGGAAGGGCTCTTGAACGCCCATAACAACCTCGGCCTGCGCAACCCGGAAGGGCTCTTGAACGCCCATTGCTTGCGTGCGTGCTTTCGAATGCCGCGCGTACATTTTTGGTATCGTGGGACGGTAGGTGGAGCCACCAGGCGTAAACGACGCCACAGCAACAGTATCTACCCCGACGCCATCATGGACAGTACGCCAAATAGTGATTCCGCTGTGTCCGATACCGTGCTTCCTACGACACCCTTGCTAGTTCGTCGCGCCTTACCCCGACGCCATCGCCTAAATGTGTTATCTCCCGGAGGTATTGAGACGACATTGAGACTTTATGAGCGTGCTGATGCCAAGTATATTGTTGATGATGAAGTCAGTGACGACTCCAGTAATTATAAGTCGAGTGATTATGGCCATGAGAGTGACAAAGAAGAGCAATTCCTGGGATTTGCGAGAGAACATGACAGTGATGAGAGTGATGAAGGTGATGTACCAGTTGTTGAGGAAGCTGGTTCACCTAAAGACAGTGAACTTGAGAGAGTGAGTGAGTGGGAGAGTTCAAGGTCACTCACCAAATTTCGCATAAGTGACACGACGCCAAGCCCTTCCCCAGGTAAATCGCCTTTCAAGCTACACTTATATAAGCAGAAAATACTTGAGAAGGCGGCCGCGGCACCTAGGGAACAAGCAAAAATACTTGGTGAGGATGAGGCTGTGAGTGAGGGTGAGCGTGGTGACCCTTCTCGCCCGCCATTGTCTCCCTTATCTACCCACGCCACCCAAGATGACCCGGATGCCCCGTATTCTTCCCCACCACCCCCACCACTGCCAAGGGTTGAGGATCCCCCCACTTTCGGCCTATTTGCCTCCTAGGTCCCCCGACAGGAGACATACTGCTTCCGAAAAGGGGAAAGGCAGGAAATATACCAAAAAAATTAAGAGAGTTTTGTTCGCGGCTCCCGCGGCGTCCACCCCTGCCGGCCCCAGCCATACGCCCCCGCAACTTTCCCCACGGTCCTCCCCACCTCTCCCGCCTTCAACATGTCTTCCTGAAGAAGTCTTTGAGCTCGCATCACCAATACCTGGGCCTAGTGACAGTGAAGCATTGCTTTCTGTCACTCGTCGCAGGCCAAGGAGCCCAGGACCTCGGGGGGACACAGCCTCACCTGCCACTCCTTCCCCACCTCGCCCTCCCGCACGCCGCCCACGCATCACTCGTTCCCCGCCAGATTATGTGGGGGCCACTGATGATGAAGGGCACCTCTCTGAAGACTCTGGCCATGATTACATAGGTCCACCGTCAGGGCAAGATGACCACTCTGACGATGACTATATGGACATCGACGACCCTCGACCCATCCGCTTGGCCCGGCGTCGTGCTGCCCGTCGTGCTGGCCGACGCCCTGACCGACGCCCTCGCCGCCCTAGGGCGCGGGCCTCCCGAGTTGGCCGTGGGCGTGCTGGGCCACCAGCTGGAGCTCCTCGTCAGCGTAGACAAGATCCATTCTACGTTTTTCAGTGGCAAGACGTAGTTGATGGGGATGGATACAACCCTGATGTGCCAGCTTTTGATGAGGTACTGGAGGGTTCAGGCATTACCCCCAATTTTCCTGCAGGCCCCAATGCTCCACCACACGAACTATTTGAGGCCTTCTTTGATGAGGAGGTGGTAGGCTATGTTGTCAAAGAGACAAATAAGCAGCACCAATACCAGGTCCACTTTTTGGGCAAGGTGACCAAGGGCCACATGAGGCAGTGGACCCCAGTGACTCATAAAGAGTTCATGGTGTTCCTGGCACTCACCATGCTAATGCCTCATGTCAAGAAGCATAGGTTGCCTGACTATTGGATCACCAATGATCTCATATCCACCCCTGCCTTCGGGAAATATATGTCTCGCGACCGGTACCTTGATATCCTCGCAGCGCTCCATCTTGTCACCAACCTTGACGTCCACCTCCCAGACAAGCTGTGGAAGATTAGGACGTTGTACGAGATGATGCGAGAACGCTTCACCTCCTACTTCAAGCCCTTCCGCAAGGTCGTCATTGACGAGTCTCTTGTGCTGTTCCGGGGAAAACTCAGCTTCCGGCAGTACATCCCCTCAAAAAAACATCGCTTTGGCATAAAATTATTTGTGCTGTGCGACTGCCAAACTGGCTATGTCCTGGACTTCCTGGTCTACAGCGGGAAGGAAGGGGACTTGCTTGTGGACCCCCTCATTGGCTTTGGCGGAGCAGTGGTGCAAGCCATGATGGACCGCTACTTTCATAAGAATCACGTCCTCTACACAGACAATTATTACACGTCCCCCACTCTCTCACAGTACCTGCATGAGCGCAAGACGGGGACTGTAGGCACAGTACGAGGGAAAAGGAAGGGCATGCCACCTTTCCCTCCAAAGACCAAAAAAGGTGATGTGTTCAAGAAGAAGTCGGGGCCCATTCTGGCTATCCACTGGCACGACCAGCGGAAGGTCAACCTCCTGACCACCATCCACAAGGGGGAAATGGTGGAGACTGGCAAGGTGGATCGCCGCACCCAGGCCAGGGTGACCAAGCCCGATGCTGTCCTGGACTACAACATCAACAAGAGGCTGGTGGACAAGTCCGACATGCAGATAGGCTTCATTGACTGCCTGTGTACCTCGTGCAGATGGTACAAAAAGTTCTTTCTGCATATGGTGGACATGTCAGTTCTGAATGCCTACAATATATACAAGCTTCGGAATGTGAACACACCCATGAAGTTCAATAGCCTGCGGAGGTTCCAAAAGCAGGTGTTGACGGAGCTCCTGGAGAAGTATGCTACGCCACAGAGGGCAGTGGCACATCCTGGGCCCGCCGTTATTGACCGCTTGCAGTGTGCTCAATACTTGATTAGGCACAGGCTTGGTTCGCTGCCTCAGAATGAATCAGGAAGAACGCAGCAAAAGCGGTGCCATGTCTGCTACAACAGCAGGGTGAGGCCGAGGCCATGTAAAAAGTCAACCATGGAGTGTGTGGAGTGCAAGGTGGCACTCTGTGCTTTAGAGTGCTTCTTTGATTACCACTCCAAGCTGGAGTTCTAATAATCATACTGATATTGCCAAATAAAATGACAATATGTACACTATAATTATATATAGGCAAAAAGTGGAAGAAAACCAATTTATTGTAATACAAAAGTCATGTATTATGAGAAAATTGATACAAATACAATTACACCATAATAATATGTGAAAGTGACACATATGTATATACCAAGTGACATTCATATGATTAGAACCTATAGAAATATATAAATCAGTGCAAAAAGACACAATAAATTGTATATAAAACGTTTACAAATCATATAACTAAGTGAAAGTGACACAAGACCTAATATTTGATGGCCAAAGTATAATAAACACCTGTGATAACGAATAATCAGTGCCTAATACAGCAATAACCTACCTCAATTACTAATAAAATGTACGGTATCGAGTGAAAATTAGCATTATCAGTGACAGTGACACTCTCTAAAGCATATTTGTCAAAGTGAAAGTGACACAAGACCTAATATTTGATGGCCAAAGTATAATAAACACCTGTGATAACGAATAATCAGTGCCTAATACAACAATAACCTACCTCAATTACTAATAAAATGTACGGTATCGAGTGAAAATGAGCATTATCAGTGACAGTGACACACTCCAAAGCATATTTGTCAAAGTGAAAGTGACACAAGACCTAATATTTGATGGCCAAAGTATAATAAACACCTGTGATAACGAATAATCAGTGCCTAATACAACAATAACCTACCTCAATTACTAATAAAATGTACGGTATCGAGTGAAAATTAGCAATATCAGTGACAGTGATACCCTAATAAACATACTTTATATAATTGGCCTCAAAATAACTATAAAAATATCAAATAAACATCACATTCTCAATATCAAACACTAAAATCGTCTAAGGGAGATAAATACTTTGGCGCGACGAGCGGCTAGGTGCGTCGTAGCCATGGCCGGGGCGACGCCTCCGAACGCGGGAAGAATTTGCCGCCGAAAAGCATTCGTCTTCCCGCGCTCACCATTATGCAACCAGAGGGGCTAGAGACCTCTACTCAACGCCATTCGACATTTTGTATTCACAACATTTCATGCCATATTCATTGACTTACAGAGTAGTTAACATAGCCCAAAGATCGTCAAAACACCCGGTACCGCAGCACAGTCGCGAGCTATAGCCCCCGGGGCTGGAGGGTTAAGCTTTGGTTTAAGTTTATGAAAATTTGCTTTCTTGAAATTAGGGACTTTCTCAATGCTGCTATTTGATTTGTTACTAGTAAACTTTAAAGTGAAAGTTATCGTACGATGGTCGCTGTTACTGAATTCATCACCAACATTCAAATTCTCTATTAATTCTTCTTTTGTTGCGAGTACAAGGTCAAGCACATAATTACCACGGGTCGGAGATTGTACAAATTGAAAAAGTGAACTCTCTTGCAAGTTAGCATAGAGGTCGTGTCCAGAGTGTGAAGTAAGAATATCGCCCCATTTAGTCACGGGTAAGTTGAAATCGCCAAGATTTTTTTTCTTTTTTCTATGTGATTGAGGGAGGCAAAAGGCATAACTGCCTATAGCGAGTGCCTCCCCCATAGTTGAAAGAGTGACAGGGCCCAATTCAAGGGACGTTCGAGCCAAAATGCCTGGACACACGGAGTTTGAAGCAATTAAAGTCATAGGAAGCGGGAAAAACTGATTCTGGGAGAGAGTTCCAGAGCTCAGCTGTTGAGTAGAAGAAATTTTGAGAGTAACGTTTCACTCTTGGGTTGGAGAGTTGCACAGAGTAGGGGTGGGATTGAGTTTCAAGACGGGTACCACGTGCCCTACGTAAAGGAGGTGGTATTCACTGGGATAGCTCTGAGGAACACTGATTATTATACTAGCGATAGAATAGCGAGAGAGATGCAACATTGCGGCGGAGAGAGAGAGATTGCAGAGAGTTGGTGAGTGGACGGGAGTTAATGATACGAAAGGCCTTCCTTTCAACCTTGTCTAGGAGAGCGGTGTGAGAGGAACCTCCCCACACATGTGAACAATACTCAATACAAGGGCGCACTATGCCACTGTACAGAGCAAGAAGCCTGTGCAGGGGAAAAGAACCCCCTAAGTTACGGTATCTTGTATGTTAGTTATTTCTGCAATTTGTTCATAAATTTCACTGTCAGTTTGCACTGATTGAGCTGGGGGTCTGTATAATAAAGCTAGTGTTATTTTACTTCCTCGTTTATTATTTAATAGTACGTATGATATGTCTATATTCGCAATTTGAGGTTTTTACATTAAGACGGGATTAAGACTTTCCTTTATAAAATACAGAACTCCTCCTCCATTTCTATTGATCCGACTTTTCTCAAACATTGTATAACCAGGAAGTGTATATTCGGCTAAAAAGTCTCTGTCTTCCGTATTTAACCAAGATTCTGTAATGCCGATTATATCATAATGTTCTGTAAACACGATTTCCTCTAGATCTGAAAATTTATTGCGTATGCTACGAGCATTTACATAAAACACCTTAAGAGTATTAGAGTTGGATGTTACTGAATGTGCATAGTCTGAATTTTCAGTTCGTATTTGACTTACACTACCCCCGGATACCCCCGGTTGACCCCGTTTTTTGAACGGAAATCCTTGACTGCATCGTTCAGCAGACGACCAAGACGTGCAGCTCCTACTTCATTGAGATGTACACCATCTCCTGAAAACAAAGATTTATCATAGTAAAAATGATCCCACGTGTCGATAAAGCCGATGTCCTCCTCCCTACAAAGTTTGGCTAATCGGCGATTTGTACTGGTAGCTATGTTGTAGAATCGGTTTTCTACATCAATCCGGGGAACAATTCCTGAAATTAAGATTCTATTAGATTTTTCCTTGAAGGACCTGATCAGCCACCGGTACTTGCAAAGTAGTTCCTCTGACCGCGTCCGTTGGACATCGTTAGATCCAACGTGGATGAGGTACGTAGTGCTTGCGAGGGCGAGCCTGGAAACCTCTTCCACAGCCGCAACAATGTTGTTCACGCCGCCACCTGGGATACAAAATCGCTTTCTGGTCCTGGGTGCCCTGGCGCAGAACTCGGTTAATTGGCCACGGACCATGGAGTCGCCCACAAGCCGAACTTCTTCCGTTTCCTCTTCCTCGTCAATAGCAAGAATTTTGAAGCGGTTTTGGCATGTTGTCGGGATGACCTTCCTGGTACTGGTACTGGGATGCACATTGTTTCTCACTAACTGAAAGTTGTCCTGGGGGGGAGTGAGAGTAGAGTCATTATTATTTTCTGCAACATCTAAGGTACTGCTGGTGTGGGTACCGGTACCGGTACTGTATGCACTGGAATGGCGGTTGATATCGTAGTGGTTTCTTGGGCCGAGGGCACTCCTACGTTGAGTGTGGCAAATTCTTGAAGGGATTCAAGCTTCTTAGTCAGGGCATCGATCTTGCGGTGAGCTGCATTCAATTCATCCGCAATCTTCTCTCGGAGCTGGCAAAATCTACAAATTTGGACATCAGTATCAACAAACATGGTAGGGCCAAATTTACCGGAACAACTTGTGCAGGTTCGTTGCGGCGCCATGACGATATAATCACAATATGCCTGAAAATCACACAAATTTATGTTAGCAAAATGGTACAATTAAAGCCTGAAAATCACAAAAAAATTATATTAGCAATGTGATACAATTAATTCCTGAAAATCACAAAAAATTTTGTGTGACAATATAAACCAGTCTAAATTCAACCCCTCTCAAACCACAACCCTGCCTGCCCAGACCCCCCCCCCCCCCTCCACCACCATCTCCCTATCAAATCCCCACACTCCAACCCTCCAAACCACCAGATCATCATAAACTCTCAACCTCCAGCCTTACTCACCCTTCCCACAACCCCACTCACGACCACAACTCTCTACACATTTCAACCCCTCCCCAGCACCAACCTCTTCCACAACAACAACCCCGATTCGACCTGCCTATTTCACCTTCACCCCCCCCCCCCCTATCACTACCCCCGACCGCAACCCTTCAAGCCACCATCCATATCAAACCATCATCCAACATCAACCCCTCTCCAGCCAAAACCTCTTCGCCCACTAACAAACCACACTCTGCCTTTCCAACCTCCACAGATCCACCATTCACGCACACAAAACTCATCCAAAATCGCCCCCAAGACAGCCCTCACACAGACCCTCGCCAAACCTAACGGTCCACCCGTTCCTAACGGCAAACCTAACGGTACCCCCGTCTCTCCCTCCCGAAATGAAAGCAAACCCCCAAGGTCAAAGCCCCAGCCACCACCACGACTCCTCCCACTACCATATTTCCCACCACCCTCACCCCACCCCCGACCGGCCCTGCCCCCCAAAACAAACCCACTCACTCCACCCTTGAGGTATGAGATCGTACCTCATATAAAGGCGACAGAAGTGAAATACCCCAGGAACGAAATTCCCAGGAGCGAAACCCCCATCCCCAACGAGATCCCCAAGAACGAAGGGACCCGGCGCCACAGGGAAGGATAGATATAATTATCACCAACTTCGTTTTTCCTCTCTTCCACTTAACTCCACATGTTATACGTCTCTTCAATCACAGTCTTCTAATACACAAACCAAATTACTTTACTCCTTGACATTCTTGATGTACCAACTAAGTATGTATTTAATTAGATAACAACCATGCAGGCTATAATACTTTCATTGTGTAGGTACGAAGGCGATCTCAAGACACCTTAGCTTCCATTTCACAACAAATCAGATCATGATTATGTCAGCCCTGTATTTAATTATGTAACCACCATGCCCCCCCTATTTATACGAAGTAAGCTATAATGCACGCGTCGTGTGCGTGTTCACGGTGACTGTTGTAATTATTGTTGTGTTTATTTTGCGTGCGTTTAACTACGGCCCAAACTCAGCACAACCGCCTCAATTGTTACCCCGTGAAAATCTGTTTTTCTATGATGCCACACTCCGCAGAAAACTAACAATTCCGCCCACACTATTCTAATATCAGAGATACTTATATTGTTAGAATGTGAGTAGGTCCCCAGCTATGAATAATAAGACCTCAAATAACCATACCGAGATCTGATCCCTTAGGACTATAATTCACCCTGTATCCCCCTCCCCCAGAAACCCCCCTCCTTCCCCCTAACCTATACCCTCTAAACGTAATACTAACCCTATGCCCAGTTATTGTATTGATTTATATCTGTTGATTTATATATGTTTAATAATGACCAATCTGCATACGATCATCTCAAGAGAAATGCAGGAAAGATACCTAGTATATCTCTCCATTACGAGTATAGATAGATGCAGCCCCCATGCTCTGTTGTTCCCTTTTAGTAACTAAGTGTAGATGTAAGTTGAACTAGAGTTGTTCAACCAGGTTCCATCATCTTATTATGACAACGGCTATAATACCGTTATTTATGCATGTATTCAATTATTGGGGTAGCTATCTGTTATCCCCGATGTTGTTCCCCTCTTCACTTGTTTCCTTTCCACATCTGTTACACGTCTTCTCAATCACCCCCCTCTAGTCCACAATCCACAATACTCTACTTTACTTCGTGACCCCATGCCCAGTATAGCCTTTTTGGGTCACCCTGTCACTTTCTCCTTCACACACCGCTGCACACACCACTCTACCTCTCTGATCGTAGGGCACTGCCACCCCTATGTCCAGCGCATTAAGGGTCACTGTCAAAGTTCACGAGCGACGCAGAGACCTAGCCTCGCCCCACAGCCGCCTCTCACCACCCTAAAAACTGTATGTTTCCTGCTGACTTGCACTTTCACGAAACCACTACTCCTAACCCCCACGAGTGATCATAGTAGGTAAAAACTAGATGCAGTGATCAACCATAACTAGGGGTATGTCGCCTGACCACATAAAATCATAAATCAACCCACTTAGCGTAAAGAACTCCATATACACGTATTCAGGGTGCAGCATCCCCCCCCCCCCCCGACCCCACGGGGACCCCACCAACCCCCGCGGAGGTTTACCATGGCCCGGGCAAGCCAACAAATTCTTGCCAGACACCAGGTGAGTTTCCAAAAGGTAATTAACTAAAAGATAGATACCCTATCCAAATACCATCCTACCCCATCCTTAACCCAACCCAAAATCCCCCTTAACCCATCCTAGATTCCGAATAGTGTGTCAGCTAGACCAGAGAAGGATACTTATGTGAGTTGATGAATAATGCTTTCCTGCCTGGGCCCATATAGTGCCTAACAAAGTAGTACCCTCCCCTTGAACAAATCCTGTTCTAATCGACTCTAATAGTGACTTGCACTAGAGTAAATATGTCCACAATAACCAATCATATTACAGACTACCTATTGCCGAGATAAAGACCCCCCTCACTACCCCCCTAACTTAACCAGAATAAATTAACTACTTCATAGCCCCGACATCCAGTACTTCTAGAATATTCTCTGTTTCTCTTGACCAAGCCTATAAATAACACCACAGAGCGGCTGTGCCGCTTTGGTTGCCGTCTATTGTGCTCCACCCCTCCAGATTCTCGATAATTCGGTGTCCGAAATCTGTGTAACTCTGTGAGGAAGTGAATTTGTGAAGGTTTTATTGCAGCCGGGACCCCCCCCCCCCCCCCCCCGAAGGTAATATTATATCTACAGACAACAAATTCACCAATTATTGATTGTTTTATAAACGTCTTGTAGTGTGTCCTCTTCTACTTGGGTTTACAAGCAATCATAACTCATAACTGGTCTAGGACAGAAAGATCTTCTTATGTTAGAAGGGATTATGCGAGAAACTCTTAATTGAGGACTCTGCAAGAATAACTCCATGGCAATAATTGACTGTAGGCCTCATTAGCATTGTTGACAAAAAGGTGTAAAACCGCCCGCGCCCCTTGAACCTTTCGTAAAGACCAGAGACAGTTAAGAAAGTCGCTTCTCCCGACTGTCTTACGTTCGTCCGATTCATTATTACTCCGGTTGAACCTGAAACAGTGCAATTTAAGGTCCCTAGTTAGAGTAACATATCAGGGCTTCATCACCGGTTAAGCAAGTAAACCCAGCTGTACCTTCTCTACACTCCCGGACAACTTGGACGGCCCCGGAGCAGCTGTGAGCCCCCCAACATCACCAACTCAAGATAACCAGGAAACTCTATTACAGTGCTAATTCTCGAAGTACCAGTGTTACGGTACCATTAACTCAATCAACCAGTGTATTCAGTTGTGTTTCGATTTTCTCGGATGCTGTGATTACTAGGCTAGTGTGCACTAAAATATATCAGTGAAGTTAAACTAGGCGACTGACTCCCGTAATTATTCTTGCTATCAGGTTCAACCTCGCCGAAGAAATAAGTCCTCACAAATTGGACTGCGGCTCGAGTGAAAGCAATTCTGAAATAAGTGATTGTGATATTAACCCGAAACCTGAATCGCCCACACTGATATTCTGTCTTAAGTTTTACCTAACCAAGGGAACATACTAGACCAGTGAACCTAGCTACCGTTATTCCCTTTACCTTACCATTACCATTGTTTCAAGTGCACATATAACCATTAGTCTGCCTAGTGTTTTTGGAGAATAAAGCTGCATTATAAACCATTACTTTGAGATTATCTATATCCTCTATTGATTCCATTTGTGTACTGTGCATTAAATCCTATAACCCAGTCTTGCAGAACCCACCTATACCAGGTTAATCCTGTATAAAATCAGGGCATAACAATAATGATCCGATTTTTTATTAACACGTGGTAATCTGTTACATTTGTAACACATTGAAAACGATATGATCAAAACACAACACATTTGCAATCAATCAATACCAATATTTGAGTATATCCAAAAAATACCGTGAATTAGAACTCTCTCTCTCTCTCTGATACTGTCTTATATGACAGTTATAACCTCTTCTGTACCGGCGACGTCTTCTTAATTATATTCCAGCTATACTGTATTTAGACGATTTTGTGAAGCTTAAGAAGGATCTGTCGTAGTAAAAAGGGTTAAGAGAGATAGTTCGAAGCCTTTTAATTGTTTAATTGTTGGGGGCTATTTTTAAACGGAATAGAATCGTCTGAATGCAGCCAGATTAAAGTTAGAAGGTCGTCAACGGTACAGAAAGGGATATTCTAGAGAACTACAAAAGTTACTTCTCAATTACAGGATTTATTTTACTCGTGTCTTACACTGGGGAGGTTGTACGGATAAAATGCTACTTTTGAAATTGCATAAATTATATTTTCCCTCCCATCTACAATTCTGAGTGTCCATATTCCACACATTTGTTTACCTGCTCGTCGTCTGACTCAAGAAGAAGAAGAAGAAGAAGGGTTGTGTAGATATCTCGGCCAAGCTCTTGGGACGTAATGATTATTTACCCCTTCTGTACCGGCGCTGGCCTTGTAGTTTTATTCTGGCTACTATTAGACGATTTTACCGAGTTTAAAAAGAGCCTCCAGCAATTAACATAACATGCTTCGAACTATCTCACTTAAGTGTTTTTACTAGCACAGATCATTCTTAAACTGCACAACATCGTCTATATATAGCTAGAGTAAAATTAAAAACACGTCGCCGGTACAGAAGGGGTTAACCAGTTAGCGTTCTAAATATATGAAAATTCAATAGGTCGTGATCTCATGGCCAACCTGTTGAGCTATTTGTGAAACATGGACTCTGAAAATTTTATAAGGGAAAGACAATATATTTTTAGCAATTACAAAAATAAGACTTGACCGGCGAAATGTAAGGTCCCTTGTCGTATAAACCTATGATGATATCTAACTTCTGTGTATAATTTTTCTAAACAGTATTGACTAAGACTCGGTGCCATATGGCCTTCGTTACTTGATGCTGGGATTTTAATAGTGTTATCCCATCCAGCACCAGTGACATCCTTGTCATTATATTCTGACTACTATTTGGTTATTCTATTCAGTTTAGGAAGGACGTATACCAATTATATGGCCTTGAACCATGTCAGTTAAACCTTTTAGCTACCACATATCCTTTTTAATCTTCATAAAATTGCGTTAACCCCTTGAGGCCCAGGACTTATTTGTGTTATACTCTGGCTACCGTTAAACAATTTCCTGTATTGTTTAATGCAACTCTTGGTCTCACAGGTGGAAATACGATCTCAACATGCCCTCTGAATTAAGTAGGTCATTCTTCATCTGCATAAAACTGTCTAACTTCAGCCATAATGAAAGGTAAATAGACGTCCTGGTAGTGAAAGGATCAGCATTGCTTATAAAACGCCCCCAAAAAGGAATCCACCCACCACCCTCCCGAGCAGCAACCCAGTAACAATCCCGCAAGAACCAGAACGAAAGCCGACCGGGACGAAAGGACTCAACAGCCAGAGGAGAAAGTGGAACACACCCACAGGATCAAAGGAAACCTCCACCCCTGTCAGTCAACGGAAGGTCGCACAAATGGACCAGGAAACCGACACCAACACGGCAGAAAAACAAAGAACCCCAAAGGCACGTCGGCCAAGAGTGGTGTACTCCCTACCATTTTAACCTCCACGACACCCACATACCACACACATAACTATACTAAGGTAAATCATATAATTCTAACAGTGTCAAGCATGATCCTCCCCCAGTTGTACAACCGACCAAGCCATTTAACCACGACTCTATACACCCGATAACCCTATGCCAGTTATTGTATTGATTTATGCCTGTTAATTCGGATAAGTTCATTATGACCAATCTGCATACGATCATCAAGAGAGATGCAGGAAAGATACCTAGTATCTCTCTCCATTACGAGTATAGATATATGTAGCCCCATGCTCAGTTGTTCCCCTTCTAGTAACTAAGTGTATATGTAGTTGAACCAGAGTTATTCAACCAGGTTCCATCATCTTATTATGACGACGGCTATAATACCGTAATTCATGCATGTATTCAATTCTTGGGGTAACTATCTGTTATCCACGAGGTTGTTCCTCTCTTCCATTTTCCTTTCCACGTCTGTTATATGTCTTATCAATCACCACCTTCTAGTCCACAATCCACACTACTCTGCTTCGTGACCCCATGCCCATTTGTACCCTTTTGAGTCACCCTGTCACTTTCTCCTTCAAACACCACCCTACGTGTTTTTATCGTAGGGCACTGCCACCCATATGTCCAGCGCGTTAAGGGTCACTGTCAAAGTTCACAAGCGATGCGGCGACCTAGCCTCACACCACAACCCTCCCAATTCACAACCCTCCACCTGTAAAGACGCCCATAAGAACGTTATAACATGTCGATTCAGTTCTTTCCCCAGCCCCGGTAAATAGAATGTAAAGACCTATCCTTGTACCCCCATTAACTATCCTCTAACTGGCTAGCCCAACTCACAACCTGTCCCAGGACGATGGACGGCGCGAGACTAGGACTGCCACCTCTCACCCCCTTAAGAGTGTATTTTTCCCCCTGACTTGCACTTTTACAAAACCGCTATTTGTAACTCCCACGAGTGATCCTAGTAGGTGAAAACTAAATTCAATGATCAACCATAACTAGGAGTATATCTCATGACAACCTAAAATCATATATCAACCCAATTAACGTAAAGAACTCCATGCCCCCCCCCCCCCCCGACCTCACGGGGATCCCACCAACCGCCGCGGAGGAATACCATGACCCGGATGGGCCAGCCAAATTCTTGCCAGACACCAGGTGAGTCTCCAACATGTTATGAACTAAAAGTCTAAATACCTATCCAAATACCATCCTACACCATCCTTAACCAAAACCAAAATCCCCCTTAACCCATCCTAGATTCCGAATAGCATGTCAGCTAGTCCAGAGAAGGATACTTATGTGAATTGATGAATAATGCCTTCCAGCCTGGGCCCGTGTGGCGCCAAATAAAGTAGTACCCCCCCTTTGACCAAATCCTGCTCTAATCCACTCTTATAGTAACTTATACTAGAGTAATGATGTCCACAATAACCAATCATATTACAAGCTACGTTGCTGAAATAAAGACCCCTCTCACTACCCCCCAAAGTTAACCAGAATAATTTAACTACTTCATAGCCCAGAAATCCAGTACTTCTAGAATATTCTTGAAGATCCCTTGACCAAGCCTATAAATACGCCACAGAGGCAACATTCGGCCAGTTCAATATTAGAGATCAAAGCAACGGCTGCGCCGCTCTGTTTGAAGTCTAGTGTGCTCCACCCCTTAAGATTCCTGATAATTCCCCCCCCCCCCCCCCCCCCATAGTCTGTGATAATCTGTGAGAGACTGAATTAACCCTTTGTGTATATTTTATTGCACCCGGACCCCCGAAGGTAATATTATATCTACAAACAACCAATTTACCAATTATTGATTGTCTTTTTTTTTTTTTTTTTTTTTTTTTTTTTTTTTTCTATATTCCAACTTACTCCCTCTCGGGCATAGGCTGAGAGCCTGGACATTCACAGCTGTACAATGAGCAGTGAAGCCCGTGAGGTTTTGTTCCAGTCTAGGGAGTCAGACATGTGAAGCACGTAGAGTACAACGAGCACCTGCCATCTTGCCTTCACATGAGGCAAGGTGCTCACTCATGGCCCGAAGTGACCCCATCTCTGAAGATACCTCGTTCCCGTGCTTCACTGTCTCACCCCCTACACTCGGACTCTCACTCTTACACACACACACAACGCCACCTGTTGAGCAGATAACTCACCAGGCATTGCACCCCTATAGCATATTTTGAATATGGGAATACTCATACAGTGCTATTTAAACAGAGAACAATGAGGGTATTTTATTAGCGTTTCGGTGGGCTTTGTGGTAATGCACTGATACTAGGTACAGCACAAATTCCATCCCAATAATATCTTCCCATTGATACATCGGGATTTGAACCCGGGACCTTTGGATTACCAGGCCAGTGGCACGACCACTCCGCCACACCTCCCCGAGTACGTTTTCTATTATAATTTAGTTGCTATTACAACAGGAAATACGCCTCCCAGTAGTGACTAGATTAAAATAGTAGACACTAGTATATTCAACTCATAACTGGTCTAGGACAGAAAGATCTTGTTATGTTAGAAGGGATTATGCGAGAAACCCTTAATTGATGACTCTGCAAGAATAACTCCTTGGTAACAATTAGCTGTGGACTCCCATCAAAATTGTTAACTTAAAGGTACAAAACCGCCCGAGCCCCTTGAACCCTTTTTAAAGACCAGTGATAGATAAGAAAGTTGCTTCTCCCGACTGTCTTACGTTCATCCGATACCTTGTTAATTCGGCCTGTGCCTGAGACACTGTATTTAAGGTCCCCAGTAAGAGTAACATATCGGGGCTTCATCACCGGTTAAGCAAGTAACCCATCTGTAACCTTCTCTACACTACCGAACAACTTGGACGGCCCCAGAGCAGCTGTGAGCCCCCGACATCACCAACTCAAGATAACCAGGAAACTCTATTACAGTGCTAACTCTCGAAGTACCAGTGTTACGGTACTATTAACTCGATCATCCAGTGTATTCAGTTATGTTCGATTTTCTCTGATGTTAAGAAGAAAGTGATTACTATGCTAGTGTGCGCTAAAATATATCAGTGAAGTTTAAACTAGGAGAACCGACTCCCGTAATTATTCTTGCTATCAGGTTTAACCTCGTCGAAGAAATAAGTCTTAATAAGTTGGACTACGGTTCGAGTGAAAGCAATTCTGAAATAAGTGATTGTGATTATTAACCAGAAACCTGAACTGCCCCTCACTGATATTCTGTCTTAAGTATTACCTAAACAAGTGAACATGCTAGACCAGTGAACCTAGCTATGGTTATTCCCTTTACATTAATTCTTGGGAAATAACTATATTACTTATACTTTCATCTTTGATTACGAGTCATATTACCAGAGAGTTAATTAACGAGATACCTAGCCTATGTGATTCGTGTACCCTACGTATCGTTGAAGTAATGTGATCAGAAGAATAATACCTGAACGTTGGAAGTGGGAAGTGTGTCTCTATCCAAATCCGCGATAAGTGCTAGAGATTAAAAAAGTCCAAAGTACGCATCTGACTTATCAAATTTACCATTGTTTCTTGTGCACATATAACCATTATTCTGTCTAGTGTTTTGGAGAATAAAGCTGTATTATAAACCATTCTTTTGATATTATCTATGTCCTCTATTGATTCCATTCGTGTACTGTGCATGAAATCCTATAAACCAATCTTGTAGAATCCACCTGTACCAAGTTCTATCTATTGCCTGACGCCGTGATCCCCGAAGGGGTGGCCACGAACGAACCGCCCCCATGCACCTCTGTTCCCAGTCAGTCGACGCCCCTCCCCCCAACCAGCACCGCCTTCGTTCATATACTTCCTCACTCCATCCTTCCACCTCTCTTTCGGTCTAGGTCTCCCTCTCTGTCCCTCCACCTCGCTCTCGTACACCCTCTTAGTCATTCTCTCGCTTTCCATACGTTCCATATGGCCGAACCATCTCAAGTTGTTCCTTTTCACACTTTCCAGCACATCCACCTCCACACCACACCTCCTTCTTACTTCCTTATTAGTCTGTCTATCCCTGCATGTAACTCCGCACGCACTTCTTAAGTAATTCATTTCCACTGCTCTCACTCTTGGTCTAAGTCTCTCAACCAACGTCCATGCTTCGCTTCCGTAAGTCAGTGTCGGGATTACCACACTGTCATGCAAGGACTTCTTCATTTCCATCCTGACCACCCTATTTCTTGTTACTGCTTACAGCATTCCTACAACCCTCTTCCCCTGTTGTACCCTCTCCCGCACTTCTTCATCCATATTCAACACACTGCCCAGATACTTAAAAGAGTTGACGATCTCCATAGCCTGACCGTTCAGCTTCACCCCACACATTGGCGGCTAGCGGTGGTTCTTGATTCGGATAGAAGATTTCATTACATTACATTTTTTGAAGCAATAGAAACATAATAACATCAAAAAATGGCAGCCCGTTCTTACATTCCCATTCCGAAATATGATGGGGAGACCTACGAAATAGAAACATACATGGACATTGTAAAGCCTGTGCTAGATTTGGCGTGTACTACGGATCGAGAAAAAATCGCCGTATCACTTACGCACTTGGGAAAAGCCGTTTCCCTAGTCGCATATCAGGTAACCCCTACCCTCACGTGGGACCAATTCAGGCTCATAGTTATTGAAGCTATCATACACCCGTATTCAAGATACAAAGTACGAAGGTGATTTGGATGCAACGTTGAACACCATTTCACAATACATTAAAATTTAATTTCCAACCCTAACTAGAATTCAACAAGAGCAGCAAATCCTTGTCAACTTAGTCTCAGTGTTGCCCTCAGCAGTTAAAGAATACTTCGCTGTGCACGACCCCGTCGGGTTCCAAAAGGACCTAATCACCATCCGACGAATCCTAGCAGTGCAACCCACGAAAACGACGAAAATATCTGCCATAAAGAGGTATACCAGCCAACCGCAAAACTCCAACTCCAAGCCCGCCTATCCCTCCAGGAAGCTTCAGCCTAGCAGACCACGATTCCAACCCAACTCACTGAGGCGGATCTATAACAGGAACAAGGCCTACAACGTCAATCAAAGTAAGAACCCAACCCTTGTCATTATAAACCCCTATGATTTTCCTGCATGTAGGTCAAAGTGTGCCCTTCATGAAATCCGCGACTCTGCAAAATCCCGATCAAACCAACCTCGCATTTCAGTAAATGAGGAGGAGTTTGTTGAGGAAGAGGATGCCGGGGACTTTGAGCAGGAAGATGTTGCTCACCTCATGAGCCCTGAAACTTCAGAAGAAATCCTGGAAGAGTCAGAAATAGACCCCCAGGATTTTTTTAATATTCCCCGACCACGATGGCCTCGGCAGGGGATGCCCTCAATGACAGAACTGCCCCCATTTATCATCTCGCCAAGATTAACCCTTCTTTAGCGGCCTATGCGGTTTATTTATATGTACCGCCCAGCGGGGTGTTTTTAGCCAAAATAGGGCTGTTTACGTGATCATTTTCATGCCTAAATAAGACCCAGAACGTAAAACAAGTATCTATCCTGAAGCGCATAAACAGAGCTTTTGAATGACACCATAACGATCCTTGTATGATGGATAGTTTTCTTGCAATAACCGTGCAACGCGAGTGCAAAAAGCATGTAATTCGGTACTTTCCCCATATAATTCAGTATGTAGCGAGTGAGGAGGAGGAGCTGAGATTCGTGTCAGTAGGTTCGCCGCGGTGGTCTGGAGCAGTCATACGCTCGCTAGTCTCCTGCCACCACTTGTCTCTCTCTCTCAGCAACATTACGTGCTGAAATTGCCACTCGACCTATGTCGAGCGCCGCCACATAGTCCAGCTTTATTAAAAACGACTTATGTGGTGAGCCGCTTTTTAAGGGTTAAGGACATCCCTGTCCGATTATTGATCGATACTGGCGCCTCTAGATCATGCTTGTTCAATTCCTTCTTTTCCAAACATCACCGCAAATTTGGGGCACTGTTGCCCACTAAATCCAAATTAATCAGTGCCGGAGATACTCCCTTGCAAATCCAGGGTGAAACACAACCTCTCAGCGTGACTACCCCTGCCCCCCATGCCAATTGCTACCATTCATTCATAGTTTTTCCATCCGATTGTCAGCATTACGACGGATATTTAGGACTTGACCTCCTCCAGAAACTCCAGGCCCAAGTTGATTGCGGTTAATGACTTATCTCTTTAAAAAAAAAAAAAAACAAAAAAAAAAACAAGTCCGTAAGCTCCACCAAGAAGGAGTCCATTCAACAATCTTGTTGCACCCTGAATCACAAGAATGTGAATCAGCCTCACAATCCCCAGAGCCAGAGTATAATAACCTCCACAAAACCTCAGCCTTCTCAACCCTCGTCTGGGAATAAAGAAAACCTTTCCCAGAACAATCGCAATATACCCCTAAGAACAAACAAAACAAAAACAAATTTGTAACCCCAAAAAATCCTGCCCAAAAGACCTCCATGAAACTTAAAGACTCAGCCCCTACCCCGATCAAAGCTGAAAGAGAAAAGCCCTTATCTTTGTGTAATGCCCATTCTCCTAGCCCATATTCTGCTACAATTATTTCAGAAAATGCCATGCACCCTTCTTTAAATGTTTTGCTGAATACTCCCAAAAACATTGACCATCCTGTGCAACCTTCCATGCCACCTTCTTTCCAGATCACCCCTGATAAATGTCCTATGCAAGCCCTATCCAATGATCAAATGAATGTGCATGCACCACCCAAATCACGCATGCCCCCCTCTGAAATCCCGTTTTCTAAGTTTCCGAATCTCCCAACCACAGCCGAAATGTCGCAGGTACCCCTCCCCTCCGCGTTTTCTATGCCTAACCCTGACACACAGATAACATACATACCCACACACACTAAAACAAATCACATGCCAGGACCCCCTTTAAACTGCAATCCCATTGTTATCAGCCCCGCCATCATCCAAGATAAATGCAATATTCCCCCTAACCATCAGAAATGGGTTAACCTCCGCCCAATTCCTCAGAACTCCATGATCTTGACCCCCACTAATACGTCAATCAATCAGGACCGCTGCCTCATTCAGCCCACAATCATCTCCTCTCAAACCAATAGCATATAAATAGCCAATATCTCCGAAGAAGTACTCACTTTACCCAAGGGCCTCATTATTGGGGACCTAGAGACTTTTGATGACCTAGCCATACCCCCCACCAATGCCCCCAATAGTTTGAAGTTACCCTCCATTCCCGAATCCCTTTCATGCCAACATAAACAACACATGTATTCCCTCTTGCTAGAGTTTAGCGACGTCTTTGCCCAAACTCCCACCGAAATAGGAAAGACCAACCTAGAACAACACGCCATAAACACCACAGGACCGCCCTTGCGTCAGCCCTCCCGCAGGAAGAATCCCCTTCAGCGGCAAGAAGAAGAGCAACAAGTGCAAGACATGTTGGATGCAGGTATTGCTACTCCCTCCATTAGCCCCTGGTCCTCCCCAGTAGTACTGGTGAAGAAGAAGGATGGGTCCCCTCGTTTCTGCGTGGACTATCAGCGATTAACCCGGGAGCTGCGGGGAGACTCTTAAGAGTTCCCCCGGCGCACTGCGGGGAGACTCTTAAGAGTCAGAGAAAAAAAAAATCAACTTTTGACATCGAATTTTTTTTTTTTTTTTTTTTTTTTGGCCCCTGGGCCATGCAAAATCTCAGTCCTCTACCTCCCCTCCTTCCCCACTTTCCTCCTCTCCTTCAGTTATCACCTATTTTCCCTGTTATTCCCTTATTCTGAGGTATATTTTCGTGCTAACATTAGAAATCCGATTGGAGGGTGTGGTCATCACTGATAGCAAGCGAGTGCAAGAGAGAGAGAGAGAGTATCGATCGACTGTGTCTCAGTGGCCTTGGGGGAAATTGGCGGGAAAGCAGATTGCCTCACCCATACATTATACAACTCGCGGGCTATATCTCCGATTTTGACCATCCAAACGCTGTTTTCACTCGTTTTATTGTTGTTTCAGGTTAATACCTTTATAATCAACCCATAATAGGCGCATATGGATAAGTATTAATGCTATTAATGGCACAATGAATATTTTAGTGACGGAAACACCTCAAATACGTCAGCACAGGGGGACGTTTCCAATTACCCCCATGCGCACTTCAGAGGTTAAACGATGCAACAATCAAAGACGCCACCCCTCTTCCACGTATCGACGACTCCCTCGACTCACTCCACGGCTCAAAATGGTTCACCACGTTGGACCTTCAATCCGGGTACTGGCAAGTTCCATTAAAACCAGAAGATCAACAGAAGACAGCATTCTCCACCAGCGGCGGTCACTTGTACGAATTCAATGTACTACCATTTGGCCTCTGCATCAGCCCTGCCACCTTCTCCCGCCTGATGGAATCAGTACTAAAAGGTTTAACTTGGGAAACCTGCCTCGCCTACTTGGACGATGTAATAGTCTACTCTGGTAGCTGGAAACACCTACATCGATTGAAACAAGTACTACAACGAATAAGAAGCCGGACTAAAACTCAAACCCTCAAAATGCGAAATGGCAAGGAACACGGTTGACTTTTTAGGTCACGTAATATCCGAACAAGGAATTTCCCCCGACTCCAAGAAAATCTGCCATCCATAAACAACCCCCCACCACAGTAAAGAAAGTCCGCTCGTTTCTGGGACTAGCCACCTATTACAGACGTTTCGTCCCACACTTCGCTGAAATAGCCCACCCACTGCACCAACTCACCCATAAGGACACAGTATTTTCTTGGACACCTGAGAGAGATGCAGCATTCGAGAAGTTGAAAGAAAAACTAGTGCAAGCACCTACTGTATCATTTCCCGACTACCAGCAACCGTTTCGTATCTACACGGATGTTTCCTTATACGCCATCGGAGCCGTTCTCGCCCAAGTCCAGGAGGGAAAGGAGCACGTCATTGCCTATGCAAGATCTACTTTAAATCTAGCTCAACAAAATTATGCTGCCACCAAACGCGAATGCCTCGGAGTCATTTGGGCCCTCAACCATTTCCGGTCCTTTGTCCTAGGAGCGAAACTGGACATTATTACCGACCACCAATCTTTGCAATGGCTACGGAAAAGCGAAACCAAATCAGCATTACTAGTACGATGGCGGGAAACGCTCGAAGAATATGACTTCACGATACAGTATCGACCAGGGAAACTCCACACAAATGCTGATGCCCTATCCCGTCTTCCTGTACCAGAAGACCCCCCCCACCAACCTGGCCGCCTTACAACAAACAGACTTTATCAACACGTCCGTAGTTCAATACCTACCCAAACCAGCCGTTTCACTTCTACAATCCTGGGAAAGAAGAATCAAGCCAACTTGGATGCCCAAACATATATTCTCGAAATTGACACGTTGCGGAGATTAACTCGCCACGGAATCCGGCCATATAGTTATCGACCCCGCAGTCGCCCAAGAGTGCATGATTGCCATTCATGAAGGGAACGGAATTCATCTCGGACAAAAGAAGATGCTCAAGATCTTCCAGGACCAGTATTGGACACCCAACCCATCCGGGATTGCCAAACAGGTGACAGAAGCATGCAAACCCTGTGCCTTAGGTAAGGACCGATGCCGCACAGCAGGACCAGCTAGCACCATTTCCGCTCAGAAACCGTTCCAGATACTTTCCCTTGATGTAATGGGACCTTTCCCTGCTCGCGCCGGCAACCGTTATGTTGCCACGTTTGTTGACGTTTACTCCAAATTCCTCATAGCTTGCCCCGCAAAAGATCACACTGCCACCACAGTTGCTACATTCCTCGCCACCGACATTTTTCCCATTTTCGGCTTGCCTATTGCTTTATTATCAGACAACGCTCCCGAATTTAGTGGCCAAGTTTGGGAAGAATTTGCAAAACAGTGCGGACTCAAAATTAAACACTCCTCCCCTTATTGGGCGCAAGGCAACGCCGTGTGCGAGCGTAGTCACCGTACGATTAAGAACCAATTACGTACCCGTATGATTGCTTTAGACACCTCCGACTGGCCCTCTCAATTAAAAATGATCCAGTGGGGTATGAATACCTGCCCCAAAGAAGACGGAATTTCCCCCCATGAACGTGTGTACGGAGTAGCCCCCCTCTTATTGCCATTTCATCACCAAGCACAAACCTCCACCACGCAACTCCAAATTGACCCTTTCAACAACTACAGAACACCCTACACACCGCCAAAAATTGCCAAGACACTAAACACGACAACGCCCTTGATCAGAACCCCTTCTCCATTCACGATACCGTGATAGTGGCCAAGCTTCCGGTCATCAATAAATTAGGCCCAAGATATATCGGACCTTATACAGCCACCCAAATCTCAAATGCCTACCAAACCACCATTAATTATCACGGCGAGACTCGCACCTACAAGAATAGATTTGATAGAATTTGTAAACCCCTAACTAAAGAAGATAGTATCCCCCCTACCAACCCTGACTCTGAGTTAACAACCCCCTGCACTCACCTGCCTCCCTTGTTCAACCTCACCTCCCCAACCAACATTCCAACAAAACCAAAACCTCCTACACCACCTCTCCCTACTTTTCACCAACACACCCCCCTCCCTCCTCCCCCCTTCGCATTGTCCCCCGAAGTAACCCCCCCCCCCCCCCCCCCCCCCCCCCCCCCCCTACCGTACCTCTATCTTCCACCTCGGACAACAAATCTCAACAAACAAAACACATACCTCACAAACAATCACAAACCACCAACCGTTACAAACTATGTCCACGTGTATCCTCCAAAACCTACCCTGCAAAACCACATCTAACCAAACGCTTACAAATCCCCCCCCCCCCCCCCCTCATCACCACAATCCTCTTCAACCTCACCTTCTACCTCAACCCGAAAACCCCCACCTGCCAACCAATGACCCGCCCTCCCCGCCCATCTCAAAGAAAAAAAAACCCACCCCTTCCATCGGAAAACCTCTGGTTTCCTCACAATCTCCATCTCCCCCCCACTCCACCCCCCCTCCCCAACTGAACTCCTCCAAATCCACATCCCCATGTCCTCTACACCAGACCCACCAAAACCCACCAATATCTTAGATCATGATTATGCCCTCAGAAATCCAACAACCGTCATCAAAAAAAAAAAAAAAAAACTCCACAATGACCACCAACTTAACCCCATTTTCCCTACCAATTCGACTTCCCCCCCCTCATTAGCCCTCTTCCCTTCCACCCTCCCCCCCTCCACAAATAAACACCACAACACACCTACCTCATCAACAACAAATACGGCAACTACCACACCCCCCACCTCACCTCCTCGCCACCCCAACCCAAAGCCACCACGATACAGGACATCATCCAGTGACTCAAGCCCCAAAACCAAAACCCGCCCCACCATACGAACGGCATCAGGACGTTTAGTCACCCGGCCTGTCCGGTTTTCTACTATCCGCGAAATTAAGACAGAAAAACCCACATCTCCAACAATCCACACCACACACACACCCGTAATAAGAATCGACCCTATTTACCCCCCAACCCCCCCCACCGACGCGACACTCACTCACCCCCCCAGCCACCTGGTACCTCTACGCCCGCAGGGAGGTATGACCTGTCCACACAGCCTACCCCTAACGTCACTCGCTACCCAGACTCCACCGTCTTTACAACGACCTCTGCCACCACACCTGACCAACCAGACACCATAATGTCCCCAACACCCTTCATAAAGAGAGTCAAGATCTCTACGGACTCAGGACAACTGGTCCGCATTCGGTTCCAGCACGAAGCCATCATAGCATCCATAATAAATACCACGACGTCATTCCTTCAGGTGACCATCGACCCCCATAAAACCCCGGATGCCCGCTCCATTGAGTGGTGGGAACTCCTCCATACACTCCATACACCCATGACCCACCACCAAGGAGCCTCTCTCTCCTTCACCCTTGAAGCTCGAGGACGAGCCTACAACGAAGGGGAGGGAAGTAAAATACCCCCACCACCCTCCCAAGCAGCAACCCAGTAACAATCCCGCAAGAACCAGAACGAAAGCCGACCGGGACGAAAGGACTCAACAGCCAGAGGAGAAAGTGGAACACACCCACAGGATCAAGGGAAACCGCCACCCCTGTCAGTCAACGGAAGGTCGCACAAATGGACCAGGAAACCGACACCAACACGGCAGAAAAACAAAGAACCCCAAAGGCACGTCGGCCAAGAGTGGTGAACTCCCTACCATTTTAACCTCCACGACACCCACATACCACACACATAACTATACTAAGGTAAATCATATAATTCTAACAGTGTCAAGTATGATCCTCCCCAGTTGTACTACCGACCAAGCCATTTAACCACGACTCTATACACCCGATAACCCTATGCCAGTTATTGTATTGATTTATGCCTGTTAATTCGGATAAGTTCATTATGACCAATCTGCATACGATCATCAAGAGAGATGCAGGAAAGATACCTAGTATCTCTCTCCATTACGAGTATAGATATATGTAGCCCCATGTTCAGTTGTTCCCCTTCTATTAACGAAGTGTATATGTAGTTGAACCAGAGTTATTCAACCAGGTTCCATCATCTTATTATGACGACGGCTATAATACCGTTATTCATGCATGTATTCAATTCTTGGGGTAACTATCTGTTATCCACGAGGTTGTTCCTCTCTTCCATTTTCCTTTCCACATCTGCTGTACGTCTTATCAATCACCACTTCTAGTCCACAATCCACACTACTCTGCTTCGTGACCCCATGCCCAGTTGTAACCTTTTGAGTCACACTGTCACTTTCTTATCTACAAGTTTCTGGCGAGCAAATTGAGAATGTGGATACTCTGCCTTTGTTAGGAGTTACTCTTGATCCCAAACTTACTTTTGAAAAGCATATTCGTTCTTTCTCCTCTTCCATTTCCCAAAAAATTGGTCTGCTTCGCAAGGTTTATAAAACATTTGCTTGTGACGCCACAGTTATCAAGTCTTTTTATGCTTTTATTTTGCCACATTTCGAGTACTGCTCACCTGTCTGATTGTCAGCAGCTGACTGCCATCTCAAGTTGCTTGGCAGGTCGCTAAATTCCATCAGTTTTATTCTACCTCATTTGTCTCTTGATCTGTGTCATCGACATAAAGTTGGTGCCCTTAGTCTTTTATTTAAAGTTTTTAACAACCCTCAGCATTCCTTACATGGGGTTCTGCCTGGGCCCTATGTCCGGGCTCGTGCAAGTAGATTCACAAGCAATCTTAATAATCTTGCCATGAGCCGTGTTAATTTTTCTACTACACAGTTTTCACGGTGTTTTGTGCCGGCTATGGTTGACTTGTGGAATAAGTTGCCAAATGAGCTAGTCAATTCAGCTCATATCTCTATTTTTAAGTCTAGAGTTAATGCTTTTTTGCAGCATTAATTCTAATTTTTAAACTTATTTTATTCTATTTTATTGTATTATATATATATTTGATATCCTCCACTGCATAATATGTTATCTGTGTTTAATATGTGTAGATGTATAGTATACAGTATATGTTTTTATTTTTTCCTAAGTTGCCGTAGTCTCTCTCCAGTGCCTCCGGGTTTTTTGTGTGGATTCATCTTGATGGTGTTTCTGTACCCTGGTTGGAGACTTCGGCATCTCATATAATAATAATAATAATTTCTCTTTCAAACACCACCCTACCTGATTTTATTGTAGGGCACTGCCACCCATATGTCCAGCGCGTTAGGGGTCACTGCCAAAGTTCACGAGCGACGCGGCGACCTAGCCTCACACCACAACCCTCCCAATTCACAACCCTCCACCTGTAAAGACGCCCATAAGAACGTTATAACATGCCGATTCAGTTCGTTCCCCAGCCCCAGTAAATAGAAGGTAAAGACCTATCCTTGTACCCCCATTAACTATCCTCTAACTGGCTGGCCCAACTCACAACCTGACCCAGGACGATGGACGGCGCGAGACTAGGACAGCCACCTCTCGCCCCCTTAAGAGTGTATTTTTCCCCCTGACTTGCACTTTCACAAATCCACTATTCGTAACCCGCACGAGTGATCCTAGTAGGTGAAAACTAGATTCAATGATCAACCATAACTAGGAGTATATCTCATGACAACCTAAAATCATATATCAACCCAATTAACGTAAAGAACTCCATGTCGCCGTATTTAAGGCGCGGCATGCCCCCCCCCCCCTCCCCCCGACCCCACGGGGACCCACCAACCCCCGCGGAGGAACACCATGACCCGGACGGGCCAGCCAAATTCTTGCTAGACACCAGGTGAGTCTCCAACATGTTATGAACTAAAAGTCTAAATACCTATCCAAATACCATCCTTAACCAAAACCAAAATCCCCCTTAACCCATCCTAGATTCCGAATAGCATGTCAGCTAGACCAGAGAAGGATACTTATGTGACTTTATGAATAATGCCTTCCAGCCTGGGCCCGTGTGGCACCAAATAAAGTAGTACCCCCCCCCCCCCTCCCCCTTGACCAAATCCTGCTCTAACCAACTCTAATAGTAACTTATACTAGAGTAAAGATGTCCACAGTAACCAATCATATTACGAGCTACATACTGCCGAAATAAAGACCCCTCTCACTACCCCCCTAATTAACCAGAATAAATTAAATACTTCATAGCCCAGACATCCAGTACTTCTAGAATATTCTTGAAGTTCCCTTGACCAAGCCTATAAATACGCCACAGAGGCAACATTCGGCCAGTTCAAAAATAGAGATCAAAGCAACGGCTGCGCCGCTCTGCTTGAAGTCTAGTGTGCTCCACCCCTCAAGATTCCTGATAATTCGGCCCCCCCGTAGTCTGTGAAAATCTGTGAGAAAGTTAATTAACCCTTTGTGTATATTTGATTGCACCCGGACCCCCGAGGGTAATATTATATCTACAAACAACCAATTTACCAATTATTAATTGTCTTATAGACGCATTGTAGTGTGCCCTCTTCTACTTGGGTTTACAAACAATCAATAGAATATAATAGTGACTCCACGTGAATAACCTATATGATTCTGGATTCCCAGATTAAATAAGTTATCCATCCGAGTACGTTTTCTATTATAATTTAGTTGCTATTACAACAGGAAATACGCCTCCCAGTAGTGACTAAATTAAAATAGTAGACGCTAGTATATTCAACTCATAACTGGTCTAGGACAGAATGATCTTGTTATGTTAAAAAGGATTATGCGAGAAACCCTTAATTGAGGACTCTGCAAGAATAACTCCTTGGTAACAATTGGCTGTGGACTCCCATCAAAATTGTTAACTTAAAGGTACAAAACCGCCCGAGCCCCTTGAACCTTTTTTAAAGACCAGTGATAGATAAGAAAGTCGCTTCTCCCGACTGTCTTACGTTCATCCGATACCTTGTTAATTCGGCCTGTGCCTGAGACACTGTATTTAAGGTCCCCAGTAAGAGTAACATATCGGGGCTTCATCACTGGTTAAGCAAGTAACCCATCTGTAACCTTCTCTACACTACCGGACAACTTGGATGGCCCCAGAGCAGCTGTTAGACCCCGACATCACCAACTCAAGATAACCAGGAAACTCTATTACAGTGCTAACTCTCGAAGTACGTGTTACGGTACTATTAACTCGATCATCCAGTGTATTCAGTTATGTTCGATTTTCTCTGATGTTAAGAAGAGAGTGATTACTATGCTAGTGTGCGCTAAAATATATCAGTGAAGTGTAAACTAGGAGAACCGACTCCCGTAATTATTCTTGCTATCAGGTTTAACCTCGCCGAAGAAATAAGTCTTAATAAGTTGGACTACGGTTCGAGTGAAAGCAATTCTGAAATGTAATTACAAATGTTTAAATCCAGTTGTTACAAACATTTTATGAATGGAGGATGCCTTTAGGCCCATGGACCTTTTTGTTTTATCTGTGTTTTTCCTTCCTCCGTTCATTGTCTCTTTAAAAAAAAAAAAAAAAAAAAAAAAGTGATTGTGATTATTAACCAGAAACCTGAATCGCCCCTCACTGATATTCTGTCTTAAGTATTACCTAGACAAGTGAACATACTAGACCAGTGAACCTAGCTACGGTTATTCCCTTTACGTTAATTCTTGGGAAATAACTATATTACTTATATTTGCATCTTTGATTATGAGTCATATTACCAGAGAGTTAATTAACGAGATACCTAGCCTATGTGATTCGTGCACCCTATGTATCGTTGAAGTAATGTGATCAGAAGCATAATACCGGAATGTCAGAAGTGGGAAGTGTGTCTCTATCCAAATCCGCGATAAGTGCTAGAGATTATAAAAGTCCAAAGTACGCATCTGACTTATCAAATTTACCATTATTTTTTGTGCACATATAACCATTATTCTGCCTAGTGTTTTGGAGAATAAAGCTGCATTATAAACCATTATTTTGATATTATCTATGTCCTCTATTGATTCCATTCGTGTACTGTGCATGAAATCCTATAACCCAATCTTGTAGAACCCACCTATACTAAGTTAATCCTGCGAAAAAAACAGGGCATAACAGCTTAAATAAGGTTTAAAATACATCACTGGTACTGGAAGGGTTAACGCTTTCCAGTGTGGCCCATCATATCATTCCTTCATCTTATTCACTTGCTTTGTGATATTTGGATATTCTTGTTCTTAATACGTTTTACATATTAGTTCAGTATCACGTGGCGCTAGAATGTATTAACCCATCTAGTACCGGTGACGTCTCGTATATTATATTCGGACAATGTCGATTCTATTCAGTTTCGGAAGGCCGTCTACCAAATAGAACAATATATATTATATAAAGTGATCCCCGTAGCTGCCACATATTTTTCCTTATCTTCTTATTGTCGTCTACTTATAGCTGAAACCAAATAGCAGAAACAACATCGGTACTGGACGGGTTAATGTAACGTAATGTAATAAAACTTTTCAGATATGGAAAATTATTATACGTTTCCATGACTTCATAATTTATGATGTTTTTATATTTCATAACAACATTAATCACGCTAAAATACATTCGGAATGTCCTATCAATATGATGATAGCCCTTTCTTTACATCATAGAGCATGTTTTCTACTTCATTCATGTTAATATCAGACTATTTTATCTGTCAGTCAGTCAGTAGTCAGTAGCCAGCACTTCTTTCCAAAATGGGTAGGAAGGATCAGCCCCTTGAAGTTGGGACTGGGAATCCCACTGACAGAGTCTGTGCCTACTTCTGGATTAGCGAACCTTAACCCTTAATTAGCGGCGAGCAACATAAGTCGAGATAAATAAAGCTGGACTATGTGGCGGCGCTCGACATAACTCGAGTGGCAATTTCAGCACGTAATGTGGCTGAGAGAGAGACACGTGGTGGCAGGAGACTAGCGAGCGTATGACTGCTCCAGACCACCGCGGCGAACCTACTGACACAAATATCAGCTCCCTCCTCCCTCTCTCACTCGCTACATACTCAATTATGTACTGAAAGTACCGAATTACCTGCTTTTTGCACTCGCGTTGCACGGTTATTGCAAGAAAACTATCCATCATACAAGGATCGTTATGGAGTCATTCGAAAGCTCTGTTTATGCCCTTTCAGGGATAGGTACTTGTTTTACGTTCTGGGTCTTATTTAGGCATGAAAATGATCACGTAAACAGCCCTATTTTGGCTAAAAACACCCCGCTGTGCGGTACACATAAATAAACCGCATAGGCCGCTCGTAAGGTGTTTTAAAGAACGATCATCTGGAATAAATAGATTGATTGAACCCATTCGACTTAAATCAGATCCTTCCTAAGCTGAAAACAGTTTCCTGGTACTTCACTTCATGGGCTTAATACTAAGAAGGAGTACGGTCCGGACGGTGTTCCTCCTGTTATACTCAAAAACTGTGCTTCCGTGCTGACCCCCTGCAGGCAAACTTTTTCGTCTCTGTCTCTCCTCTAACTTCTTCCTTCTTGCTGGAAGTTTGCTCTCATTCAACCTGTCACAAAGAAGACCTGCCAAACTCCAAAAATTGCTACGCTCACTTGTTAGGAAACTTTTTTTGGCTATTGGCCTGAACGTTCACCTATGATAGGCACAATTTTCGGACAGGCCAAAAACTACCCTGTACACAAACTGAATATTGTGTCATTAAGGTTCCCTAACGTGAAATTTTTGCTGACCGACCCAGATTTGGCCAAACTAGCCTGTCCCGAAAAAACGATATTTTCCAGGAGCCTGTCCGTCAACAGACATCACCTGGTTTTTATGTTCTATGAGTTACTTAAGTTATTTTAAGGGCAAACCTGGCAGAAATAGGGCTAGCATTACCAAAATATGCAATAGGAGTAGAATGTTTTGCTTAATAATAATAATAATAATAATAATAATAATAATAATAATAATAATAATAATAATAATATTTATTCAGTTAGCAATTTATTCCAAATATTGCATTCATTTTATAATAACTGAAAAAAATGGAAGTGGTAAAGCCAAATACAACACATGTGGCACCAAAATCGCTATATTTTGGTATGTTAGTGGCATGTTGAGCTTCATTATTTTACGAGAACAATTCATTCCCAAAACTTCTATAAGACGACTCAGAGGGGGGCGGAGCTTAGAAACGGCAGCACCAAAATACAGTCTATTTTCTCATCAACCATAATAGCTACTCGAGTTTTGAAGAGCTCTACAGAATTCCGTCCAAAAGTTCTATCGATTAACGAAGAGCAGAACTCTCAACATTCCATATTAATGGAGAAATTAATTATTAAAGGTCGATGCTATTGGTAACACAGTCCTACAATAGACCTCCATCTGATTCAGTTAGCAATTTACAGATTTGGTACCACATAGTTTGTTACAAATATGACATGTACCAGCCTTGCATAATTTCAACTAAGGATTGCCCAATAAGGCCGTTAGGCGTATTTCCATTGGGGTCCTTGTGGGATTAGGTTAGCTGGGGAAAAAAGGGGAGGATAAAGAAATAGATAATTTAGAGAAAGTATTTCTAGGGACATATTTTAAGACACCTTACATCCTATAGTAAATATCAGTAATCCGTAATCAGTAATCATTTCAGTTTGGTTTGTCTATCTCTTATGTCGCATTTAGTAGTAGACATAAGCTTGGTGCTCCCTTCTCGCAGCTGTCCGGTTCAGGTGTTCCTTCAAGCTACGTCTGAAGGAATACAGTGTTCTCTTTTCACGGACTGACTGGGGTAGGTCGTTCCAGTCTTTGATGGCGGTGAAGAAGAATGTTTGCTTACCCTGTCCTTGGATTCTCGGGACCTTAAAATTAAACATCCTGTTTCATGTATGATGTCCACTCCTCTCATTTACTTTAACAAAATCATTCTTTAGGTACTCTGGAGCTCTGTCATAGAAAATTTTGAAGGCATTAGTGAGCCTGATTTGTTTGGCCCTGTCAGCGACATTGAGCATACCTAGTGACTGAAGTTGTTCCTGGCCAACATGTGATCTGGGTCCTAGGTTCAGCATGAACCTAACCATTTTATTTTGAGTGACCTGAAGTTTGTGCTGTGCTGATTTAGATGATGCAGAGTACACTGGTAACACTGGTCAGATATGAGGTGCCAAGTCTTCCGAATACCTATTCCATTAATTGCAGCCCCTATTGAAAACGTATGATACCTTTATCTATTACGAAATGCATTATATACTTGATTAATTATACTGGTGGTGCTGAAAATAGGTTATATAATCCTTTTAGCTTCGAAATCCACCCGCCATAGGTATAGTTTTCAGATACCGCCATGATTTCCCAATACATCACCGTAAAATATCCACCATTTCGCATTTCCTAACAAATCGCTTTGGAAAGCGAGCCATAGATGTATCATAATATTATCTAAGCGTATATATCAGAATGAGGCGATATATAACCGAGAAACTATCAAAATGATTGGTGATACGTGCGAATTGTCTGCGCACTTTTAATTTATTCTACCATTCTTAACATAGAAAATGTAATAGGTGTATATGCATATAAGAAAATGTACATTAATACACAGACTATAGTATTTTCTTAACTCGTGTTACTGTGTATAGAGGACTACATTATTTATTTTAGATGTCATTAATTAACACATTAACATAATCAGATAGTACAAATATATTAAGCATCAAATGTTATGAAATAGTTAATGGTTTAGGTGCATAAGGTAGAGGCTAGAGCCAAAGGATAATTAGTAGGCTATATATACGATATGTGTTAGTGAGTTGGGCCTAGGTCTGACTCTATAGGCTACTTAGGCCTTATAATTAGGGTTGAGTGTGAGGGGGAACTGCCTTGTGTTAGCCAATTAGCTTTCTGTAGACTCCTATTTTCTTTTATTCTTATGTATGAAGGTTATTTCTATATTTTGCTATATATTACTTTTATTGTAGTCGATATGTTATGATGCGATAATGTTAATGAATATTTATATAAGTACAGTCGTGGTTAGGGCTACATGAACACCTCTTAAATGATACAAAAATACCAAGACTGCGAGCATTAACTAAGGTATATATTTTCTGTTAAATTGAATCTCTTAGCAACGGATTTCTAGATAATTTATGGAAAATATGTATATCTATATTTAGCGGAAGAGTATAAGAGGTTAGTAGACACCAATATCATCATTCGAGAAGAAGACACTGAGGCCGACCGTGAGCTCCAGCGGAAGTATACAGATTTGGGACAGTGTGACTCTGAAGTTGAGGCTCTATTCGCTCCCGAAGAGATGACGGCAGTACTCAAGATATTGGTTGAAGACTTTGATATGGCGATGGAAAAACTGGACGTGCACCTAGATGATTGTGAGAAGTTACGAATCAAATTCGAAGAGAGTTGTGAAGCCAATTGAAGTGAGCAAGAGAAGAGAGATGAAGCCAATCGAAGGGAGCAAGAGAAGAGAGACGAAAACAGGCTGCAAGAAATTGCAATAATGCTGGGAGCTTCCCCAAGGAAAAAAGAAAAACTGTCAGATTAAGTTAATGAATAAAACAATAATGATGATATCACCCTTTTATTTCCTTCTCTTTACATTTTGAGCAGCGCCGGCGCCCGCCGCCAGAAGCCAAGCCCGCGCCGGAGGGCGAAGCCCGTGCTTGTCTCTCCTAAAATGTTTCTCTCCTAATTTTTTGTGGGTGAAAGATGTCGTGGCAAAATAATTGACAACTCGATTTCTTTAAATTTTTCACACACAAATTTAGACCCTCCCGAAGAAAAAAGGATCACCGTCAACTCAAGTCGTATAGCAGAATTTATTTATGGTGAGTCGTCTGACTGGGGTGGTCGTAGCTCTCGGATCGAAGTATTTCCGATCGATCCCAATTCCACCAACTCACGTTGGACAGCAGAAGATCACCTAAAGATTTGTGTGTGAAAATCACGACAGGGACCCGCACAGCGGCGACGCCGCAGCAGCCCGGCCAGGTAGTCGCCTCTCTGGGTATCTTTGACAAAAGCGAACTAAGCACCTCTCAATCCACTCCCATCAGATCCTCCACTTTCTTAACTTTAGGATCAAGTGAAGTGACCTAAAATTAATGGAAGTAACTGGTACTGTGGTGCTTCGTACTTATAATTCGTCGTATAGCTAGGTCATGCTTCGTATAATGTAAATCGGAAAATAAAATGGAATTTTTCATGTTTTTCTTTTATTTGTCCTTCCTAGTTTTTACAATTTCTTCTCTCCTAAATTTTTGTGGGCGAAAGATCGTTTCATAACCCAATCGAGGAGCCGAATACGGTCTCGTGTGTGCCTGTGTTGGCACAGGTGCACCAACACAGGCAACACGGTGCAGCAAGCACACAGCATACGGCGGCGGTGGCTGTGCTCCGACGAGGTACACACTCTCCCTCTCTCTGTCACATTTCGTATAATGCGTCGTATAGCTAGGTCATGCTTTGTTTAATCATGCATCGTCTACTGTCCTAGGTCATGCTTCGTATAATGTGTCGCACCCCCAGTCAGACGCCACACCAAAAATAATCCCACAAAAATCTCTCTGGGTGGGAGCAGCCCGGCCAGGTAGTCACTCCTAAAAATTGTCTCCTAAAATGTTGTCTCTATTGCTATACATTACAGTATACAGTAGGTGAAAGGACCAATATAGGCTAAGGTCGGACGTTGTTATTGTTATGTCGGAGACTCACGCAGCCAGGACGCTTGGTGAGGGACTACCGGGCCGGGCTGTTCCACCCAGAGAGGCGACTACCTGGCCGGGCTGCTCCACCTACAGTAGAGAGAGACTAACTGGCCGGGCTCCTGGGGCGACTCACCCACAACAATTTAGGAGAGACAAAATTTAGGATGAAGACTTCGACGACGGCGAGCTGCACCGTGTTGCCTGTGTTGGTGCACCTGTGCGTCGCATTATACGAAGCGTGACAGAGAGAGAGAGAGTGTGTACATCGTCGGAGCACAGCCACCGCCGCCGTATTTTGTGTGCTTGCTGCGCCGTGTTGCCTGTGTTGGTGCAGCTGTGCGACGCATTATGCAAAGCGTGACAGCGAGAGGGAGAGTGGGTAACTCTCTCTCTCTCTCTCTCTCTCTCACACACTGTGTCTGTCTCTCTCTCTCTCTCTCTCTCTCTCTCTCTCTGAGTCAAAGATGTTTTTAGCTAATATAGGAGAGAGACTACCTGGCCGGGCTGCTCCACCCAGAGATATTTTTGTGGGATTATTTTTGGTGAGGCATCTGACTGGGGGTGAAGAAATTGTAAAAACTAGGAAGGACAAATAAAAGAAAAACATGAACAATTCAATTTTATTTTCCGATTCATAATAATAATAATAATAATAATAATAATAATAATAATAATAATAATAATAATAATATTTATTCAGCTAGCAATTTACAGAGTTGGTACCACATTGTATGTTACAAATATGACATGTACCAGCCTTGCATAATTCCAACTAAGGATAGCCCAATAAGGCCGTTAGGCGTATTTCCATTGGGGTCCTTGTGGGATTAGGTTAGCTGGGGAAATGGGGACGATAAAGAAATAGATACCTTAGAGAAAGTATTTCTAGGGGGTTATTTTAAGATACCTTACATCCTATACTAAATATCAGTAATCCGTAATCAGTAATCATTTCAGTTTGGTTGTCTATCTCTTATGTCGTATTTAGTAGTAGACATAAGCTTGGTGCTCCCTTCTCGCAGCTGTCCGGTTCAGGTGTTCCTTCAGGCTACGTCTGAAGGAATACAGTGTTCTCTTTTCACGGACTGACTTGGGTAGGTCGTTCCAGTCTTTGATGGCAGTGAAGAAGAATGTTTGCTTACCCTGTCCTTGGATTCTCGGGACCTTAAAATTAAACATCCTGTTTCTTGTATTATGTCCACTCCTCTCATTTGCTTTAACAAAATCATTCTTTAGATACTCTGGAGCTCTGGCATAGAAAATTTTGAAGGCATTAGTGAGCCTGATTTGTTTGGCCCTGTCAGAGACATTGAGCATACCTAGTGACTGAAGTTGATCCTGGCCAACATGTGATCTGGGTCCTAGGTTCAGCATGAACCTAACCATTTTATTTTGAGTGACCTGAAGTTTGTGCTCTGCTGATTTAGATGATGCAGAGTACCAGGATGACACAGAATAGTCAAAATGACATTGAACAAGCGCTTGGCAGAGGGTCTTTTTGGTCGCCGCGGGCAAGCATCCCACCTGTCTATACAGGTATTTTATACGTGCTTTACACTTACTCAGGATAGATTCCAAAATTGTTTCACCTTACAAACTCGCGTCCAGTTTTAGTCCGAGATATTTAACTTGTGACACTGTTGTTATAGGAATATCATTACAGTTGACCGAGAAGCCCACAATGTCTTTCAGTTTGCGTTTTGTTCCACATAAGATGGCTTCCGTCTTGCCCAGGTGAAGAGATAGTCTATTGTCCACTAGCCATTCACTACATGATGCTAGTTCTTTGGAAAGTGAAGCGGCAATACTTATTGGGTCTTTTCCTGAAACCAAAAGCACGCTGTCGTCTGCATACAGTAATAATTTACATGAGACACCCAGTTCCATGTCGTTCACATAACTGAGAAAGAGTAAGGGACCAAGGATGCTTCCCTGCGGGACCCCACAGTTAATTGGCATAGGATCAGATATATTATCATCAATTTTGACTCTTTGGGTTCTACTACTAAGATAAGATTTAAACCAGTTCACAGACCCTATGCCCATTGCTTGTAGTATATTACATAGGTATCATGGTCTACTGTGTCAAACGCTTTTTGTAGATCAAGAACAACCATACTGGTGTAGTTACCTTTAGACATTTCTTTACGAATGTGATCCGTTAAGTGGATGAGACAGGAGTCTGTCGAGTACATGCATCTGAAACCTGATTGAAACTTATAGAATAGATCATTTTGTTTGAGGTAGTGTTCAATTTGGGTGTATACCGCTCTTTCAATGATTTTAGATACAATACATAATATTATGCTAACTGGTCTGTAGTTGCCAACTTCTAGTTTATTTCCTTTCTTGAATAGAGGGGTTACAATAGCTTCCTTCAGTTCAGCAGGTACAGTGTTGGTGTTAATTGACAAGTTGATGATGTGGGTTAGGGGGCCTGCTATACCAATGGCTCCATCTCGTAGAAATTTGGCAGGAATTTTGTCTGGTCCTGTGCTTTTATGTACATTTAGGTTAGACAGCTCGTCAAAAGTGTATTTTGGTGTAACATTTTACAATCCAAATGGGTTCGGGTGTATGTCTTTATCTCTGTAGAAATTTCGAAAGGTGGCCGTTGTTGTCGTGTATTTATTGAGAAGTTGAGGTAGGTTCTGTGCAAGTGTGTTTGCTATGGAAGTGAAGAAGGAGTTGAAGTAGGTTGAAATTTGTCGTTTATCGTGGCAAACCTGAGCATTAATGGTGAGAGCAATATTAGTGTTAGACGAATCCCTTGTCTTGTTGCTGTAGCCTGTTGTTTTAGGTGCCTCCATAGTTTCTTTGGGTTATTCTGATATTCCTCTGCCTTATTGTGAAAATAATTAGTTTTCGCTGATTTTATTTTCCTACTTAGTTTATTCCTGGCCCTGTTGAACTCATGTTTCAGACCTTGATCCTGTCTATGTTTCGCTAGCCTTTTTAACAGATTGTCTCTGTGTTCCAGATGGTGTAGTATGTCATTGTTGATCCATGGGTCTGACCTTGCTTTAATTCGTATGTCTTTCAGAGGAGCTATTTCGTCTAGGATGTTTGTGATGATGGTTCTGAAGCCAACCCATGCGCCATTAATTAACGTTTGTACTTCCAAACACTGGAGACCAGTCTGTATTCCATAAAATGTCCAGAAATGTTTCTTTATTGTAGTTTCTGAGTGACCTTGTTTTGATAACCTTGTGATTCTCTAGGGTAATTTTTTTGGTTTTCCGTGTTGTGCATTGTCAGTATATGCCTATATTCTCGTACAAGCCTATTATTTCGTTGTTTGTAACACAGGTTAAAATCCCCTAGTATGATGGATTCATTCCGAGGGTCTAGCGATGACAAAGTTCGTTCACATTTGGTCAAGAATTGTGTGTCGTCTGGTGGCCTATAGCATACCCCAATTGTGATGGGTCTTGTCCTCGGCAGGTGTAGGTCGATCCACAGAGCTTCGTGATTTTCTACATGGAGGTCGGTCCTAGTTGTGTGTGTGAGGTTGTTTTTTACATACAGACATACTCCTCCCCCATGCCTATTGCGATCATTCCTAACCATATTGAAACCTTGAATGTTTATTTCACCATCGTTTATACTTGAATCCAGCCAGGTTTCTGTGATTGCAATTATTGAAGCTTTGGCCTTATTAGCTAACAAGTTTATTTCTGACAATTTATGGTACATTGATCTGGCGTTAATGTGGATAAGATGGAGCCCTTTGTTGGTGAACACTCTGTATTCATCTTTGATTTTTAATGTGTCCTGGCTGGGTTCTGAGTTGTAAATATTAATTGGTTCATTTACATTAATATTCGGTAATGAATGCAAGGCACACATGTTGCATAGGAATTCCCGTTCTTCACTGTTGGTCTTCTTAGAGATGCACTTCATGTGAGCTACAGTTTTACACTTATCACAGTTTAGCATCCTTTGTTTTCTTGTTATGAGTGATTCACATATTTCACAAATGATTTTAGGACCTTTAATAGCTACTTCCCTACATTTATCGCATTCCACTTCTTTTCTGCTAGTAACGTAAGTACATCGATCGTGTACTGTTTCATTACAACAACTACATCGTGAAGTTGTACTCCTTTTGTTGAATCCAATATCGCACACTATACATATTTTCCTGTTACTGTTCCTCGTACGTCTGGCGGTGTGGTGATCAGGTGAGCGCCGTGAGCGGCTGCTGGGGTGTGAGCGCGTGAGATTGGGACATGTTGTGGCGCCCCCCTGACCCCCTCCCACCCCTACCTGTATTTGTTGTTTGATGTCCTTGTTCTTGGGCGTTGTTGCTGCTTTATTGTTGATGTTGTTGCGACTGATCCCTTCTTTTTTAGCTGTTCTGGTTGCATGTTGAGCTACCTGGGTTGCCGATAGTGTTGGGTTGTGTTGTAGTAGGTTTGGTTGATTTGTTGTGCAGCGGCGTCGTGTTGTGGGGGGTGTGGGGTTTCTCTTGTCTTTCTAGTTCGTTGCTGTTACTTCATTGTCGATGTGTTTGCTAGAGCTTCCTGTTTTTTTGGGTGTTCTGGTTGCATGTTGTGTTACTTGGGTCACCGATAGCTGTGGTAGTGATGATACAGTTGAGGGTAATGTTGAGTAGGTAGAGTGTTGGCACTGTGCTGGCGGTTGCCCTGCGGTCTTGGTTGGGAGTTGAAGCGTAACGGGAGACAGGGGTGCCTGCTTGCCCAGTTTGTTATAACGAATTTTACTGCTAGGGACTGTTGAAATGTCGGTGTCTGCCATACTTGATTTGTTGAACGTTAAGCTGGGGCCTGGGTTGGTCTCTATGTCTCCACAGCTAATTAGAGTGTAGCACAATAGGTGATGTAGCGAGGTTGTTCCAGACTGTTTGCTAAGACGCTGCGGCTTACCGAGATATGTAGATGCCCAGGCAGGAATGGTGACAAAGATTTCACTTGTGTGTGATTTCTGTGTGACGAGGTCCCTCAATACTTGCTTAGTGTTGACCTGGTACACTACCGGTCCCCTCTGCACCAGTATATCGGCACATCCCCTCTGGATGTTGAGAAGGATGATACACAGGGAGAGAGCTACGCTCACGCCCTTCAACCCTCGCGCCATCGCGATCAGTGATTTACATTATACGAAGCATGACCTAGCTACCCCCAAAATGGGGATTGGGCCTGAGCATATAGATAGATAGATAGATAGATAGATAGATGACCTAGCTATACGACGAATTATAAGTACGAAGCACCACAGTACCAGTTACTCCCATTAATTTTAGGTCACTTCACTTGATCCTAAAGTTAAGAAAGTGGAGGATCTGATGGGAAGGGATGGAGAGGTGCTTAATTTTTAATTAAATTAAGAGGGTATTACACTGGGCCAATTCTCGTCACTCTTCAGCAAAAAGTGGAGCTACCATCAATCTCCAGCACAAATCTCACCCTTTCCCGAAGAAAAAAGGTTTACCGCCAACTCAAGTCGTATAGCAGAATTATTTATTTTTGGTGAGTCGTCTCACTGGGGTGGTCGTAGCTCTCGGATCGAAGTATTTTGTCACGCTTTAAATGCACCAACACAGGCAACACAGTGCAGCAAGCACACAGAATACGGCGGCGGTGGCTGTGCTCCGACGAGGTACACACTCTCCCTCTCGCTGTCACGTTTCGTATAATGTGTCGTATAGCTAGGTCATGCTTTGTTTAATCATGCGTCGTCTACTGTCCTAGGTCATGCTTCGTATAATGTGGCGCACCCGCAGTCAGACGCCTCACCAAAAATAATCCCACAAAAATCTCTCTGGGTGGGAGCAGCCCGGCCAGGTAGTCTCTCCTAAAAATTGTCTCCCCTAAATGTTGTCTCTCCTAAATTTTTATGGTGAGTCGCCGCAGGAGCCCGGCCAGTTAGTCTCTCTCTACTGTAGGTGGAGCAGCCCGGCCAGGTAGTCGCCTCTCTGGGTGGAGCATCCCGGCCAGGTAGTCTCTCTCTGGGTATCTTTGACTACATTATACGATGCATGACCTAGCTATACGACGAATTATAATTACGAAGCACCACAGTACCAGTTACTCCCATTAATTTTAGGTCACTTCACTTGATCCTAAAGATAAGAAAGTGGAGGATCTGATGAGAAGGGATGCAGAGGTGCTTAGTCGGCCGTTGTCAAAGATACCCAGAGATAGACTACCTGGCCGGGCTGCTTAGTTCGTACTTATAATTCGTCGTATAGCTAGGTCATGCTTCGTATAATGTAAATCGGAAAATAAAATGGAATTGTTCATGTTTTTATTTTATTTGTCCTTCCTAGTTTTTACAATTTCTTCTCTCGGTAGGTCATGCTTCGTTTAATGCGTCGTCTACTGTCCTAGGTCATGCTTTGTATAATGTATCGCACCCCCAGTCAGACGCCTCACCAAAAATAATCCCACAAAAATATCTCTGGGCGACACATTATACGAAGCATGACCTAGGACAGTAGACGACGCATTAAACGAAGCATGACCTAGCTATACGACGCATTATACGAAACGTGACAGCGAGAGGGAGAGTGTGTACCTCGTCGGAGCACAGCCACCGCTGCCGTATTCTATGTGCTTGCTGCACCGTCTTGCCTGTGCGCCAAACTCCAACACCGAGAGTATTTTCAACCAGGTCGGAAGGGCAGTGACCAATATGGCGAGTACGGCGTCGGTGATAAATTGCATAACCCCCCGCAGGAACATTTGACTCTATTGAAGAAAATGTTGGCTATTGAATTAACGGCTAATATGTTTAGTCGGTATGCCAAGATACAAGACTTAAAGTCGGCTGAATTAATTAGAAAATCGAACGATACCTTAGAAATTATTCAGAGAGAGCAAGTCATGTGTAACCCCATGTTCTCAGATTTGGACTTCACTCCTCTGGAATATAAGAGCTACAAAGAGAGGAGTAGTTCCGAACGACCGGGCGACGGCGGAGGAGGAGGAGGAAACATGGATACATGTATATCCGTCACCTTCCTCGACTCACAGAGTCGAGGAGGGTGATAGCGGCGACGCTACAGGTAATGCCGCCGACTTGATGAGGGGTACTTTAGTGGCCATACCCAAGGGCAACGCAACATCACATTTCAGAGGCAACGAGTTACTGTAGGATGAATGGCTCGGAGGGCTAGGAAGGTAACGGCGAGGTCGCCGTGCATTGTAGGGCGTCACGATGTATTGTCGGACTCTTCCGATTTGCAGTAAATACTATTTCTGTCCATACTAGGATAATAATGACATGCATGTCGGCTAAAACGGTGAAGAGTGTTTGGACCAGTCTCAGCCGCTGTGCGGGTCCCTGTCGTGATTTTCACACACAAATCTTTAGGCGATCTTCTGCTGTCCAGGGATGGTATGGTCTGAATCGAACATATCCCCGATAATTGTCACCCATCAAAATATGAAGGAGCAAGATGAACCTGATACAGATGTTAACGATACGGTTTCGGTAGACACTGTTGAAGATAATCTATCAACAGAAAAGGTTATTACCCATAACACCACCAATGAGGTAGCTAGTGTGTACCTCGTCGGAGCACAGCCACCGCCGCCGTATTCTATGTGCTTGCTGCACCGTCTTGCCTGTGTTGGTGCACCGGGCGTTAGTGGAATTTTTTTTTAAATTTGAAGCTTATATGAGGAAATTTATATTTTGAACTTTTTCGATTCATACCAATCGCCGTGGCGTAGGCTATAGAACAGTGGTTTCACTTAAACTGTAAAATAATATGGATTGATATTGACAAATTTTGTGTAATAGGACCCAATCTATACGTTAATGTTGCTATGTTTTGCGTGTGAAGCTTATATAAGTAGCTATGAGGAAGTTTTTCGCAAAATATAGGCTATAGCCTGACGGAGCCCCTGTCGTTACCTCGGCACTAAACGATCAAGTGAAGTGACCAAAAATTAATGGGAGTAACTGGTACTGTGGTGCTTCGTACTTATAATTCGTCGTATAACTAGGTCATGCTTCGTATAATGTAAATCGGAAAATAAAATGGAATTTTTCATGTTTTTCTTTTATTTGTCCTAGTTTTTACAATTTCTTCTCTCCTAAATTTTTGTGGGTGAAAGATCGTTTCATAACCCAATCGAGGGGCCGAATACGGTCTCGTGTGTGCCTGTGTTGGCACAGGTGCACCAACACAGGCAACACGGTGCAGCAAGCACACAGAATACGTCGGCGGTGGCTGTGCTCCGACGAGGTACACACTCTCCCTCTCGCTGTCACGTTCTGTATAATGCGTCATATAGCTATGTCATGCTTCGTTTAATGCATCGTTCACTGTCCTAGGTCATGCTTCGTATAATGTGTCGCACCCCCAGTCAGACGCCTCACCTAAAATAATCCCACAAAAATCTCTCTGGGTGGAGCAGCCCGGCCAGGTAGTCTCTCTCCTATATTAGCTAAAAAATCTTTGACTCAGAGAGAGAGAGAGAGAGAGACAGACACATTGTGTGAGAGAGAGAGAGAGTGTTACCCACTCTCCCTCTCGCTGTCACGCTTCGTACAATGCGTCGCACAGGTGCACCAACACAGGCAACACGGCACAGCAAGCACACAGAATACGGCGGTGGTGATTGTGCTCCGACGATGTACACACTCTCTCTCTCGCTGTCACGCTTCGTATAATGCATCACACAGGTGCACCAACACAGGCAACACGGCGCAGCTCGTCGTCGTCGAAGTCTTTGTCCTAAATTTTGTCTCTCCTAAATTTTTGTGGGTGAGTCGCCCCAGGAGCCTGGCCAGTTAGTCTCTCTCTACTGTAGGTTGAGCAACCCGGCCAGGTAGTCGCCTCTCTGGGTGGAGCAGCCCGACCAGGTAGTCTCTCTCAGGGTATCTTTGACAACGGCCGACTAAGCACCTCTCCATCCCTTCCCATCAGATCCTCCACTTTCTTAACTTTAGGATCAAGTGAAGTGACCTAAAATTAATGGGAGTAACAGGTATTGTGGTGCTTCGTACTTATAATTCGTCGTATAGCTAGGTCATGCTTCGTATAATGTAGATCGGAAAATAAAATGGAATTGTTCATGTTTTTCTTTTATTTGTCCTTCCTAGTTTTTACAATTTCTTCTCTCGGTGAAAGTTGTCGTGGCAAAATAATTGACAATTCGATTTCTTTAAATTTTTCACACACACAAATTAAGACCCTCCCGAAGAAAAAAAGGTTCATCGCCAACTCAAGTCGTATAGCAGAATTTATTTTTGGTGAGTCGTCTGACTGGAGTGGTCGTAGCTCTCGGATCGAAGTATTTCCGATCGATCCCAATTCCACCAACTCACGTTGGACAGCAGAAGATCGCATAAAAATTTGTGTGTGAAAATCACGACAGGGACCCGCACAGCGGCGATGCCGCAGCAGCCCGACCAGGTAGTCTCTCTCTAGATGGAGCAGCCCGGCCAGGTAGTCGCTAGGTCATGATTTGTTTAATGCGTCGTCTACTGTCCTAGGTCATGCTTCGTATAATGTGTCGCACCCCGAGTCAGACGCCTCACCAAAAATAATCCCACAAAAATCTCTCTGGGTGGGAGCAGCCCGGCCAGGTAGTCTCTCCTAAAAATTGTCTCTCCTAAAATTTTGTCTCTCATAAATTGTTGTGGGTGAGTCTCCGCAGGAGCCCGGCCAGTTAGTCTCGGTTAGGATAGGCTATAACCCCTGGTGGCCTATTTCTGTTTAAATAAACATAAAATTGTTTTCGGTTCGGCTATCACTGCGTATTCAAATTTAATTTTGTTTTGTTTTAATTTTTGGTTAGGCTATCACCGCTGATAACCTATTTGTGTGTATTTCAACATTTTTGTTTTCGGTTAGGCCTATTTAAGTAAGTGAAGCGACCTGAAGGGAGTGAAGTGTTTTTAAAGTGAGTTTAGTGTTTTTAAAGTGAGTTAAGTGTTTTTAAGTGAGTGAAGTGAACTGAAGAAAGTGATCGTCACCATGCCTCGTGCCTGTACGAACTGCGCCGGTAGGTTTGGTGCTTCCATGTTTGCTCCTGCCGATCCACAAGTCTGCCGACTCTGCCAGCAACGAGGGGATTTGACAGCAAAATTGGATGAAGCCCTCAACAAGATCAACGCCCTCACCAGGAAGCTGGAATCACTCCAAGAGTTTGTAACACTCAACGTTGGAGTATCACTAACTCAAATTGTTTCAACTCCAGCATCCACCACCGCCCCAACGTCATCTGCCAACAATCCAACACCTGCAGTAGACACTGCAGCAGATGCTTCTGATGAACCTGAGCCGACATCAAACCAGGACAGCCGCCCTGTTCACCTTAGTCTCTCCCCCACTCCTCGTGCAAGAAGCCTGCTAGCACGAACAGTACCAACGCCTCGCCCCCGTTCTAACCACTCCTCTCCCCGACCTGTACGTAGAGTCCCGCCACCACAGGTTTCCCGATTTACACCAGTGAGGAACGGTGCACGGCCAACGCAGAAAAGGTCTCATCTACCAGTCACAATGTCCAACAGATTTGAGATATTGGTAGAGATGGAAGACGAACCAGAAGAGACCAGGCTCGTTGGGGATTCCATCCTACGAGGACAGGTCGAAGAGTTCTGCGACAGAGTCCCAAATCAACGAAAAAGATTTTGCATCCCAGGAGCTGGACTGGACGACATTGTGGAAGCCTTCGAAGATACCACAAAGGATGCAAATGAAAATACCCTTTTTGTCATCCATGCTTGTTCAAATGACGTCATGCGCACCAGATCCGAAGAGTTGATGGAGAAATATCGCAAGATGATCCAGCACTACAAAAACAAGTCAAGGAATATCATCATCTCAGGCATTCTCCCCAAGATCGACGCACCTGACAAATTCTACGACAAGGCTTTCAGCACAAATAGCCGACTAAAACATTTGTGTCTGAGGGAAGAAGTTGAATTCATCAACCTCTGGGACAACTTCTGCAACCAGCCTACTCTGTTCCGCAAGGATGGCACTCATCTAAACCCTGTGGGTTCAGCACGCATGGGTCGTCTCCTACACGAAGCAGTCCGCAGCCATGGATCAAAAAACGCCATCCGAGAAGAAGCAGCAGTGACATAAATCATCCAACGCCAAAAAAAAACAGAGGCAACCGAGGACCACCAGCGATAAGGACCGAAGACAGCGAGGACCGAGGACAGCCATGAACATAAATGTAGATCCGACAAGAACCAAAAATATTATTAAAGAGCGTTCCGTGAGTTCTAAAATAACAAATTTAAAGGTTTTCTATGCAAAAGCTCGTAGCATACGCAATAAATTTTCAGATTTAGAGGAGCTAGTGTTTACAGAAAATTATGATGTGATTGGCATAACAGAATCTTGGCTCAATACAGAAGATAGAGACTTTTTAGCAGAGTATTCACTTCCCGGTTATGTAATGTTTGAGAAAAGCCGAATAAATCGAAATGGAGGTGGCGTTTTACTTTATATCAAAGAAAGTCTTAACCCTACCCTCTTGTCAAAACCTCAAATTGTGAACGTCGACGCATCTTTTGTGCTAATAAAGAATAATAAAGGTACCAAAATAATACTTGCATTAATATACAGACCTCCAGCTCAATCAGTGCAAACTGACCGAGAAATTTACGAACAAATTGCAGATGTAAGTAACTCACAAGATACCGTAATTTTTGGTGACTTTAATTTACCTGTGACCAAGTGGGGCGATACTCTTACTTCACACTCCGGACATGACTTGTATACGAACTTGCAAGAGAGTTCGCTTTATCAATTTGTTGGAACGCCGACCCGTGGTAATAACGTTCTTGACATTGTACTTGCAACAAAAGAAGAATTAATAGAGAATTTGAATGTTGGTGATGAATTCAGTAACAGCGACCATCGTACGATAACATTCACTTTAAAGTTTACTAGTAACGAACCAAATAGTAGCATCGAAAAAGTCCCTAATTTCAAGAAAGCAAACTTCCATAAACTTAGAGCTATGTTTAACCCTTAATTAGCGGCGAGCAACATAAGTCGAGTTAAATAAAGCTGGACTATGTGGCGGCGCTCGACATAACTCGAGTGGCAATTTCAGCACGTAATGTGGCTGAGAGAGAGAGACAAGTGGTGGCAGGAGACTAGCGAGCGTATGACTGCTCCAGACCACCGCGGCGAACCTACTGACACAAATCTCAGCTCCCTCCTCCCTCTCTCACTCGCTACATACTCAATTATGTACCGAAAGTACCGAATTACCTGCTTTTTGCACTCGCGTTGCACGGTTATTGCAAGAAAACTATCCATCATACAAGGATCGTTATGGTGTCATTCGAAAGCTCTGTTTATGCCCTTTCAGGGATAGGTACTTGTTTTACGTTCTGGGTCTTATTTAGGCATGAAAATGATCACGTAAACAGCCCTATTTTGGCTAAAAACACCCCGCTGGGCGGTACACATAAATAAACTGCATAGGCCGCTCGTAAGGTCTTAAAGAAACTGACTGGAGCTTTTTAATTCACAATAACGACATAAATACATCTTGGAAGTTATTCGAAGCCACCTACCTAAAAGCAGTGCAAGACTGCACACCATCGAAAACTCGGCGTCCAGGCCATAATAATAAGCCCAAATGGTGGAATAAAGATATTTCAAACTGCCTGCTTGCTAAAAAATTTGCTAATGATAGATTAAAATCCTCACAAAATGACGAAGAACGGCTGAAATTTGTAGAGCTACGACGCAAAGCCAAAAAGTTAATTAAGCAAAGTAAAAAGACCTTAGAGTTACATATTGCGAATCAAAGTAAAACAAACCCGAAAGAATTCTATAGTTATATCAGAAAGAAAAAAGTCGTTACTTCAACTGTTGGACCGTTAGTCGATGAAAATGGAGAATACACCAAAGACGAAGAACAAATGAGTAATGCCCTCAATACCTTCTTTGCATCAGTTTTTACAACAGAAGACCTCAGTGATATCCCTACACCATCGCCGATTCAGATTGATAATTCAGATGTTCTAAGCAATATCACCGTTACAGAGAGAGAAGTATTGAATTGTTTAGATAAACTCAAGGTAAATAAAACGCCTGGACCTGATACAATCTCGCCTAGAGTTCTAAAGGAAGCTAAGGATGAGCTCTCTAAACCACTGACATTACTATTCAATAAATCCTTGCAGTCTGGAACTATGCCCGATCAGTGGAAGCTAGCCAACGTAACACCGATATTCAAGAAAGGCAGCAAATCCCTACCCAGTAACTATCGTCCAATTAGCTTAACCTCAGTTGTATGTAAAATGCTAGAAACGGTCATACGAGACAGACTCGTAAATCACTTAGAGGAAAATAACATACTTAAAGATACTCAACACGGCTTTCGTAAAAAACGTTCCTGTTTAACAAACCTCTTAGACTTCTTCCACGATATCCTCAACCTCTACGATGAGAGTAAAGCTGTAGATATTATATACCTTGATTTTCAAAAGGCCTTTGACAAAGTTCCCCACAAACGTTTACTGCTAAAACTAAAAGCGCATGGAATACAAGACGGTGTGTTGAAATGGATAGAAAATTGCTCAGCGACAGAAAGCAAAGAGTAGTCATAAACGGTAAGGCATCAAAATGGACCAATGTAAGTAGCGGGGTACCCCAGGGATCGGTACTAGGACCAATTATCTTTCTAATTTACATCAACGACATAGATGAGGGTCTCACCTGTACAATCTCAAAATTTGCTGACGATACAAAAATTGCAAATAGCGTACTCTCAAAAGAACAAGTTGACGATATGCAACACAATCTAGATAAATTGTCATGTTGGGCCCAAATTTGGCAAATGAGTTTCAATGCGGATAAATGTAAAGTACTACATATCGGATACCTAAATGAGAAAGCAAACTATTCGATGAATGGCACTCAGCTTAAGAATGTAAACAGAGAAACCGATCTGGGAGTAACAATATCGAGTAACCTAAAACCGAGTCAACAATGTTCAGAAGTTGTTAAGAAGGCAAACAAAATAATTGGCTTTATAGGCAGGTCATTTGAGCATAAATCCAAAGAAGTTATCCTAACCCTTTACAATTCATTAGTCCGCCCTCTTCGGGAATACTGCGTTCAATCCTGGTGCCCTTATTACCAAAAAGATATAAACAAGCTAGAACGAGTTCAACGTAGAGTTACCAAAATGATACCTAGCCTAAAGAACAAACCATACGAAGAGCGTCTTAGAGAATTAAATCTATTTCCTTTAACCCAGCGCAGATTAAGAGGTGACTTAATTCAAGTGTTCAAAATCATCAAAGGCATCGACAATATGAACTGTAGTAAGTACTTCACTATCGACCAATCTAACTACACGCGGGGAAACGGTTGCAAAATTATTGGTAAATCTTTTAACTCACACGAATCTAAGAATTTCTTCTTCAATCGAGTTGTCAACTTGTGGAATGGGCTTCCCCGAAACGTTATAGACTGCATCACCGTTGATTCATTTAAACTCCGCCTAGACAAATATCTCGCATCAAACCCGCGACTGACTGCGTTTGTAAATTAATAACTTTATTTTATCCCCCCCTCAGTTACTAACCCATCTGTCCCCTACTAACTTCCTAATCCTGCCACGGACATTAGTTCCAGGGCAGTAATTCCCTTTCCAATGTTCCCTTACCCACTCTAAACCACTGTTTGGACACTTGATCCTCAGTGTTTTGGAGGACAAGCAACCTAGAAGGGTCACTAGATCTGTTGTTGCTTGATTTCCTTTGTACTCCTTTGTACTCCTTTGTACTCTCTCTACTGTAGGTGGAGCAGCCCGTCCAGGTAGTCGCCTCTCTGGGTGGAGCTGCCCGGCCAGGTAGTCTCTCTCTGCGTATCTTTGACAACAGCAGACTAAGCACCTCTCCATCCCCTCCCATCAGATCCTCCACTTTCTTAACTTTAGGATCAAGTGAAGTGACCTAAAATTAATGGGAGTAACTGGTACTGTGGTGCTTCGTACTTATAATTCGTTGTATAGATAGGTCATGCTTCGTATAATGTAAATCGGAAAATAAAATGGAATTGTTCATGTTTTTCTTGTATTTGTCCTTCCTAGTTTTTACAATTTCTTCTCTCCTAAATTTTTGTGGGTGAAAGATCGTTTCATAACCCAATCGAGGGGCCGAATACGGTCTCGTGTGTGCCTGTGTTGGCACAGGTGCACCAACACAGGCAAGACGGTGCAGCAAGCACATAGAATACGGCGGCGGTGGCTGTGCTCCGATGAGGTACACACTCTCCCTCTCGCTGTCACGTTTCGTATAATGCATCGTTTAGCTAGGTCATGCTTCGTTTAATGTGTCGTCTACTGTCCTAGGTCATGCTTCGTATAATGTGTCGCACCCCCAGTCAGACGCCTCACCAAAAATAATCCCACAAAAATCTCTCTGGTTGGAGCAGCCCAGCCAGGTAGTCTCTCCTATATTATTATTAGCTAAAAAATCTTTGACTCAGAGAGAGAGAGAGAGAGAGACAGACAGAGTGTGTAAGAGAGAGAGAGAGTTACCCACTCTCCCTCTCGCTGTTACACTTCATATAATGCGTCGCACAGGTGCACCAACACAGGCAAGACGGTGCAGCAAGCACATAGAATACGGCGGCGGTGGCTGTGCTCCGACGAGGAACACACTCTCCCTCTCGCTGTCACGTTTTGTATAATGCGTCGTATAGCTAGGTCAGTAGGTCATGCTTCGCTTAATGCGTCGTCTACTGTCCTAGGTCATGCTTCGTATAATGTGTCGCACCCCCAGTCAGACGCCTCACCAAAAATAAGCCCACAAAAATCTCTCTGGGTGGAGCAGCCCGGCCAGGCAGTCTCTCCTTTATTATTAGCTAAAAAATCTTTGACTCAGAGAGAGAGAGAGAGAGAGACAGACACAGTGTGAGAGAGAGAGAGAGATACCCACTCTCCCTCTCGCTGTCACGCTTCGTATAATGCGTCGCACAGGTGCACCAACACAGGCAACACGGCGCAGGAAGCACACAGAATACGGCAGCGGTGGCTGTGCTCCGACGATGTACACACTCTCTCTCTCGCTGTCACGCTTCGTATAATGCGTCGCACAGGTGCACCAACACAGGCAACACGGCGCAGCTCGTCGTCATCGAAGTTTTCGTCCTAAATTTTGTCTCTCATAAATTTTTGTGGGTGAGTCGCCGCAGGAGCCCGGCCAGTTAGTCTCTCTCTACTGTAGGTGGAGCAGCCCGGCCAGGTAGTCGCCTCTCTGGGCGGAGCAGCCCGGCCAGGTAGTCTCTCTCTGGGTATCTTTGACAACAACCGACTAAGCACCTCTCCATCCCTTCCCATCAGATCCTCCACTTTCTTAACTTTAGGATCAAGTGAAGTGACCTAAAATTAATGGGAGTTACTGGTACTGTGGTGCTTCATACTTATATTTCGTCGTATAGCTAGGTCATGCTTCGTATACTGTAAATCGGAAAATAAAATGGAATTGTTCATGTTTTTCTTTTATTTGTCCTTCCTAGTTTTTACAATTTCTTCTCTCGGTGAAAGATGTCGTGGACAAATAATTGACAATTCGATTTCTTTAAATTTTTCACACACACAAATTTAGACCCTCCCGAAGAAAAAAGGTTCATCGCCAACTCAAGTCGTAGAGCAGAATTTATTTTTGGTGAGTCGTCTGACTGGGGTGGAATAATAATTCCAATGTAAGCGTGGACTATGGAGTGGAACAATGCGTGAGAGACTATATTCTTCAGAGAAAAATATGTTGTGATGATGACAGTGAAACTCTACACGAAGACGACGGCACGTTAAAAGATAGCGTAGGGATGGTACGGTCGGAATCTAACATATCCCCGATAATTGTCACCCATCAAAATATGAAGGAGCAAGATGAACCTGATACAGATGTTAACGATACGGTTTCGGTAGACACTGTTGAAGATAATCTTTCAACAGAAAAGGTTATTACCCATAACACCACCAATGAGGCAGCTAGCGTTAACAATGATTGGTTTTCTCATTTGTGCGGGAGAGACTCCGCCAATAGCCATAGGATGATTAAATGTGGGAGCGTTAAAGGGGACGAGGAGAGAAACGATGAAAATAATATTATGGACATCGAAGAAGGGGGCATTGTTGACGTTAACGAGGTTTCAAAAGATAAAGATAATGGAGGTGAAGAAAATTGGACAACCCCCCAACCTACATCCTCTCGCAGTAGAAGTAGAGAAATTCCATTGTCGGTTCACCCCTTCGAAATCATCTCTTCAATCTCCAATCCACGTGAATCGGCAAATGGCAATTTCCGTTCCTTTACATCTCCTTCAGGTGAGACTGGTCCAAACACTCTTCACCGTTTTAGCCGACATTCATGTCATTATTATCCTAGTATGGACAGAAGTAGTATTTACCGCAAATTGGAAGAGTCCGACAATACATCGGCGTATACCGTGACGCCCTACAATGCACGGCGACCTCGCCGTTACCTTCCAAGCCCTCCGAGCCCTTCATCCTATAGTAACTCGTTGCCTCCCATAGGCGAATCCAAACTGCGCACTCGACGATGGGACAGAAGAGCAGCTAAGAGCAGGTGGCAACATTCTGGCAAACGAGGTATCGTTTCAGAGACGCACCCAACCACACCTACTACCAGACCTTGCAAAAGACACCTTCCTTCACGGTCCCCTGATCCCAACACCGTCGATTACCCTTCATGTCCCGTAACCCCTGCTACCACTACGGCTACTTCCACCGCTACCGCTACTTCAAAAAAGAAAAGGTATAGAGGTACCGAAGATAAAAAAGAATCCTCCCAAAGGCCAAAGCCATTTCATTGATTTTTGGAGGATCACCACGACTATGCACCCCTCTCGAGACATTTTCCTAGCTCGGCAGTCACGTGGTCCCATTGTCTCCTCCTCCGCCCTCAAGGGAACGGAGAGTGCCAATGATGCTAGCCAGAGTAGCTTCTCTTCGTTCTCTGCCTCTTGTGCGCCAAACTCCAACACCGAGTATTTTCAACCAGGTCGGAAGGGCAGTGACCAATATGGCGAGCAAAGAGATGAAAGCCAGAATAGACGAGAGAGTCAACGATACCGTGTTAAAGGTTAAGGTGGAAATGTTACGATTTCAGATCAAGGGAATGAAATGTGCCTCCCTGGTGGATGCGATTGTTGGGTACTGCGTCGGTGATAAGTTGCACAACCCCCAGCAGGAACATTTGACTCTATTGAGGAAAATGTTGGCCATTGAATTAACGGCTAATATGGTTGGTCGGTATGCCAAGATTCAAGACTTAAAGTCGCTGAATTATTTAGAAAATCGAACGATACCTTAGAAATTATTTCAGAGAGAGCAAGTCATGTGTAACCCCATGTTCTATGATTTGGACTTCACTCCTCTGGAATATAAGAGCTACAAAGAGAGGAGTAGTTCCGAACGACCGGGCGACGGCTGAGGAGGAGGAGGAAACATGGTTACACATCCATCACCTTCCTCGACTCTGTAATGTAAATCGGAAAATAAAATGGAATTTTTCATATTTTTCTTTTATTTGTCCTTCCTAGTTTTTACAATTTCTTCTCTCCTTAATTTTTGTGGGTGAAACATCGTTTCATAACCCAATCGAGGGGCCGAATACGGTATCGTGTGTGCCTGTGTTGGCACAGGTGCACCAACACAGGCAACACGGTGCAGTAAGCACACAAAATACGGCTGTGCTCCGACGAGGTACACACTCTCCCTCTCGCTGTCACGTTTCGTATAATGTGTCGTATAGCTAGGTCATGCTTCGTTTAATCATGCGTGGTCTACTGTCCTAGGTCATGCTTCGTATAATGTGTCGCACCCCCAGTCAGACGCCTCACCTAAAATAATCCCACAAAAATCTCTCTGGGTGGGAGCAGCCTGACCAGGTAGTCTCTCCTAAATTTTGTCTCTCCTAAATTTTTGTTGGTGAGTCGCCGCAGGAGCCCGGCCAGTTAGTCTCTCTCTACTGTAGGAGGAGCAGCCCGGCCAGGTAGTCGCCTCTCTGGGCAGAGCAGCCCGACCAGGTAGTCTCTCTCTGGGTATCTTTGACAACGGCCGACTAAGCACCTCTCCATCCCTTCCCATCAGATCCTCCACTTTCTTAACTTTAGGATCAAGTGAAGTGACCTAAAATTAATGGGAGTAACTGGTACTGTGGTGCTTCGTACTTATAATTCGTCGTATAGCTAGGTCATGCTTCGTATAATGTAAATCGGAAAATAAAATGGAATTGTTCATGTTTTTCTTTTATTTGTCCTTCCTAGTTTTTACAATTTCTTCTCTCGGTGAAAGATGTCGTGGACAAATAATTGACAATTCGATTTCTTTAAATTTTTCACACACACAAATTTAGACCCTCCCGAAGAAAAAAGGTTCACCGCCAACTCAAGTCGTATAGCAGAATTTATTTTTGGTGAGTCATCTGACTGGGGTGGTCGTAGCTCTCGGATCGAAGTATTTCCGATCTATCCCAATTCCACCAACTCACGTTGGACAGCAGAAGATCGCCTAAAGATTTGAGTGTGAAAATCACAACAGCGGCGACGCCGCAGCAGCCCGACCAGGTAGTCTCTCTCTAGGTGAAGCAGCCCGGCCAGGTAGTCGCTAGGTCATGCTTCGTTTAATGCGTGGTCTACTGTCCTAGGTCATGCTTCGTATAATGTGTCGCACCCCCAGTCAGACGCCTCACCAAAAATAATCCCACAAAATTCTCTCTGGGTGGGAGCAGCCCGACCAGGTAGTCTCTCCTAAATTTTGTCTCTCCTAAATTTTTGTGGGTGAGTCGCCGCAGGAGCCCGGCCAGTTAGTCTCTCTCTACTGTAGGTGGAGCAGCCCGGCCAGGTAGTCGCCTCTCTGAGTGGAGCAACCCGGCCAGGTAGTCTCTCTCTGGGTATCTATGACAACAGCGGACTAAGCACCTCTCAATCCCCTCCCATCAGATCCTCCACTTTCTAAACTTTAGGATCAAGTGAAGTGACCTAAAAGTAATGGGAGTAACTGGTACTGTGGTGCTTCTTACTTATAATTCGTCGTATAGCTAGGTCATGTTTCGTATAATGTAAATCGGAAAATAAAATGGAATTTTTCATATTTTTCTATTATTTGTCCTTACGAGTTTTTACAATTTCTTGTCTCCTAAATTTTTGTGGGTGAAAGATCGTTTCATAACCCAATCTAGGGGCCGAATACGGTCTCGTGTGTGCCTGTGTTGGCACAGGTGCACCAACACAGGCAACACGGTGCAGCTAGCACACAGAGTACGGCGGCGGTGACTGTGCTCCGACGAGGTACACACTCTCCCTCTCGCTTGTCACGTTTCGTATAATGCGTCGTATAGCTAGGTCATGCTTCGTTTAATGCGTCGTCTACTGTCCTAGGTCATGCTTCGTATAATGTGTTACGTCCTGGGATATATAAACACTGGGCTCTTTCTATTGGACTAGGTATGCGGCAACAAGCAACAACGGAAAACGCTAGATCCAACCCTTATCTATAAACCCAGGCAACAAATCACCCTAAACCGTCAAGAGTCCTGCCTGGACAACAAGGTATCCTATGACTCGGTTACAGGGTGCACGGACTATAGAATGCTGATAGTCAAGCAGGCTATATAAGAGATCACACAATTAAGTTGACTTAAAGCTTCAAGGAAAAGATAGATAACGGAATTAAATTGCAGAAACAATTTAATAACAAACTAGAAGAAAGTACATTTAACGTTACGTTAATTAATACAACTAATCACCCCTGCGTGAAAGAAGGTGAAAGCAAACAGTCCTCAAAACATCGTACAGGTAGACAAGATGCGGGTTTCTAAACTGCATGCGGCTACTGTAGGATCTGATGCTTAGCAAAGAAAGTACGTTACGGATTTAGAGAACTCTTAACTCATAAGCAGGAATAAATACTAGTGATAGGCAATACAGTGTATAATGGCATAGGTATAATTAAATAAAGGCAGCAACTCACAACATAACCACATACAGGTGTGCTTCTCACTCTTAGTCAGGCAAGCCTGCTCGGACAGAGTCTCTATGCCCCACCCTGACTCACAATGCTCACAAAAACGGTAAACTGTGGCACAATAACAAGCATACAGAGATAATAAACCCCTAGCTGTTAATCTGCCAGGTGGCAGATGTCTAGCCGGAAGGATATAGGCTTCGGATACCCGGGCTGAGCCACCTGCTCTAGCCTAGGGACGTTCCCAAGTCTGTGCGCCAAATTACTCTAATTGAAAGGGTGCTCTCTTGGGAGACTCAGATCGCAAGTATCTGACTCTCTCCTGGCGACCCTAAAACAAAAGCAAGATGTGCTAGCGCAGTGCTGAGTGGACTAGGCAAGGGCCCTCACACAACACAACACTAGACACACAGGGACACAGACAAGAAAATGCCCCCAGACTCCCACGGGTATCCTAGTAAAGTCGTGCGGGTCCACAGGACTCGCACCAGCAGACTTTACTTAAAGGATCGCAAAAAGCCTCCCCTCCGGTCTAGCCCCTGCTAACCTGACACAAGAACACACTAGCAAGCATGAAACCACCAAATATACGACAACAAAAAAGCTTCCTAGGTCTCATTAACAATTACATCTCTGCATAAGGCCCTAAATCCTATCTAGTTATCTGAGAGCTCGTCGTTAATACAATAATAGATATAAGGTCTATCAAGGGGATGGGATAATTAAATAGATTGGTGAAGTAGTGGAAAGAAGGTATACAAAGTAAGAGAGAATGTTTCTAAGTGGGGTGGAGAGGGATAGATAGCAAGGGGGTCCGAAGGGTACGACAATGAGGTGAGCTCTGAGTCTTGAATCTGTCTGGACCCCACCCTAGGCATGCAAAATACATCCCAGGCTTGGCAACACTCAACACTGTTGCCTGGTCAAAATCCTCTACCCCGTGCGTGAGTCGAAACTAAGCCTAACGTTGCAATCGAATGCATGTGGCAACGCTTCAGGCTCGTCCCAAGCTGGAATCTCCGCGCGAAGCAACGTCCTAAGCCGGTCTCTCTCTCCCTCTCGTCTCCTCCCGCCCTCACTAGACTTACATCATATATATTATAATGAAACAATCAACTATCGAGAATAAAATATACTATGATGCGTTGGTTAAGAATAAGGGCAGCTACAAGCTGTGAAACAACATAAGAATATCCCAGACATTAGTTATGTTGTCGTAGGATATATACTAAGGAAAGCCTGCCGGCCGGCTGCCACCAGCCGGTTTGTAAACGGCTTGGCAGCCGACGCGCGCGCATGCCCGCACGTGGCTACTATGCAGAAGCGTCACACCTCCCCCAAGATATAAGACCCTTGACTAAGTTCTTCATATCTAACAGAAAGCTTCTCATAGTACCACACACTGTTGCGACACAAGGCACTATATATAAAAAAAATAAAGACTGTTGCGCTCCACCGAGCAAGTTCAACTAACTCAGTGACAATAAGCGAAAACATTCAACTTAGATACTGCTACAACATCTTATACAAAATTATACACGTTATAAAAATAAAGATTTTTTTATAAGGTTTTTGCTTTTTTTTAATTTGTTTTTTTCGGCTGAACTACAGTGACAGCCTATTTCCCTCCACACTCAACCCTCAATCCTGTGGCAGTCTAACCAACATCATCCACCCTTGATAGACAATCCGCTATCACGTTATCAGAACCGGCAATATGGCGTATGTCCAGATTATACTCCTGAAGCATGAGTGACCACCTGGTCAGCCTCATATTCCGGTTATGAAACTGATTCAAGAATTTCAGAGGGTGATGATCGGTATAAACCACTACGACTGGTCCGAAAGCAGGAACATATACATCGAAGTGCCTGAGCGCCAGCACTATCGCCAGGAGTTCTTTTTCAATTACAGAGTAATTTCTTTGTGCACTATTGAATTTTTTACTGTAAAAACTCACTGGATGTTCGATACCTTCATCATCTGTCTGTAACAAGACAGCCCCAGCCCCTACGCCACTGACATCAGTCGCCAGCTGAAAAGGTCTGCTGAAGTCCGGGGCCCTGAGTATGGGGTGGGTACATAACAGGTGTTTCACCAAGGAAAACGCCTCTGCACACTCAGGAGACCACCGGAACTTCTTGTCCTTAGATAATAAGTCAGTTAAGGGTGCAAGTACAGTCGAATAGCCTTTGATGAAGCGACGATAATAGCCTATCATACCTAGAAACCGCATGATTTGTTTCTTAGTCGAGGCTGGGGAAACTGATCGATGGCTTTGATCTTTGTCTGTGGAAGGCACACCTGACCCATCCCCACCTCGAACCCCAGGTACAAAACTGTGGCTTTGACAAAATCGCACTTACCCAGGTATAACACCAAACCTGCTTCATTCAGTTTATTAAAAAGCTGTCCGATGTGAGCACAGTGACTGTTAAAATCATCGTCGTATATTATGACATCATCTAGGTACACCGTACAGTTGGGAATGTCGGCTACAATGTCGTTCATTAATTTCTGAAACGTTGCAGGGGCATTTTTCAGCCCGTATGGCATAACATGGCAACGATATGTGGCACCGTCCACCACAAACCCACACACCTCTCGCGCTCGCTCAGACAAGGGCACTTGCCAATAACCCTTGACAAGGTCTATCTTAGTGAGGAACTTGGCTTTTCCTATCTTATCCACACTGTCGTCCACACGAGGGAGAGGGTAGGCATTTGTGGGGGTTAAACCATTCAACCTGCGGAAATCTATACAAAACCGCACCTTGCCATCTGGTTTGGGCTGCAGTGTGACTGGGGAAGTCCACCTTACTGCACCCTCAGAAATCAGCCCACGTTTCAGTATATAATCCAGCTTTTCCCTAAGTGCTGGTAATTTAATAGGGGGAACACGGTATGGCACTGATTTAAAGGGCGGGTGGTCCCCAACATCGACATCGTGCACCGCTTGAGTAGTGAGGCCAGGATGATCCGCGAAAACAGCTGGGTTTGAATCAAACAAGTGCTGCACAGCTACACGCTGTTGCTCAGGCAGGTGCAATATCAACTCGTGAGCTACTTGTCTAGAATTCCCCGCCCACTGAGCCGCGGAAACATGACAATCCCAATTATCCTCCCCCGCAGCTTGACTGTCCCTTCCTCCTTCTCCACCACGATCGCTACAGATCAATACCGGGACAGTGAGAGGCTCGGAGGGGCGCCTCACATACTCTTTCATCAGATTTACATGGCAAAGTTGGTTCTTTTTCTTACGATCAGGAGTAGCTACTAAATAGTCGAGATCAGAAACCTTCCTTACAACCCGATACGGACCAGAATACTTGGCAGACAAGGGGTGTCCCACCAGAGGCAGTAGTATCAGTACCTCCTGATCTACTTCAAACTCCCTCAGCTTCACCTTCTGGTCGTATCTGTCCTTCATCTGAGCTTGTGAACTCTTAAGGTTCCGACCAGCTACCTCCAGGCTCTTTAGCATTCTCTCACGGCTTTCAACAACATACTTTAGAAGCGAGCATGGCTTTGTGACTCCCTCCCAGATCTCCTTGACTATGTGGAGGGGCCCCCTGACCCTGTGTCCAAAAACCAACTCGTTCGGGCTAAATCCCAAGCTCTCCCCAGGTACTTCTCTCGCAGCAAATAAAACGTATGGGAGACCTAGATCCCAGTGCTTCCCATTTTCCTTGCAATAACACCGCAACATACTCTTGAGAGTCGAGTGCCACCTTTCCAAAACTCCCTGACTCTCGGGATGGTAGGCAGATGACACCACAGACACTATCCCATGTTGCTGCATGGTCTGCTTAAACAGAGCAGAAGTAAAATTGGATCCCTGATCAGACTGGATCTCCTGAGGGTAGCCATAACGAGAGAAATAGACAAGTAGGTTTTTGACAACAGTCTTAGCCATCCCGTTGCGCATGGGGTAAGCATCTGGATACCGTGTTGCTACATCCATTATAGTTAGTACAAATTTATTGCCGGCACTAGTGGGGGGCAATGGGCCAACCATATCGATAACTACTTTGCTGAAGGGCGGCCCAATGACAGGGATGGGTTGTAACGGGGCTCTCGGGATGACCTTATTGGGTTTCCCAACAACTTGACAAGTGTGACACTGTGACACCCATGACACGACACTCGCCTTTAAACCAGGCCACCAGAAAAGCTTGCTCAGAGCTGCCTCCGTCTTACGTGCCCCCAGGTGCCCTGCCAAAGGCACATCATGAGCTAATCTCAATAACCTCTCACGGCACACCCTCGGTACTACTAACTGGTCCACTAATCCTGACCCGCCATCCCACTTTTTCTCGGGATCCTGATGTCTCCAATACAAGATCCCCTCGGACAAGAAAATATCACCAGGCTGCGCATCCCCATCGCTCTCCAGTTCGACAGCACCATTACCACACGCCCTGACTTCAGGATCTTCCAGCTGCAAGGAACATATATCAGCAGGTGCGAGATTATCCAAGTTCATCTTAATTAATTTATTTCCACCTCCAATGTCCCGCTGAGCCATCCTTTCCTCACGCTGCGCATAACGATGCTGTCGCAGAGTCTCTTCCTGCCCAGCACCTGCACTAGCGGTGACAGGCCCCGGGGCCTCTCCAGACTCTAACATAGGTGCCAATAATGAGTCACCAAGAAACACTGCCGGCTCAAAACTCTCCAATTGACCAACACTTCCCGTTTTATTGTGACCTTTCCTCCGCGGTTTGATAGACTGAGGTGGTGGCTGCAAGGCTCCGGATGTCTGAGAACGCGTCACAACACACGCCATGGTTTGTACGCTACACTTCTCAACCCACTCCTGTTCCTCCCTACTAACGTCGGCCGCCTTCTCGGCAACGACCAAGGGTGAAACCTTAGAAGCAGGCACCGCAAAGCCGTTGCCGAGGAGGAGGTCGACGCCCCCAACAGGCAAGTTCTCTACAATTCCTACATCCAGCTCCTTCGCCACACCACCCACCTCTAGCTCTATCCGCACCAGCGGGTAGGACTTCGTAGCATTGATCCCCTGAACTACCACCACCCGAGCAGCGTTAATCGGTCTACCAGTAAGTTCTTTAACAAGGTCTGAGAAGCCCCCGTATCACGCAATAGCTTAACTCCTCGCCTTTCGCCAGCCCACCTCACAAAACCATGCCCTCTATGACCCCCAAAGACGTCGCGGACAGGGTTCGAGCCTTCCGGACTCTTGAACACAGGCTGTGTCCCACCCTCTGACGAACTACCCTTGGCAAACTCAGAAGATATAGGCGACACCCCTATGCTGCGGGCCAATGACACAACCTTGTTTGGTGGCTTGTTCGGACAAGCATTTGCAAAGTGACCCTCCTTGTGACATGCAAAGCACTCTTTACTCTTTGGTTTCCCTTGGGAGTGGGAGGTACCATTAGACTTCTTATACTGGACGGTATTTGGTTTATGTTCAGTTTTATTGTCAGTGCTACATGGTTTTGTGTATTTATGTGTATCAAAATTCTTGGGAGGGGGAGGGGTACGATCCTTTGCACCCGACTTACTCCTAGCTGCTGCTTCGCACCCTCGAATTAATGACAGTCGGCGGTCAGCCATTTCTGCTGCATCCTGGAGAGTTCTAGGATTTTTTTCCTTTATATTTAATGTTAAGTCCCCGCCTGTGCACTTAAAGAACTGCTCCAAGAGAACCAGCTCACTCAACTCCTCAAAAGTAGCTGCCCTCTCAGAACGCAGCCAATGTCGTAGTGCATCAGACAAGTCCCGGGCGTGTTCTCGGAAGGTACTATCCTTGCCCTTAGTAACACCCCGAAATTTCAAGCGGTAAGTTTCCGGTTGTAACTCATAGGCCCGTAGCACAGCCTTCTTTAGCTCATCATAAACTACACAGGACTCTAAAGGTAGTGCATCATACGCTTTTAGCCCCTTTCCTAGGAGTCATGATGAAACTAATGCTGCCCACTTTTCCTGAGGCCACTGGTGTTCCTGACACTTCTTCTCAAATCGCATAAAAAACTCAGCCACACATAATTCATCGAACACAGGAACTAGTTTAAGCAGGTGCGACAATGATTGGTCCCGATGTCTGTTACCTCCCCCAATATTTCGCCCTGTTACCTCCACTCGAGATCTCTCCAGCTCCCTGTCAGCCCGATACCTAGTAGACTCTGCCTCTCGTATAGCTGTTGTCTCTGTAGCCTCAGCCTGCACACTAGCCTGTCTCTCGGCAGCCTATACCTGAGCTCTAGCCTGTCTTTCGGTAGCCTCAACCTGAGCTCTAGCAACCTCAACCTTGGCCATCTCAAGCCGAAAGAACAAATCTGGAGTCAACCCTTGAGGAGGGGAAGGTGCATTTAATGGAGAGGGTCCCTGTGATTGAATTCCACGCTGCCATTGACCATCAACTTGGGGGTATGTACTAAATTCAGGCACCCTGACATTTGATACGGGGGTAGAGTGGAGGGGGGGCTGGGGACCGGAGCCCCCAGTCACCTCTCCACCCAGGTCTCTCCCTTCTAAACCCAATATCAAAGTCCTCAGCTGATCTTTCCTCATGCCACTTAACCCTTATTTAGCGGCGAGCAACATAAGTCGAGTTAAATAAAGCTGGACTATGTGGCGGCGCTCGACATAGGTCGAGTGGCAATTTCAGCACGTAATGTGGCTGAGAGAGAGAGACAAGTGGTGGCAGGAGACTAGCGAGCGTATGACTGCTCCAGACCACCGCGGCGAACCTACTGACACAAATCTCAGCTCCCTCCTCCCTCTCTCACTCGCTACATACTCAATTATGTACTGAAAGTACCGAATTACCTGCTTTTTGCACTCGCGTTGCACGGTTATTGCAAGAAAACTATCCATCATACAAGGATCGTTATGGTGTCATTCGAAAGCTCTGTTTATGCCCTTTCAGGGATAGGTACTTGTTTTACGTTCTGGGTCTTATTTAGGCATGAAAATGATCACGTAAACAGCCCTATTTTGGCTAAAAACACCCCGCTGTGCGGTACACAAAAATAAACCGCATAGGCCGCTCGTAAGGTGTTAAACCCTGGTGACCCTGAAGACCTGCCACACACTTTAAGCCATACTTATTCAGCTTCAACACCCTGGCAGCGGTAAGGGGCACCTCTAAAAATCTTCTAGCATCCTCCTAGCTATCGACTAGCCACTCCACAGGTCTTTCTCCCTCCGAGCCCGTATCGTGACCTGACCCATCACTGTGTTCTGATGTATTAGTCATGTTTGTGTACTGCAGTAATTATCACGGTTATAGAATATGCCTTATCTCCTATGCAAGTATGTATATACTAATGTTATTTAAAGTCTTTATTGTGTTATATTGGTTGCTCAAAAAAAAAAAACTCTATGTCCACTGTATTCCTTTAATCATAAGGAATCTCAAAACAAATGACCACTATATTCCTCTGTTCAGTAAATCCTATGCAAGGTCGCCATTTGTTACGTCCTGGGATATATAAACACTCGGCTCTTTCTATTGGACTAGGTATGCGGCAACAAGCAACAACGGAAAACGCTAGATCCAACCCTTATCTATAAACCCAGGCAACAAACCACCCTAAACCGTCAAGAGTCCTGCCTGGACAACAAGGTATCCTATGACTCGGTTACAGGTTACAGGGCACTATAGACTGCTGATAGTCAAGAAGGCTATATAAAAGATCACACAATTAAGTTGACTTAAAGCTTCAAGGAAAAGATAGATAACGGAATTAAATTGCAGAAACAATTTAATAACAAACTAGAAGAAAGTACATTTAACGTTACGTTAATTAATACAACTAATCACCCCTGCGTGAAAGAAAGTGAAAGCAAACAGTCCTCAAAACATCGTACAGGTAGACAAGATGCGGGTTTCTAAACTGCATGGGGCTACTGTAGAATCTGATGCTTAGCAAAGAAAGTACGTTACGGATTTAGAGAACTCTTAACTCATAAGCAAGAATAAATACTAGTAATAGGCCATACAGTGTATAATGGCATAGGTATAATTAAATAAAGGCAGCAACTCGCAACATAACCACATACAGGTGTGCTTCTCACTCTTAGTCAGGCAAGCCTGCTCTGACAGAGTCTCTAAGCCCCACCCTGACTCACAATGCTCACAAAAACGGTAAAGTGTGGCACAATAACAAGCATACAGAGATAATAAACCCCTAGCTGTTAATCTGCCAGGTGGCAGAGGTCTAGCTGGAAGGATATACTGTAGGCTTCGGATACCCGGGCTGAACCACCTGCTCTAGCCTAGGGACGTTCCCAAGTCTGTGCGCCAAATTACTCTAATTGAAAGGGTGCTCTCTTGGGAGACTCAGATCGCAAGTATCTGACTCTCTCCTGGCGACCCTAAAACAAAAGCAAGACGTGCTAGCGCAGTGCTGAGTGGACTAGGCAAGGGCCCTCACACAACACAACACTAGACACACAGGGACACAGACAAGAAAATGCCCCCAGACTCCCACGGGTATCCTAGTAAAGTTGTGCGGGTCCACAGGACTCGCACCAGCAGACTTTACTTAAAGGATCGCAAAAAGCCTCCCCTCCGGTCTAGCCCCTGCTAACCTGACACAAGAACACACTAGCAAGCATGAAACCACCAAATATGAGACAACAAAAAAGCTTCCTAGGTCTCATTAACAATTATATCTCTGCATAAGGCCCTAAATCCTATCTAGTTATCTGAGAGCTCGTCGTTAATACAATAATAGATATAAGGTCTATCAAGGGGATGGGATAATTAAATAGATTGGTGAAGTAGTGGAAAGAAGGTATACAAAGTAAGAGAGAATGTTTCTAAGTGGGGTGGAGAGGGATAGATATCAAGGGGGTCCGAAGGGTACGACAATGAGGTGAGCTCTGAGTCTTGAATCTGTCTGGACCCCACCCTAGGCATGCAAAATACATCCCAGGCTTGGCAACACTCAACACTTTTGCCTGGTCAAAATCCTCTACCCCGTGCGTGAGTCGAAACTAAGCCTAACGTTGCAATCAAATGCATGTGGCAACGCTTCAGGCTCGTCCCAAGCTGGACTCTCCGCGCGAAGCAACGTCCTAAGCCGGTCTCTCTCTCCCGCTCGTCTCCTCCCGCCCTCACTAGACTTACATCTTATATATTATAATGAAACAATCAACTATCGAGAATAAAATATACTAAGATGCGTTGGTTAAGAATAAGGGCAGCTACAAGCTGTGAAACAACATAAGAATATCCCAGACATTAGTTACGTTGTCGTAGGATATATACTAAGGAAAAGCCTGCCGGCCGGCTGTCACCAGCCGGTTTCTAAACGGCTGGGCAGCCGACGCATGCGCACGCCCGCACGTGGCTACTCTGCAGAAGCGTCACAAATGTGTGTCCCATAAAAATCTCTCTGGGTGGGAGCAGCCCGGCCAGGTAATCTCTCTCCTATATATTAGCTAAAAAATCTTTGACTCAGAGAGAGAGAGAGAGAGAGAGAGACAGACAGACACAGTGTGTGAGAGAGAGAAAGAGAGAGTTACCCACTCTCCCACTCGCTGTCACGCTTCGTATAATGCGTCGCACAGGTGCACCAACACAGGCAACACGGCGCATCAAGCACACAGAATACGGCGGCGGTGGCTGTGCTCCGACGACGTACACACTCTCCCTCTCGCTGTCACGCTTCGTATAATGCGTTGTATAGCTAGGTCATGCTTCGTTTAATGCGTCTTATACTGTCCTAGGTCATGCTTCGTATAATGTGTCGTACCCCCAGTCAGACGACTCACCAAAAATAATTCCACAAAAATCTCTCTGGGTGGAGCAGCCCGGCCAGGTAGTCGCTCTGTCTAAGTGGAGCAGCCCGACCAGGTAGTCTCTCTCTGGGTAGAACAACCCGGCCAAATAGTCACTCTCTCTGGGTGGAGCAGCCCGACCAGGTAGTTTCTCTCTGGGTGGAGCAGCCTGGCCAAGTAGTTCTTCTCTCCTAAACGTATGAGCTTAGGTATACGATTGAGGGAGAGTCGCCATTTGAATTTTCAGATTGCAACACAGCAAAGTTGTCTGAAGGAGGGGTCCTCCTGCGGAACAGAAAGGCGAGAGGGCTCATCCCCTCTTCCTTGGAAGAAGCCAGAGACATGTACGGGTCCCTGTCGTGATTTTAACACACACATTTTTAGGCGATCTTCTGCTGTCCAACGTGAGTTGGTGGAATTTGAGTTGGCGGTGAACCTTTTTTCAGGAGGGTCTAAATGTTTGTGGGTGAAAGATGTGGAAAAATTACAAGCAATCTTTTTTTCGAGAAAGCTAAATTTGTCAATACAATTGTAAAAACTAGGACAAATAAAAGAAAAATATGAAAAATTCCATTTTATTTTTTCGATTTACATTATACGAAGCATGACCTAGCTATACGACGAATTATACGAAGCACCACAGTACCAGTTACTCCCATTAAATTTAGGTCACTTGATTCTAAAGTTAAGAAAGTGGAGGATATACTGTAGGTGACTACATAGCAAACAGCCAATATATAACCCCCAAAAAGGATACAATAAAATATAAATTCTAAACAGTTTTTATTTGCACAAACACATACGAAGCACCACAATACCGGTTACTCCCATTAATTTTAGGTCACTTGATCCTAAAGATAAGAAAGTGGATGATATAGGTGACTACATAGCATACAACCATTATATAACCCCCAAAAAGGATATAATAAAATATAAATTATAAACCGTTTTTATTTGTACAAACACAATATTTGTCGATACAATTGTAAAAACTAGGACAAATCAAAGAAAAACATGAAAAATTCCATTTTATTTTCCGATTTACATTATACGAAGCATGACCTAGTTATACGACGAATTATACGAAGCACCACAGTACCAGTTACTCCCATTAATTTTAGGTCAGTTGATCCTAAAGTTAAGAAAGTGGAGGATACAGTAGGTGACTACATAGCATACAACCAATATATAACCCCCCAAAAGGATATAATAAAATATAAATTCTAAACAGTTTTTATTTTTACAAAAAAAAACCCACAAGGCAGAAGGGCGGAGCACACAGGAGAAGCGGAGCTCTAGACGGTGCAGGGTGCCCATACTAAACTGCTTCGATCATCCGCCAGAGGTCATTACAGTGGTGACCACTGGGGTCAGTGCCACTACGCCAGAGGCCATTGCAGCAGCGACAATAACAATGGGAATGGTACAAATAGTAGAAAGATTGATGTTGACACGAACCGAAGCACATATCGGACGGATGTAGTCCAACGCCGGAACATAGTGTAACACGATGTGCCATCTCCGTAGAGTTATTACGATTTTCCTACACCGTCGGCTCAGAAGGGTTACTAGGGGACATTTTGCCTAGGAAGCTGTCTGAGGTAGCAGGATGTAATATAACATTGACCCACAAGGCAAAACTGGCAGAAATAGGGCTAGCATTACCAGAACTATGCATTAGGAGTAGAATTTGAGGCTTGTCCATGATACAGTGGGCCATATTTCCTTTCTCTGAAGATTAATCCAATTGCTAGGTGCATTTCTGAAATCGGCATAAAAAACTATTCCTAATGCAAAGTTCTGGTAACGCTAGTCCTATTTCTGCCAATTTCGCCCTGAGAGCCAATAATTGAAATCTCTATTCACACTGTTCCCTAACATTAGTGTTACGGACAGACCAGTTGCAAGATGACGTTCTGGGATATTGGGAGAAATAAAACCATTTTCATTTATTTGTGTTTTTAGTGACCAATAATTTTTTTCCTGAGAATAGGCATTAAAGAATGTCCCATACTCAACACTAATTTCAGTCTATCATCATTTCTGGTAATCATTTCAGCAATATAGTCTTTAATTGCGCTAAGGGAATTAGTGTCCTTATTACTGTATGGAATCAGATCATTATGGCCAATATCCTCCAACATCTGTCCTAGAATAGAAAAGTGTATTCAGCGATCATCTAGTACAAACCGAGGCACCCCTGCGGCACGCAAATATCCCAACACATAGGCATATCTCATTTATATTACGGTGACACCCTTCAAATTCACAGGCCCATATTTTTCCGAGTCGTTGTCCACATTCATGGCATTATCGACAATGAGGATATAATGGTTCCAGATAATGTCATGCATGATATTGTTAGATAGATACGAATCTTCGTGAATGGAGTGATCAACGTTATAAATGACCGAAAAACGGGATGTCGCAGATGATTTTCTAACTACGTCAATCTGGTAGGTTGCTCTTGAGCGAGGCAGTTCTGCGGAAGATGTTTTACCTTTTAGTACGTCAATTGATACGGTGAGACCGAACCGTCCCCTGATTACCAAGTGAACGTCGGTCACAATGGAAGAATTCAAGAAAGAGAGCTTGATCTTCTCCTGCAGATTTTCCTCACCAGTGTCCATGGACACGAGCAAGCACGTGCGTGTGGTCACCCAAGACGGTACCTCCTGTGACTGATACCTGACAAGATCCTTGTAGCGTCCTCGTCCTTCATTCGTGACATGAAAACTGTAAGCTCCTTCGCTTCGGACAGACATGACACTCCTCAGATTGAAGTACTTGTCCTGAAAGGGGTCAACGTCAATGATGGCCATGGCCACGGTTGGATTCTCCATGTAGTTGTTGACTGAGGACTCCCGGTCAGATTCCCGCGAGGCTGGCGGCAACGGGAAGAAGAGTTCGTGGGGAGGAGGAGGAATGTGGTGAAGACTGAGATATCTATCTTCTCCGGCGAGAGTGCTCCCATTCACAGGTTTTACTCGGTATCTCCCCGGTGGACCGAAGGATAGGTTCTTATAGAATGTCTGGGGGTTGACCTGGGAGGCGGAAGAACCCAAGAAATCGTGAGCGTTCTGGACATTAGCTTTGCCGAAAATGGGCCTCAGTATATTAAGATCTCTCACTCTCTTGTCGAATACATTTATTTGATCCCCTGTGCTCATTTTCCTCCTCTTTGATTCGTTAGGGGGGTTTGCATCGCCCCGCGGCACTTGGTGGGGCGCCCTCCTCACACTGACACCAAACCATTTCCGAGTAAAAATACCCGACCCGATGAAAAAACGCAATACCAGCAGGAACGCCAGAACCCACAGACCAACAGCCAAACCGAATTTCCACTTTTTAATGTCAAGACGACTGGCGAGCAGACCGAGTACAACGGGAAGGCCCAAGATTAATATGGGAGAATTGACCAAGATGGTAGCCAACCTTCGAGTCTCGTCTCTAATGGCATCTTCAGTGACTTCGATGATGCGTTTGGCGACATCTGCCCCCGCCGACAGGATGACGGAGGCAGTCGCTTGAGTGACGGAGAGTCCCTTATCACACGTGAGAGAAACCCCCTTGCCCAGCTCGCTCATGGAGGCGAGGGAGGGCAAGACGGACGGGGGATCGAAGGTGGCCCAAGTGCCGCAGTCGCCCGCCTCCGAGTCATTGGTCCCGCATATGGGCGCATATCCCACGTAGGTCGACTCTACTCCTTGACCGTCCGGGACGGTGGCTCCACGGGCGGTGAACAAATCTCGGTCTTGCTGTATTGCCTTCCTGATCTTATTCAGGAATGGATGTTCCGTGGTCAGAGCGTGATCCACGGCATGATCCTTACAGGAGAACTTGGGAATATTGTAGGTCACCAGATCCCCTTTCAGGTTGATCCAATTATAGTGGGCCCCCTTCGAGGCATGCATGAGACCCACGACGGCTGTGCCCAGAATACCGGCGACCGTGGCGCCGACGGTGATGGTGGTCCCGTACTTTAACAGAGATATGACGGTTCCGTTCCCCCTTTCGGCTTTGATGACGAATTCGGTGGCTTTGCCTATTTCTGATCTGTTTACCGGATCCGCCATATTATCCACATTATCCAGCCTGCTCCGGATCGCTTCTAATTTTTCCACCTCCGATTTCGGAATGTCTCTCACCGTGTCGTTGACAGTACTCGCGAACTCATTCAGTGCTTCGTCCGGGTACGTTAGGGACATTTTGAGGGCGAACGGTCCGTTCAACGATTCGGGAGTGTCGATTCCCAAACCGCCCATGACTTCGGACAAGGTGCGTTCGTTCGCCCTCAGAGCCACTAATTCGTCGGATACCAACGTTCCCGATTCTGCCAACACCCATCTCCCCTCGCCGTCCAGGGACACATTGGCGCCAAAAGACTCGATGTTCAGACCGTCCTTCAAGGTGTCGACGAACGAGGTTTCCGCTTGCGTGACAGTTGTCACGGCCTCCATCTCCGAATCCATCAGACGGATGGACTCTTCCATGTTCGAGAAACGACGCAAGGCCACGGACTCGACGGCATCGCGCGCGATCCCCATGGCGCCCCTGGCCTCCTCCGCTAAAGCTAAGGTGATCCACCCCCCTGCAGTGCCGGAAGTTTGAAGTCCCTGTTTCTCTCTCTGGGAATCTTTGACAACGGCCGACTAAGCACCTCTCCATCCCTTCCCATCAGATCCTCCACTTTCTTAACTTTAGGATCAAGTGAAGTGACCTAAAATGAATAGGAGAAACTGGTACGGTGGTGCTTCATACGCGGTGCAGCAAGCACACAGAATACGGCTGTGCTCCGACGAGGTACACACTCTCCCTCTCGCTGTCATGTTTCGTATAATGTGTCGTATAGGTAGGTCAGGCTTCGTTTAATCATAAGTCGTCTACTGTCCTAGGTCATGCTTCGTATAATGTGTCGCACCCCCAGTCAGACGCCTCACCAATAATAATCCCACAAAAATCTCTCTGGGTGGGAGCAGCCCGACCAGGTTGTATCTCCTAAATTTTGTCTCTCTTAAATTTTTGTGGGTGCGTCGCCGCAGGAGCCCGGCCAGTTAGTCTCTCTCTACTGTAGGTGGAGCAGCCCGACCAGGTAGTCTCTCTCTGGGTATCTTTGACAACAGCGGACTAAGCACCTCTCCATCCCCTCCCATCAGATCCTCCACTTTCTTAACTTTAGGATCAAGTGAAGTAACCTAAAATTAATGGGAGTAACCGGTACTGTGGTGCTTCGTACGCGGTGCAGCAAGAACACAGAATACGGCTGTGCTCCGACGAGGTACACACTCTCCCTCTCGCTCTCACGTTTCGTATAATGTGTCGTATAGGTAGGTCATTCTTCGTTAAATCATGCGTCGTCTACTGTCCTAGGTCATGTTTCGTATAATGTGTCGCACCCCCAGTCAGACGCCTCACCAAAAATAATCCCACAAAAATCTCTCTGGTTGGGAGCAGCCCGACCAGGTAGTCTCTCCTAAATTTTGTCTCTCCTAAATTTTTGTGGGTGCGTCGCCGCAGGAGCCCGGCCAGTTAGTCTCTCTCTACTGTAGGTGGAGCAGCCCAGCCAGGTAGTCGCCTCTCTGAGCGGAGCAGCCCGACCAGGTAGTCTCTCTCTGGGTATCTTTGACAACGGCCGACTAAGCACCTCTCCATCCCTTCCCATCAGATCCTCCACTTTCTTAACTTTAGGATCAAGTGAAGTGACCTAAAATTAATGGGAGTAACTGGTACTGTGGTGCTTCGTATGCGGTGCAGCAAGCACACAGAACACGGCTGTGCTCCGACGAGGTACACACTCTCCCTCTCGCTGTCACGTTTCATGTAATGTGTCGTATAGGTAGGTCATGCTTCGTTTAATCATGCGTCGTCTACTGTCCTAGGTCATGCTTCGTATAATGTGTCGCACCCCCCGTCAGACGCCTCACCAATAATAATCCCACAAAAATCTCTCTGGGTGGGAGCAGCCCGACCAGGTAGTCTCTCCTAAATTTTGTCTCTCCTAAATTTTTGTGGGTGCGTCGCCGCAGGAGCCCGGCCAGTTAGTCTCTCTCTACTGTATGTGGAGCAGCCCGGCCAGGTAGTCGCCTCTCTGAGCGGAGCAGCCCGACCAGGTAGTCTCTCTCTGGGTGTCTTTGACAACAGCGGACTAAGCACCTCTCCATCCCCTCCCATCAGATCCTCCACTTTCTTAACTTTAGGATCAAGTGAAGTAACCTAAAATTAATGGGAGTAACCGGTACTGTGGTGCTTCGTACGCGGTGCAGCAAGCACACAGAATACGGCTGTGCTCCGACGAGGTACACACTCTCCCTCTCGCTGTCACGTTTCGTATAATGTGTCGTATAGGTAGGTCATTCTTCGTTAAATCATGCGTCGTCTACTGTCCTAGGTCATGTTTCGTATAATGTGTCGCACCCCCAGTCAGACGCCTCACCAAAAATAATCCCACAAAAATCTCTCTGGTTGGGAGCAGCCCGACCAGGTAGTCTCTCCTAAATTTTGTCTCTCCTAAATTTTTGTGGGTGCGTCGCCGCAGGAGCCCGGCCAGTTAGTCTCTCTCTACTGTAGGTGGAGCAGCCCAGCCAGGTAGTCGCCTCTCTGAGCGGAGCAGCCCGACCAGGTAGTCTCTCTCTGGGTATCTTTGACAACGGCCCGACTAAGCACCTCCATCCCTTCCCATCAGATCCTCCACTTTCTTAACTTTAGGATCAAGTGAAGTGACCTAAAATTAATGGGAGTAACTGGTACTGTGGTGCTTCGTATGCGGTGCAGCAAGCACACAGAACACGGCTGTGCTCCGACGAGGTACACACTCTCCCTCTCGCTGTCACGTTTCATGTAATGTGTCGTATAGGTAGGTCATGCTTCGTTTAATCATGCGTCGTCTACTGTCCTAGGTCATGCTTCGTATAATGTGTCGCACCCCCCGTCAGACGCCTCACCAATAATAATCCCACAAAAATCTCTCTGGGTGGGAGCAGCCCGACCAGGTAGTCTCTCCTAAATTTTGTCTCTCCTAAATTTTTGTGGGTGCGTCGCCGCAGGAGCCCGGCCAGTTAGTCTCTCTCTACTGTAGGTGGAGCAGCCCGGCCAGGTAGTCGCCTCTCTGAGCGGAGCAGCCCGACCAGGTAGTCTCTCTCTTGGTATCTTTGACAACGGCCGACTAAGCACCTCTCCATCCCTTCCCATCAGATCCTCCACTCTCTTAACTTTATGATCAAGTGAAGTGACTTAAAATTAATGGATGTAACTGGTACTGTGGTGCTTCATACGCGGTGCAGCAAGCACACAGAATACGGCTGTGCTCCGACGAGGTACACACTCTCCCTCTCGCTGTCACGTTTCGTATAATGTGTCGTATAGGTAGGTCATGCTTCGTTTAATCATGCGTCGTCTACTGTCCTAGGTCATGCTTCGTATAATGTGTCGCACCCCCAGTCAGACGCCTCACCAAAAATAATCCCACAAAAATCTCTCTGGGTGGGAGCAGCCCGACCATGTAGTGTCTCCTAAATTTTGTCTCTCCTAAATGTTTGTGGGTGCGTCGCCGCAGGAGCCCGGCCAGTTAGTCTCTCTCTACTGTAGGTGGAGCAGCCCGGCCAGGTAGTCGCCTCTCTGGGCGGAGCATCCCGACCAGGTAGTCACTCTCTGGGTATCTTTGACAACGGCCGACTAAGCACCTTTCCATCCCCTCCCATCAGATCCTCCACTTTCTTAACTTTAGGATCAAGTGAAGTGACCTAAAATTAATGGGAGTAACTGGTACTGTGGTGCTTCGTACGCGGTGCAGCAAGCACACAGAACACGGCTGTGCTCCGACGAGGTACACACTCTCCCTCTCGCTGTCACGTTTCATATAATGTGTCGTATAGGTAGGTCATGCTTCGTTTAATCATGCGTCGTCTACTGTCCTAGATCATGCTTCGTATAATGTGTCGCACCCCCCGTCAGACGCCTCACCAATAATAATCCCACAAAAATCTCTCTGGGTGGGAGCAGCCCGACCAGGTAGTCTCTCCTAAATTTTGTCTCTCCTAAATTTTTGTGGGTGCGTCGCCGCAGGAGCCCGGCCAGTTAGTCTCTCTCTACTGTAGGTGGAGCAGCCCGGCCAGGTAGTCGCCTCTCTGAGCGGAGCAGCCCGACCAGGTAGTCTCTCTCTTGGTATCTTTGACAACGGCCGACTAAGCACCTCTCCATCCCTTCCCATCAGATCCTCCACTCTCTTAACTTTATGATCAAGTGAAGTGACTTAAAATTAATGGATGTAACTGGTACTGTGGTGCTTCGTACGCGGTGCAGCAAGCACACAGAATACGGCTGTGCTCCGACGAGGTACACACTCTCCCTCTCGCTGTCACGTTTCGTATAATGTGTCGTATAGGTAGGTCATGCTTCGTTTAATCATGCGTCGTCTACTGTCCTAGGTCATGCTTCGCATAATGTGTCGCACCCCCAGTCAGACGCCTCACCAAAAATAATCCCACAAAAATCTCTCTGGGTGGGAGCAGCCCGACCATGTAGTCTCTCCTAAATTTTGTCTCTCCTAAATTTTTGTGGGTGTGTCGCCGCAGGAGCCCGGCCAGTTAGTCTCTCTCTACTGTAGGTAGAGCAGCCCGGCCAGGTAGTCGCCTCTCTGAGCGGAGCAGCCCGACCAGGTAGTCTCTCTCTGGGTATCTTTGACAACGGCCGACTAAGCACCTCTCCATCCCTTCCCATCAGATCCTCCACTTTCTTAACTTTAGGATCAAGTGAAGTGACCTAAAATTAATGGGAGTAACTGGTACTGTGGTGCTTCGTACGTGGTGCAGCAAGCACACAGAATACGGCTGTGCTCCGACGAGGTACACACTCTCCCTCTCGCTGTCACGTTTCGTATAATGTGTCGTATAGCTAGGTCATGCTTCGTTTAAACATGCGTCGTCTACTGTCCTAGGTCATGCTTCGTATAATGTGTCGCACCCCCAGTCAGACGCCTCACCAAAAATAATCCCACAAAAATCTCTCTGGGTGGGAGCAGCCCGACCAGGTAGTCTCTCCTAAATTTTGTCTCTCCTAAATTTTTGTGGGTGCGTCGCCGCAGGAGCCCGGCCAGTTAGTCTCTCTCTACTGTAGGTGGAGCAGCCCGGCCAGGTAGTCGCCTCTCTGAGCGGAGCAGCCCGACCAGGTAGTCTCTCTCTCTGGGTATCTTTGACAACGGCCGACTAAGCACCTCTCCATCCCTTCCCATCAGATCCTCCACTTTCTTAACTTTAGGATCAAGTGAAGTGACCTAAAATTAATAGGAGAAACTGGTACTGTGGTGCTTCGTACGCGGTGCAGCAAGCACACAGAATACGGCTGTGCTCCGACGAGGTACACACTCTCCCTCTCGCTGTCATGTTTCGTATAATGTGTCGTATAGGTAGGTCATGCTTCGTTTAATCATGCGTCGTCTACTGTCCTAGGTCATGCTTCGTATAATGTGTCGCACCCCCAGTCAGACGCCTCACCAAAAATAATCCCACAAAAATCTCACTGGGTGGGAGCAGCCCGACCAAGTAGTCTCTCCTAAATTTTGTCTCTCCTAAATTTTTGTGGGTGCGTCACCGCAGGAGCCCGGCAAGTTAGTCTCTCTCTACTGTAGGTGGAGCAGCCCGGCCAGGTAGTCGCGTCTCTGGGCGGAGCAGCCCGACCTGGTAGTCTCTCTCTGGGTATCTTTGACAACGGCCGCCTAAGCACCTCTCCATCCCTTCACATCAGATCCTCCACTTTCTTAACTTTAGGATCAAGTGAAGTGACCTAAAATTAATGGGAGTAACTGGTACTGTGGTGCTTCGTACGCGGTGCAGCAAGCACACAGAATACGGCTGTGCTCCGGCGAAGTACACACTCTCCCTCTCGCTCTCACGTTTCGTATAATGTGTCATATAGGTATGTCATGCTTCGTTTAATCATGCGTCGTCTACTGTCCTAGGTCATGCTTCGTATAATGTGTCGCACCCCCAGTCAGACGCCTCACCAAAAATAATCCCACAAAAATCTCTCTGGGTGGGAGCAGCCCGACCAGGTAGTCTCTCCTAAATGTTTGTGGGTGCGTCGCTGCAGGAGCCCGGGCAGTTAGTCTCTCTCTACTGTAGGTGGAGCAGCCCTGCCAGGTAGTCGCCTCTCTGGGCGGAGCAGCCCGACCAGGTAGTCTCTCTCTGGGTATCTTTGACAACGGCCGACTAAGCACCTCCATCCCTTCCCATCAGATCCTTCACTTTCTTAACTTTAGGATCAAGTGAAGTGACCTAAAATGAATAGGAGAAACTGGTACGGTGGTGCTTCGTACGCGGTGCAGCAAGCACACAGAATACGGCTGTGCTCCGACGAGGTACACACTCTCCCTCTCGCTGTCATGTTTCGTATAATGTGTCGTATAGGTAGGTCATGCTTCGTTTAATCATAAGTCGTCTACTGTCCTAGGTCATGCTTCGTATAATGTGTCGCACCCCCAGTCAGATGCCTCACCAATAATAATCCCACAAAAATCTCTCTGGGTGGGAGCAGCCCGACCAGGTTGTATCTCCTAAATTTTGTCTCTCCTAAATTTTTGTGGGTGCGTCGCCGCAGGAGCCCGGCCAGTTAGTCTCTCTCTACTGTAGGTGGAGCAGCCCGACCAGGTAGTCTCTCTCTGGGTATCTTTGACAACAGCGGACTAAGCACCTCTCCATCCCCTCGCATCAGATCCTCCACTTTCTTAACTTTAGGGTCAAGTGAAGTAACCTAAAATTAATGGGAGTAACCGGTACTGTGGTGCTTCATACGCGGTGCAGCAAGCACACAGAATACGGCTGTGCTCCGACGAGGTACACACTCTCCCTCTCGCTGTCACGTTTCGTATAATGTGTCGTATAGGTAGGTCATTCTTCGTTTAATCATGCGTCGTCTACTGTCCTAGGTCATGTTTCGTATAATGTGTCGCACTCCCAGTCAGACGCCTCACCAAAAATAATCCCACAAAAATCTCTCTGGTTGGGAGCAGCCCGACCAGGTAGTCTCTCCTAAATTTTGTCTCTCCTAAATTTTTGTGGGTGCGTCGCCGCAGGAGCCCGGCCAGTTAGTCTCTCTCTACTGTAGGTGGAGCAGCCCAGCCAGGTAGTCGCCTCTCTGAGCGGAGCAGCCCGACCAGGTAGTCTCTCTCTGGGTATCTTTGACAACGGCCGACTAAGCACCTCTCCATCCCTTCCCATCAGATCCTCCACTCTCTTAAATTTAGGATCAAGTGAAGTAACCTAAAATTAATGGGAGTAACTGGTACTGTGGTGCTTCGTACGCGGTGCAGCAAGCACACAGAATACGGCTGTGCTCCGACAAGGTACACACTCTCCCTCTCGCTGTCACGATTCGTATAATGTGTCGTATAGGTAGGTCATGCTTCGTTTAATCATGCGTCGTCTACTGTCCTAGGTCTTGCTTCGTATAATGTGTCGCACCCCCAGTCAGACGCCTCACCAAAAATAATCCCACAAAAATCTCTCTGGGTGGGAGCAGCCCGACCAGGTAGTCTCTCCTAAATGTTTGTGGGTGCGTCGCTGCAGGAGCCCGGCCAGTTAGTCTCTCTCTACTGTAGGTGGAGCAGCCCGGCCAGGTAGTCGCCTCTCTGGGCGGAGCAGCCCGACCAGGTAGTCTCTCTCTGGGTATCTTTGACAACGGCCGACTAAGCACCTCTCCATCCCTTCCCATCAGATCCTCCACTTTCTTAACTTTAGGATCAAGTGAAGTGACCGAAAATGAATAGGAGAAACTGGTACGGTGGTGCTTCGTACGCGGTGCAGCAAGCACACAGAATACGGCTGTGCTCCGACGAGGTACACACTCTCCCTCTCGCTGTCATGTTTCGTATAATGTGTCGTATAGGTAGGTCATGCTTCGTTTAATCATAAGTCGTCTACTGTCCTAGGTCATGCTTCGTATAATGTGTCGCACCCCCAGTCAGACGCCTCACCAATAATAATCCCACAAAAATCTCTCTGGGTGGGAGCAGCCCGACCAGGTTGTATCTCCTAAATTTTGTCTCTCCTAAATTTTTGTGGGTGCGTCGCCGCAGGAGCCCGGCCAGTTAGTCTCTCTCTACTGTAGGTGGAGCAGCCCGACCAGGTAGTCTCTCTCTGGGTATCTTTGACAACAGCGGACTAAGCACCTCTCCATCCCCTCCCATCAGATCCTCCACTTTCTTAACTTTAGGATCAAGTGAAGTAACCTAAAATTAATGGGAGTAACCGGTACTCTGGTGCTTCGTACGCGGTGCAGCAAGCACACAGAATACGGCTGTGCTCCGACGAGGTACACACTCTCCCTCTCGCTGTCACGTTTCGTATAATGTGTCGTATAGGTAGGTCATTCTTCGTTTAATCATGCGTCGTCTACTGTCCTAGGTCATGTTTCGTATAATGTGTCGCACCTCCAGTCAGACGCCTCACCAAAAATAATCCCACAAAAATCTCTCTGGTTGGGAGCAGCCCGACCAGGTAGTCTCTCCTAAATTTTGTCTCTCCTAAATTTTTGTGGGTGCGTCGCCGCAGGAGCCTGGCCAGTTAGTCTCTCTCTACTGTAGGTGGAGCAGCCCAGCCAGGTAGTCGCCTCTCTGAGCGGAGCAGCCCGACCAGGTAGTCTCTCTCTGGGTATCTTTGACAACGGCCGACTAAGCACCTCTCCATCCCTTCCCATCAGATCCTCCACTTTCTTAACTTTAGGATCAAGTGAAGTGACCTAAAATTAATGGGAGTAACTGGTACTGTGGTGCTTCGTACGCGGTGCAGCAAGCACACAGAACACGGCTGTGCTCCGACGAGGTACACACTCTCCCTCTCGCTGTCACGTTTCATATAATGTGTCGTATAGGTAGGTCATGCTTCGTTTAATCATGCGTCGTCTACTGTCCTAGGTCATGCTTCGTATAATGTGTCGCACCCCCCGTCAGACGCCTCACCAATAATAATCCCACAAAAATCTCTCTGGGTGGGAGCAGCCCGACCAGGTAGTCTCTCCTAAATTTTGTCTCTCCTAAATTTTTGTGGGTGCGTCGCCGCAGGAGCCCGGCCAGTTAGTCTCTCTCTACTGTAGGTGGAGCAGCCCGGCCAGGTAGTCGCCTCTCTGAGCGGAGCAGCCCGACCAGGTAGTCTCTCTCTTGGTATCTTTGACAATGGCCGACTAAGCACCTCTCCATCCCTTCCCATCAGATCCTCCACTCTCTTAACTTTATGATCAAGTGAAGTGACTTAAAATTAATGGATGTAACTGGTACTGTGGTGCTTCATACGCGGTGCAGCAAGCACACAGAATACGGCTGTGCTCCGACGAGGTACACACTCTCCCTCTCGCTGTCACGTTTCGTATAATGTGTCGTATAGGTAGGTCATGCTTCGTTTAATCATGCGTCGTCTACTGTCCTAGGTCATGCTTCGTATAATGTGTCGCACCCCCAGTCAGACGCCTCACCAAAAATAATCCCACAAAAATCTCTCTGGGTTGGAGCAGCCCGACCATGTAGTGTCTCCTAAATTTTGTCTCTCCTAAATGTTTGTGGGTGCGTCGCCGCAGGAGCCCGGCCAGTTAGTCTCTCTCTACTGTAGGTGGAGCAGCCCGGCCAGGTAGTCGCGTCTCTGGGCGGAGCAGCCCGACCAGGTAGTCTCTCTCTGGGTATCTTTGACAACGGCCGCCTAAGCACCTCTCCATCCCTTCACATCAGATCCTCCACTTTCTTAACTTTAGGATCAAGTGAAGTGACCTAAAATTAATGGGAGTAACTGGTACTGTGGTGCTTCGTACGCGGTGCAGCAAGCACACAGAATACGGCTGTGCTCCGGCGAAGTACACACTCTCCCTCTCGCTCTCACGTTTCGTATAATGTGTCATATAGGTATGTCATGCTTCGTTTAATCATGCGTCGTCTACTGTCCTAGGTCATGCTTCGTATAATGTGTCGCACCCCCAGTCAGACGCCTCACCAAAAATAATCCCACAAAAATCTCTCTGGGTGGGAGCAGCCCGACCAGGTAGTCTCTCCTAAATGTTTGTGGGTGCGTCGCTGCAGGAGCCCGGCCAGTTAGTCTCTCTCTACTGTAGGTGGAGCAGCCCGGCCAGGTAGTCGCCTCTCTGGGCGGAGCAGCCCGACCAGGTAGTCTCTCTCTGGGTATCTTTGACAACGGCCGACTAAGCACCTCTCCATCCCTTCCCATCAGATCCTCCACTTTCTTAACTTTAGGATCAAGTGAAGTGACCTAAAATGAATAGGAGAAACTGGTACTGTGGTGCTTCGTACGCGGTGCAGCAAGCACACAGAATACGGCTGTGCTCCGACGAGGTACACACTCTCCCTCTCGCTGTCATGTTTCGTATAATGTGTCGTATAGGTAGGTCATGCTTCGTTTAATCATAAGTCGTCTACTGTCCTAGGTCATGCTTCGTATAATGTGTCGCACCCCCAGTCAGATGCCTCACCAATAATAATCCCACAAAAATCTCTCTGGGTGGGAGCAGCCCGACCAGGTTGTATCTCCTAAATTTTGTCTCTCCTAAATTTTTGTGGGTGCGTCGCCGCAGGAGCCCGGCCAGTTAGTCTCTCTCTACTGTAGGTGGAGCAGCCCGACCAGGTAGTCTCTCTCTAGGTATCTTTGACAACAGCGGACTAAGCACCTCTTCATCCCCTCCCATCAGATCCTCCACTTTCTTAACTTTAGGGTCAAGTGAAGTAACCTAAAATTAATGGGAGTAACCGGTACTGTGGTGCTTCGTACGCGGTGCAGCAAGCACACAGAATACGGCTGTGCTCCGACGAGGTACACACTCTCCCTCTCGCTGTCACGTTTCGTATAATGTGTCGTATAGGTAGGTCATGCTTCGTTTAATCATGCGTCGTCTACTGTCCTAGGTCATGCTTCGTATAATGTGTCGCACCCCCAGTCAGACGCCTCACTATTAATAATCCCACATAATATCTCTGGGTGGGAGCAGCCCGACCATGTAGTCTCTCCTAAATTTTGTCTCTCCTAAATTTTTGTGGGTGCGTCGCCGCAGGAGCCCGGCCAGTTAGTATCTCTTTACTGTAGGTGGAGCAGCCCGGCCAGGTAGTCGCCTCTCTGGGCGGAGCAACCCGACCAGGTAGTCACTCTCTGGGTATCTTTGACAACGGCCGACTAAGGACCTCTCCATCCCCTACCATCAGATCCTCCACTTTCTTAACTTTAGGATCAAGTGAAGTGACCTAAAATTAATGGGAGTAACTGGTACTGTGGTGCTTCGTACGCGGTGCAGCAAGCACACAGAATAGGGCAGTGCTGCGATGAGGTACACACTCTCCCTCTCGATGTCACGTTTCATATAATGTGTCGTTTAGGTAGGTCATGCTTCGTTAATC